>CM019066.1:264401283-265601283 GCA_009667805.1 Leptobrachium leishanense | reverse complement strand
ATGTGCGGTGTACCACAAGGCTCGATACTTGGCCCCCTGCTATTCACAATATTCATAAACGATCTGCCCAATGTCTGCAAAGCTTCAACTGTACACATGTATGCAGACGACACTGTAATCTATACCAGCAAACCAAATCTCCCACAGCTGGAGGCTGTGCTGCAAGAACAATTCACAGGGGTAGAAAAGTGGATCGCAAATAACAAACTTTTTCTAAATACTGACAAAACTGTTACAATGCTCTTTGGAACCGCACCTAAACTACACAAATTGCAAACACCCCATCTATGTGTTGGGACAAAATCAAATAGCACGCTGACCACAGTCACTTCTCTCAAATACCTAGGTATGTGGTTAGACCCAAATCTATCTTTTGGCCCCCACATCGAAAAACTCTCATCTAAACTCTACCCCAAACTAGGTGCCCTGTACAGAAACAAATCCTGCCTGAGCCCCGCGGTAAGAAAGCAGATTGTACAACAAATGCTTATGCCAGCCATTGAATACGGAGATGTAGTGTATGCAGCCGCCCCGCAAACACACCTTCAGAAACTTACTACATTGTATAACTCATTCTGTCGCTTTGTGCTACAATGTAACTACATGACACACCATTGTGACATGTTAAAAGAACTAAACTGGCCATCACTGGACTCTAGACGCACCCTCCACCTTTCCAACCTGGTGTTTAAGAGCTTTTCTGGGAAGCTACCACCCTACCTGAATATGCTGCTTCCCCCAGCAGTTCCCTCATCCTATAACCTCAGATCCAGGACCAGCACCTTACTTGCAATACCGCAATACAAAAAGAAAATGGCTCGATCCTCATTTTCCTACAGAGCACCGCAAATATGGAATTACCTCCCAGACACCGTCAAGTCTTCCCCCAGTCTAAAGTCCCTTAAGACTTCCCTATTAACATATCTCAATACGGAATGCACCTGTAAACATGTAACATAATGACTTTATTTCCTCCATATTTATTTTTCTGTTAATCTGTATATTTGGTCTTGTGTTAATTTCTTGCATTTTACTATTTTGTATTTCTGTAACCAATCAATGTTCTCGAACCCAGGACATACTTGAAAACAAGATAAATCTCAATGTATCCTTCCTGGTAAAATCCTTTTATAAATAAATAAAATAAATAAATAAATATACAAAACACCAAAATAGAGCACACCATACCAATGACCACCTTCATCCACCATTTTCTGCAAGAAAAAAACACATTTAAAAAATTCAAAAAACCTGACTGAGGTAAAATGATGGGGATTCAGTTAACAAAGTATGATCATAGTTTGCGTAAGCCTGTCACAGTCGCCAATGTACCCCATCGTTGACAGGTTCTAACTTACTTGACTGTATCTGCATTTGCAGAATTAACTCAACTTTAAGCTTCCCCGTAGGGACTAGCCTTTATAGGTTGTCACAGTGGGACACACCTGTGAACAGGGAGGGGTGCATACCCAGGAAAGTAGTCAGCTCTCCATATATATATATATATATATAAAAAACAAACCACAGGGTGGTTGTGTTGCAAGTTTAGGTTGAGTGCAACCCACCCTGTGGTTTGTTATATATATATATATATATTGTAGGGGATCAGTCTCAATATAGAGGAAAACTCGTAGTCGCTTCAGAAATTGCCAGCTTTAATAATTTCAGACAGCAATCCAGTCACAAAAAAAGGTTGCAGGCATCCAGCCAAAATCAGTTCATAGAAACAAATAAAAGTCCGCTCCACTGAGCCTTACTTGGGTATTTAGAGACAGTCCTCCAAACTCCGATGGTTTCCTCCAAGGAAACAGTGAAAGTTCATCCATGAATACTGTCCCACTGACAGGCTTTTTCTCCCAACACAGGAGTTTCTGCATTCCACACACCGTCTCTCCATGCACTGAGACACATTAAATTAATCCCTGTCCCACCCAGAGCTAATTAAACTCCTGGTAACACCAGCTCCAGAATCTGTTTTACCCATACAAGTTAAAGAGCTATTGGTCTTTATACTATCAGTACCTTAGATGATGAATCTAAGCATTCGTGGAGGAATGTATCCGCCATCTATTACTTTTCCTGACACCCCGGCAGGTTCTACTGGCACTCTGTTACAATATATATATATATATATAAAGGGTCAAGAGGTCCCGCACTCCACATACCGAAAATTTCTTGCTCCGGTGCAGTCAATCCAGCTGCAGGTAGATAAGAGACCAAAATCCAGACGCACACGGAGACTTTTTTTTCAAAGTTTAAATAAAATAAAACTTTATTCTGTCATCAAATTTCAACGTTTCAGTCACCTGAGTTTCCTGAGGAAAGTCCCTCTGGGGACTGAAACGTTGAAATTTGATGCCAGAATAAAGTTTTATTTTATTTAAACTTTGAAAAAGAAGTCTCCGTGGGGGTCTGGATTTTGGTCTCTTATATATATATATATATAGCAGAAGTTGAGGCGGCACTCCAGGACAGTAAACAAGCAAAAAGTTTATTCCAAAAACATCAACGTTTCAGCCCTGATCCAGAGCTTTCTTCAGGACATCAGGGCTGAAACGTTGATGTTTTTGGAATAAACTTTTTGCTTGTTTACTGTCCTGGAGTGCCGCCTTCTATCCTCAACTTCTGCTCAATATTTAGTCCAATTTGGCAGGCACCGGGCATCAAGAGACTTTGGAAGCTGGAGTGCTCAGCCTGTGGCTTATATTTATATATATATATATATATATATCATTTTATTATTTATTTTTTTAATTGGAGTGAATTGCTTTCCACAATATTAATCACCTGATTTGTTTTGACAAACAGACCTTTTTATTATTTTTTTAAATCTCTCTATAACTAATACAGGTGTGACACAGACCCTTCCCTGAAACTCACATTATTTCTATGAGAAAGTCTATAGAAGTGGATACATGCTGTAAAAATTCAATTTATAGCTCACCACATTCCTTTATGGAAACAGGCTTGCATAGCCTTTATTTTAACATCAAACACTAACTATAAACCGAATTTGAACGTGATGGTGATTCTTTTAACCATGTAATGGATTGCATTGGATTGTCTGTACAATGATTTTACAAAGTGAACAACATCTGCTAATTTATTGAAGATTTATGACACTACAACAGATAGATCAATAAATACAGTAAACGTTGCCAGGGTGATTTATGAGAATGTCAGTGAAAGACTGCAGAAATTATAAAACCAAGAGAGTGTGAAAGCAATACATGGGTCATGTTAGATTTCTGACATTGTGTTTTACTTTATGTATGAAACTGGATGAAACCTACCACAGCATTTGATTTTCATGCGTGGATTTTGATTTCTCCTTTTAAAATTTGCTGTCTCTCTATACCATATTATATTTTCTAATGATTATTTATATAATGTTACAAAATGGTCATTTTCTTTCCACTTTAAGGGCTTTATCCCACTTTAACTTATACATCAAGCAAGTAACAAAAAAATCAAGGGCAATGTGGGACAAAAAGTCAGTTTCTTGTTGTTTTTTTTTAAAACCACCTAATTTAGTTCTAAACATTGATGATCCTCAACCTCCCTTTGTATAATTATCACATTTTGCAATATGCTGGCAATTGCTTGGGATACTTTCAAGGTTGGTAGCCTCCAAGATCTTAGCATCCCTATCTTATTATAGCATACTGCTAAAGCACTGTCAAAAGGTCATATCAGTGTTAAGGTTAGGATTAGGGTTACTGTTATTACTAGGGATGCACCAATACTAATTTTTTTAAGACCGAGTACAACTATCGATACTTTTAAAAGTACTCACCGATACTGAGTACTGATACTTTTACCCTGACCACACACAGACATCAGATATACATTCATATATATACACACACAAACATACTGGTCTGGTGTCTGTTGGGTATACATGTATCAGATGCCTGTGGTGTATATAATATACCCCACAGGCATCAGATACGTGTATACCCAACCGACACCAGCCCACAGTGTGTTATATACACACATGCCCTCAGAGTGTGTGTATATATATGTGTAATATATATATACAGTTGTGTTCAAAATTATTCAACCCCCACTGAAATTGAGTGTTTTGGCCAGTTTGACATTGATTTTGATCATTCAGTCATCTTGCTTACAATTAAATCAAAGAGGCACGTGTAGGTCAGACAAATATAACATAACATTTATAATGAAATAACCACAAATGTCTTTTCTGTGCTCACATCATTATCAGTTTTATTCAACCCCCAAGTGACATTCAATCTTAGTACTTAGTACAACATCCTTTTACAGTTATAACAGCTTTTAAACGTGAAGCATAGCTTGACACAAGTGTCTTGCAGCGATCTACGGGTATCTTCGCCCATTCGTCATGGGCAAAAGCCTCCAGTTCAGTCACATTCTTAGGCTTGCGCACTGCAACTGCTTTCTTTAAGTCCCACCAGAGGTTCTCAATCGGATTTAAGTCAGGTGACTGCGATGGCCACTCCAAAATGTTCCAGCCTTTAATCTGCAACCATGCTCTAGTGGACTTAGAGGTATGCTTGGGATCATTGTCCTGTTGAAAGGTCCAACGTCTGCCAAGCCTCAGGTTTGTGACGGACTGCATCACATTGTCATCCAATATCTCCTGGTACTGAAGAGAATTCATGGTACCTTGCACACGCTGAAGCTTCCCTGTACCTGCAGAAGCAAAACAGTCCCAAAGCATGATTGACCCCCCGCCATGCTTCACAATAGGCAAGGTGTTCTTTTCTTCATAGGCCTTGTTCTTCCTCCTCCAAACATAGCGTTGATCCATGGGCCCAAACAGTTCTAATTTTGTTTCATCAGTCCACAGAACACTATCCCAAAACTTCTGTGGTTTGTCCACATGACTTTTGGCATACTGCAGTCGACTCTTCTTATTCTTTGGAGACAGCAAGGGGGTGTGCCTGGGAGTTCTGGCATGGAGGCCTTCATTACGCAGTGCGCGCCGTATTGTCTGAGCTGAAACTTCAGTACCCACATCTGACAAATCTTTTCTCAGTTCCTCAGCAGTCACACGGGGACTTTTCTCCACTCTACGCTTCAGGTAGCGCACAGCAGTCGAAGTCAGCATCTTCTTTCTGCCACGACCAGGTAGCGTTTCAACAGTGCCCTTTGCCTTGAATTTGCGAATGATGCTTCCTATGGTCTCTCTTGGTATGTTTAACATCTTTGCAATCTTCTTATAGCCATTGCCCTTCCTGTGAAGAGTAATCACCTCTTCTCTTGTCTTCCTGGACCATTCTCTTGACTTCACCATGTTTGTAACCACACCAGTAAATGTCTAGAAGGAGCTGAGTATCACAGTCATTTTAAAGCTGCCTAATTGGTGCTTATTATGCTTTATTGCTGCTCCGTGACATCCACAGGTGTTTTCAATACCTGATTGAAAACACTTGAATGAACCTCTGTTCTTCAGAGTGGTAGTCTATAAGGGGTTGAATAATTGTGTCAATGAAGAATTCACAAAAGAAACATTTACTACTGTATTACAAAACCAATTGATGTCATTTTAGTTGCATATGGTTCTTTAAAAAGTCCTTGTAGGATTTCATTCTGAATACAATTACAAATGTACACTAAATTCCCTAAAACCCTTTACAGCATTGGGGGTTGAATAATTTTGAACACAACTGTATATACATACACACACACTTACTTCAGACCTCAGTGTGTGTGTGTGTATAATATATATACACATACACACACACACACAGTGGCCCATTTCAGACCTCAGTGTGTGTGTATGTGTAATATATACACACATACACACACCCTGGCCCATTTCAGACCCTAGTGTGTGTGTATGTTTAATATATATATACATATACACACACTAGCACTTTTCAGACCTCAGACCAGACATGGTGCGGCTGTCCGAATGCTCTAATGGCATTCGGACAGGCACCTGCAGCTGACTGTGTTCATACCTTCCACGAGCGCCGCCGGCAAAGTCTTCACGCGTCCACTCGTTGGGAAGCCCCCAGCCACGATCTCACGTGAGTTCGTGAGATCACGGCTGGGGGCTTCCCAATGAGCGGATGCGTGAAAACTTTGTCGGCGGCGCCTGTGGAAGCTATGAACGTGGTCAGCTGCAGGGGCCTGTCCGAATGCCGTTAGAGCATTCGGACAGCCGCCCCAGCCGCTCGGATGCTGGAAAACCAGCTCAATGCTGGCTTCCAGTATCAGGGGAAGTATCGGGGGCATCTGCACGAGTACCAACTACTCGTGCAGAATCCGGTATCGGCACCGATACCAGTATCGGTATCGGTGCATCCCTAGTTATTAATATTATCTATACTATAATGCAGTAAGGCTTGGCGTGTGCGTCGCCAAGCCTGTACTGCGCATGTACACGCAACCAGCGGCGGTTGGCTGCGCGCGCATGCAACCGCCGTGGCACGAGCCGGCTGTGCGCTTGCTGCGGCGGTTACAAGATGCGCATGCAGCAGCCGGGTAGAGGCTGCGCGCACGCATCCTGTAGAGCCGGATGTGCTCGCAGCCTCTACCCGGCTGCCGCGCGCGCATCCAACTGCTGCGGCGCGTGCCGCAGCGTTTACAGGATGCTCACGCAGCAGCCGGGTAAAGGCTGTGCGTGCATCCTGTAGAGCCGGATGCGCTCGCAGCAGATGGTTATAGGCTGCGCGCGCATCCAGTGGACCAGGATGCGTGCGCAGCCTATCGCCAGTGGCGTAGCGTGGGGGGATTGGGGGGGCCGTGGCCCCGGGCGCAGTTTTCTTAGGGGCGCATAATTTCAAAAGAAATTTGCGCCCCTAAAAGTTTAGGCCCGGGCTTGGGCGGCTGTTCGAATGCTCTATCGGCATTCGGACAGCCGCCCCTGGAGCTCCGTCTCCGGCATACTTACCTGCCTGAGCGGCGAAGGGAAAGTTTCCTCGCTTCCGCTCTTTGAAGAACCCAAGCCACGGTCACGTGGGAGTCCCACGTGACCGCGGCTTGGGTCCTTCAATGAGCAGAAGCGGGGAAACTTTCCCTTCGCCGCTCAGGCAGGTAAGTATGCCAGAGACGGAGCTCCAGGGGTGGCTGTCCGAATGCCGATAGAGCATTCGAAGAGCCGCCCCATGTCTGGTCTGGGGTCTGAGCTGGGGCATATCCATGAGAGCTTGGGGGGCACTATATCCACGAGCTGGGGCAGTATCTCCATGAGCTGGGGGCAATATCCACGAGCTGGGGCAATATCCACGAGCTGGGGCAATATCTATGAGCTGGGGCATATATCCATGAACTGGGGCAGTATATACATGAGCTGGGGCAATATCCATGAGCTGGGGCAGTATATCCATGAGCTGGGGCAGTATCTCCATGAGCTGGGGGCAATATCCATGAGCTGGGGGGCAATATCCACGAGCTGGGGCAATATCCACGAGCTGGGGCAATATCCACAAGCTGGGGCAGTATATCTATGAGCTGGGGCAGTATATCCATGAGCTGGGGCAATATCCATGAGCTGGGGCAGTATATCCATGAGCTGGGGCAGTATATCCATGAGCTGGGGCAGTATATCCATGAGCTGGGGCAGTATCTCCATGAGCTGGGGGCAATATCCATGAGCTGGGGGGCAATATCTACGAGCTGGGGCAATATCCACGAGCTGGGGCAATATCCACAAGCTGGGGCAGTATATCTATGAGCTGGGGCAGTATATCCATGAGCTGGGCAATATCCATGAGCTGGGGCAATATCCATGAGCTGGGGCAGTATATCCATGAGCTGGGGCATTATCCATGAGCTGGGGCAGTATCCATGAGCTGGGGCAGTATATCCATGAGCTGGGGCAGTATATCCATGAGCTGGGGCAATATCCATGAGCTGGGGCAGTATTTCCATGTGCTGGGGCAGTATATTTATGAGCTGCTGGGGCAGTATAGGGTGCGCATGCAGCCTCTATCCGGCGGCTGCACGCGCTTCCTGTTCTCCTGGATGCGCGTGCGGCCGACAGGTAGAGGCTGCGCGCGCATCCAGCGTCTTAGTTGGGGGCACTTTAAACCATGTGAGCTGGGAGCACTTATACCCATGGGAGCTGGGGGCAACTATACCAGCTGGGGGCACCTATACCCACGGGAGCTGGGGGTAACTATACCCACAGGAGCTGGGGGCAAAAATTCCCATGTGAGCTGGGGGCAAATATTCCCATATGAGCGGGGGCCATAATACCCATGTGAGCTGGGGGCAATTATACCCATGTGAGCTGGGGCAAATATACCCATATGAGCTGGGGGGCAAATGTACCCATGTGAGCGGGGGCAAATATACCCATGTGAGCTGGGGGTCAAATATACCCATGTGAGCTGGGGGGCAAATATACCCATGTGAGCTGGGGCAAATATACCCATGTGAGCTGGAGCAAATATACCCATGTGAGCTGGGGAATATATACCCATGTGATCTGGGGGAGATTATACCCATGTGAGCTGGGGCAAATATACCCATGTGAGCTGGGGCAATTATACCCATGTGAGCTGCTTCGCTTAACAATAGACTGCCCTCTGGGCAGGCTTTCCACCTAGTTATTTATATAGCGCCAACATATTCGGCAGTGCTGAACAATGGGTACAATATAGACAGGGTTACAATACATTGAGACTGAGCGACATTTGACAAACCAACACAGGAGGAAACGAGGGCCCTACTCTCATGGGAATATATAATCTAGAAGGGTTGGTGGTGATAAACAGGAGGAGAGGGCTGCAAGGTGAGAGTGATGGACTGATTGGGCCAGTGAGACGTATTAGTGAGTCGGGTGGTAGGTTTGCCTGACTAGGTGTCACGGTGGGTCAGGGGATGGGGCGCCTGGCAGCAGCTTCCTCGCTGCTCGCTGGCCAGGCGCCGAATGTAAACGCTTCCGGGTGCGCTCACGTGGGACGCCGAGGGGCGGGGCCTGGCGTTATGACGCGGACCCGCCGGGTTTAAAACCCAGTCTCACCATTATACCGGTGCCCTGACGTGGTATTCACCTCCCGCAGAGCTCTTGCGAATATTTGGCTGTTACCTGTGTATGACTCCTTGGCTTTGGCAAACGACCCTCCTGTGTATAACCCTTGGCATTGGCAAACGAACCCTCCTGTGTATGACCCTTGGCATTGGCAAACGAACCCTCCTGTGTATAACCCTTGGCATTGGCAAACGAACCCTCCTGTGTATGACCCAT
Organism: Leptobrachium leishanense; assembly: GCA_009667805.1. Lineage (NCBI taxonomy): Eukaryota > Metazoa > Chordata > Amphibia > Anura > Megophryidae > Leptobrachium > Leptobrachium leishanense. The sequence goes on along the minus strand of CM019066.1, from coordinate 265,592,096 downwards.
GGCATTGGCAAACGAACCCTCCTGTGTATGACCCTTGGCATTGGCAAACGAACCCTCCTGTGTATGACTCTTGGCATTGGCAAACGAACCCTTCTGTGTATAACCCCTGGTATTGGCATTTACTCTGCTCTAGGTTCTGCCCGTTGGTACTTGGACGAGGTCAGTCTATGTGGCACCCTACACACATCAGATTACCTCTGCTATTACTAAAGTCCTAGGGAGGACTTGTGATCTGTTCTGTACCCCTGTCTGGTGTTTCCCTTTCTTTATCTGTTACCTGCTTAATTGTCTATATAGCTTTGCCGACCATTCAAGGATCGGAAGAGTAGAAAGTGAGCTACATAAAGAGATCAATATCTTGGTAGTCAGAAGGATTCGTGACAATACTCTCTATTCCATACCTCTGTCTGGTGTTACCCTTGTTTATCTATTGTCTGGTTAATTGTCTTTCTAGTTTTGCCGACCATTCAAGGATCGGAAGGGTAGAGAGCGGTCTGCGTAAAGGGACCACACTTTTGGTAATCAGAGGGATCCGTGACATTACGTCAGGGCCAATGGATCCCGCAGACCTCTCTAACCAGCTGGCACGTATCGCAGCCAGACAAGAGGAACAGGACCATAGGATGGACCAGATTTCTCTCGCTCTGCAAACCCTGTTAAATCGGTCCAATACAGGTACCACAAACCCTCCAGATCCAGTATTACCTAGGGTCAGTTCCGTCCCCCCTGAAGGACATAGGCTTAGTATGAAGGCACCCTACGCTATGATGGTACACCAAGCCTATGTCGGGGTTTTTTGACTCAACTCGAGATCTTGTTTGAGAACAATCCAGGTTCTTGTATGTCTGATAAAGCCAAAGTAGGATATCTGATTAATCATTTAACAGAAAAAGCTTTATTGTGGGCTACGCCGTTGTGGGAAAATAAGAAACCCATCATTTATGACTATGAGGGTTTTACCTCTGAGTTAAAACGTACCTTTGATCCCTCTAGAAGGGCTACCAATGCGGGTAGGTCCTTGTTTCACATCAAACAAGGTAATAAGAGGGTCGCCGACTATGCCATAGAGTTTAAAACTTTGACTTCTGAGGTACTTTGCCGAACGACGTTTTAACCTTAGCCTTTACCGAAGGCTTGAACGAGGCTTTTATGTTTGAGCTGGCTCCCTTAAAATTACCAGAAAGTCTGGACCACCTGATAGATTTCTGTATAGCCATGGACGATCAAATCAGGGAAAGGAGACACCCCAGAGATAGACCCAGAAGGGTCTTGCCTCCTTTACCCTCGTTACCCAGACACACCAGTACGTCAGGTGGTTCGAGAATGTGAAAACAGAGTTGCCAGTCGTTGAACCCATGCAAATAGGGAAGACAGGTATTTCAGAAGCAGAAAGAGCGCATAGAAGAGAAAAGGGGCTCTGCTTCTATTGTGCAGGGGCAGATCACTTCCGCCTTCAATGTCCTCAGAGACCCAGGGTTAGCAGGGCTGAACATAGCAAATTAGGATTCAGAACAGGAAACACCCAGGTTATCGGTTCTCTGTATGCCTCCTTTGTGGATAATGAGAAAAAAAAATCCAGGATTCTGTTACCGATCTCCCTAACCTGGGAGGGGGTTCACCTCAAGACTGAGGCGTTCTTAGACTCTGGGGCCTCAGGCAATTTTATGGATAAGAATTTTGCTGCCAAAAACCTCTTACCTCTGGTTCTCAAGGAGAAGCCTCTAATGGTGGAGGCCATAGATGGTAAACCCCTGTCATGTCCACATATCACTCACGACACAGTCGATGTATGTATGAAAACAGGAGTTTTGCACCAGGAAACAATAAGATTTCAAATTATTGAATCACCCTCATGTCCTGTCGTTCTTGGGTTTCCATGGCTAACAGAGCACAACCCAGTTGTCGATTGGGTCCAGAGAGACATAAAATGTTGGGGTCAGAGTTGTCAGTCTAAGTGCCTAGGCAGAGTCAATGTGATTGGTAGCCTCAATATTGCCACAGCCCCTCCTTTGTCCACAGAGGTCCCTGAATGTTACCTGGCATTAAAGGAGGTGTTCTCTAAAGCCAGGACTGAGGTCCTACCACCACATCGTCCATATGACTGTGCCATTGATTTACTCCCCGGTACGATGCCTCCTAGGGGTCACGTATATCCTTTATCACAAAGAGAGAACGACATTATGGAGGAATACATAAGGGAGAATCTGGAACGAGGATTCATTAGACGGTCCTCCTCTCCAGCAGGAGCAGGTTTCTTTTTTGTTTCCAAGAAAGAGGGAGATCTGCGACCTTGCATCGATTATAGGGGTTTGAATAGGATCACTATAAGAAATGCATATCCCATACCTCTCATAACAGAATTGTTCGACCGATTAAAAGGGGCCCGTGTCTATACTAAGCTTGATTTACGCGGAGCGTACAACCTGGTCAGGGTTAAAAAGGGAGACGAATGGAAAACGGCTTTTAATACACGTAGCGGGCATTATGAATACCTGGTGATGCCTTTTGGGTTGTGTAATGCGCCAGCCGTCTTTCAGGACCTTATAAACGACACTCTAAGGGAATTTCTGCAAGAATTCGTCATAGTATATCTGGATGATATCCTGATATACTCTCCTGATGTGGACACTCATCATGTCCACGTGAAACAAGTCTTGAAAAAACTATTGAAGGCTGGATTGTACTGTAAGCTAGAAAAATGTCTATTCGACATAGTAACTGTGCAATTCCTTGGTTATATAATAACCCCTGGGGGTTTTCAAATGGATCCTAAGAAGCTCTCAGCTATTCTTGACTGGCCTCTACCCCAAGGACTTAAAGCCATTCAGAGGTTTCTGGGGTTTACGAACTATTACCGAAGGTTCATTAAAGATTTTTCGGCCTTGGTGGCCCCCCTCACGGCTATGACAAAGAAAGGGGTGGGAAATCAGAAATGGACACCTCAAGCCACTCAAGCCTTTGAGGCACTAAAGCAAGCGTTTACTACTGCCCCTGTTCTCCGACATCCAGATCCGGCTCTGCCTTTCCAAGTAGAAGTTGACGCCTCCGAACTAGGTCTTGGTGCAGTCTTGTCCCAAAGGGAGGCTCCTGACAAACCCTTGCATCCATGCGGCTTCTATTCTCGGAAGTTGTCCCCGGCAGAGAAGAACTATGACATTGGAAATAGAGAATTGTTAGCAGTCATCGCGGCCTTGGCCGAATGGAGATACTTATTAGAAGGGTCTAAGGACCCCATCGTTATCATAACCGACCATAAGAATCTCACGTACATTGGAGATGCCAAACGTTTAAATTCCAGACAAGCGAGATGGTCATTGTTTCTTTCAAGTTTTAATTTCGTGCTTACCTATAGACCTGGGTCCAGAAACATTAAAGCAGACGCATTGTCGAGACAGTATGAGTCTTATGAACATAATATCCAAGATCAGCATCCCATTGTACCCCAGGAAAGGATTATAGCCGCTACCACGATTAGTGTCTCGTCTCCTCTAATGAAAAGGTTGCAGACCGTCCAGGGTGCAGCTCCTGGGGGAAAACCTCCTGCGAGACTCTTTGTACCTGAGAACGAAAGAGAGGAAGTACTTAACATCTATCATGATAATAAAACTTCCGGGCATATGGGTATCACCAAGACTGTGTCTAGTATCAGTAAACTCCTCTGGTGGCCCACGTTGCGCCGAGATGTCAAAGATTACATTGCCGTGTGCGAAGTGTGCACAAGGCAGAAAAGCCCCAAAACAGCACCCATTGGCTTACTCCAGCCTTTGCCGATCCCCGAACGACCCTGGTCACATGTAGCCATGGATTTTATAGTAGAGTTACCTGAGTCAAGAGGGAATACAGTGATACTTACGATCATAGATCGATTTTCCAAGATGGGCCACTATGTTCCTCTTCGGAAACTACCTTCGGCAGCTGAACTGGTGCCCATTTTCATTGCCAACGTGGTCCGCATACACGGTGTCCCTCTGGAGATTGTCTCTGATAGGGGGACCCAATTCATCTCCGGATTCTGGAGAGGGTTTTGTAAGAACGTGGGGATAGACCTCTCTTTCTCTTCGGCTTATCACCCCCAGACCAACGGAGCAGCAGAACGAGCAAACCAAAATATAGAGAAATATCTCAGGTGCTTTATCTCAGAACAACAAGATAACTGGTCAGACCTGCTACCATGGGCAGAATATGCTTTGAACAGCGCAGTGAGTGAATCCACAGGACATTCTCCTTTCTTCGCTGTTTATGGTTTTGATCCTCCCGTGCTCCCCGCCACGTTTCCTGATACCACGATTCCTGCTTTAGATGAGCAACTGGCATCATTGAAAGAGACTTGGGGGAGAGTGAGACGGGCACTGGAGGAGAGTAGTGCCATCCAGAAAACTAAGGCCGACAGACACAGGAGGCAGGCACCCGTGTATCAAGTTGGGGACAGGGTTTGGCTGTCTTCACGTAACATCAAGCTCTTAGTGCCTTCCATGAAGTTGGCTCCTAGGTATATCGGCCCCTATAAGATTCTACGGCGACTCAACCCTGTCTCCTATGCTTTGGCGTTACCCCCCCATTTTAAGATACACAATGTATTCCATGTAAACCTTTTGAAGCCGTTGTTATGTAACCGGTACACCAAGGTCCATGCTCCACCGCCTCCTGTCTCTGTGGAGGGCGAGGAGGAGTTCGAAGTTAAGGCCATTCTGGGTGCCAGGATGTCTAGGGGGTCTTTGCAGTACTTGGTCGATTGGGTGGGTTACGGTCCGGAGGATCGTTCTTGGGTACCGGCTGCGGAAGTCCATGCTCCTAGGCTAGTGAAGGCCTTCTATTTGGCGCACCCCCGTGCCCCTGGGGGTCGTCCAGTGGCCGCCCCTGGAGGGGGGGTTCTGTCACGGTGGGTCAGGGGATGGGGCGCCTGGCAGCAGCTTCCTCGCTGCTCGCTGGCCAGGCGCCGAATGTAAACGCTTCCGGGTGCGCTCACGTGGGACGCCGAAGGGCGGGGCCTGGCGTTATGACGCGGACCCGCCGGGTTTAAAACCCAGTCTCACCATTATACCGGTGCCCTGACGTGGTATTCACCTCCCGCAGAGCTCTTGCGAATATTTGGCTGTTACCTGTGTATGACTCTTGGCTTTGGCAAACGAACCCTCCTGTGTATAACCCTTGGCATTGGCAAACGAACCCTCCTGTGTATGACCCTTGGCATTGGCAAACGAACCCTCCTGTGTATAACCCTTGGCATTGGCAAACAAACCCTCCTGTGTATGACCCTTGGCATTGGCAAACGAACCCTCCTGTGTATGACCCTTGGCATTGGCAAACGAACCCTCCTGTGTATGACTCTTGGCATTGGCAAACGAACCCTTCTGTGTATAACCCCTTGTATTGGCATTTACTCTGCTCTAGGTTCTGCCCTTAACGTTGGTACCGAGGTCAGTCTATGTGGCACCCTAAGCACACATCAGATTACCTCTGCTATTACTAAAGTCCTAGGGAGGACTTGTGATCTGTTCTGTACCCCTGTCTGGTGTTTCCCTTTCTTTATCTGTTACCTGCTTAATTGTCTATATAGCTTTGCCGACCATTCAAGGATCGGAAGAGTAGAAAGTGAGCTACATAAAGAGATCAATATCTTGGTAGTCAGAAGGATTCGTGACAATACTCTATTCCATACCTCTGTCTGGTGTTACCCATTGTTTATCTATTGTCTGGTTAATTGTCTTTCTAGTTTTGCCGACCATTCAAGGATCGGAAGGGTAGAGAGCGGTCTGCGTAAAGGGACCACACTTTTGGTAATCAGAGGGATCCGTGACACTAGGAAAGTCTTAAGCGAGCTTTTTGAAGGAAGGGAAACTAGGGGAAAGGCTGACCATATGAGGGAGAGCATTCCAGAGGACGGGAGAAATCCTGCAGTCTATCATAAGAAGAGGTGATGCAGAGAGAAGCTAGGCGCAGGTCACTGTTTAACTTTAGCAAGCGATCTGGGTTGTATTTGGTGATTTGTTAAGACAGGTAGTTGGGAGCTGAGTTAGTGAGGGCTCTGTAGGTCCGGGTGAGGATTTTGAATTTAGTTCTGCAGTGCATGGGAAGCCAGTGAAGGGACTCGCAGAGAGGAACAATAGAGACAGAGCGGTGGTTGAGGTGGATGAGCATGGCAGAGGTATCTAGAATGGACTGTAGGGGGGAGAGGAGGGAGAGATAGAGTTTTGTTTAAGAAGTAATCTGCCAGGTCCTGCATGCTAAAGGCAGATGAGGGGGGAGGTGTGGGTGGGTAGAGGAGAGAGTTGAAAGTGGACCAGAGTCTTTTAGGGTTGGAAGACAGAGTAGATGTAAGAGATGAGAAGAACTCTTGTTTGGCCAAGTAAAGGTCACAGTTGTATGACTAGAGAATAAATGTGAAGTGAATGAAATCCGTTTCAGAGCGGGATTTCCTCCAGGTACGCTCTGCAGTGTGTGAGCATCTTTGCATGTAGCATGTCTGGGGTGCGTACCAGGGCTGAAGCTGGCAGCGTGGGGTCTTACAGAATTGAGAATGAGCGAGCATGTCTGATGCAGAGATTAGAGTAGCACTATAGTGGTCAGTGGCCACATCAGGGCAGGTAAATTTTGATGTTTGTGGGAGGCGTTAAAGGAGACTGATGAATAGATTTAGTGTTAATGTTAAGTTTTGTGCTTGTATTATACTAAGGGTTAGAGTTACAGTTAAGGATAGGGTTACAGTTTCTGCTTTTTTATAAGTGTTTACAGTTTGGGTTATATTCTGCATGTTTTTAAATTGGGTGTACTTTCTGCTTGTTTAACAGGGTTATTTTTTAATTACATGTGTATAATCCGATCTGGCTGATTATACTCTTATTGGTTTGGATTTTTTTTACATGGTATGTGATTCTATTTGGATATTGGCAATTCAGAATTCTGATCGATCTGAATTGCCACATTACTGATAATTTGGACAAATTCCTAGTTGGTCCGAACTGAAATGCATATGTCTAGACAAGGGGTCAGCAACCTTGGCTCCCTGATGTTTTGGGAACTACATTTCCCATGTGGCTCAGTCAGACTATTGGGTGACTGAGCCACATGGGAAATGTAGTTCCCAAAACATCAGGGAGCCAAGGTTGCTGACCCCTGGTCTAGACTATCCAAGTTTTTTAAATACTGGGACTTCACATTTTTATACAAGAGCCTTCCCATCGGAATGAAATCAAGCACTTTCCAATACACTGTTTGGTACCCCTTTCCCATGCTCCAGGACCAAGCACATATCCCACCACATTGCTCAAATCCATGTAGGGTGGGGGTTAGGCAACTGGGGATCTGGGCAGAAAGTGCTTACCCCTTTGAATATATACATATCCTACATTGCAATTTTATCTGGGCTGCAGTTTTTGTATTCTATTGCTTTGTCTTTCTTGCTCCTCAAAGAATGGCTAGTGCTTACAATAATTGCCTAATTTTCTATTAAGTTAATTCTTTTGAGTGTTGACTACTGGTACTACAATACTTGATTATTGTCAACCTCAACTATTACAACTGTTGTTGCACACAAAAATGGAAAGCCGTGGCAGAGGTACAGGTTGCTTATTATGGTGCAGCTATTAATAACAAGGGGCCCTATTCCAAGGTTATCTGTAAAGAACCTTATCGAGACATTATAAATAACATCTCAAAGTTATCACCTGAGATCAGGACTTGACAAATTTGCTTTGAATCTAGGAGCCAGCTACAAAGTTGGGAGCCAACGTGTCGGTGAGGATTCACATTTATCAAGGTATACCTTGATAAAGGTGAATCCTCACCGTAACGTTGGGAATCTGCCTCTGCATCTGGGAGTTGGTTTGTACTGACCCAAATTATGATTTTAGCTGCTTCTATTTATTTATCACTTTGTTACCTGGTGCTTTTTGTGCATGTGGTCTTTTGACTACTTTTTTGAGGCTAGAAGTGTAGACCGTTGCTTCTAATATCAATTTGGCCACTCAGAGATATAGATATATATATCTATATCTATTAGTGTTAAAACAATCACAATGTACAGATGTTATTTATTTACTTATTTTCTTTGCTCTGTTGTCATTGGACGCCCTATTTACCCCGTTGCAGATACACCCACACAACAGACCTCATATATAAAAACATACACCAGGGCTGGATATATTTGCATTAAATGTAGGAGACAGGAAGAAAACTTTGATGCCAACTAGAGGTTTTTAGACGCCAAAGACTGCTTTTAGATTGGTGTAAAATAAACTGGAAATTTAGGAGCCAGAAGTAAATTTCTAGGAGCCAGTGGCTACCAGGCTCCTGGCTTTGTCAAGCCCTGCCTGAGATCGCTTTTCCCCTCTTGGTGCAAGCTGTGGATATAGCCCTGGATGTTCCCCTACAGATTTTCATTGCTGCACCTTCTGTAGGGAAGACACATGTGCAATCACATCCAACCTTGAAATAGATCTTCTATTTAAAGGAGTTGCCCATTGCAAAGGCCCATTGGCCTTGTATACTGACTCATTGTGTGTCCCAATTCTGTTGAGCCATGCCTTCTACGTACCTGTGTCTTGCCCTGAGTACCACCCATCTGTGGCATGTCATCTGTCTGTGCTGTGTTGAGAGCATGCCACCTTTGCTTTACTGCCTGCCAGTGTGTCTACCTGTGCTTTGTCCAGAGCCACGATCAAGCCATGCAGCATTCCCAGCCAACTGTGTATCCTGACTTCAAGCCATGAAGAACATTCTGACTTCAGGTCCTGCCATGCATCTTCCAGATACCTTGCCTTGCTGTTTTACTGCCATCCACATTGTGTGCCGGTTCTCCTGCCTTGTGCGTTTTACTAACCAGTCTCCTATCCATGTCATCCCATCATTCCTGCTTTATTCCACAGAGTCTGCATATCTGCTCTGCACTTTACCTGTGTCCTGTGTTAATAAACCCCCTGAACAGCTGCTGTGTATCTCCCTAATTTGGCAGGGTGTTCCCTGGAATGCCTTACCATACCATGACATTTACATTGTGAGCTTAATGATATTGACAAGCAATCAGTCACAAATCTGCCTGCCAAGCCTGAATTGTTATTAACCCCTTCACTAGTAATTGATTTTCCATAAAACCATTGTCAGGAGCCAGAGGTTTTATGGAAAATGACTTTCCTTTACCCACACAGTAACAATTATAAAAGGTGCCCCTCTGTATATCTTCACAGTAGGTTACATTTACATTATAACGTAAGCTTTGTGGTTCCGTGCAAGAAAAACGAGCTATAAGATCCTTCAAATCATTTCAACGCATCAGCTGGCATGTCCAACTTTTTGAAATTTCAGGGGCGTGTTTTGGAACTAATCTGCAAATGAAATCTGTTTACAAATAACAAAATTCCTTTCCCTTGCTCCAGAATTAGACCACATAGAAAATATTCAATATTGGGGCACCAGCAGGTGCTTTTGCAGATTGAGTATACTCACTGGGAGTTAAGAATATGAATACATATCTATCAATACATATATGCACAAACATCAATATGATTTTATTTTCCATTCATGTTCATATTTTGATAGCAAGAAGTAAATTGACAATAAACAATTCTCTAAAACATTCCTTAAATGTCACAATGGCTCGTAGGAAACATTTTGTGACAGTTGCATTACATTATTTTTTGTTCTTCTTTTAATGCAATTTTCCTTTCCAACACATAATATGATAAGATATAATTACTATAAATTATATCTGAACCACTGAAATAATCATAATTAAAGTACATTTGAGCTCACCAATTTTGAATATATTAAACCACAATATTGAAATAATTGATGGGGGATAGCTAGCAATAATATCCATGAAGTTTTCATCATTATCTCCTTAATCAGGGTAACTTTTAGTAGAGTAATTTTGATTATGATCGAAAACATCTTGATAGCTTATATGTTTTTCTTTCATAAAGTGGCATGTAATGAAATTTTGCATTTCCTTGAACTGAGAAAAGCACAGCATGTCTTTTAACACTTCATACTTAAAGTATGGAATAATTTAAAAAGATATAGAAAACTGTGAAAGTAAATTTCAAAGGTAGTTTATAAACCCTGAATTTCAAATTAGAATCTATGCTCGATACATTCTCAATTACACTGTTTTCTCTGTTTTGAATGCTAATCATAACGGTTATCAAATTATCATTTGTACTACAAAACCAAGATTTACACAGAATTAATCATAATAGCAGTTATTTAAATATTGTGTTCAAAGTAAAATAAATATATATGTGGAATCAGCACTAGGGATGAGCTATTCGGTTCGATCTGTTCGGAGTTCGCATCGAACATCGGCCAAACATTTCCGCGTGTTCGCCACATGTTCGCTCACAATGCACCACAATGAACCACAAATGCACTTTTCCACTGGCCTGAATCTTGTAATTGGCTACAGCCTTGCACTGACCTCAGGTCAGGTGCAAGACTATGCCAACCACGGCTCATAGTCCTGATTGGGCAAATTTTGCCCAATCATGGGTTCACAGAGCTAAGTCCCGCAGCACACTATATAAGGCTTCATACAGCCCCCAGCACGTGTTTTTTGAGAGGAGATTGTTCTGTTAGTGTGTGTTCTCACTGCCACCAGTTATTGTGGGGGTCTCACTTCTACAAGATATCTGGGAAATGTTGTAATCTGTGTGTTCTCACTGCCAGCAGCTATTGCAGGGGTCTCACTTCTACAAGATATCTGGGAATTGTTGTAATCTGTGTGTTCTCCCTGCCAGCAGCTATTGGGGGGTCTCACTTCTACAAGATATCTGGGAGTTGTAATCTATGTGTCTTGTCACTGCCACCCATCAGGGGGTCTCATTGATTTATAGGCGGTTTCTGGGAATTGTAATCTGTGTCTTGTCACTGCCACCCATCAGGGGGTCTCACTGATTTATAGGAGGTTCCTGGGAATTGTAATTTGTGTCTTGTCACTGCCACCCATCAGGGGGTCTCACTAATTTATAGGAGGTTTCTGGTTATTTTAATCTGTGTCTTGTCACTGCAACCCATCAGGGGGTCTCACTGATTTATAGGAGGTTTCTGGGAATTGTAATCTGTGTCTTCTCACTGCCAGCTATCAGGGGGTCCCACATAAGTCTAGCAGATTTCTGGGAATTTTAATCTGTGTCTTGTCACTGCCACCCATCAGGGGTCTCACTGATTTATAGGCGGTTTCTGGGAATTGTAATCTGTGTCTTGTCACTGCCACCCATCAGGGGGTCTCACTGATTTATAGGAGGTTTCTGGGAATTGTAATCTGTGTCTTGTCACTGCCACCCATCAGGGGGTCTCACTGATTTATAGGAGGTTCCTGGGATTTGTAATCTGTGTCTTGTCACTGCCACCCATCAGGTGGTCTCACTGATTTATAGAAGGTTCCTCGGAATTGTAATCTGTGTCTTGTCACTGCCATCCATCAGGGGGTCTCACAGATTTGTAGCAGATATCTGGGAATTATAACCTGTGTCGTCACTGCCACCCATCAGGGGGTCTCACTGATTTATAGGTGGTTTCTGGGAATTTTAATCTGGGTCTTGTCACTGGCTGCCAGCTATCAGGGTGTCTCACGGAGTTATACCAGAGTTCTGGAAATCTTTAATCAAGATAACACAGTTGAATCAGAGTTCTGCATATCTCCAATTTTTTGTAACAGAGTTGAATCAGAGTTCTGTATATCTTTAATCTATATACAGTCAGGTCCAGAAATATTGGGACATAGACACAATTCTAACATCTTTGGCTCTAAACACCACCACAATGGAGTTGGAATGAAACAAACACAATGTGCTTTAACTGCAGACTGTCAGCTTTAATTTGAGGGTGTGTACATCCAACTCAGGTGAACGGTGTAGGATTTACAGCAGTTTGCAGATGTGCCTCCCACTTGTTAAGGGACCAAAAGTAATGCGACAATTGGCTTCTCAGCTGTTCCATGGCCAGGTGTGTGATATTCCCTCATTACCCCAATTACAATGTGCAGATAAAAGGCCCAGAGTTCATTTCAAGTGTGCTACTTGCATTTGGAATCTGTTGCTGTCAACTCTCAAGATGAGAGCCAAAGAGCCTTTACTATCAGTGAAGCAATAGGAAAACCGACCCACGAATGGATCAGAAAATGTTATAGGCGCTGTTCTAAATTATACCACACGTATATGACAGGCAAGAAGTACAGAAATGCAGCTCACCATTGGGTGTATCCCTCACCCATATATAGATCAACAATTTTAAAAAGGCCAACTTTATTAAAATAAAGGAAGCTCTCAATGTCATTGACTGGCAGAAACTCTTTCACGGGAAAAACACTGAGGATAAGTGGAATATCTTTAAACTAACACTAGAAAAGTACACGTCACAATATATTCCACTGGTTAATAAATATAAAAGAAACAGACTGAAACCAATGTGGCTTAGTAGGAAGGTAACTAAGGAAATTAAAAATAAAAAGAAGGCATTTAAAGCTTTTAAATTTGATAAATCTGAGGCATCCTATAAAGCATATAGGGCAGCCAATAAAGCATGTAAAAATGCGATTAGATGGTCTAAACTAGATAATGAAAAAGAAATAGCCAAAGAGAGCAAGACCAACCCTAAAAGATTCTTTAGGTACATAAATTCTAAAAAACCCAAGAGTAAAAATGTAGGTTCACTAAAATCTGAGTCAGGGTTATTATTAACTGAAGATCAGGATAAAGCAGAAATTTTAAATGATTATTTTTCTTCAGTATTTGTCAAAGAGAAACCTATAACAGGAGACATGCAATTCATTGATAAAAACTTACTAATACAAAGTGACTGGTTGACTCAGGACAAGGTTTTACACAAATTAAACAATGTGAATGTTAATAAAGCCCCAGGGCCAGATGGAATTCACCCGCGAGTACTAAGAGAGCTATGTGTTGAAATATGTAAACCTATGTTCTTAATCTTTCAAGATTCTTTTCTTTGAGGAATAGTACCAGAGGATTGGAGAAAAGCTGACGTGGTCCCTATATTTAAGAAAGGTTTAAAATTTGTGCCTGGGAATTATAGACCTGTGAGCTTAACATCTGTGGCTGGGAAAGTATTTGAGGGGTTACTAAGGATAATATTCAGGAATTTATTGGGAGGTATAATGTAATTGGCAAAAATCAGCATGGTTTCATGAAACACAGATCATGTCAGACTAACCTAATTACGTTCTATGAGGAAGTAAGTAGAAGTATAGATCAGGGGGTCGCAGTGGATGTGATTTACTTAGATTTTGCCAAAGCTTTCGACACAGTTCCACACAAAAGGTTACTATTTAAATTAAGAAAAAATGGTCTAGATGAAAATACTTGTTCTTGGATAGAAAACTGGCTAAAAGATAGGGTACAGAGAGTGGTCATAAATGGTACATTTTCAAGATGGACACCAGTGGTAAGTGGTGTCCCTCAGGGGTCTGTTATAGGACCAATACTATTCAATTTATTTATAAATGACCTTGAGATAGGCATTGAAAGTCATGTATCAGTGTTTGCAGATGACACAAAGCTAGGAAAAGTAATACAATGTGAGCAGGATGTTACTTCGCTGCAGAGGGATTTAGATAGATTGGGGGACTGGGCACTTAAATGGCAGATGAAATTTAATCTAGATAAATGCAAAGTTATGCACTTTGGAGTGAAGAACACACAAGCAATTTATACCCTAAATGGTACGGAGTTAGGGAAATCCAAGCAGGAGAAGGATTTGGGAATAATCATAGATTTCAAACTAAGTAACAATGTGCAATGTCAAACAGCAGCCGCCAAGGCCAGCAAAGTATTGGCATGCATTAAAAGGGGAGTTCACTCACGGGATGAAAACATAATTTTGCCTCTGTATAAATCAATGGTCAGGCCGCACCTTGAATATGCCGTGCAATTTTGGGCACCTGTCTTAAAAAAAGATATTATATCGCTAGAAAAAGTGCAGAGACGGGCAACTAAATTAATAAGGGGGATGGAAGGGTTAAGTTATGAGGAAAGACTAACAAGCTTAAACCTGTTTAGTTTAGAGAAAAGGCGCCTTAGAGGGGATCTGATAACCTTATATAAATATATACGGGGCCATTATCAACCATTGTCTGATAACCTATTCATTAACAGGACTATACATAGGACAAGGGGTCATCCATTTAGACTGGAAGAAAGAAAATTTAGCTTAAAGCATAGGAAGGGTTATTTTACGGTGAGAACAATAAAGCTGTGGAATTCTCTGCCTGTTGAGGTGGTTGGGTCAGAGTCTGTACAGACTTTTAAAAAACGACTGGATGACTTCCTGCAGACACAGAATATTAAGGGTTATAATATTTAATATGTGGGTAAAAGCTTCTTGATCCAAGGAGAAATCTGACTGCCATTCTGGGGTCAAGAAGGAATTTTTTCCCAGTATGTTGCATATTGGCAAGCATTCAGACTGGGTTTTTTGCCTTCTTTTGGATCAACAGCAGTAGGTTATGTGGGAGAGGCTGAACCCGATGGACGCATGTCTTTTTTCAGCCTATATAACTATGTAACTATGTAACTATGTAACACAAATGAGCAGATGGTGCACAGATGGGAGCACAACAAATTTATGTCTATTTTGTCCTTGATGATTCAAAAAGACTTCTTTCCAATGAAATTCTTTTCGTACTTGAAGGTCAGAAGGGCCTCGGTTCATATATTCCACATGAAAAGGAGAAGACATGAGACACAATTGGGCAATATCGTGCATACTATATACACATCTATAAATGAGACCAATGGAGTAAAACTCACAAATCTGGAGCTTCAAAAAGCTCAAGTCTCAGCGCAGTTGAGCCTCTATGGGGAGCTCCTCCCAATGCCTGGAGTGATGTTCTTCCTATTAGTCTTCAATGTTGTGGAATGTCCGTATATATATACCTCAGAAAGAGCATATCATAGCATAACTCAGTTATTATACAATTGGAAGTGAGGCAAAGGAAAAAAACTCACGTGGTATGAGACTTGAGCTTTTTGAAGCTCCAGATTTGTGAGTTTTACTCCATTGGTCTCATTTATAGATGTGTATATAGTATGCACGATATTGCCCAATTGTGTCTCATGTCTTCTCCTTTTCATGTGGACTATATGAACTGAGGCCCTTCTGACCTTCAAGTACGAAAAGAATTTCATTGGAAAGAAGTCTTTTTGAATCATCATGGACAAAATAGACATATAAATTTGTTGCGCTCCCATCTGTGCACTATCAGTGAAGCAAGCCATCATTAGGCTGAAGAAACTAAACAAACCCATCAGAGAGATAGCAAGAACATTAGGCGTGGCCAAAACAACAGTTTGGAGCATTCTCAAAAAGAAGTAACGCACCAGTGAGCTCAGCAACACCAAAAGACCCGGGAGACCACGGAAAACAACTGTGGTGGATGAATGAAGAATTCTTTCCCTGGTGAAGAAAACACCCTTCACAACAGTTGGCCATATAAAGAACACTCTCCAGGAGGTAGGTGTATGTGTGTCAAAGTCAAAAATCAAGAGAAGACTTCACCAGAGTAAAACAGAGGGTTCACCACAAGATGTAAACCATTGGTGAGCCTCAAAAACAGGAAGGCCAGATTAGAGTTTGCCAAACAACACCTAACAAAGCCATCACAGTTCTGGAACAAGATCCTATGGACAGATGAGACCAAGATCAACTTGTACCAGAGTGATGGGAAGAGAAGAGTATGGAGAAGGAAAGGAACTGCTCATGATCCATTCCTAAGCATACCACCTCATCAGTAAAGCATGGTGGTGGTAGTGTCATGGCGTGGGCATGTACGGCTGCAAATGGAACTGGTTCTCTTATATTTCTTGATGATGTGACTGCTGACAAAAGCAGCAGGATGAATTCTGAAGTGTTTTGGGCAATATTATCTGCTCACATTCAGCCAAATGCTGCAGAACTCATTGGACGGCGCTTCACAGTGCAGATGGACAATGACCCAAAGCATACTGCAAAAGCAACCAAAGAGTTTTTGAAGGGACAGAAGTGGAATGTTATGCAATGGCCAAGTCAATCACCTGACCTGAATCCCAATGAGCATGCATTTCACTTGCTGAAGACAAAACTGAAGGGAAAATGCCCCAAGAACAAGCAGGAACTGAAGACAGTTGCAATAGAGGCCTGGCAGAGCATCACCAGGGATGAAACCCAGTGTCTGGTGATGTCTATGCGTTCCAGACTTCAGGCTGTGATTGACTGCAAAGGATTTGCAACCAAGTATTAAGAAGGGAAAGTTTGATTTATGATTATTATTCTGTCCCATTACTTTTGGTCCCTTAACAAGTGGGAGGAACATCTGCAAACTGCTGTAAATCCTACACCGTTCACCTGAGTTGGATGTACATACCCTCAAATTAAAGCTGACAGTCTGCAGTTAAAGCACATTGTGTTTGTTTCATTCCAACTCCATTGTGGTGGTGTTTAGAGCCAAAGATGTTAGAATTGTGTCTATGTCCCAATATTTCTGGACCTGACTTTATATAGATTAAAGATATACAGAACTCTGATTCAACTCTGTTATAAAAAATTGGAGATATGTAGAACTCTGATTCAACTGTGTTATCTTGATTAAAGATTTCCAGAACTCTGGTATAACTCCGTGAGACACCCTGATAGCTGGCAGCCAGTGACAAGACCCAGATTAAAATTCCCAGAAACCACCTAGAAATCAGTGAGACCCCCTGATGGGTGGCAGTGATGACACAGATTATAATTCCCATATATCTGCTAAAATCTGTGAGACCCCCTGATGGGTGGCAGTGACAAGACACAGATTACAATTCCGAGGAACCTCCTATAAATCAGTGAGACCACCCGATGGGTGGCAGTGACAAGACACAGATTACAATTCCCAGAAATCTGATAGACGTATGTGGGACCCCCTGATAGCTGGCAGTGAGAAGACACAGATTACAATTCCCAGAAACCTCCTATAAATCAGTGAGACCCCCTGATGGGTGGCAGTGACAAGACACAGATTAAAATTCCCAGAAACCTCCTATAAATCAGTGAGACCCCCTGATGGGTGGCAGTGACACGACTCAAATTACAATTCCCAGGAACCTCATATAAATCAGTGAGACCCCCTGATGGGTGGCAGTGACAAGACACAGATTAAAATTCCCAGAAATCTTCTAGAGTTATGTGGGACCCCCTGATAGCTGGCAGTGAGAAGACACAGATTACAATTCCCAGAAACCTCCTATAAATCAGTGAGACCCCCTGATGGGTTGCAGTGACAAGACACAGATTAAAATTCCCAGAAACCTCCTTTAAATCAGTGAGACCCCCTGATGGGTGGCAGTGACAAGACTCAAATTACAATTCCCAGGAACCTCCTATAAATCAGTGAGACCTCCTGATGGGTTTCACAGTGCAGATGGACAATGACCCAAAGCATACTGCAAAAGCAACCAAAGAGTTTTTGAAGGGACAGAAGTGGAATGTTATGCAATGGCCAAGTCAATCACCTGACCTGAATCCCATTGAGCATGCATTTCACTTGCTGAAGACAAAACTGAAGGGAAAATGCCCCAAGAACAAGCAGGCCTGGCAGAGCATCACCAGGGATGAAACCCAGCGTCTGGTGATGTCTATGCGTTCCAGACTTCAGGCTGTGATTGACTGCAAAGGATTTGCAACCAAGTATTAAGAAGGGAAAGTTTGATTTATGATTATTATTCTGTCCCATTACTTTTGGTCCCTTAAAAAGTGGGAAGCACATCTGCAAACTGCTGTAAATCCAAACTGCTGTAAAGAGTCAGATGTACATACCCTCAAATTAAAGCTGACAGTCTGCAGTTAAAGCACATTGTGTTTGTTTCATTCCAACTCCATTGTGGTGGTCTATAGAGCCAAAGATGTTAGAATTGTGTCGATGTCCCAATATTTCTGGACCTGACTGTATCACTCACCATGTCATAAAAACCAAAAAGGACAGGCAGACGCTCCCAGACACAGATAAGAGGGCAAGCAGCCTTTGTGTCTGGAGGCTGTGCCTCTGGTCGTCGTGGACGTGGTGCATCCTCTGCAGGGGCACACTTGTCCTTTCTAACTGGTGCTGGCCGTCTTAAGCAGCAGCAACATACAGAGGATTTGGTGGATTGCCTAACCAGGCCATCCTCCTACTCCGAGTCCTCTGCCAGCCAGGCTTGTAGTGCTTTACAGTCCACCTCAGCTGCCAAAGCATCTAATGCAGCCTCCATGTCCACAGCTACTCCTGCCGTAGCCTCACCAACATACACGGAGGAGTCAGCTGAATTGTTTGACTACAATGACGGTGACATGCTGCTTGAGGATGCGCAGCAACTACAGTGCACTGATTCAATCTCTGAGGTTGAGGAAGGGAGTATAATCAACCTAGAGGAAGGGGGTAACAGTGACACACAAATATCTGGCACTCATGTTCCCCCAGCAGCTGCAGCATATTGCAAGGTTGGCTCCAGTGATGAGGAGATAGGGGGTGATGACGATGATGAGTTCACTGACTCCACCTGAGTGCCTGATCAAACAGAGGAGTCAATAGAGGAGGAGGCACAACAAACACGAGGCACAATGTCCTCTATGACCAACAGTAGCCAAGCCAAGGCATCAGAAGTCACAGTGTCACGGTTCCCGGATCCCACCACGCAGTCCTTAAAGCCCAACACTCCACAGAGCCCAAAAGCTACCAACAGGGCAGCCGTAGAAGAATCCCTAACTGTCTGGTCCTTAGAATTGGCCAGGTATACTAGCTAGACAGAAAGGGTTAATCAAAGACAATGTCGTAATACAAAACCAGGTCAGCAACACGGGGGTAGTCAGACGAGACAGAATCAGGAATACAGAGTATAGAATAGTCAAATGGAATAGCCGGGTCGATATCAGTGCAGAAGCGTAGTACAAGGAAATAGTCTAGGGCAACGGAAGGCAGAATAGTCAGAAAACAAGCAGAGGTCAATAACAGGTTAAATCACAAGAGAATTCAGGTACAAGGAGCTCAGGTATGGGTAACCACGATCTGGCACTGCTTAGAAGGAACTGTTGGTTTTTAAAAGACCTTCACCAGACAGTGACCCCCTCTCAAGCCGCACCTCATGCAGCCACCTCCCTGCCTGTTTCAATTTAAACCGGGTGTTGGTGAGCGAGCAGCATCAGACATGCTGCCTTCAAGCACACAGGAAAGGCTGGAAGCCCCCAACATTACACACAGCTGCTCAGGTGCAGAGCGCTGTTGTCTCAAAGCAAATGTACAGGAAGTCTGCTGTCTGGGAGTTCTTTAAGAAATGTGCAGCAGACCGCACCGTTGCTATTTGTAATCTATGTCAGATGAGGATCAAGCGTGGGAAAGACATCCCACGCTTGGGTACCACGTGCTTGAGGCGACATATGACCACCTGCCACACATCCCGTTGGCACAACACTTTGCATAGGTCCTCCTCCTCCTCATCTGCCTCTACCCCCACTCTATGTCCTGCCATGTCATTGCCTACAACCTCCACTGACAGGGATGATGCTACAGTAATGGGTGTACCAGGTCCTTCCACAGAATGTGACAGCATCCCATCAGCTGAAGATTTACGCAGTCAGATTACATTGCCCCAGCTGCTGCAGCGTAAGAAAAATATAGTCCCAACCATTTCCAAGCACAGCGTCTAAATGCCAGCTTAGCAAAATTACTCGCATTGCAGCTGCTGCCTTTCCAGCTGGTGGACTTCCTTCCGTGAATTTGCTGAATGTGCTGTGCCCCAGTGGCAGGTTTCAAAACGCCATTTATTTTCACGGAAGGCCATTCCAGCACTATACCAGCATGTGGAACACAATGTTATGGAGTCATTGGGAAAGGCAGTCAGAAGCAAGGTGCACATGACTTTAGACACGTGGTCCAGCAAGCATGGACAGGATCGTTACATTTCCTTCATGGCACACTGGGTAACTCTGATTGCAGCTGGGAGGGATCCAAGATGGGGCTCTGTGATGGAGCTTGTTCATCCATCATGCCTCCAGAAAGCTGCTTGTATGAGGTCTATCTGTTCCACCAACTCTTCCTCCTCCTCCTCCTTCTCTGTCTCTGGCGAAGTGGCAGTTAAACCGACGCATGGCAGGGGCTACGCAATGGCTCAATCAAAAAGATGTCATACTGTGCTTGAGCTGGTTTGTTTAGGGGACAGGAGCCACACTGGGCCAAAAACTCTGTCAGTTCTGCAGGGGCAGGTGCAGAGATGGTTAACACCACACCAGCTTCAGCTGGGAATGGTCATCTGTGATAATGGCAGCAACCTTCTCTCCGCCCTACGCCAGGGTAAGTTGACGCATGTACCATGCCTAGAACACGTCCAAAATCTGGTGGTACCGCGTTTCCTAACCAGGTACCCAGGGCTGGCAGAGCTTCTCGGCCAGGCCAGAAAAATCTGCAGCCACTTCAGACGGTCATTCCCAGCAAGTGTTCGCCTGGCAGAAATTCAAAGAGAATTCCACCTTCCCACAAACCGTCTGATTTGTGACATGCCCACCAGGTGGAACTCGACATTAGTAATGCTGTAGCGTCTGCACAAGCAGCAGAGGGCCATCAATGAGTACCTGTGTGAGTATGGCACAAGGACAGGTTCAGGTCCACTTGTTTCCCTCCCCGCAGTGGCTGATGATCAAGGATGCATGCACTGTACTGTCACAATTTGAGGAGGCAACCAGGATGGTGAGCAGGGACAGTGCATGCATCAGTGACACAATTCCTTTAGTGTTCCTGCTGGAGCGCACTCTGTGGGGAATTATAGATGTAACACTAGAGGCAGAGCAGCGGGAAGAAGAGGAGGCCTTCCCTAACTCTCAAGGTCCCAGTTTTTACACAGAAAGCATTCCTGCGGGTCCTCAGATCAAACAGGAGGAGGATGAGGAGGAGGAGGAATATTTAAGTAGTGGGGGGCATTGAAGGTGGGGATTCATCAAGGGAGGGTTTTGAGTGCCCAGAAACCCAAGGATTAGTATGTGGCTGGGAGGAGGAAGTGCACAATGAGGTCATCCTCATTGACCAGGAAGACTTGGAAGCTAATGCCACCTCCAACCTATGCTGCATGAGCTCCCTTATCCTGCAAAGCCTGCTAAAGGACCCCAGGATTCATGCTATCAAGGAGAGGGATCATTACTGGTTGGCAAGCCTTCTTGATCCACGATACAAGGGTAAAGTTGCAGAGCTCATCCTGCCCGCACAGAGGGAGCACAGGATGAAACAACTTGAGGACGCTCTAAAGCGACACTTGTGTAACACTTTTCCAGGCACTGGTAGGTTACCAAGTGATGACACAGGTGCTTCTGAGGCTGCGGATGATCAGAGGAAGAGCGGTGAAAGCCGGGGCCGCTTGACTGATGCCTTTTTACATTTTTTAGTCCACGACGCCCAGGGACGTCAAATGTAGGCACCCATTGCCAGCGTCTTCACCATATGGTGCAGGACTACCTAGGAGCAAGGTCAGACCTGGATACCTTTCCAGCAGATGATCCACTGGCTTACTGGGTGTTGAGATTGGATCACTGGCCAGAATTTAGCCAATATGCTATGCAGCTACTAGGTTGCCCTTCATCCAGCGTGCTTTCTGAAAGGACGTTCAGTGCCGCTGGAGGTTTTGTCACAGACAAAAGAGTGCGTCTGTCCACTGACTCTGTTGACCGGCTGACATTTATAAAAATGAATCAGTCCTGGATCAGCAGCTATCAATCCCCTGATGCTGATGTAACTGAATAGATTGGGGATCTCTTCTGCATTCCCAAAACCTCCACCACTGCACTCTTCCACAATACCACAAAGGGGTTATGGTGTGAAGGTACTTGCTGCCACCAAAGGCACAATATTTGGGTGCATTGACGCCTGTACCAGATTCATTTCATTTTAATATTGGACCACAGAGTCCAACCCTGCACTCTTTCACAATACCACAGAAGGGTTACTTACGGTGTGAAGGCACTTGCTGCCACCAAAGGCAAAAAATTTGGGTGCACTGCCACTGACGCCTATACCAGATTCATATCATTTTAATATTGGACCGCAGGGTCCAACCCTGCACTCTTCCACAATACCACAGAGGGGTTACGGTGTTGCCGACACTGAAGGCCCAATTTTAAAGCACCTATTGTTACTTTCATCCAAAGCCTGCATAAGTTTCACCATAATTTAGCCAAAAAATCACTAAACTTGTTCTGCGTGTCCTAAAATGTCTCTTCTTTTCATACAGGCTGCCGGCCCAAGCAGTTGTTTATGAATTGATTAAAGGAAAACCATTTACCATCATTTGAAATGTAATTATTTGTTTTTAAATGTTTCTATACATCCTACAAATCCGCCACTTCATGGGCAGGTTAATGGGACCTCCTAGGCACAATATTTTAAGGAATTTTTTGTTTTTATTCCTAACCTTTATTTCATGGAAAACTTATTGTTCCTTTAAAAACGGTTTTTTTTTTTTCCTTTTTGTCATGTTTCCTGTCCCCCAGGGCACTACCCGGACCCCCATAACTCTAACTTTTGAAATTGTTCGAGTTCGAATGCGAACCGAACACGGGGGTGTTCGGCTCATCACTAATCAACACTAGTATTTGAATAAATCACCATTACTACTACTGTGTCATATCTGAAAACACCCTAGAATTTTATCATCTAAATTTAGCTGCTGGTTTAACTCTAATATAAGTCATATATTATAAATGTTTGGTTTGTTTTTATAGATTATTGTTAAAAAGACACTCCGCGCACCCTCCCTGAGCACGTTAGCATATTAAAGTAGTAAGGCATGGCGTCCGTCCCCCCCATTACCTCTTCCTTCGTACCATGTTTGGCTGATAGCAGCGTGTGGAGCTAAGGCATTTCTTCCACCCATTGACCATATCTGCACTGGAGATATAACAAAACCACCATAGATGCTGCTGACGTATAGAGAAATAATTATTTATTTTTATTTTATGAGTGTATAATAAAGTGTATATTGTTATTTTATGAGTGTAAATACAGTGTTTAACGGAGATTTTGTGAAAATCTATACAACTAAATTCTCTAATACGACAGATTTATGTTTGCATATTGAGAAGATGCCATTGCATAATCACAAACGAGCTGCTTAAACAATTCAGATGTGTTTAGTTACATCTACAGGAAGTACTAGACATGTGTGATTCAGTTCGGCATGAATAGATATTCGGCTGAAATATAGACAATTTGGATCTATCTGAATTCCGAATTACCAATATCCAAAACAATTTATCCTCTCAATAAAAATATTGAGTTATTCAAATTAATTTGTATTATTAGAAGTAAAAGTAAAGTAAAGAAATGGTAACCCTAAACCAAACCTTAATCTCTAAACAAGCAGAAACTGAAACCATGAACATAACAGAAACCCAAAAAACAGAAAAATGTGTATCCCTAATAAAAAACAAACCAAATCAGTAAACCTAATCCTAATTTTAACCATAATCATAAAATAAGCAGAAACTGTAATCAAAAACCTAATAAAAACAAACCAAAACTGTAACCCTAGTAGTAACCCTAATAAGAATCCTACAACAAGCAGAAACAACCTTAATAGTAACCCAACGTTACACAATGTGAGCAAAAGTAAGGTTTGAGATTTGTGAAATGGGCAACAGTACTATGAGCCTGCTGTACAATGGATTCCTACTCAGGTCTTGTAAGGCAATCTTAAACATTAAATAAGAAGAAATATTAACCCTAACCTTAATCATAAAATAAGAAGAAACCGTAACCCTAACCCTAATTAATTTTATTAAAACTTTGTGCTTTATGCAATTATGTATGACGCTGCCCCTGCACGTTACATGTTATGTCATTTGCAGAGTGCGATTTTTTTTTCATGCAACTTGTTTCTTATATATTTTAATGCATCGCAGTTTCCAAATATCAGAAAAGGCAGAATATATTGGAGGCTACCAAACTTTCAAATCGATCCGATACTGAAACATCAGAAATTTCCTATATGCCAATTCAGCTGATTCCATTTATTTTGTATTCCCAAATTTTTGGATTCTGAAA
Source organism: Leptobrachium leishanense (assembly GCA_009667805.1). Taxonomy (NCBI): domain Eukaryota; kingdom Metazoa; phylum Chordata; class Amphibia; order Anura; family Megophryidae; genus Leptobrachium; species Leptobrachium leishanense. The sequence continues at coordinate 265,568,077 of CM019066.1, read as the reverse complement.
TATTCTTGTCTTAAGGAAATGCCCTTAATGAAAGTAGGATATCTATTTTTGTGTTTGTGAAGAGTGCATGTATTGTTAATTTTAGTGTCCTGCTGTCCTGAAAAAATGTAGAGCATTCCAATAAAGAGTTATTTATTTTGGCTCAAACTTTGAATTTTAGTTTTAAGTCTCTTAAGACTACTGCACAGTAAGAAATCATTTTTGAGCATTTGAATACTGTGTAGAATCTTCAATTAAATCAACAGAATGAGGAAATAAAAATGTGAAAGATTTTAATTAGAATATTGGTCCATTATTGGTTTGAAATGTGATGATAACGGAAGGTAAGTTCCATTAGCTTCACGTTTGAAAATTGGATTTGGAAATTGTCATGTAGCTGAAAAATTTCAATTGATGGCATTAACGTGTAGTGTTAGGAAAGAAAAAAAAACAGTTAATGGATATGCAGAGATTCCTGGAAGTACAGAATATATTGATTTTGTAGCAGGGTGGACTGACAGCCGGGCAATAGGAGATCATGGGGCCCCTTGTGCCATCACACAGAAGGCCACACCTGTACAAAATCCCACACATACCACACAACACTCACATGTACACTTACACAATTGGGGAACCCATTGTGTCCACTCTAGTCTTAGATGGCCACCACTCTGCTGCGGCTGCCATCACCCACTCATTGCAGCTAAGGCTGCGTTGTAGCACAGAAGGTCCCTGTGACACACATGGGAGGCTGCCAATCACTTTTCAGGTTTATAAGAGACCAGGGCAGCCGTCAGAAATGATGGGGCCCTTTACTAAACCTCAAGATGGGTCCCCCCATAAAGTTCCTCAACCCTTAACTGCTTTTCGCCCCCTTACAAAACAAAAAAAAGGACATAACACAGTTCCACAGCAATAAAATTCACAGTAATGTGCGGTGTGTATGAGTGTATCACAGAATCCACAGCAATAAAACTCAAAGCAATGTGCGGTGTGTATGAGTTTATCACAGAGCTCCACAGCAATAAAACTCACAGTAATGTGTTGGATGTATGGCTGGGCCTTGGGGGTCTGGCTGGACCTTGGGGGTCTGACTGGGCCCTGGGGATCTGGCTGGACCTTGGGGGTCTGGCTGGGCCAAGGGGGTCTGGCTGGACCCTGGGGGTCTGGCTGGACATTGAGGGTCTGGCTGGACCTTGGGGGTCTGGCTGGGCCCTGGGGATCTGGCTGGACCTTGGGGGTCTGGCTGGGCCCTGGGGGTCTGGCTGGACCCTGGGGGTCTGGCTGGACCTTGAGGGTCTGGCTTGGCACTGGGGGTCTGACTTTCCCTGAGGGTCTAGCTGGGCCCTTGGGTCTGGCTGGACCTTGGGGGTCTGGCTGGACCTTGGGGGTCTGGTTCTGACTGGGCCTTGGGGTCTGGCTGGGCCCTGGGGGTCTGGTTGGGCCTTGGGGTCTGGCTGGGCCCTGGGGGTCTGTCTGACCTTGGGGTCTGGCTGGGCCCTGAAGGTCTGCCTGGGCCTTGTGGTCTGGCTGGGCCCTGGGGTCTGGCTGGGCCCTGGAGGTCTTGCTGGGCCTTGGGGGATTGCCTGGGCCCTGAGGGTCTGGCTGGGCCCTGGGGTCTGGCTGGGCCTTGGGTTCTGGCTGGGTCCTGGGGGTCTGGCTGGGCCCTAAAGGTCTGGCTGGGCCCTGGGGTCTGGCTGGGCCCTAAGGGTCTGGCTGGGCACTGAGGGTTTGGCTGGACCTTGGGGTCTGGCTGGACCTCGGGGTCTGGCTAGGCCCTCGGGGTCTGGCTAGGCCCTCGGGGTCTGGCTGGGCCCTAAGGGTCTGGCTGGGCCCTAAGTGTCTGGCTGGGCCCTGGAGGTCTGGCTGGGCCCTGTGGTCTGGCTTGGCCCTGAGGGTCTGGCTGGACCTTGGTGTCTGGCTGGGCCCTGGGGGTCTGTATACACACCTATGTTTTATAGTCATTGCAAGAGCCATTGTGTTGTATATTTACTACATATACAGTATATATATATAGTCACCTGAGTGTGGGTTGTTATGTTTTATTATGAAGGTTGTGATGGAGATGAGCATAAACACATGCCTCTAACTGTCCCGTTTTATGCAGGACTGTACCATCAAGGGGGCAATCTGTCCTGCTTTCTGAGAGGCAGCTGGAATCTCCCCTTTTTATATGATCTGTTCTATTTTTTGGCAGCTCCACCCCTCTTCATCTCTTGGCTTGGCACACCATTTTTTAATCCGCAATTATCTGTTTGGCTTAGACATAGATATATTTATTCCATTTTCTTACTGCCTTTTTGGTTTCTCCCAATGTTTGATGTCATACTTAAGGAGCCACAGAGGAGGGATTGAGTACCCTCGGCTAGTAGAAAGAGTTGAAGTGTCTATGTTCTGTTATGTGCTGAAAGTATCTGATACGGTATGTGTTGTGAATGAATTGACTCGAGTGCTGTGAGTGAACGTGCGCCTACTCGCTCCGCGAGGAAGCAAATACGAGTTTTGACCCCGAACATACGTTTCCGGCTCAGGCGACTGCAGACGGCTACTGACGGGGGAAGCGCCTCAGACACGAATGAATTGTTGGCTGAAGTATCAGACTGTAGATTTTAACTGTTGTTGAAATAATATATCTGTATTGCAAAGGGTACTGTTTTCAGGAGTAATAATGGGTAACGGGTCATCTAAGCCCAAGAAGGTGAAGGAGGGTGAGACGCCCCTAGAATATATGTTGCGGAATTTCGAAGCATTATATAAAACGCATGACTATGGTGTAGAATTGACAAAAGAGAAGTTAAAAGTAATGTGTACAGTTGTGTGGCCGTTATTAGTCCCAGGATGGCCAGAGCAGGGTCAATGGACCCGGAGTTGGTACAGAAGGTACATTCCCAAGTCACAGAGCAGTACGGACATCCTGAACAGTACCCGTATATAGATATATGGAGATATTGTATTAAAAACAAGAGTCATTTTATAATGTTAGCGGGGAAAAATAAGAAGCAGGATCCCCAAAATAATGAAGAGAGAGGGAGACCGGTGTTAGTAGAACAACCGGAAGAGAGTGATGTTTTGCCCCCATCCTACCCATCATGTTATGGGGCAGCAAGAGAAGCTTTGAGTGCCGCCATTGCGCGGGCGGAGAGGGGGGAGCAGGCAGCTGCTGTGTCTCGGTCAGCTCCCTCAGCTCCGTCCCGTGTGACTGCGGAAGAAGAGCAGGGCGCAGCAGGTGGAGGAGATAGAGAGGCTCCACCAGGAAAGATTGAGATGCCCGATGGGAGCATATATAAATTAATTAATATTTTACGGAGTGAGATGATCGGTGGATCAGATGGTGGTCTAGAAGGTTTTAAAAAAAAAAAAAAAAAAGATGATTGCGGTGCTGTATGGCTTGTGTGTGTGATTCGGACTGATTTTGTCTGATTGTGTTTATAATTGATCTATTAAACTGTTCAATTAAAAGTAGGAATGACGGGGGCGTGGCTTGACGCCGAGCAAGATGGACGCGTTCAGGAGTAGCTCCTTCTGATACCCCCTCAATCTCGGGTTCCCTGCGTGTCCTTCCACATCTGCGGAGCCGATTGTCGGCCTCTCTCACCCACGACCGTTCCGGAGGCGTCCGGTCTTTTTTTTGGAACCCTCGGTTGTTGGGGGAGGGCCGCCGTAGTCACGTGGGCCTACAGCACAAACAAAGCCTGGGCTGGCTGCCACTCTCACCTCGGCCTCCCGGACATCCAGCCAGAGTCACAGCCGCTGCTACTCGCGTGTGAGCTGAAGCACGATCACTACCACCTGCCGCTCAGAGTAAGACATAGAGCGGATGTCTGCCGGTTACTTCCCTGCACAGCACGGCGCCACCCCACCCTCAACAGTGTGAGGCGCGCACGCCAACACCTCGTGCAGCGACCTGCAGCGGCCTCGGCAGCGGCCACCACGCAGTTACTGACCGGCGGGAACGTATAATCCCCATCCCTATCTAAAGCAGGACACTTGGGGGAGTTGATTGGTGGCTGGGACCGACCCCATCGGGTCCCTGTCAGCAGACTCGCATCCGTCCAGCACACACCAGTGCGTGATCACATGGCTAAGTAACTCATACAGCCAGCGCTGAATTTTTCTCAAACTAACGGCTCCTAAGAGGTACCCGAGGCAAAAATTTTGTAACTACAGGTGGGGAACTTTACTCTGCGTTCCAGATGGCACCTCCCAAGGCACAACGAGTGCTGGACCCCCCGAAATCGGCTCGGAAGGACCGCAGTAAGGAGGCCCAAGATGGCGGATCCCCGCAGCATGCGTTGGCCTGTGACCCGGACATGTCGCCCCCAGCACCATTAGGCCTCTCTGAATCGTTGCCACCATCAGAGAGCAGATTACATGCCATGCTGCAGGAATTGCGTTCAACCATACAAGCAGACATCAAAGGTGCGCTGCAGGAGCTGAGCCGGGATGTTCTGGATTTGGGTGAGCGAACCGACGCACTGGAAACCAAGGCGGATGATTTATGCTTGGCCCACAATGATCTGGTAGACCGACATCTGGCTTTGCAGGCGGCCCATGACTCTCTGGCTCTTAAAATGGCTGATATAGAAGATCGTTCACGGCGCAATAATATTAGGATCAGAGGCATTGCAGAAGCGGTTACCCTTGCGGACTTACATCCATATCTTCTGGAGTTGTCTCAAGCTCTGCTGCCTGAGGCTACGCCACAAGACCTACTTCTGGATCGAGCACATCGCCTCCCACGAGCGAAAAACCTGCCTACCTCAGTGGCCCGTGATGTCATTATTCGGGTGCACTTTTTCCATATCAAGGAGGCTCTGATGACGGCGTCAAGGAAGTCCATGCCTTTATCCGCCCCGTATGCTGATATCTTATTTTTCGCTGATTTATCGGCTTCGACCATGTCCAAAAGACGTGAGTTTTCCTCTCTCACCAAGCTCCTCCGTAATCACAAGTTGGCGTATAGATGGGGGTTCCCTACGAAGCTCTTGATATGGAAGGATGGTACCTTGCATGTTGTTCCTGATGTCGCCACTGGATTACAATTCTTGAAAGATTGGAATATTCTGGCTGATTTCTCACCTCCGCGCGAGCCTTCCTCATCACCGATCAAAGTCTCCCCAGAATGGCACAGAGTCCGGCCTAAATGATGGGGGTCTCCTTCCCTGTGTAGCTTTCCAACTGTTCGGATTTCTGGACAGCTACCTCTATAAAGGGAGAGGTTCCTCTTTATGATCGCCTCGGGACCCTATACTTCTTAGCTCAGCGCTGGGTTCTTGCTTTGAGCTCTTGTAGTGAGCGTACCCTCGTCCCCCCGATTGAGTCTCCTTAGCTGGGATATTTTGCTTACTTTATTGCCACTTGGAATGACTCACTTTTGCTGCATTTTTATAACGCAGCGATGTTTGTTTGGGTTTTTCCTTTTCTTTTTTATTTTAATTATTATATTATAATTTTTTTTTATAATTTTTTTTCTTTGTGTTTTTTCATTTTGTTTGTCGACGTGCTCTTATGGTCCTGGCTTTCATATTCCTCATGTCTTCTCTCTGTTACTTTTCATTCTACCATTCATATTATATTGTCGCGGTTAATTAATCATGAGTAAGCCTCAGTTCCGTATTTTCTCCATGAATGTTAGGGGGCTGAATGTTCCGTTTAAAAGACATGCACTATTTCGCGACTTACACAAACATAAACCAGCGATAGTCTGCGTGCAGGAGACGCATTTTAGTGCTTTGCGCACCCCACACTTACAATCCGCTATGTATCCTGCTTCTTTTCATTCTACTGCCCAGACAAAGTCTAGAGGTGTCTCGGTTCTTTTTCATAAGGACTGGGTCTTTAAATGCTCGAACCAATATGCAGACCCATTGGGTCGCCTTTTGATCTTGGTGGGCACCATGAATGAACTGCCAATAACTGTTGCTAATTTGTATTTGCCTAATGTCAACCCGGTATGTTTTCTTAGAAAAGCTTATAGTAAGATTAAGAATATGATGGAGGGATCCCTTTTCATGTGTGGAGACTTTAACTGTGTACCTGACACGGCTATGGATACACGGCCGGGCCAGACCCGTACACAGCCTCGTAAGCAGCCCCCCTCTAGCCACCAACTAAATGATTTCTTACGCTCTTCTGACTTATATGACGCATGGAGACTCATCAACCCCTCGACCAGGGACTTCACCTTTTTCTCACCAGTTCACTCGTCTTACAGTCGCATTGACTTATGTCTGATACATGGCTCTACAGTCCCTCGCCTCCTGGCCGCCAGTATAGGCTCTATAACATGGTCCGACCATGCTCCTATCACGTTGGATTTTGAGGCTGACTACCCGGCTAGGGGGATGGGGACTTGGCGACTAAATGACTCACTTATCGTAAGTGGCGCTGATGTTGCTGATACATCGACGGTGTTACGGGAATATTTTGCATTAAATGTGACGGAAGAGGTAGCCATTTCGTCAGCTTGGTTGGCGCATAAAGCGGTGGTGAGGGGCCATTTGATTCAGAGAGGGGCTACACGGAAAAAAGCATTAAATGCCCGGATGATCTCATTACAGCGACAACTATCTGACTTAGAATCCCAACATAAAATAAATCCTACACCTGACCTCCTGTCTCGACTGACGACCCTTCGACGGGATTTAATTCACCTGACGTTACAGTCTTCTGAACGGGCCATACGACGCTTAAATTTAACTCACTACACCCAAGGAAACAAAGCTGGCCGGCTATTGGCATCTAAATTGAAATCTAAAAGACTCCAAACCAAAATATCTTACTTATTAGATGGGGGAGGTGATAGGATTTACAACCCGCTAAAAATCTCGGAGGAGTTTGCTGACTACTATGCCTCTTTATATAACCTACAATCGGATCCTACGACCCCCGACCCAGACCCAGATGAGATATCTCGATTCCTCCAGGATGCAGAACTCCCCTCCCTATCCAGCTCGCAAGCGGCAGAGTTGCTGGTTCCATTCACGGAGGAGGAGGTGCGTAAGGCCGTTAAGGCTCTCCCAAAGAATAAAGCCCCTGGGCCAGACGGTTTCTCTAATTTATATTATCAAACCTTCGCAGATATTATAATACCGACCCTTACGAGTTTTTTCAATAACATTAAAACCACAGGTGTAATACCCCCAGAAATGCTTCAAGCTACTATCATAACGTTACCTAAAGCTGGCAAACCCCCGACGAGCTGTGCGAACTTCCGCCCTATCTCCCTATTAAATGTGGATGCTAAGCTGTACGCCAAGCTGCTGGCATCTAGAATAGCACCTCTGCTTCCACTCCTGATTTCAGCAGAACAGACCGGGTTTGTACCTGGTAGACAAACATGTGACAATACCCGACGATTTTATAATATTATTGATATTGCCTATAGAACCAATACAACTGGGCTTCTCTTGGCACTGGATGCCGAGAAGGCATTTGACCGCCTACATTGGGGCTATATGTGTAAGGCACTAGAATCCTTTGGCTTCCCTGCCCTATTCCCTCCCGACAGCGAAAGTCCTGGCATCTGGGTTTCTCTCCTCCTCATTCTCCATTACCAATGGTACCAGGCAGGGCTGCCCTCTCTCCCCTCTTATCTTTGTCTTGGCATTGGAGCCTTTGGCTTCGCGGATTAGGCGAGATTCCTCCATCTCTGGCATCTCCACCCCAGATGGAGTCCATAAATTAGCTATGTTTGCTGATGATATTTTGATTTTTCTTACCTCACCTGAAACCTCTCTGCCATCCCTAATGCGCCAGCTTAACTCCTATGGCCTAGTCTCCTACTATAAAAACAATGTGAGCAAGACGCAGGCACTACCCCTACAGGTTGATGATCTCTCGCTTTCCACCTTACGTGCCTTGTACCCATTCGACTGGAGAACGACCTCTTTGAAATATTTAGGCATCTCTCTCACCAAATCCAGGGGCTCTATCCTTAAATTCAATTATAAACCCCTAATGATTTCTATCTCCTCCCAACTGAACTCCTGGCATGGCCTGGAGGTCTCTTGGATGGGACGAATGGCGGCTTTGAAAATGTGTATTTTACCCCAGATCCTTTATTTTTTCAGGAATATCCCAGTTTTTATCCCGGCACATATGTTGCTTCGCATGCAAAAAATGCTGCAGGCACACATATGGAAGGGGAGGCCTCCGCGCATCTCGGCTTCCACAATTAACGCGACTAGACGCAGGGGGGGCCTAGGCTTTATAAATGTTACAGCATATTATAGGGCGGCTTTATTAGCTCAGTTACTGTCCTCTATGTCCCAGCGCGAATCCCCTTTATGGCTACGGATGGAGAATGCTTATATTGCCCCTTTTCGAGTTCATGACCTGATGTGGTTTGCGACGCTTCCACACCACACATTGGAAGGCATCTTACCATCCACCTCCCTTTCCCTTATGTCATGGCGTCTATGGGGTAGACGTCTTTTACGACCTTTCCCACTGCTCAGCTTAGCTCCGTTGCGATTTCTCTGCCGCACTATCCAGGACCTGAATCTGGACCGATGGTTCCAATTAGGTCTTACACATGTTAATCAGCTTTTTACGGCCTCATCAATTAAATCCTTCCCGGACCTAACACAAGAGTTTGCCCTTCCCGCTAGCGACTGTTTCACGTACCTAAGGGTAAAACATGCACTGACTCAACGAGGTATTTCTTCGTTTGCATCGACGGATATTACGGCCTTTCACAGACTATGCTTGGGTAAAAAAATAACGAAAAAACTTTGTCTTTGTGTTATGACAGTTTGTTGAATGCGAACCCTACTAAAAAACTGCCGTATATGATTAGATGGGACAAAGATTTGACGTTCGATTCTTCTGAGGAGGACTGGTTTTATGCCACTGAAACGGTATATAAATACACTAGGAGCACTAATTTGCGGGAATCACATCTTAAACTTTTATATAGATGGTATTTGACTCCGAATCGTTTGGCTTATATGCCTGGACAGTCCGGTATGTGCTGGCGTTGTGGCACTAGTGTTGGATCTATTCTTCATATCTTTTGGCACTGTCCGCTCCTGGCTACTTTCTGGGGAAAGGTTTGTAGACTGATCTCGCACTGTACCGGTTTGTCTTTGCCCCTGTGTCCTAAACAATACCTACTGCATATGTTGCCGATTACTATCCAACGACGACATAGAGGCATTATATCGATTATACTTAGCGTAGCTAAATCTACTATAGCACGCCACTGGCTTTCTCAAGTCAGTCCCTCTATGAGAGAAGTCATGTTATCTCTGGAGAATGTTTATCAGTATGAGGAAATGTACCACAGGGCTGCTAATTCTCTAAGTTTGTTTCAAGGTATATGGGAGGGGTGGGAATTCTTTGTAGCTTCTGGGGACTTGATATAATGGATGGGGATATGACATACGTGTTGCCGTTATTAGACCTAATTGAGCACCTTTTTCTTTTTCTTTCTTTCCCTTTCCTTTTTTTTTTTTTTTTTTTAATTTTGAGTATTTTTATAATTTGTGTGTTTTTTGTTATGTTGAATGTTTTAAATTTTACTGTGTTTAGTTTAGGATGAAAAAGATTGGTTCAACCGACTGATTACATTGTAAACCTTCTGTTGTTGTTAGAATTGTTAATTGTAGGATCCTACGTGATCCTTCTTTTTTCTCAAGATTTGTGACTTAATTCTGACATTTGTTATTTACGTGCGAACCTTAATAAAAACTTTATATGGAAAAAAAAAAAAAAAGTAGGAATGACTGAGAGGTAGCGAGATTGGGCTTCGTACTTGTTTTTTTTTTTTTTTTCTCTTCCCTGGTGTATTGGCCCCCTCCTTTCTGACAAACTGTTTGCGAGGGGGAAGGGGGAGGGAGTCAGTTTGTTTTTTTTGCTCTCTGATAGCTGGAAAGAATAACCCTTTGTGTATCTGTGCAGCGAATTCAAAGTAAAGAGAAATAGAGAAGAAGGATTACTATGCTTGGCTAATTTTAATGTGTGTTACAATAGAAATTTGTCTGAAGTCTGTTGAGTGCAAGATATATGTTTATATTTTGTGTTGATATTATTCCGAAAGTTTTAGTTTTGTTCAGAGCTAGAATTAAATAAAAAAAAAAAAAGGAGTCCTGGTTTTTATATTGTTACACATAAACAATAATAAGTACGTAATAATATACAATATTGTCTACCAAAATATAAAATTTATTAACAAATTAAATGGAAATATATGAAACAGTTAGAAAATTAATATTAAAAGAAAAAAATAATTCGAGAAATAATTAAAGTAGTTTTTCTTTACTGTTTTTAAAAGGTACGTTTTTGTTTGATTTTTGATGGAATGGTTATTTTATTGTTATGAGATTGTTTTAGATAATTACTGATGAGATGTTTGGAGTGGTCTTATGACAATGGAATGATTTATTTTTATTTATTTTTTTCGATGTGGTATTAAGAGTCTGTTTTGGGCTACGGGAAAAGATCTCTGATACAATGTGTATATGTATATGCCCGAATGTCCCATCCAGCTCCTGGGGCGGGATATCCTTTGCAAATTGCAAGCCCAAATTACGTTCCTTCCCGGGGGTCACGCTCAATTAGACCTGCCCGAGAGTGGCGGCTCTGCTCGGCAGCATAATCCAGCCAGCCAGCACCCCCAGTCTGTGAAAATCGCAGTTATTATGCCAAGGGTGGAAGAATGGCGTACAGCACCTACTCTGCCAGCTGTCCCCGCACACACTACTCCTTGGCATTCCTGAGGTGTGGGTGGAGGAAAACCCGCCCAGATTAGTTGAATTAAAGCCCGGCGCAACACCTGTGGCCCTAAGACAATATCACATCCCACAGAAAGCCAAGCAGAATATACAAATACATTTACAGAGACTTAAAGATCATGGCATATTAAAATTCTGCGTGTCACCATGGAACACACCCCTATTGCCAGTACTGAAAGAAGGGACTCAAGAGTACCGCCCTGTCCAAGATTTACGAGCTGTCAACGAGGCCACAGTAACACTACACCCTGTGGTTCCTAATCCATACAATTTTCTGGCATTAATTCCCGGAGATACAAAATATTACACAGTGCTTGATTTAAAAGACGCTTTCTTTTGCATCCGCCTGGCTCCAGCAAGCCAGCCCCTTTTTGCATTTCAGTGGGAAGAGTCTACCACGGGGGCGCTCCATCAAATGACGTGGACGCGCCTCCCTCAAGGTTTCAAAAATTCGCCCACGGTCTTCGGGTGCGCGCTTAGCCAAGATCTCCTCGCCTTCAACGCTCAGCCAGACAAAGTAGTGCTACTCCAATATGTTGATGATTTATTACTGGCTTCCCCAACAGAAAAAGACTGTTTATCCGCCACAAAAGCCCTGCTACATCTGCTAAGCCAAGCAGGTTACAGAGTTTCTAAAAAGAAAGCACAAATATGCAAACAAAGTGTAAAATACCTGGGTTTCCAGTTAACAGGTACCAAACGTGCACTGGGGGCAGAAAGAAAAGAAGCGGTGTGCCGCATACCCCAACCAAAGACCAGGAGACAAGTCCGTGAGTTCCTGGGAGCTGCAGGCTTCTGCCGCCTGTGGATCCCCAACTTCGCAGATATTGCTAAGCCGCTTCATCAAGCCACGAAGGGGGGGGAACAAGACCCCTTCCATTGGGAAGAAGAGCAAACAGCAGCGTTTCAGAAGTTAAAGACTCTGCTGATGGAAGCCCCTGCACTGGGCCTGCCAGATCACAGCAAGCCCTTCCAGCTGTTCGTGCATGAACATAATCAAACAGCAATGGGAGTATTGGTCCAGACCTTTGGCTCATGGCTGAGGCCTGTGGCCTACCTCTCCAAGCAACTCGACCCTGTGGCCTGCGGCCTACCCCCATGCCTGAAAGCAGTGGCTGCCACCGCAATGCTGATAGCAGAAGCAGACAAGTTGACCCTTGGACAAGTTCTTCATGTCAAGGTGCCCCACGCTGTCAAGGCCCTGCTGGATGTGAAGGGAGGTTACTGATTCAGTAACAGCCGGATGACGAAGTACCAAGCCATGATGTGTGAAAACCCACGTGTTCATTTGGACCTCATCGCTACCCTGAATCCTGCTACTTTACTGCCTGACTGTGAAGAGGATCCAGATCATGAATGCCTCCAAGTCATGGAAGAAGTGTTCAGTAGCAGGCCAGATTTGAAAGACATACCCCTAGACAAATACGATCTACAGCTATTCACCGATGGTAGCAGCTACATGGATGATGGGAAGAAAGTCTCCGGCTATGCAGTAGTCTCAACAGAAGAAATCATCGAAGCAAAGCCACTGCCAGGCCATACATCTGCACAATTGGCTGAAATAACAGCTTTAACCAGAGCCCTTGAAACTTCTGAAGGCAAAAGAGTAAATATCTACACGGATTCCAAGTACGCCTTCATGACAGTCCATGCACATGGTGCACTCTACAAAGAGAGAGGCCTACTCACGTTTTCAGGACAACAAATAAAATATGCAGCTGAAATCGCGGCCCTCCTGGAAGCGGTATGGAAACCAAGTGCTGTCAGCATCATGCACTGCCGTGGCCACCAAAAAGGCCATGATGAAATTCCAAAAGGTAACAGACGCGCGGACCAGGCCGCAAAAGCAGCTGCAAAACCGCCACCGCCACAGAAGATCAAGCTAAAGTACTGATCTGCAAGCAAGAACCTCAACCTTCCATGCCAAATTACGAGTTCTACATGAATTTGAAAAAGTTTGAACCCCACGGCGAGTTCATTGAAATAATACTGCACAAATGGCAAGATGATTATGAACTGTTAGAACTCAATCATGATTACATCCAATGGCTTTTCCCAACTCGGACACAAGGCCGAATTCTACTCTACTCCTCTAAATCCGCAAGAGACACGCCTAATGGTTAACACCTCAGAAGTTCAGCAAAGACTGCGCAGAGCCTACAAAATGATGCTGAAATTCTTCGGCGTAAAAATATGTGGGGGAGGGAAGACAAAGAAATAACTGAAGTTGAACGAACAGAAAATTTCGCGTCACGATTTGAAAATTTGACAATCAATCCTCACTAATCTACGAATCACACGAATACTGCACAGTCTGGGAGTATTGGGAGCAGAAGAATATCAAGTCCCACTGGTGAGGTTCTTCCTCAAGGAGATCCTTATCAAGAACAGACTGCCAAGAATGAAGAAAAGTGCAATGAACTTTTTCATACCAGCAGTAAGAGATTCACAAGACAGACAAGATTTGTTTTATTTTCGCATGGCGATACTATTTCCCAAAAGAAGAATTCATCTGGGGAATCATGGAGAATTGGCACGATACAAACCAAAACCAGTGGTGGCTGCACTTCTACCGGCGCCACTGAGCGAATGGACACCTGTGTACTCAGAGAAAGAAAAGAAGTGGCTGACAGAAGAACCCGGAGGATATGGAGAAGATGGATGGTTCCAGATGGAGAATGGACGAATAGTTCTACCAGCAACACTAGCTCCTGAAATCGTAAGAGCACTTCACGCAAGTACCCATGGAGGGAGAGAAATGATGGAGCAACAGTTGGAGCCACATTTCTATGTACCAGGATTGTCAGCAATCTGCAAAGCAACAGCTCAGCAGTGTGTAACATGTGCCGAAAACAACCCGAGAACAGGACCATCTCAACCCCCAGGGAAACAGCCAATCGGGCTATCCCCAATGGCATCGTTACAAATAGACTTTACAGTGTTACCACCCTGCAAAGGATACAAATATTTACTAGTGATGGTGTGCACTTTGACAGGATGGGTGGAAGTCTTCCCAACAAGAACTGAAAAGACTACAGAAGTGGTAAAGAGCCTGATGAAAGAAATAATACCACGTTACGGACTTCCACTCAAAATAGGGTCGGACAATGGCCCTGCATTTATCCAGAACTGTTTACAACAACTTGCCCGGCTACTGGGCATCACCTGGAAGCTACATACTGCCTACAGGCCCCAAAGTTCGGGAAAAGTTGAAAGAATGAACCGTACCCTAAAGACTTTGATGTCCAAACTGTGCCAAAAGACGTCACTGGGCTGGTTGGACCTGCTGCCGATAGTCCTTTTGCACATTAGGTGCAGACCAACCCCCCAATTGAAGCTAAGTCCGTACAAACTTATGTTTGGACGGCCAACCCCCTCTGATTAATGGACTAAGGGGGGACCTTCGGGCATTGGGAGAAACTAAACTAAATGATCAGGTAGTAATGCTGGGTAAATCAATGCAGAAATTAAATACTTGGGTGGGGGATAATATACCGCATTTTCTGTATCCTTCACTGCATAAGTATTGTCCGGGTGACTCAGTATGGGTAAAAGAGTGGAAAAATGATCCACTAGGTCCAAAATGGAGAGGTCCTTATCTTGTCCTGTTATCAACCCCTACAGCAGTAAAGGTTGCCGAGGTGGTCCCGTGGATACATCACTCCAGAGTAAAAGCAGCTGCAGCCAGTCCTGAACCAGCATGGAAGGTTGTTACCAACGAGACCAACCCGCTGAGGCTGAAGCTGACAAAGACCACAGCCATGAGCACCTAAATGATCCTAACCCAGATAATACAGAGGATCAACAAGTGGGTGTTTTGATGGGCACAGGTCCTGACCACCCGCCAACGGGGGATACCCACAGGGTGCTTTTTAGGGGCCCGGCCCCCACCCTTGATCATCCAGAAATGTTCTTTACTTTTGAAATTCCGGTGGGGAGGGATTGGGTTTATGTGGCTGTGAAAAGAATTGCCCAAGGAATTCTGACATTCGGGGCATTTGTGGTGCTGATTTTATATCTTGCTAATCTGATTTATGGACTCTCACGTGGAGCATGCCCCAATTGTACAAGCACCGCGGGGAAAGTGGATATTTCCCATATCTGAAATGGTACGCACCCAGTGATGGAGAACCGTACCATGTGGAGACAAAAACGAGAAGTACCATCCGAGATATTGCCAAGAGGACATTTACTTGTGCAATTTAAATATGACTACGCTAAGAAATCTGGGCAGAAAGCATGTTGGGTGTGCAGCAGAATGCACCCAGAGACATTCATATCCCATTTGCTCTGTTCCAATGAACCTGAGTATGTTTGCATCAGGGAATATTACAATACACTCTTTTCGGCCACCCAGGGAACAACCAGAAATGTATGAGGCCGGATACCCCATAATAGGGTACATATATCCCCCAGAGTGGTGTTTCCAAATAGGACCAGATAGAGACACACATAAAAAGGAAGGGTGTTATTCAAGCAAATTCAATTGGACATCATACATATACACAATTGACACAAAGGAACAATCAAATTTTCTATACATACAGTGCAGAAAACTCACAGGTGAGCAAGAAGAAGTGATTGCAAGTGAGTCTGGAGGGAAGCAGAGTGTGCTGGAGACAACGAGACGAATGAGGCGAATGATGTTGGAATTAGCAAAGGGAACACTACACCTATCACCATTCATGTTAGAAGAGGGATACCAGGTGTGTTGTGGAGAGTGTGTTACACATGGGTTCCACCAACAATAACGGGAATGTGTTATTTGGCTAAGCTGGTCCCAATCCAGAGACTAAGGGGAGAAGACACAAACAGACACACACAGAACTACACCCTAGGTACCCACTGGTGTTTGAGAGACCAAAGAGAGAATTGTTTGCGAAGATGGATCGAATATGGACATGGTTGCCAGCATGGACCGGATGGGGAGGAGAGAGATGATGAGGAGATTGAATAGCTACGTCAATCTGATGGATGAGATTCTGAATAGAACCAGTATGGATATCCAGCTGTTGAATCTGGAAATGCGTGAGTTGCGAAAGGTGCAGATGATACATGACATGGCGCTTGAGCAGATCAGTGCGGCCTTGAATGGATTGTGTGAAATGACAATGCACTATGAATGTTGCACTTTCATCAGAAACACTACACATGAAGTCCCAGACTATTACCAGGTAATTCAAGATCACCAAGAGAAGGTAGCACAGTTGCAGGGCGCAGCCAGGAGGATTGCTGCCGAAGGCTGGAATCCGCTCCGTGGGTTTGGAGCAATGGGAGAATGGTTTGGTTCCATCTTGAGATTTATCTCACAGATTGGATCCATGATACTCATGATAGTGGTGATCTTGATCATAGGGATACTGATATACCGCATAGGGCTATGCCTATGGCCACTGTGCAAGACAGCACTGACACCCACGCAAACACAGAAGATACCACTGATAATTCCACAGGGTATGTTCCCAGTGAAAACTCCCCCCCCCCCAGTATGAGGAGTTTCAGAATAGTGGAGTGTAATGGCTACAAGTGCCAGGAAAAAATCCTGACACTTGAGCCAAGGGGGGAATGAAGTCGAATCAGGCTGAAAGATGGTTGCTACTATGAGCCAGGCAGCCATCTTGTTCAGAATATTGGTTCACCAGTAAATAGAATAGATTTTTATTAGATGTGAAAAGAATTTCAAGAATGTGTGGTAGATTAGAGAATTAGCATAAAAACAGGCAGAATCCGGCCGGTTCTTGGCACGGAGAGACAGGAAGATAAATGAATGGGGCAAGGTCACTGAGACGAGCAGAGAAACAAAGAGATTGTAGAAAGCAGACCAGGCCCCAAGCTATCTCAATAAACACAGCCTATAGGGAGGACGGCACTGCCTGAGAAAGACAGCACAACAAATCACAGACTGTCAAACTAACATGAAGTGTATCAATTTATAGCTAAAATGTGGAATTTCTTTGTACTAACGATGGGAGGTATTACCCACGTGGGGTGGAATAAAGTGTCATCGGGAGGTGGGCTAATTGGGATGTACCTAATTACGTATTTTTGGGTATAAGATCCCTTGCACGGGTGAAAGGGGGGGCTCACTCTTTGCGATTCAATCCTGTGTGAGCACTTGTGTGACGACACAATAAAGTTTGCCTTTCCTGAAGAGACTCGTGTTCTGACAATCCTTACTTGTGTTCGGTCCGGCGCCGTCTTGAAAGTGAATCTGTTTTTGTCCGCCTACAATCTCTCACGGATCGGGAGATAGGGGTTCCAATGAACCCCCTATCTCCACCATTGGTGGCAGCTAGGGGTTAACTCTAAAACTGATGTCATTGCGCTATGCACGATGACACCAGTCATCAGGTGGAGATCCTGGAAGCTTGGCCGACATCCAAGATGTCGGCCAGCTCCGGGAGAGGATCGCGATCCGGCGCTTTTCGGCGCCGAATCGTGATCTGGCCCCCAAGGGGTTAAAGCCAGGCACCGTTTGGAAGGGAAGGCTGTGCCCTTCCAAATGATGCCTGCCTTTAATTGCTGGCCGCGATTAAAAAGCCGAAGGACCTCCCCCCTCCCTTTCAGGCACCTCCTCCGCACTCGCGGGGGGGCACCTGGAATAGATGGAGGGCGCCTGGAATTGCTGCCTCCTGTGCATGGACGTGCTCAGCGCCTCCATCGCACAGGGGAAGCACTTGGCAGGACACGCTGAGCGCGTCCTTAGCAGCCAAGTGGTTAAATATTATATATTGCACCAAATATTGCACAGCTTTGCAAATGATATATTTAGCTAAGAGAATACACGACAAGTTACCTAAATGATTTTCTATTAATTGATTTGTCAAATGTGCTGTTTGTGAAGTATATTGATTACAATGTCTCACTTTTTGGTGCAGTTTGTTTCTGTATGTTGGATTGAGAAATATATTTTGTGCACTTATTTCCTTATGTGATTTTATAGCAATGGCATGCGCAACGTTGCCCTTGCAACTTTATTGCTTTATTATTTATAAAGATTTCATAACCTTTTCTGAGTGACATACCAAGGTAGGTATCTAAGGCACAATAGAGATTTAGCTGTAAATCTGCCAAACCACTCAAAAGTTTAAAAGCAAGCTATTTTCTCACATTTAAGCCAAGTTAACAATGTGGTACCTAGAGGTATAACTACAATGCTTAGGTGAGGCAAACCATAAATCGATTTGAGAATAGAGATTGTTTCATGTGCTCTTTTCCATTACACTCGTCTCTTTTGTCACTGTGTGCTTGAGGGGTAAACAAGACAAGTTATTTTGGCTATATAGTAAATGCTACAGTCAAGATTCTTTTTTTAAAAAAAGACGAGCATCAATGGAAATGATCAGGATTCTCTGCACTGTAACATATGATCTTGAAACATACATATCATAACATTCTGAATATAGCAATTCCCAAGAAGAAGCCATTCCATAGAAGACATTCAGGGTTATTCAAAGAGAATCGAAAAGTCACCGCACATTCATGGGACTTTGCATTCTCCTCGATTTGGTGCGATTTGGCGATCCCATTTCGGCGACCCAGCTGTGTATTCAGCAAGCACCACAGGGCTGCCATAATGCAGGGAAAAGGCGCCACAAACCCGCCGAAAACTCACCGCAAAACGAGGGCGAACGCACACCGAAACCCGCAAAAACATCTGGATTAACCTGCCGAAGACGCCGGAGAAACCCGAGCAGGAGTCGATCGCAGCGCAGAGCAGCCGCCGGAAAAATCCGACACCGCAGATGAAGGAGGTAATTCAAAAAAAACAAACAGTACGCTTGAATGATTGAAAAGTGAAACGTTGTTTTCAAACAAACTACTGAGCGAAAATGTCTGAAATTTACATATAAGATACAATGAATGATAATAAAAAGGACTGTTACAGAAAAAAGAAAAAACTATTTAAAAAAAACGGATTTTTTTTTTTTACAAAAAATGCCGAAAAGGTCCTAAAAAATCTAAAAATAAAGAGACTTTTTACTGCAGAATATTATAATGAACGGTTTATTAGATATTGAATTAAAACAGGAATATTTTTAACATTGATGCCTATGGCATTCTGAATAAACCTGCCGGATTAAACCACTGAATGGCAGGGCAATTCAGCAACTTTTCACTGCTGGCTTTTGCTCTCTGAATAGACGAAGCATTGCTTCTCTATGGGGATTCACTGCCCTCGAACAGGCACCGTATGTGCTGGCAATTCACCAGGATTTGGTGAATTGCCTGCTCTCTGGATAGCCGAAAGGCCAAGAAAGGTAACCAAACGCTGAATTTCAGCGTCCGGTTACCTTTCGCCAGCAACTCGGAGCTCTTTGAATAACCCTGTTTGTTTCTACAAAATATTTCCACTACTCCTTATTAATCTCTTTTTCTGTATCCCTATAATTTCATTTATAATTATCCTGAAGTCACATATCTTTGAAATTATTCATAGGGAGAAAAGATATCCCATGAGTTTCCAGTCAATTTTCTTTGCTGGTGCATGAGTTACCTATTAATTAAATCCTTGCATACTGTAAGTGTTTATCCTGTTTCTTTTTGCATCTAGACAATTTTATGTTGATTGGAATTTAAACAGTATTGCTTTGACAACTCCAATTGTGTAACTTAAAATTCTGTCTGTAGAAATGGGCAACACAAGTCTATTCTTAAAATGTCCATGTAAAGACAAAAAAGAAAAGGGCGCAAGATAGGTGGAAATTGAAAAAATACCTCTGGAGCACCCCAGATACAGTTAGGGTACTCCTAGGGTTCACAGTAGATTGATTTATTTAAAGAGCGCTTTTGCTTCTTAGTTGGTTAATATAGCATGCAAAAAATAGAGCATAAATAAATGTGCAAAACAGCATGTCCCTTCTGGGTGGTAGAAGATGTGCGCGCCAACGCTGGGAGAAGTCGAGTGCGTGCATGGTATATTGCGGCTGGGCAGAGAAGGAATCATTCCGAAAGCTGGTGGAGGTTTTTTTTTTTTTTTTTTCTTTCTTCTTTTTTTTTCAAATTAGCATCCTCTAAGCAAATTAGATCAGCGGTTTTGCATTTTTCAATGATTGTTTAAACACTGATATGGGAATGTATATAAAGGGTATAAGGACATTTGTGAACTAGCTCCTGAGGAAGTGGGTGTGCCCCACGAAATGCATTGAGCAAAGTTCTGTACACCAGAAATTAAGCCAGAGACCAAGCCGAACATCCATGCTGAGCAAGTGTTCCATTTAACGAACTCCAGTTTATGCTGAGCCAGCGTTCCATTCCATTCCAACGGGCTTCGATCTATATGTTGATGGACTGCAGACCGGAGGTTTGGAGTACAGAAATCGGGAGGTTCTGGCCATTGTGGCAAATGCTGTTTTGCACATTTATTTGTGCTCTATTTTTTGCATGCTATATTAACCAACTAAGAAGCAAAAGCGCTCTTTAAAGAAATCAATCTACTGTGAACCCTAGGAGTACCCTAACTGTACCTGGGGTGCTCCAGAGGTATTTTTTCAATTTCCACCTATCTTGCGCCCTTTTCTTTTTTGTCTTTATTCTGTCAATTAAGAGTTAACAAGGTACCCTCGTTAAGAGGCTGCAGTGGGAAAGATTCTACCTGTGTATTTTTTGCTTTTAAAATGTCCATGTTCTTATATCAAAGCAAATAAATAATAGAAATTTGTTTTAAGATAACTGGATAAATGTAAATTCACACTTGACGGTGCCTTAAAAGACTCAAAACTGTGTACATGAGTTAATTTATGGAAACTCAATGTAAACCCAGCCAACATATGTGTCTCTAGAGTGGGGCCAGGGTTGCCAATTGACCCCCCTTGGTTATTCCATGTGCCCCCCACCAAGGATCAGTTCCACCTTCCCCCATATAATTGGACTGCTGTAACTCCATCCCCATGTGTTACACATGATCTATTGAGGTGTCATTGGAAATGGAAGAGTCTGGCCTTTCCAATGATATCCAACATGTCCATATTCAGTGTAAAATAAAAATCATAAAGAAAAGAAAATCATAACAATTTTTTTTCACAGGGTTGATATGGCTTAGCCATGAAAGGGTTAATTGTCAGACTATATATTACATTATGTATTACCTTCATTTTTAGCCTTGGTTTATTTTTATATTAAGAGTTTACAGGCAGGCTTCATCCCTCACAGTATACATTTTATTTTTTCCTTAATTAATGGCATTTTAGGAGTTAATGGGTAGGTTATATGCCTCGCAATGTATACATTTCATGTTTTCTCTTGATTACTGGCATTTTAGGGGGTAATGGGTAGGCTACATGCATCAGTGTATTAATTTCATGTGTTCCCTTGGTGGCATTTTAGGGGTTAATGGGCAGGCTACATGCCTCACAGTTTATATGTATCATGTTTTCCCCTGATTGATTGTTTTAGGAGTTAATGGGTAAGCTACATGCCACACTGTTTATTTTTTATTGTATTTCCATGCTTTAATGCCATTTTAGGGGTATATTATGGACGTTAGAAACAAAATCGTTGACTTTTGTCAAAATTCAGGGAATCAATTTTGTCGAATGGTGAGTTCCCTATTTAGGGAATAATAGGGAATTTGTGAAAATTGGAGGTGCTGAAGCAGTTATCGGATGTCGGCAAAAAACACTGAATAAAATATTAAATTTATGTATCAGGATAGTAGAAGAAAAAGGTATCATTGCATCACATTACTCTGGGATTTGGGAATCTTATTTATATATACTTTATACATAGTTTTTTTCAGTGGTATGATTTAGTGTTGAAAATTATTAGTGCCCCCCAGTATTGACTGTGGTATCTTATGTGTCCCCCCCTATATATTGTTCCTCGTGTCGCCACTGTGTGCCAGATATGTAGTACTGTTTTATAATATTATGCCTTCTTCTTAGTGCTAAACATGAAAGACACAGGCTTCCATACATTTTCACACGTTAGAAACTTAAAAGAAAAAATAAAGAAATCTACTCAGACTGAGGAAGGCCAACAGGGGTGAAATGCTTTTTGGGTATCATATTATCTTTGTAGTTTGCTTTATTATTTTTATATCATATGTATTCTAATTATTCTTATATTGCCACTATAACAAAAATGCCTGAGGTTTTTGGGTTTCAGGGATTATCTTGCTATAATTTGAACCAGAACGGGCTCTAATCTTTGTGAGTGCCCATCTATTTCTTCTCTTTATGTATTCCAAATTATGGACCCCTGACAATGGGAGTGAGAGTTGGGAGTTGCCTAGGGGACATACTTTCCCAAAAGAGGAAAACTTTACTTTGATAAGGGTTATGATATGTTGAAGAACTTGGATATTGCATCCTTCTCAAAGACACTGGTGACATTGGCAGGAAGTATAGACTTTCCACAAAGTAGAAAGTGTATTCACTGCTTATGATATAGTCAAACATACCATTAAAAAAGGGAGACTAGCACAGAGGCCAAAGTCACAGGTAAATTTGGTTCAGCAGGTTTACAGCTGCTGAAGCAAATATACCAGGGTCTACAGACAACATTGTATGCCCCTGACCAGGGCCGGTGCTAGACTATTTTGCGCCCTAGGCAAGACCAGCTACTTGCACCCCCTCCCAAAAAAAGAAAGCTCATATGGATATATTGTCCCAGCTCTCACATGGGTATATTTGCTCCCAAACACACATGGATATATTTGCCCCAGCTCTTACATGGGTATTTTTGCCTCCAGCTCACACATGGAGTTATTGCCTCCAGCTCACACATGGATATATTGCCCCAGCACACACATGGATATCTGCCCCAGCACACACATGGATATCTGCCCCAGCTCACACACATGGATATCTGCCCCAGCTCACACACATGGATATCTGCCCCACTCACACATGGATATTTGCCCCAGCACACATGGATATCTCCCAAGCTCACACATGGATATTTGCCCCAGCACACATGAATATTTGCCCGAGCTCACACATGGATATCTGCCCCAGCACACATGGATATCTGCTCCAGCACACATGGATATTTGCCCCGGCTCACAAATGGATATTTGCCCCAGCACACATGGATATTTGCCCCAGCACACATGGATATTTGCCCCAGCACACATGGATATCTGCCCCAGCACACATGGATATTTGCCCCAGCTCACAAATGGATATCTGCCCCAGCACACATGGATATCTGCTTCAGCACACATGGATATCTGCCCCAGCTCTTACATGGGTATATTTGCCGCTCCAGCTCCGCCTCTCTCCCTCGGCACCTCCTCATAGCTAGGGATGAGCTGTTCGGTTCGGACGGTTCAGAGTTTGACCTGAACTTAGCCTGATCGATTAGATCGCGAACACCAAACATTTCCGGGTGTTCGCCGCATGTTAGACCACAATGGACCACAATGCATTTTCCCACTGGCCTGAAGCTCGTAATTGTCTACAGCCTTGCACCTGACCACAGGTCTGGTGCAAGACAGGTTCAACACTATGCCAATCACCGCTCAGTCCTGATTGGGCAAATTTTGCCCAATCATGGGCTCCCAGAGCTAAGTCCCGCAGCACACTATATAACGTTTCCATGCGTCGATTCTGCACGCATTTCAGAGGAGATTTCAAAGGAGATAGTTGTGTGTTGTTACTGCCGGTCTGCCACGCTACTGGGGGGGTCTGGGGGGGTCTCATTTCTACCAAATATCAGGGAATTTAGGTGATGTGTGTCTTGTCACTGTGCCAGCAAGTTTTTTTGGGTTTACAACTTTCATTAAAACATTTGTGAATTGAGGTGATCTTCTGGGTCTTGTCACTGTGCCAGCAAGTCTTTTTGGGTCTCATTTCTACCAAATATCAGGGAATTTAGGTGATGTGTGTCTTGTCACTGTGCCAGCAAGTTTTTTGGGGTTTACAACTTTCTTTAAAACATTTGTGAATTGAGGTGATCTTCTGGGTCTTGTCACTGTGCCAGTAAATCTTTTTGGGGCTCACTAATTTCTTTAAAACATCTGTGAATTGAGGTGATCTGTGTCTTGTCACACAACCAGTACCACGCATTATTTTGGGGCTCACTAATTTCTTTAAAACATTTGTGAATTGAGGTGATCTGTGTCTTGTCACACAACCAGTACCACACATTATTTTGGGGCTCACTAATTTCTTTAAAACATTTGTGAATTGAGGTGATCTGTGTCTTGTCTCAAAACCAGTACCACGCATTATTTTGGGGCTCACTAATTTCTTTAAAACATTTGTTAATTGAGGTGATCTGTGTCTCGTCACACATCCAGTACCATGCAGTATTTTGGGGCTCACTAATTTCTTTAAAACATTTGTTAATTGAGGTGATCTGTGTCTCGTCACACATCCCGTACCATGCAGTATTTTGGGGCTCACTAATTTCTTTAAAACATTTGTGAATTGAGATGATCTGTGTCTCGTCACTGGCTGCCAGCTATCAGTGTGTCTCACTGAGTTATACCAGAGATCTTTAAATCTTTATACCAGAGTTGAATCAGAGTTCTGTATATATTAATCTATATATCACTCACCATGTCTGAAAGAACAAAAAGGACAGGCAGACGCTCCCAGACACAGATAAGAGGGCAAGCAGCCCCTGTGTAGGGAGGCTGTGCCTCTGGTCGTGGTGGACGTGGTGCATCCTCTGCAGGGGCATGCTTATCCTTTCTAACTGGTACTGGCTGTCTTAAGCAGCAGCAACATACAGAGGACTTGTTGGATTGGCTAACCAGGCCATCCTCATCCTCCGAGTCCTCTGCCAGCCAGGCTTGTAGTGCTTTACAGTCCACCTCAGCTGCCAAAGCATCTAATGCAGCCTCCATGTCCACAGCTACTCCTGCCGTAGCCTCGCTATCACACACGGAGGAGTCAGCTGAATTGTTTGACTACAATGAGAGTGACATGCTGCTTGAGGATGCGCAGCAAGTACAGTGCACTGATTCAATCTCTGAGGTTGAGCAAGGGAGTATAATCAACCTAGAGGAAGGGGGTGCCAGTGATGACACACAAATAACTGGCACTCATGTTGCCCCAGCAGCTGCAGCATACTGCCAAGTTGGCTCCAGTGACAAGGAGATAGGGGGTGAAGATGACAATGATGATGAGGTCACTGAATCCACCTGGGTGCCAGATCAAACAGAGGAATTAAGTGAGGAAGAGGGGGAGGAGGAGGCACAGCAAACACGAGGCACAACATCCTCTGTGACAAACCGTAGCACTAGCCAGTCCAAGGCATCACATGTCAGAGCTGCTCCGGTGCAGAGCGCTGTTGCCTCAAAGAACACATGCAGGAACTCTGTTGTCTGGGAGTTCTTTAAGAAATGTGCAGTAGAGCGCAGCGTTGCTATTTGTAATCTATGTCAGATGAGGCTTAAGCGTGGGAAAGATACCGGACACTTGGGTACCACGTGCTTGAGGCGACATATGAACAAGTGCCACACATCCCGTTGGCGCAAAATTTTGCGTAGGTCCTCCTCATCTGTCTCTACCCCCCACTGTATGTCCAGCCATGTCATTGCCTACAACCTCCACCGACAGGGATGATGCTACAGTAATGGATGTACCAGGTCCTTCCTCACAATGTGACATCATCCCAGTAGCTGAAGATTTACGCAGTCAGATTACTTTGCCGCAGCTGCTGCAGCGAAAGAAAAAATGTAGTCCCAACCATCCCCAAGCACAGCGTCTAAATGCCAGCTAAGCAAAATTACTCGCATTGCAGCTGCTGCCTTTCCAGCTGGTGGACTCTGCTCCCTTCCGTGAATTTGCTGAATGTGCTGTACCACAGTGGCAGGTTCCAAAACGCCATTACTTTTCACGCAAGGCCATTCCAGCACTATACCAGCACGTGGAAGACAATGTTATCCAGTCATTGGGAAAGGCAGTCAGCAGCAAGGTGCATGTGACTTTAGATACGTGGTCCAGCAAGCATGGACAGGGTCGTTACATTTCCTTCACGGCACACTGGGTAACTCTGATTGCAGCTGGGAGGGATCCAAGACGGGGCTCTGTGCTGGAGCTTGTTCATCCACCACGCCTCCAGAAAGCTGCTTGTATGAGGTCTGTCTGCTCCACCACCACCACCTCTTCCTCCTCCTCCTCCTCCTTCTCTGGCGAAGTGGCAGTTAAACCGATGCCTGACAGGGCCTACGCAATGGCTCAAGCAAAAAGATGCCATACTGTGCTTGAGCTGGTTTGTTTAGGGGACAGGAGCCACACCGGGTCAGAAATTTTGTCAGCTCTGCAGGGGCAGGTGCAGAGATGGTTAACACCACGCCAGCTTCAGCTGGGAATGATCGTCTGCGATAATGGCAGCAACCTTCTCTCTGCCCTACGCAAGGGTAAATTGACGCATGTACCATGCCTAGCACACGTCCTAAATCTGGCAGTACAGCGTTTCCTAACCAAGTACCCAGGGCTGCCAGAGCTTCTCATCCAGGCCACAAAAGTCTGCAGCCACACAGACGGTCATTCCCAGCAAGCGTTCGCCTGGCAGAAATTCAAAGAGAATTCCACCTTTCCACAAACCGTCTGATCTGTGACATGCCCACCAGGTGGAACTCGACATTAGCAATGCTGCAGCGTCTGCACAAGCAGCAGAGGGCCATCAACGAGTACCTGTGTGAGTATGGCACAAGGACAGGTTAAGGTCAACTTGTTTTTTTTTCCCCCCCGCAGTGGCTGATGATCAAGGATGCATGCACTGTACTGTAACCATTTGAGGAGGCAACGAGGATGGTGAGCAGGGACATTGCATGCATCAGTGACACAATTCCTTTAGTGTTCCTGCTGGAGCACACTCTGCAGGGAATTATAGATGTGGCTCTAGAGGCAGAGCAGCGGGAGGAAGAGGAGGCCTTCCCTAGCTCTCAAGGCTCCAGTCTTTCTGCAGACAGCATTCCAGCGGGTCCTACTCAGATCAGACAGGAGGAAGATGAGGAGGAGGAGGAATATTTAAGTAGTGGGGGCATTGAAGGTGGGGATTCCTCAAGGGAGGGTTTTGTGTGCCCAGAAACAGAAGGGCTAGTGCGTGGCTGGGAGGAGGAATTGCACGATACGGTCATCCTCATTGACCAGGAAGACTCGGAAGCTAATGCCACCTCCAACCTACGCTGCATGGGCTCCGTAATGATGCAAAGCCTGCTAAAGGACCCCAGGATTCGTGCTATCAAGGAGAGGGATCATTACTGGTTGGCAACCCTTCTTGATCCACGATACAAGGTTAAAGTTGCAGAGCTCATCCTGCCCGCACAGAGGGAGCACAGGATGAAAAAACTTGAGGACGCTCTAAAGCGACACTTGTGTAACACCTTTCCAGGCACTGGTAGATTACCAAGTGCTGACACACGTGCTTCTGAGGCTGCAGGTGATCAGAGGAATAGTAGTGAAGGCCAGGGCCGCTTGACTGATGCTTTTTTAAATTTTTTTAGTCCTCTGCGCCCAGGGACGTCAAATGTAGGCACCCATTGCCAGTGTCTTCACCATATGGTACAGTACTACCTAGGGGCAAGGGCAGACCTGGATACCTTTCCAGCAGATGATCCACTGGCTTACTGGGTGTTGAGATTGGATCACTGGCCAGAACTTAGCCAATATGCTATGCAGCTACTAGGTTGCCCTTCATCTAGCGTGCTTTCCGAAAGGACGTTCAGTGCCGCTGGAGGTTTTTTCACAGACAAAAGAGTGCGTCTGTCCACCAACTCTGTAGACCGGCTGACATTTATAAAAATGAATCAGTCCTGGATCAGCAGCTATCAATCCCCTGATGCTGAAGTAATGGAATAGATGGGGATGTCCTCTTCTGCTTTCACAAAACCTCCAGCACTGAACTCTTCCACAATACAACAAAAGGGTTACGGTGTGAAGGCACTTGCTGCCATGAAAGGCACAATATTTGGCTGCACTGACGCCTGTGCCAGATTTATATCATTTTAATTTTTTGAACCGCAGGGTCCAACCCTGCACTCTTCCACAATACCACAGAGGGGTTACTGTATGATGATACTTGCTGGCCTGGCATTAAAGGCACAATATCTGGGTGCACTGACACCCATTACCAGATAAAAAACTTTTCAATATAGGACCGCAAGGTTCACCCCTGCATTCTTCCACAATACTACAGAGGGGTTACTGTATGATGATACTTGCTGGCCTGGCAGTCTTGCACCAAAGGCAGAATATCTGGGTGCACTGACGCCTTGACCAGAATCATATCTTTTCAATATAGGACCACATGGTCCACCCCTGCATTCTTCCACAATACTACAGAGGGGTTACTGTGTGATGATACTTGCTGGTCTGGCATTAAATTCACAATATCTGGGTGCACTGACGCCCATTACCAGATCAAAAACTTTTCAATATAGGACCACATGGTCCACCCCTGCATTCTTCCACAATACCACAGAGGGGTTACTGTATGATAGTACTTGCAGGCCTTGCACCAAAAGCACAATATTTGGGTGCACTGCCACTGACGCCTGTATCAGATTCATATCCTCAGAGGGGTTACAGTGTGACGGCACTGTTGGGGATGCTAAAGGACCAATTTTAAAGCACCTATTGTTACTTTCATCCAAAGCCTGCATAAGTTTCACAATAATTTAGCCAAAAAAATCAGTAAACTTTTTCTGCGTGTACGAAAATGTCTCCTCTTTTCATACAGACTGCCGCCCCAAGCAGTTGTTTATGGATAGATTAAAGGAAAAGCATTTACCGTCATATGAAACGTCATTTTTTTGTTTTTAAGTGTTTCTATACATCCTAGAAATCCGCCACTTCACGGGCAGGTTATGGGGACCTCCTAGGCACGATATTTGAAGGAATTTTTCGTTTTTATTTTTAACCCTTATTTCATGGAAAACTCACTGTCCCTTTAAAAACTTTTTTTTTTTACTTTTTGTCCTTGTTTCCTGTCCCCCAGGGCACTACCCGGACCCCCATACACCTTTTATGGCAAATATGTAGCATATATGCCCTCTTGGAGGGCACTCTAAATGCCGAATTTTCAGCCCCATTGACTTGCATTGGGTTCGAGTTCGGGTTCGGGTTCGGACCCGAACATATGGGAAGTTCGTGTTTGGGCTCGAACAGAACTCGGGGGTGTTCGGCTCATCCCTACTCATAGCCAGTCCCAATATGTGCGTTAGCCGCATCAGCCGCTGGCGTCAAGGAGACGGAGGCGTGGACTTGGTGCTTCCAGCACCAAGTTCACGCCTCCGTCTCCTTGATGTCGGCGGTGATGCTGGCACGTATTGGGGCTAGCTGCAGCACACTGCCGCCCCAGGCTGCCCCACGGACAATTTTTTTTTAAAGCTCACATGGATATATTGCCCCAGCTCTCACATGGATATATTTGCCCCCAGCTCTTACATGGGTATATTTGCCTCCAGCTCACACATGGAGTTATTGCCCCAGCTCACACATGGATATATTGCCCCAGCACAAACACGGATATCTGCCACAGTACGCACATGGATATATTGCCCCAGCACAAACATAGATTTCTGCCCCAGCACACACATGGATATTTGCCCCAGCTCACACATGGATATCTGCCCCAGCTTATACATGGATATTTGCCCCAGCACACATGGATATTTGCCCCAGCTCACACATGGATATCTGCCTCCATCTCACACATGGATATCTGCCCCAGTTCACACACATGGATATCTGCCCCAGCTCACACACATGGGTATCTGCCCCAGCTCACACACATGGGTATCTGCCCCAGCTCACACATGGATATTTGCCCCATCTCACACATGGATATTTGCCCCAGCACACATGGATATCTGCCCAAGCTCACACATGGATATTTGCCCCAGCACACATGGATATTTGCCCCGGCACACATGGATATTTGCCCCAGCTCACACATGGATATGTGCCCCAGCCCACACATGGATATTTGCCACAGCACACATGGATATCTGCCCCAGCACACACATGGATATCTGCCCCAGCACACATGGATATTTGCCCCAGCTCACACATGGATATTTGCCCCAGCATACATGGATATCTGCCCCAGCACACATGGATATCTGCCCCAGCTCTTACATGGGTATATTTGCCGTTCCAGCTCCGTCTCTCCCTCGGCACCTCCTCGTAGCCAGTCCCAATACGTGCCGGCGTCGCCACGTCAGCCGCTGGCGTCAAAGAGACGGCGGCGTGGACTTGGTGCTTCCAGCACCAAGTCCACGCCTCCGTCTCCTTGACGTCGGCGGCGACGCTGGCACGTATTGGGGCTAGCTGCAGCACACGGCCGCCCCAGGCTGCCCCGCGGCCAATTTTTTTTTTAAGTGGTCGGGCCAGCTGCGCCCTAGGCGGGCACTGCGCTCAAGGTGCAGGGCAGTCAGAGATGCAGAAACCAATCGTTCTGGTAAATACTTGAGATTAGTAGATACCTGGTGATTCTCGGAAGGTATTGGCTTGCATACAGGATTGTTATTGCTAATATGTACAGAGATGCAATTAGAAATAACATTAAACAGGAATAAACAATCGTTTGTTATCGTGGTCTTTGCAAAATCATTAACATGAGTAGTAGCCTGGGTAAAGGGACCCCTGAGGTTTACAAATGATACCCCTAAACGTGGTGGGATAGGACCCAAACAGCGAGCGATCAACCCAGCAACCAGCATGGGTTAAATCACTAAAACACGCAAACAGTGTAATAAACACGATAGAGAGTCGTCAAAGCCAAACCGGGTCAAATAACAGGAGCAGGAATCTCTAACAAAGCAGGGTTGTCAACAATAAATACAAACAGATTCAGGAAGTAGCGGTGCGTGAAGTAAACTCCACAACAGGGTGACGAGGCAACTCCTCGAGCCCTGTTTTAAAGCTCGCGGCTCCTGGTAACCACACCTGATCCTGCCCCCTCAGATGCCGATCTGCCAGCCAGCGGTCCCCCTTCTTGCCCAGACCCTCCAGGGGGCACAGCGGGGGCTGAGGATGTAACACCTTGCAGCAGCGCCGGCCCTGCCCCTTACCAGAATCCGAGAAACCATGCAACACTGATGACCCACTGTACATTATAAGTCTCAGGTTAAATACAGTAATGATGCCAATGTTTTTTCGAGCATCAGAATATTAACTATAAAATGTCACAATTTCACCCACATCATAAAACCGATTCAACATTGCTGTTCTTTCCCGAATATTTCAAAACAAAATGGTATCTGTGCATCCTTTAACTAAAGCGAGAATAAGAAGGCACCACTTATTATTTGAGATGTTTTCTCCTTA
Organism: Leptobrachium leishanense; assembly: GCA_009667805.1. Classification (NCBI taxonomy): domain Eukaryota; kingdom Metazoa; phylum Chordata; class Amphibia; order Anura; family Megophryidae; genus Leptobrachium; species Leptobrachium leishanense. The sequence goes on along the minus strand of CM019066.1, from coordinate 265,537,134 downwards.
CAAGGCAGTTTAGGGTGTATAATTTTCCTCACATAAAGTATTTTCCACCTTTCATTGCTTGATGTTGGATTTGCACATTTTTGTTTTTACTCACCCGAGAGATTTGTCTTGACGTGGCGGATGGGCATATGTTTGGAATGGCTATTGTTAGTGAACCAAAAATCTAATTTTTCAAAAGCATTATGCACGTTTGAGCATGTATGATATATTTTTTCTTTGTAAAATGAAACACCATCATGAAATTGAACATCCTTAGCTTCTGTCACGTCTCGGCCTTGCCCCCTGCTGGTGGTAGCATGGATTCCTGTTTGTTTTTGTTTTCAGGCTGCAGGCCATCTGTTGGGCTTATTGGTCTGCGGTCACATGACCTGTTCTGCCCTATATGTAGGACCAGGATTCCCTTTGATCCTTGGACCAGGATAGTCTTTCTTGCCTAGTCCCTGTGTGCTGTTTAACTTTGATATTCTGTGTATGACCTCTGGCTCATGTGTTTAGGATCTCTCTCTTGTCTGACCCCTCAAGTTATGATATTCCGTGTATGACCTTTGGCTCTGTATTTGGATCTCTCTTCTGTCTGTCCCCTGTACCGTGCTTTTTTATCCGTGTAATACCTGCATTCATTGTATGTCTGGTTTATGTTTTATACACCTTGCAGACCTAGCTTAGTTAGTATTTCGAGACCACCTTTCAAGGATCTCAGTCAGGGCTTAGGGATCTTTCTAGTTTCTGTAAATATCTTGGTTTGTTCCCTGGAATCTGTATACCTGCCCTAAAGGCTTCAATCTCCGCAGATTGGGGGCTCCCCATCACCCTATAGGGGGCTCATCGTTACAGCTTCTTCCTGAAATACATTAAGTGAGCAACATTTTCTAAACTCTTTGACAAATTTAATGATACAGCATCATTTTGAACTGCGCATTCTCGCACAAGCGACATTATATAGTAGATGTGAAATGCTCTGGTTTTTTTGTGTGTTTTTTTCCATATAAGTTGAATTGTTTCACTGGGCCTAGGGGCACCACAGCTTTTTGTTTTCTTTTGAAGCATCCAATATTTTTAGTAAAATGCCCTTTCATTTTTAGTAGTGGTTAAAGTTTTCGCAAAGAGCTCTTGAGAAAAATACATGTCGCTATTTATTCCTATCAATACAATTCGTTTTCTGAGTTAGTAATACAGACAAAACAGCATAGGGCTTTATTCCAACTCTTGTGTTAACTTAACTTCAGCTGTTTTAAATGTAACAACTCCATAAACTGGGGGCTATATTCTATTATTGTCGAAAAGCTAACTACAGGAAATGCTAGACATAACATCTCCTGTAGTTATTTTATCAACAGAAAATGCCATTCCATTCGAGCCACGACCTAAGCCATTTTTATCTTCTTTCAAGAATTTGATTAAAATACATTATTATAGTTTAAAATCCTACTTTTAATAACATGTTCTTCAGGAATTACTCAAAAATGTAATTTTCAGCAATGTTTAAAACGAGGAAATATCAAGCAGGAAAATTGTCAAAATGCTTATGAATATATTGCTGTCAAAACTTTGGAGATAAAGAAAACTTAGTATTATTATCCTTTATTTATATAGAGCCACAAATTCTGCAGCGTTTTGCAAAATCAATGTAAAAGAAGTTGATACATTAGAATACCACACATGGACGATACAGCCTGATACAGGGGGACCCTGTTTCCAAGGGAACGTACGATCTATGAGATACACAAGTATTCTGTGAGGTAGGCACATCCATATCGTTAGGTGTCTTGCCCAAGAGCACTCGTGGGGGTGTCTTCTGAGTGGAATCGGGTTGGCTTTCCATGATTGTAGAACAGCAACCTGGTGGTGTGGTTGAACCTACTTCTCGCAAAGTCAAGACTTGATTCTCCAGAGTTTTATTGGAGGGATGTGCTGAATGGAATTTTCACTTTCTTCTCCACAGTCGAAGGGTAGAGATGTTACCAATGGGCCCCACAGCCGATATTGTGTGGTAGGCAAGTGCGTACCATTAGGTGTCTTGTCCAAGGACACTTGCTGGAGAGGTACTCTGGCCTGGATTCGAACCTGGGTCTCCACGGTTATAGAGCAGAGATGTTACCTCTACACCATCCAGACGGTAGTCCATATATAATAAACAACAAAAATGGTAAAAAGATCCTTACCATTGCTACTAGTATAGACAACCAGAATAGAGCACATTATGGATGTACACGGCACATGATAAAAACCATAACTATAAAAGTGAGAGGTAAATGGAAAGTCAGTATGAGCTATACCGATACGGTATTTTAAATGTTCTTCATTTAGTCTCTTGATTTGTCAGAGACAATATATTCTAAGATATAATTGTAACACGACAAGATATAAAAAGTAATCTGATTTCCAGAACTATAATTTGTGATATATTCATTTACAAAATATAAATATCAACTCAATAATAGGCTATATTTATTTGGTTATTATATTTTATAGATGACTATACAATGAATGATATTTATGGAAATTTGAAAGATAGATGCACTTTCACTTGTTTACAATTTGAGGATTATTGTACAAAAGCTTATGATAAATCTTGAAAGTAAAAATAGACCTCAGACCATTGAGAAAACAAAATAACATTACAAATATAGACTAATATTGTTTTCTAACTGAATGACAGATCAAGAGAATAGATATTATTAAATAGGTTAGAAACAAATGGGAAAAGAGTTTTTGAGAAAGTGTTAAATGTAACATTAGAAAAATACAGGCATCGTTTCAAAGAGTGAAGGGGAATTCAAAGTGATTCACTGTCTTAAGAGCAGGAAGCCATAGATGCTTATGGCAAACAAGAGGCCATTGAAAGTTGGCAACATCTCTCTTAACTGAACACTCATCATCTGCCTTAATGTGGATTTTGATGGCCTTTAATGCAAACTTCAATCTGCCAACCCCAATTATTTCTTTCATTAGTCTTTGATGGATTAAAACTTCCAGTGTTTCTTTGGATTTAAGGGGTTAATCAAAGAGCGCTCTTTCGTTCCCCGCACTTCAGGGAATCAAATTCCCCGACCCTGCAGTGAATGCAGAATTGCAGGGTAAATCCAGCAATAAACATCCAAATCAAACAGGAAAAACCGTGGCAAAATTATCGGATCAGATCTGATAAGCCACCGAGAACGCACCGGAAAACATTGTACCCGATCCCATAAGCTGCCAAAAACTCACCAAATGTGTCTGAAAAAAAGCCTACGATTTGTCTATCACAGCACGACTAGCTGCCGGACGGAGGTAAAAAAACAAAACACTGCAACGTTTAAAAATTTAAACTCTGTGAAAAAACTAATGGCTGAAAATGTCTGGAATTAACATATAAGGTCCTATGAATAATAATAAAAAGGTCTGTTACAGAAAAAAAACCCTATTTAAAAAACAATTAGCAAAACAAATTTGCCGAAAAAATCCCGAAAATGCTTAAAAAATCCTAAAAAAAAACGAGTAGACATTTGCTGCAAACTAAAAGAATAAACAGCTTAATAGATATTGTATAAAAACTGGAATATTTTTTACAATGAAACCTATGGGATTCGCTTGATTATACCTACTGCATGAAACCACCAAACATAATTTCACTGCTGTTCGGTGTTCTCTGGATAGAGTAGCCATTGTTTCTCTATGGGGATTTCACTTCTACTGAAGATCACTGTCAATTCACCAATATTTGGCGAATTTCCAGGTTTTGAATAGCCAAATGGCCCCGGAATTGAACCATATGCGGAAATTCACCATTCGGTACAATTACGTCTCTCTGAATAACCCAAGTAAGTAAATAAGTATCCAATATGACAATATTTTACATCATATCTTTCAATAAGTAAAACGATAAAAATTACATTTGAATAATCTGGGTCAAATGTGCCTGTATAGCTCTTTCTTAGTCTCGTGGTGCGGGCAGCTGTCAATATGGAATTTAGAGCCAAATTTGGTAACGATGTAGGAGAATTGTTTGGCAATATGGAGTTCAATAGAGGCCTAGGAGATATTAATACTACTACATATGACAAGAAAAAAATGAGTAATAGGTTGGAATATTTATTAAAAAAAGAGATACGACTTAAATGGGACATCAATACTTTGGATCAATACCTTAACGATAAGATAGTCCCTCGAAGCCTTAGATGGCTGAAGGACCCTTCACCAGAAATGGTGAACGACTCATTCACGGAGATTTGGTGTGACATGCTAGAAGGATTTTCACACACCACTATGAGAGTAATTATTGCTAGAAGAAAGACTCTATTGGAAGATTTGAGCACAGAAATAGAAATTATATACAATCAAATATGTAGTGTTATGGACTTACAGGAGAAGGAACTCCTGATGAGAAATATTGAAGGAAGCCTAGAGAAAGTAGAAAAAGAGGTTAAGGCGAAGAAAAGGAGTAAATATATACGAGACATGAGAGATTACAAACAAAATAGAATTTGGATATTCAATAACCACACGACTGAAAAACATTTTAGAGGAGTTAAGGGAGTAAGAATAATCCAAGAGGAAGAAGATTCGTCTATGAAACAACAAAATCCAAGCTATGGATATCAGCCTAGACCCCCAAATAGAACACCTATTAAGAGAGGACCCAATAGTGAGGAAGAAAATCCCACAGCAAGGATACAACCGCTATCAACGACGTAGATGTAGTCTATATTTAACTAATTCCCCTATGAAGGATAGAAGACACACGCAGATCCCTCCCCATATGAGACGAGATCAACATGTGGGATTTAACATAGAAAGGAGATCTGGACCTCCAAATCGAAATGTTTGGGACTCTAATATACCACCAACACGATCATTTACTACCCATAACAGATATCAACCACTTGTAGATTACGAACAAGATGAGGTTTTTCACCAAGAAGAGGAGGAAAAATGGACACAAGAAACACCATACAGAGAGAAGTACAAAAGAAAAACTGAAAGGAGAGACAGGCGTCAGGAATACAGGAAAGAGGATAACAAGAGAAGAGGATGCCGAGGAGGATATCTGGCACAGGGAAGAAAAAAGAGGAAGAATGAGGGAACATTAGGCATATTTAATCTTAGCGGTCAAAGCCTTACGCAGGGGCAAATAGGAGTTTTGAAGAAGGGTTTGAAATATGTGCCGAACCAAAAAGGAGATACCTTTTAATACTTTCGTTGATTTGCAAAAATTTTAACGAAAACTGTGCTTGAAAAGATTTTTTGCTAAAACCCCAATAGAAAGAGAAATAATATATGACAATAAATATGTAACCAATAAAATAAATAAATAAATTTAACCAAAGAGGAGAATGAAGGGCTGAAACAACTTAGCAAGGACACTAACTTGATTATAAAGCCTGCAGATAAAGGGGGGGGGGGCTGGTTATACTTAACCAAGAACAGTATCACCAAGAATCATGTAGGTTATTAAATGATGCTAAAACTTATTTAAAACTGGGAAACGATCCAACTGAACAGATTAAACAAACTTTTTTGGAATATTTACAATGAGGAAAGGATAGCGGGATTTTGAATGAACATGAATATCAATATCTTAAAATCAATTATCCACGGATACCAGTTTTTTATTATCTACCTAAAGTACATAACAATAGCCAACACCCACCAGGTCGTCCTATAGTGTCCGGTATAGACTCTATCTCATGTAGAATTTCCGAACATATTGACCATCTTCTACAACCATTAGTACAAAGAACCCCAGCGTATTTGAAAGACACCATTTCAGTTTTGAAATTAATTAAAGAGATTAAATGGGAATCAAATTTTATTTTAGCAACTTGTGATGTGAACTCACTATATACGATAATCCCGCATGAAGCAGGGCATAAAGCGACGGAACACTTTCTATTGGAGTCAAAAGAATTTAAGTCTGATCAAATACAGTATATAATTGAAGGAATTAATTTGATCCTTAAGAATAATTATTTTTGGTATGGAGGACACTTTTACCTTCAAGTTAACTGTACGGCTATGGGGACGAGGTTTGCCCCCAGCTATGCCAATCTGTTCATGGCCCACTGGGAATCCAGTGTGGTGTGGACGGGGCATGGCTGGGGGCCTAACCTCGTCCTCTATAGAAGATATGTAGACGACGTCCTAATCATCTGGCGGGGGGAAAGGTTAGAATTAGAACAATTTATTACACACCTAAATGATAATGAATTAGGAATCAAGTTGGATTTTAATATCAGCCCAACTCAGGTTGACTTTCTTGATCTAACTATATATGTGGAAGGAAATGAAGTAAAAACCCGTACTTTTTTTAAAACAGTTCAGGTAAATAATTATATTCCCACAAATAGTGGACATTACCCTCCATGGTTGAAGGCGATTCCGAAAGGACAACTTCTATGTATCCGCAAAAATTGCACAGATGTAGAACAATATCTTCACCAGGCTGAGAGATTAATTGACCAATTCAGGGAGAAAGGTTATAATAACACATTTCTGGATGAAATGAAAAAGGAAGTTCTCAATTTGAGTAGGGATTCATTATTACAATACAAACCCAGAGGAGATGGGGATTTAAGGAGATCCCATTTATTATGGACTACAATATGGATAATAAATTAAGAAATCAATAGAAAAACATTGGCCAGTTTTGACCAATGATCCAATCCTTAATAGTATTTTACCTGAAAAGCCTAAAATAATTTTTAGGGGGGGGGAAACTTAAGTTATAATTTAGTCCGTAGCCATATTAGAGTGAAAGATGCGCAAAGATCGGAATGCTTTTTTGGAATAACCCCTGGATTTTATGGCTGTGGCCAATGTATATCATGTCGAAAAACTATGAGTAAGAAGAGGACGGTAACAAACTTTGATGCAGGGATCAGAGGATCTAATTACAAAATAAGGGACATAATCACTTGTCATACTAACAGGGTTATCCAAAGAGATTCGAAAAGTCACCGCACGTTCGGTGACTTTTCGTTCTCTTCAATTCGGTTCCTTTTGCCGATTGCATTTCGGTGGCCCTGCGGTGTATTCAGCAAGCACCACAGGGTCCCTGAATTGCAGGGAAAAGCTGCCGTAAACCCACCGAAAACTAACCGCAAAACCCACCGAATGCATGACGAAAACAAGCAAAAACATCTGGATTAACCTTCGAAAAACCCGAGCAGGAGCCATCACACGCAGCGAAGCAGCCGAATCACACAGAGCCGAAGCAGCTGAGATGCAGAGGAGGCAGTGAATAAATTAGCAAAACCGTTTGTATGAATCTGTGAAAATGAAACGCTGTTTGCAAAGAAACTACTGAGCGAAAATGTCTGAAATTTACACAGGAGGTCCAGGGAATGATAATAAAGAGGGCTGTTACAGAAAAAATAAGCAAACTTAAAAAAAAATTAAAAAAAATATCGGACTTTTAAGAAAAAAAAAAAACAATTCAGAAAAATTCTTAAAGTATCCTAAAAAATCTGTAAATAAAGAGACTTTTTACTGCAGAATTTTATAATGAATGGTTTATTAGATATTGAATTAAATCGGGAATATTTTTAACATTGAAGTCTATGGGATTCTCCTGAATAAATTTGCCGAATTAAACCATCGAATGGCAGGGCATTAGGAGAACCTTTCACTGCTGGTTTGTGTTCTCTGAATAGCCGAAGCAGTGCTTTTTTATGGGGATTTCACTGCCCTCGAACAGGCACCGAACAAGCACCGTATGTGCAGGCAATTCGCCAGGATTTGGCGAATTGCCTGCTCTCTGGATAGCCGAATAGCTAGGAAAGGCAACCGAACGCAGATTTTCAGCGTTCGGTTACCTTTCTCAAGCAATTCGGATCTCTTTGGATAACCCTGTAAGAATTTAGTTTATCTGCTTAAATGTCCATGTGGAAAAAATTATATAGGACAAACATCACGACCTCTATATATTAGGATCAACGAGCATCTCTGCAATATCACTAGAGGGTATATAAAGCACAGTGTCTCTTCCCACTTTGGAGATGTGGATGACTGCAGCCCCAAGGGCTTGGAGTTTATAGGTATTGAAAAAATTAAACGCAATTCGAGAGGTACAAATATGGATCAGAAACGTATTAAGTCTGAGATGAGATGGATTTACCATCTGGATACTTTAGCTCCCAATGGGTTAAATACAGACTTTGAGGTCTGCCATTTTTTATATACATAAATGTTTACTTTTAGCGATAAATTTTTAATGATGGTGGATGTGATTCTCTTTTTGTTATATGCAATGAGTCTGTATACACTGTTTAAATGACTAATATAGCCCTTTAGATATATCTTTGTAGATGGGTATATACGGATTCCTGTGTTAACCGGGGAATTTGCGAGATGGAAACCGAGTGTAAGGATGAGAGGCTCACGCATGCGCAATAGGAAGCAATACACGTGACTTTGACATCGAACACGTATACCGGAAGGAGATCTGCGTCATCAGAAGGCCCCGGAAACACCTGGAATGCATGCTGACACGCACGCTAATTGAAGAGGATACCTCATAATCGGACCACGAGGATTATAAATAGACTTTTTGTACAGCTATGAACATACCGACTGATGAAACTCGCAGGCAAGCGAGTGAAACACGTCTCGGATTCTACTGACATCATATATTTATATTTTTTATTCTTTTTGTTAATTTGTTCTTAATAAAACCCTTTTTAAATATATATACCATTTTGGAAGTAGATACTTTACACCATCTTGGAAGCAGATGATTTACTTCTGCGTACTGGAGTGCGGAATTATCGATTCGAGGGTAGGACCCCCCATGGAGTAAGCGGTCCAATGTTCCAGTACTGAGCCACTCATTAGGGAGGCTCAGTAACACGTGAGTAGTTTGACTCATATTGATTGTCTACTCCATTTACCACTGATATTGTGCTATGTATGCCTTTTCTATCTGAGGTCACCATATCCTTGAAGTTCAGGATCGTGGTACTATCTACTATCCTCAAAGGAACCGTTTGATGGGAGGAGCCCCCCATAGAGGCTTATCTGTGTATAAAACGAACCGATTGGTTCTTCGTTTGTGAGTGGTTTTCCCTCTACCATATTTTTCAAATCACAACCATCTAAATACATATAACAGTACTGCGCGATTATTTGCTATTTGTCATTATATATTATAGTGTCCATTACTGGATCCAGCTGCTATTCTGAAACCAGTATTCTGAAGCAACACAAACTCATTTATTGTCTGAGCTCCCAACTAATACGTTTGTATTTTTTCTCTATATGGTTGATATGGGTGAGGGACACACCTTATGGTGAGCTGCATGTTTATAAATCTCTCTTTACCACAAAATTTTAACAAACAAATAAGCACAGCGCCGGGCACATTAACATCTAATAGGTGTTTTGTATAGCTCAAATGTGCCTGAGTTATTGGTCACTACTTCAGTGCTAAGGGAAAAAAAAAACGGAATTAAAACAATGAGATTTCAGTGGACAAAAAGGATATATTTTTACAATTTGGATAATAACAGTACTAGATATGCTCCGTTCAATTAGCAGCGTTGAGCAAAAATTTGTGATGTTTTGCCCCCTGTGCTGTTTTTTTAACCATAAAACCTGTTTGTCATTGTTTTTGCAAATGTTCTCATAAAAATCATTAGATCTCACAAAAACAATGCTGTTTTTTACTCTGATGCAAATTTGCAGTGCTATAAAGTTTGTGAAACTGGCTTCTTTTAATCTTAGGAGCCTGTTGAGCACTGACTTGAGTCCCAAAAAGTCAAGACAAGGATAAAGAGCCAGACAGTTTTATAGATGTTTATTACACCAGGTGTCATTATACTCTGCTGGAATTGTCTGACAGAGTCTTTCCCTGACAGGTTTCATCGAAATTTCAGGTTTTCAAAATAATGACTGAGATAGCTTTCAATAATTATCCATTGTTATTGTATTTGTCCTGATTTATTCAATATATTACATATTTATATACTATAAATGATACTGTTTTCAAGATAGCTTTTCGGTAAAAACAAAATAAAATCTGCATTATGACTCCCAACTCAAGGAATTGTAGAGAGCCCTGATTCCAAATTATTAGGATCCTCGCTGAAGGTTGGCTTATGAGGAAAAAAAACTTAAAGATATCAAGCTGTAGATGCAGCCAAGGTTCCACAGACAAAACAAATACACTTTCCTGGGAGCTGGTCAAGAAGACCCCCTGAATGGGTCACAGCTCAGTACAGTTGGTGTTCCGTATTCGCAGTCTCTGCAGTCTTCACATACTTGCAGAAGGACAGGAAGTACTGCCCTGTTTGGTATTCAATTTACAAGCTGATGGGAAATAGAAGAATAAAATTGAAAAAAGTTGGAGGAGGAGGATGACTGAGGGGTATTCTGAGTGAGTGAGAAACTGTGTGCGGGAAGAGGGAAGGAGGAAAGATTAATAGTAGTGTGAGGAGAGGCCATTGTGCACCCATAAAGGGGCGGTGTGAGGAGATGCCTCAGTGCAGCCAGCACCGAGCCTCAGTGGAGGAATCTATTATTTTGCAGCTTGTATAAGAAGGTCTTGCTCAGGTGTTCACACTACAGTAACTGTAATAACAGACTCACACTCACCTTCTGGTAGTCTATGACCTTGTTGGAGCGATGGAGCCAATGCAGGTTGTGAGTATCCTTGGCTGCACTTTCTTAGACATCCATACTGTCAAGTACCTGGACCATTATCTTGTAAAACAGAATCGTAGCATATGACTGTCATGGGGAAACCAAACACAATGATGCACAGTGCATGTAATGTCATTAGAAGGATGCGTGGCATGAGGAAAGTAAACAGAATGCAGGACATGTAAAGTCATCAGAATGCCGCAAAGGAACACGTGTGGCAAAGTCAGCTAAGACCAGAAGATTGCAACTACCCCTTGTCGACAGTCGTGATACTTGGATAAATGATTGCAGTAGTGAAAGGATTAATGATAGGATTTAATCATTAGCAATTTGTCTACTTGACTAATTTCTAAGTTGCACCTTAGTAAAGCACTAAAGGTTTTGCTGGCACTCTGTAAATAAAGTATATTAAGAAAACTATTAGATAACTTTTTGTTTATTGATTTTCTCGTTCCCCGCACTTCCCTGCACTTCTCTGCACTTCGGGGAAACAAAGTTCTCCACCCTGCAGTGAATCCATCATTCAACGCAGGGTCCCCGGAGTGCAGGGAAAACCTGTCAAAAACATCCGAAAAAAACGCTGGACACCTGCCGAAATCCCACCGAAAACCCACCGGAACCGCTGCAAAATGGACGCCGAACGTGTCGGAAAAAGCTGACGAGCCGCCGAACACAGGTGCAGACCACCCGCCGGAAAAAGCCGACAAGCTGATGAACAGAGTAAAAAAAAGATTTGGAAGTGTGAAAACTGAAACGCTTTTTGCAAAAAAAAAATACTCAATAAAAATGCCTGGAATTTAGTTATAAGGTCCTCCTATGAATGTTAATAAAAAAGTTCTCTTACAGAAAAAAGAAAAACCGCTTTTAAAAAAAACTGAATGAAATTTATGAACAAAATCCCAAAAAATGCCTAAAAGATCCTAAAAAAATCTATAACTAAAGAGACTTTTTTTACACCAAATTATAAGAATAACTGGTTTATTAAATATTGATTAAAAGCAGAAATATTTTTAACATTTAAGTCTATGAGGTTCGCCTGAATGAACCTGCCAAATGAAAAAACCGAACAGCAGGGCACGTCCGCAACTTTTCACTGCTGTTCGGTGATCTCTGAATAGATTGACCACTGCTTCTCTATGGGGAATTTCACTGTCTTCAAATAGCACCGTACTTGCTGGTAGTTCGCCAAAATTTTGCGAACTGCCTGCTCTCTGAATAGCCGAATGGCTACGAAATTGCACCGTATGGGGAAATTCCCTTTTTGGTGACATTTTGGGGCCAGATCGGCTCTCTCTGAATAATCCCTTTTGTCGATGCAGCTTAATAAATTCCAATTCGCTTCTGGCCCCCATACCATGTGCTACCTAACAATTATGTATTTTACACATCTGAAACTTGAAATAAATTTCAAGTCATTTTGTAGTTATTCTATTTGCAATCTCTGTTACAAACAAGTAAGACCCAACCATTAAATGATCTAAACTCTTATTTACATTTACAGAGATCATAAAGTGTTATCATTTTATAAGAACAAAGTTACTTAATTTTAAAGAATAAAGCCCAGCGGAAAAGCCCAAAGGAGGATCTTTTCCTTCAATTCAAAATGAATGTGATAAATGCTTCCAAATCTACATAGAGTATAGTATTCCAAAGCAGTACCGTCATTCATATTTCATTTCAGTAAGCATGATACATATCAATTAGACTTTAATTGTTAACAAGGGAATCGTATTGTGTCAACAGCTGACAATGTAATTGTAATTCTAGTTTTGTACATACAATATACTACAAAATGCAAAGTCCTGTACAATAAGATGGGCTCCTTAACTATGATCGCCCCTGGTAAAAAGTGCTCACAATCAGTGACTTCTTTACTCGAAAATGTCTTTATAATTGCAGCATATTTATTAGTCGTTATGTTCTTTTTCATGACTGTTAAAAATTCACAAGCAATTTAAACTCCTAAGCTCTGGAATGAGATTGACATTTGGGTCGATAAGAAATATAAACACAAATTCCCTGACACAGGTAAAATTCTGCCGTACGGCTTGACACTTGCGTTTCAGATAATACAGTCCATAATTACACACTGCATCTTTTATTTTTCACTTGGTCCCGACATGACAATGGGGAGGTCTGTAATGGCAGTAGTTTTGTTTATTAGTGAAAAACGGACAATGGCACTGCTTTAAAAGAAGTAAAGATTTTGGTTTTAATTTTTTTTTCTTACACTTTGCCAGACTGTCCTAAGGATCCCTCACTTGACTTTGTGGGATCTACAGAAGTGGAGATAAATTTGTCTATAGAACCCTTCTCCACTTCTAATTGTCCAACTTTGCTAAAGTTAAGGGGTTCTACTGACATAAAGAAAGCCTGAAGCAGTAACAACTCTATCAGTGACAACAACAAGAGCGGCAAACCCCTCATACTTCCTCACTTTATGTCATACCCCAAAGCGCAGTCCCCGTAAGAAAGGCAAAAAGCCTAAGAAAACACATTAACCCTTGCAATACCTGCCTAATCTATTCTGCCAAAAACCTGATTCCATCTATGGTTCTGCTGTTGCTTCAGGTGTTTCCACTGATCACCTAGCTCTCCCCTACTAAAGGGCTAAAGACCCATCATGCAGTGCTTCTGCATTGTTAGGACATTGTTGATTTAGTGTGTTCTTGCTGTCTGCTAAGCCTGCCTGTTTTGGATACCTGTGTACCGGATCTATTGCTTGGAACATATATGGACTTTGCCTGTTAGCCTGTGACCCTCTGACCTATTGGATTTCAACTTGGATATGCCTATGGATTTGCCCTTTTGATACTGCGCTTAAGTACCCTGCATCTATTCTCCCAAGGACTTTATTTTTGCTGCAAGTATTCTATTGTTTTCTAGACTTTTCATAATTCCCTGGAACCTACAGCCATATTACACCCCTGGACTCCAACTCCCAGTATCCCTGCACCTTCATTGTATTCTCTTTATACCAGTGTTTCTGAATTAAATCCTATACCTGCTTAATCATCTTCAGTGTTCTGTGTATCCTCTTTAAATTAACCCTTTCTTGTTTGTCTCTCTCTCTCTGGAGTCCTGTGTAAGCTATTTATTCCTGTAGTGTCCCTCTGTTTAATATCCTAATAGTTTATGTACTTTAGCCTCTTTCATTGCTCAGTTTCATACAGTGTTCTCAGTTATCCCTATCATTACTTATCCTCTTGTTAATTGTTTTCTTGGTTATTATCTATTCAGTGTCTGCCCTATTTCCTGCTTATTATTTAATTTGCTTAGTATCTACTTTCCACTGTGTTGCCCTTTTGCTTATGTCTATTGTCTGTTTTCTTAATAAACCCTTCAGTTTATATGTACCTGCTCCACTTTTGTGTTACCGCACACTAGCTCGAACCCCGCAACCCTGAACGCTGAATCAGTTATATAACACTTTACAGTGTTTTAAAGCATCATCGTACAATGCAGTAATACAGTTTATCAGACGATGAGGAACAGCAGTTGCACTTGTCGCACAGTGCATGTTTAATTACATTCAATTAAGATACAGTAAGTGATACAAATAATGATATATCCTCCATTTCAGACTAAATTGATTTTGGTTGCTGCCTGTGTTATTTTACCATAAGCAACTTGAAGGACTCTGTTGAGTTATCTCAGAGTTCTATGTATCACATTTTGTATAGGCCATATAGGCTCTTAGTAAATTTTATTAGTTTTCCCACTGACCATAAAAGATTTGAAACACTAACGACAGAATTCTACCATGTTGCTGAATTGCTGGATTTGGTGGGTGCAAATGATTGAGCCCATGTGGAAATCTGCACTCCTGTTACAAGGCAGGAGAGCGACACTTACCTGTAAGGGTTATCATTAGGGATGTGCGTTTCGGGTTTCGGAATTTCGGAATTTTCACGAAATTTCCCGATTTGTGTCTTCGGATTCGGCCGAATTTCCGAATCGGATCGGACCCGAAAACCGACAGATCCGAAAAGTTTTCCGAGCCGAAACGAAAAATTTTCGGATTTTTCGAATGGACTTGAAATGTGTCAAATCGAAATTTATTTTTGCTCTATTCATGATTTCGGTTCCATTCGTGATTTCGGTTCCATTTCGGTAATTCTGGACATCGTATATTTAACTATTATCGGTTATATCGCTGATTCTGTAAATTTTGTATTTGTAAATGCGTATCACTTGTTTCAGTTTAGCGTTTTTTAAATCGTTGTTTCATTTTTTTTGTTCCTTGGCTTTCATACCATTTTAATATGATTAAATAAAGTTGTGAAATGTATATTCATAAGAAAAAAGGGATCTTTATTTAATAAAAAAAAAACACGATAGAATCGCCAGAATTATCGGATCCGAAAAACAAACCAAAAATTTATTATAAAAAAATATATAAAGTATAAAAAAAGTAAACCATAGTAGTTTACGTCAAAACGAATAGAGTTAGACACTTTGAAACGAGAACAGACGTTCCAAAAAAACGAAAATTTCCGAAATCAAGAAAAGTCGATACAAAAAATGAGCAAAGTGACCCGAAAACACGAAAAATGGTCGATATTCTGAAAAAAAATGTACACGAAAAACGAACCGAACCGAATCAAAACAGAAATCGGTCGAAACGAGCCGAATCGAAAATTTTAAACATCCGAACAAATCGAAAAAAATTGGTGCACAAGCCTAGTTATCATTCCTTAAATGTCTAACTAGTGTGTGATAGCAGTGGGGTCATCTCTTCACTTCTGTTTGCATATCCTGGGTGCTACCATGATTTTGGAAATATCAGCAGTCAGGGATATTCCACGTGTGTTCGAGACACGTCTAACCAGCAGAGGGGGTGCTGGACAAAATCCCTACAGCCAGGTTCCCTAATGCCAACATCCCGACGGCCAACTTCCAGACAAAACAAGTGCCGGACATCCCAACTTCCCTACACGGCCAACTACCAGACATCCATAATCCCAGTGGCTAACCCTAAAACTAACACCCTAACCCTAGGTTTAAGGGGGTTAGGGCTAGGTTTAGGGGGGTTTAGGGTTAGGACTGGGTTTAGGGTTAGGACTAGGTTTAGGGGGTTAGGGTTATGGCTAGGTTTAGGTGGTTAGTGTTAGGGCTAGGTTTGGGGGTTAAGGTTAGGGCTAGGTTTAGGGGGGTTAGGGCTAGGTTTAGGGGGGTTAGGGCTAGGTTTAGAGGGGTTAGGGCTAAGTTTAGGGGGTATGGGTTAGGGCTAGGTTTAGGGGGTTAAGGTTAGGGCTAAGTTTAGGAGGTTAAGGTTAGGGCTAGGTTTAGGGGGTTAGGGCTAGGTTTAGGGGGGTTAGGGTTAGGGCTAGGTTTGGGGGTTAGGGTTAGGGCTAGGTTTAGGGGGGTTGGAGTTAGGGTTAGGTTTAGGGGGTTAGGGTTAGGGCTAGGTTTAGGGGGTTAGGTTTAGGGGGTTAGCGAGTAGGGTTAGTGTTAGCCGCTGGGATTTTGGATGTCTGGAAGTTGCCCATCAGGGAGTTGTCTGTGTAGGGAAGTTGGCCGTTGGGATTTTGGCATTAGGGAACCTGGTTGTAGGGATTTCGACCCAAACCCCAGCAGAGGATGTAGAAGAGAAAAAGGAAGGGCACTTGCCTCCTTGTTAAATCACAGGCTGCCACTTGACAGGTTAAATTCTCATAATTGGTATAACATAACCAGGTATGCTGGTATGATCCATTGGGAACTTTAATTGCTCAAGACTAGAGCTCTTTCATGCATAGCGTCACAATCATTTCCAATAATTATAGATTTTATAGATGGATCAATTAGCAATATAATGAAAACAAGTTTAGTTAATTGATTCATTAAGGAAAGGACTTAGACATGCATATTGCTGTTGGTGACATAAGCCATTGTAATAAAGGAACTCATGAATAACTTAATTAAATTTTATATTGTGTAAATTATCTAACATATGCTCACTCTTTAGTAATCAGAAGATATTGTAAGACCCCAGTGCTCCCTTACAACTACATACGAGGTAAGGCACGGAGATCTTCTCATTATCCCAGAATTCAAGGTCAGGTCTACTTTACCCAAATTTAAAGTATTACATATATAAATATTTAATTGATTTATTAATAAGCTTACAATGTCACATTACAATAAGCCTTGGGTTCTACATTTAAAAGATCCATTATAACAAGTTACTTATAAAAAAAGCAAAGAATGATTACTCTAAAAGAAGCCATTGTATATTATCTATCAGGAGTGCCCTTGTTTTGCTGATATTAAGAACTGAGTGTATTAGATCCCTAGTCGACTCCAAAAATCCAGCTCTGATTTGCATATGTATTCTAAAATAAGAAATTAATTTCTACCAGTGTTTTGGAAAGGCAAAGTACTACACTTATATTATTTTTCTAATTAGCTTTTAATAACAATTACATTTTATCAAAATAGTGTAATACAGAAATTTAGTTAATTCATCTTGTTATTGTAAAATAGGATTTTGAAATGTTTTGGAGAAAATTCAATTTTCGAATTGTTATTCTTTTCCATAAAAATTAGTTTTTCAGAGAGTATGTATGTATGTATGTATGTGTAATATACACTATATTGCCAAAAGTATTCGCTCACCTGCCTTGACTCGCATATGAATTTAAGTGACATCCCATTCCTAATCCATAGGGTTCAATATGACGTCGGTCCACCCTTTGCAGCTATAACAGCTTCAACTCTTCTGGGAAGGCTGTCCACAAGGTTTAGGAGTGTGTTTATGGGAATTTTTGACCATTCTTCCAGAAGCGCATTTGTGAGGTCACACACTGATGTTGGACGAGAAGGCCTGGCTCTCAGTCTCCGCTCTAATTCATCCCAAAGGTGTTCTATCGGGTTGAGGTCAGCACTTTGTGCAGGCCAGTCAAGTTCATCCACACCAGACTCTGTCATCCGTGTCTTTATGGACCTTGCTTTGTGCACTGGTGCACAGTCATGGAAGAGGAAGGGGCCAGCTCCAAACTGTTTCCACAAAGTTGGAAGCATGGAATTATCCAAAATGTCTTGGTATGCTGAAGCATTCAGTGTTCCTTTCACTGGAACTAAGGGGCCAAGCCCAGCTCCTGAAAAACAACCCCACACCACAATCCCCCCTCCACCAAACTTTACACTTGGCACAATGCAGTCAGACAAGTACCGTTCTCCTGGCAACCGCCAAACCCAGACTCATCCATCAGATTGCCAGATGGAGAAGCGTGATTCGTCACTCCAGAGAACGCGTTTCCACTGCTCTAGAGTCCAGTGGCAGCGTACTTTACACCACTGCATCTGACGCTTTGCATTGCACTTGGTGATGTATGGCTTGGATGCAGCTGCTCGACCATGGAAACCCATTCCATGAAGCTCTCTGCGCACTGTTCTTGAGCTAATCTGAAGGCCACATGAAGTTTGGAGGGCTGTAGCGATTGACTCTGCAGAAAGTTGGCGACCTCTTCGCACTATGCGCCTCAGCACCTGCTGACCTCGCTCAGTCAGTTTACGTGGCCTACCACTTTGTGGCTGAGTTGCTGTCATTCCCAAACACTTCCACGTTCTTATAATACAGCTGACAGTTGAATGTGGAATATTTAGGAGCGAGGAAATTTTACGACTGGATTCGTTGCACAGGTGGCATACTATCACAGTTCTACGCTGGAATTCACTGAGCTCCTGAGAGCGACCCATTCTTTCACAAATGTTTGTAAAAACAGTCTGCATGCCTAGGTGCTTGATTTTATACACCTGTGGCCATGGAAGTGATTGGAACACCTGATTCTGATTATTTGGATTGGTGAGCGAATACTTTAGGCAATATAGTGTGTGTATATATAATCCAACAGGTGCCTGGTATTCAACCCTTAACAAGAAAGTCAACGTGCTCTGGTGCTGTTATACCGTATAGGTAGAAATCGTGATGGGTGAATAGCGCACTCGAGACTTGGTATCGCTAAAAAATGAATTTTATTATTGCAAGTCGACGTTTCTGTCCATGCTGGACTTTTCTCAAGACATAACACACACAAACAAGAAAGCACATATGAATAGTGTACATCATTAGACAATCTCAACACAGACTTGTGATTAAAACAATCAATTGCATAATGTCGTTGGACCAGGTGATCCATATCCCCAGAAACCAACCAAGCAAGCCAACATATTTGATGCCTAATATAATGCGCTTGACCCCCATTGAACTCATAATAGACTAAAAGTCTCTGCCGTGTTTAAAAAGCAACAGATTTTATACCCAATGGGGAAAGGTGCACATATAAGGACTCCTATTAAAGCAACACTGGTATATATTAGTGTTGCATTAATTATAGGCACACCATGGCACATGCTGCCAAGCGTGTGACATCTGCTTGGAGTCATCTGACCCCATGCATCATGTCTGCAATGTAATGCTGCAGAGTGATCCATTCCCAGCATGTGTACACGTTGGGAGCTGAAGCAGGAAAGTAATCGCAACTTTCCTTCCGCAGTCTCTTTCACCTGTAACAATGGATTCTCCTGGATAAAATTGGGACGAATACAAAATCGGAAATGCTCAGGGACCCGTACATTACAGGTTAGGGATGCTTGACATGTATTTATCTTACTGTGCTAAAAGGGACATGCATGCTTTGCTAGTGTTCTTTTAAAAACATGCTGAGCTTTTTGAATGAGTCACTAGTGTCATTCAGCAGACATAAACAAATCTATTAAATGATATTTTTTTCTATATACCTCCTTTTCTTTCTTGTCATTTTCCACACCCTCCTCAGGAGGCAGTTTTAAGCTAACCATTCAATGTGTATAGCTAGGTACACATAAAAAACCCTACTGAGCATGTGTGACTGAGTTGCTCCACCTCCCTCCTGCACTGTGAGCTGAGGGGAGGGCGGGACTGAACTTTCACCCCCAGCTACTGCAGAGACAGGGAAGGAAAGAGGGGAGGTCCCGGAAGCTTGGCCGACATCCAAGATGTCAGCAAGCTCTGGGAGGGGACTACAATCTGGCGCCTATTGGTGCCGAATTGCAATCCAGCTCCCGAGGGGTTAAAGGCAGCCACCGCTTGGAAGGGCAGGCTGTGCCCTTCAAAGCGGTGCCTGCCTTTTTCCTGTGCCCCTTACTGATGGGGAGGGAGAGAGGTCCAAAGGACCTCCCCTTCAGGCATCTTCCCCACACTGGCGTGGGGTGCCTGGAATAGACGTCATCGCGCTGGGAACTCTATTCCTCCCCGCCGGGGTTCCGAAGGCTGGGCTGACATCCAAGATGTCAGCCCGCACCGGTGGGCCACAGTGATAGGCTGGAATCAAGGCTTCAAAGGGAGGACGCATTCAGCGGGTCCTCCGCAGTCAAGTGTCCAGGCGGCAGGACGCACAGAGAGCGTCCTCCGCATGGAAGGGGTTAAAGCAAGAAAATAAACATTTTGTTTTACACATTTTTAAAACCTTTATGGATTTATTCCTGTTTGTCTATTGGTATAAAAGTGTTTAAATGTCAACTTTAAAAAAAAAATATTTCTAGACATGCAATTCCCTTTAAAGCATGTTTGTCATGTCCTGCACAGGTTTGGCTCCTATAATAGGGATTGACTCCCTTGTTTACTCAGTTTCATTGTTAGGCTGGAGCAACACAAGCGTGGTAAGCACATTTATTGTAAGAGACAACATTTGCATGAATGTAAAGTGGACACTGTCACAAAAAACACGTGAGCCGCGACAAAGGACGCAGGGTTAAGCAACTCACTATCTGTCTATCCTAGACCCAAATAATGACTACGCGGACAACAATCCCCCATGCACTCTTACCTAGCTGTCCCAGCAATGCCTACGCTCGCGACACGCATGCACACATGATGAAATGGGCACAGGATTGCAACGCAGTATCCGTTTACTCCCGACCCGGGGTACCGACTATGTTTCCCACAATCCCTGTACCCGCTTTCCTTATACTACTCGTCACACTGCCACCACAGACCAGGGATTTCCCAGGATGCCTACCTGAACCAGAGCTGGTCTGCTACTCTGATTACGCACCCCACAATAGGAGAACAGTACAGCCACTGCACCCCAACTCAACTCACAGTTTGGTAGATAGACCCCAATTTACACAAAGGCAAATCTCTATGATAATCCAGTCATTCAGTTAGTGAGAATCGAATTTCAGGCAGAAACAGAGCTTAATAAATGTTAGATTTTATTTATGATATACCAAATTATGTATATCACAGTGCATTTAGGGTTACAGAAAAAATATGGATATAATGTTCATTAATTACACACAGCAAATAAAAGAAAAAGATTAAAACACAGAACCTTACTTAAGCTAACCGGACCTTGGTGACTCCTGGGGGCTGGAGAGTGGAGCATGGTCAGATCATCACTTAGCGTGAACCCCCTTTGAAAAGTCCCGAGCCCATGCTTGGCCCAGGTATACAGTCAGGTCCAGAAATATTGGGACATCGACACAATTCTAACATCTTTGGCTCTATACACCACAACAATGGAGTTGGCATGAAACAAATACAATGTGCTTTAACTGCAGACTGACAGCTTTAATTTGAGTGTATGTACATCCAACTCAGGTGAACGGTGTAGGACTTACAGCAGTTTGCAGATGTGCCTCCCACTTGTTAAGGGACCAAAAGTAATGGGACATCTGATGTCCTGTACTCCTACCTATATAACGTATCATGTCGTACATGACTCAATGTGCTTCCCAGGGCCAACCCAAGCATTGAGCTGTTTGGAGTAACCACTCCAAGCGGCAAAGTTTTGGGGGTGGCTTGTTTTAGCCACCGAGGCCAGCCGCTGCACTATGTTTTTTATCGGTGCAGGGCCGGGACGAAAAATCGGCCCTGGACTTCATCCAGACTGGCCCACTCCGATTAACAAACACGCAGGACTGGATTAAGATCTCTATATGTTTGGAGCTTGTTTTTCTGCATTTCAGCACTCTTCAGTGATTCCATTTCGCCGAAAATACAGTGAATTCACTAGTAAATGTTCACCGTATTTTGCTGAAAATGGAGTCGCCAAACCATGTTAACGACATTGGCAAAAACTGTCAGATTGCACCAATGACCACTGAATAACACGAATTGTCAATTATTCTCCTAATAGGATATTAAATAAATAAAAATGTGTCTAAATAATAAAAAAGTACTATAACAAAAATTAAAAGATCTGTTACAAAATTAAAATAAGTCGTTTCAAAATAAAAAAGCAAAAATGTTAAAAAAATACAAAAAGGTCTTTAAAAAAATAAAAAAGTGTTTTTGCAAAATATAAAAAGAATAAATGGTCTTTAAAAAAAGGATTAAAAAAGTCAGGCCCAAGTCAAAAATGTTTATCTAATCTATGTAAATTAAATATAATAAATTAATGGATTTATTTATTTCTCTTATATAAGTAAAATAGGCAGGCAGGGTTAGGGGATGGTATCTGGTAATGTAGGGCTTACAAGCAAGGTTGGGGGTGGACAGTCCAGGAGGTACAGAGGTTTGGATGGTAGAGCTGGAGATGCAATGGATAAGGGTGCCCAGAAGTGAAAATTTGTAGATTTGTAGAGTTCTCCTGCTGCTGTTTGTTTTGTCAGGCCCATGTGCCTGTAGTAGGAGGAAGAAGGTGAAGTGTAGAGCCGCTTTGATCTTGGTCACTGTGAACTCTGCTCTGATACATGCACTGTGAGCCGGCCCATTGCTCTGACAGATCATCCTGCGCTCTGATACACTCCACCGGGGAGGAATCTGAATCCAGTGGCCGAAATTTGGATTTTTCACTTTTTTTGATTTTTTTGGATTCTTCTCTCTCTCTCTGGCACAGGCAGTCAACAGACCACCCAGGCAGATGACCGGGCCCACTGAACAATCGGCCCAACGGGAGACTACCGGTAATCCCGATGGCCAGTACATGCCTGGTGCCGCGGCATCTTTTGGAGGCCAGCGCAGTGACCACAGACCTTGCCCACACACATGCGGCCAGCCAGGAGTGGGAGAGCGAGAGTGGCTAGAGACAGGTTAAGGCTGGAATGGGCGGACTCAATCTCATTCTGCTGCAAAATGAGATCCAGCCAACATGGTAACCATGGCAGCATAGTAACCATGGCAACCAAGTAACCATGGCAACCAAGTAACATGACAACCTGGTAACCATGGCAACATGACAGCCATTGTTCCCATGGCAATCAGGTAACCATAACAACATGGTAACATGACAACCAAGTAACCATTGTAACCGTGGCAAACATGGTTCCTATGGCAACCAGGTAACTATGGCATCCATGGTTTCCATGGCAACAAGATAACATGGCAATCAGGTAACCATTATAATAATGGCAACATAGTAGCCATAGCAACATGGCAACCATGACAACCCGGTAACCAGAGCAACCATTGTAACCATTGCAACATAGTAACTATGGCAGCCAGATAATCACTTCAACCATGGTAACCCTGGCAACATAGTAACCACAGCAACAATGGTAGTCATGGCAACATAGTAACCATTACATCCATGTCAATTTAGTGATTATGGCAACCAGCTAACCATGGCAACCATGGCAGCAAGGTAACCACAGCAACCGCTTAACCATGGCAACATAGTATCCATGACAACCAGTTAACCATGCAACCATGGGTCCCATAGCAACCAGGTAACCACGCCAACCAATGCAACATGGTGTCCATGGCAACCAGGTAAAAATGGCAAGCAGGTAACCACAGCAACCATGTTATCCAAGGCAACCAGGTACCACAGCAACCATGGCAACATGGTAACCATGGCAATCAGATATCCACAGCAACCATGGTTACTGTTTCAACATGTAACCATGACAACCACAGTAACCATAGCAACCAGTTAACCAAGGTAACAATGGCAACACCGTAACTATGACAACCAGGTAATTACGACGTCCATGGCAACCATTGTAACAACGGCACAATAGTAGCCAAGGCAACCATGGTAACCATGGCAACCAGGTAAACAACCGGCAACATGATAACCACAACAAGCATGGAAACCATGGCAACCATGTATTATACATGAACTGGGTTGTTACTCCTGGCTGTTGCAGATGCTCTGGTGACTACAGGCGCGATGTCATTTTTTTCTGTATGTGTGTATATTATGCTGTAACACCAATTAGTCATTTTTGCTGCTGGTCCTTTTTCCATGTTTTTGTTTTCAACCTCAAATGGGAAGTGCTTGGTGCGTGTATAAATAAAGCTGAAAAGCAGCAGGAGGGCATGCAGTTGCTCAGAGAAGCAGATTTTGGTACATTGGTTAGGACTCACTCTACCGAGAGGTGCCTTGATGGGGCGAGTGAGCTTACGCTTCAATGGCCATTTAAGCAAATTAAAACCTCTGACAGTGTTTTGTTGCTGCTTTGACCTTTCCAGTGATACCTCAATTGACGCTGTAGCTGCTATGGATCTGGAGATACAGGGGTCCAAATGCAGACATAGTTATCAATTCTCTGGGCCTATTCTGCTGCTCCATCTGCCCCTATGTTAACCTGGCCCTCCCACAGTGGTTGAACGCAAGGCCAGCTTCCGGCCAGGCAACCAGGTAACACGGCAACATGGTAAGCATGACAACCAGGTATCCATGGAAACCATGACAACATAGTAACCATGGCAACATGACAGCTATGACAACCATGGCAACATAGTAACCATGACAACATAGTAACCATGACAACCAGGTAACAATGGCAACCGCAGAAAACATGGTTCCCATGGCAACCAGGTAACCACGGCAACATGGTTTCCATAGCAACCAGGTAACAACGGCAACATGGTAACCATGACAACCAGGTAACCATATCAACAATTGTAACCATTTCATTATAGTAACAATGGTAACCATAGAAACCATAGCAACCATGGCAACGTGGTAACCATGGTGACATAGTAACCATGACAACCAGGCAACCATGGCAAACATGGTAATCATGGCAACCAGGTAACCACAGCAACAATGGTAACCAAGGCAACATGTCAATCTAGTAACCTTGGCAAACAAGTAACCTTGGAAACCATGGCAACAAGGTAACCACAGCAAATATGGATTTACTTGCGTGGGATGCCAAGGAAATTCCCTGGTGGAGATAGGGGGTCCGAACCGTGGACGCCAGGGGGTCATATAGGATATCGTTTGAAAGGCATGTGCATGGCCTTTCGATTGATACATGACCATGACCATGTTTGATGTAAAAAAATAATAATAATATTAAAAAATATATATTTTTTTTATTTGTGTGTTGTTTTAATTAATGCGGCAATATGGTTCCCATTTCAATTATTATGTGAACAATGATGCTGCACTAATGTTTTTTTTTCCTAAGTGGTGCGTTTGCGAAAAATCTCGTAATTCCCCCCAAACAAATGTAAAGGACCCTATTTCTAATTTTTTAACAAGCTCAACCCATAGAAAATATAATCGCAAAAACTCGCATGATAAAATGTGAAAAAAACAACACTTTACACATTGTTCAAATTTTATTGTATTTTTTGTTATAATATACAGGCAGGGCATAACATATACATATAGTAATGATATATTATGAATCTGCAGAGTCTGCCGGAAAGAACGATATATAATATGTCTGGGTTGTATAATAAAACATGGCTTCAAATCGCGTTTAAACATGATGAGCAAAAGCGGTTAAAATGAGCTCAGAACACAGCGGTGAAATGGATCAGCAGCGAAAGGGTTAAATGTCCATTTAAAAAAATATTTCTAGACATGCAATTCTCTTTAACACCAGGTTCTGGCAGTCATTATTTCTTTCACAAATACCAGCTCCAGAAGTGAAGAACGAGCTACCATGGTATAGCTTATTCTTCTTCTTCTTATTGTCATCATTTATATAGCGCCAACAGTTTCCGCAGCGCTTTACAATAACCAAAGGGAACTAGATAAACGGACATATGATGGAAACAAGAGGTGTATAGGGCCCTGCTCGTAGGAGTTTACAATCTAGAGGGATTGGGGTTGAGGAAGACAAGAGGAATTTTTCTCCATCTAATTTTAAATCTTCAACTGCTATACAAAGTTATAGCGTTTGCTAATGTACTTTAAGGAGTTTAAATGTACACTATACACTATTTTAATTTTTTATTCATTTGTAAAATTATTATTTTTATCCTACGTGTAATCACTTCTTTCAAGAAAAGGTTATGCTTTTATTTTTTACAAGGAAGTGCCAGGAAGTGAAGGATTTAGGACGGTATTATGAACAAAGCGTGCACATGGTTTGCTATAAAGTTAGAGTTAATTGCTTTTATTTTATGGTTTATATTACCGGCACGATACTTTTAAAGTTGAGACATTTAAAGTGCTCCAGACAGATATTACAGGTCGCTTTATCATGCATTTTGAAAGAAAGTAATGGAATGATTCTTTGGGTTCGTGACAAAATAAACTATGACATTCAGTAAGGTCATAAATTAGTAATTGAGATTAACATTCGGGCTATATAGAAACTGCAAAATGTAAGCATAACATATTAATAAAGAAAAATCAAAAACTGTATATGTTAATTAATTTTAATAGCTGTGCAGTTGTCACCAATAATGTATAAAATCATTAGGAAGACAAATTATATACCATAGAAAACTGAAGACATCTCAAAAAGCTTTGGCATGAAATCCCAATTATAATTGTGACACTGTGCTCTTTCGCATATTCAAGAACAGACTATGTGCACTTCAGAAGCAAAAGGTTTACTGTGTATGGTGTAATGTTATTTTAATTCTACTATTGACACTCTACCATCAGTTTGTTAATAACCATTTAATGCATATATGCAATGATATAAGTATTTTGTAATACTTTTATATGAGGTTTATGTTATATACTGTAGATTAATTTTGATAAACAAAGTCTATTATTTAATCTCTCAAAGTCCTGCGTTGGAATAATCCCTGTTTATTGGCCCCATCGCTTCAGCTGAAGTTTGGCTCACATATCGTTCATCATTCTTACCTTTCTTTAGGCTTCCTCCTTCCTGGATCTGCTAAGAAAGTGTTGGGCTCGGAAACACCTGGGAGAGGGGTGTCATGATGTTATGAAATAGAAACTTGGCAATGCTACACATTCATCAGTGAGCTTTGTTAGTAGATTATTCAGTTAAAAATAATATACCTGCTACGTGTGTTAGATACAAACCAGTCAAAATCAGCATACACGGCAGAATTTAATTCAAAATCCTTACCCTGACCTACAAAGCTCTCACTACCTGTCCTCACTAATCACCAAATACACCCCAGCCCGCTCCCTAAGATCAAACAGTGACCCGCACCTAGCTTTACCCGCATCACGTCTTCCCATGATAGACTGCAGGATTTCTCACATGCAGCCACCATCCTCTGGAATGCTCTCCCTCATAGGGTCAGACTTTCCCCTAGTTTCTCCTCCTTCAAATGCTCGCTTAAGACATTCCTATTTAGAGAATCCTACCACCCGACTCACTGACGCAACCAGTCCATCACTCTCACCTTGCAGTCCTCTCCTCCTGTTTCCACCCCCAACACTTCTAGATTGTAAATTCCCATGGGAATAGGGCTCTCATTTCCTCAGTACTGGTTTATCAAAATGTTGTTCAATGTATTGTATCCCTATGTTGTACCCATTGTACAGTGCTGTGGAATATGCTGGTGCTTTATAAATAAAGAATAATAATAATAATATTGGTCATTTAGGATGTTCTATAGTAATACAGGGCTTTAACAAGTCCCAGGGGGATATGTATTGAATTAACCTGATACTTTTATTGTATTTATTGATATCTTTCTCTGGTTGACAAAAAAGTAGGGTTATTCAAAGACAGCCGAACCACCTCTGAAATTGAATTTCCCTGTATGGAGCAATTTCATGGTCATTTGGATCTTCAAAAGCTGGCAATTTGCCAAATATTGGCGAATTGCCAGTGACATATGGTGCCTGTTCGACAGGAGTAATCTGTTTAGAGAACGCCGAACAGCATAGAAATGTCAGTGAAATGCCCTGATTAGGCATTTTTCAGGAATTTTTCAGTAAAATCTTATTTACGATTTTTTTTATTATTATTTTTAACCTCCCTGGCGGTCTAATTTTTTCAAAATTTTGTGTCTAAAAGCGTATCAATTTTTTTTTAAAGGAAACGTGTTTTTCTACATAGGTAGCCTCTAATAATTAGGAATCACTCACTGAAATCCATGCAATCAAGAGTTCTTACTGGTAAAATCCTTTATAAATTTATTAATTAATTAATTTAAAAAAAATAGTAAATACACGGAGTCCGATAAAGTTTGAAACACGAAATAATAATTTATTATCCCAAAAATAATTATCCAAAATAATGCAAATAAATGATATTCAATAAAATACAACAAAATACACTGAAATCTGTCTGAGAACAAGGGTGAGACGATGTATGGTCTATTTCTTATCCTGTACTGCCACCTAGTGGCCGTTCATAAACATTTTCATTTGTATTCAGTGAGTTTTGTGAATGAAATTTGCTGCGGTCCAGCCCCTCTGCATCATGTGACTCGCAGGGAGCCATCCAGGAAGCAGCTCACTGCAATCACACTGCGGGGACAGCGAGGGAGCCAGGAGGAGGTGAGTAAACATCCAGCCCGAGTGTGGCTCGGGGTTACCGTTCGCAGTAGCGAAATTTAACCCCGAGTCACACTCGGGAATACCGCCAGGGAGGTTAAATAGTGTTTTTGTTTCTGTAACAGATCTTTTTATTATTATTCATAGGACCTTATATATTAATTCCAGGCTTTTTTGAGCAGTATTTGTTTTGCAAACGCCTATTAAAAGTTGCATTGGGGTTTTTTTTTACCCCTGTTTGTCGGCTTTTTCTGGGGGCTGGTCAACGATCTGCTCGGTGGGTCGTCTGCTTTTTTCGGACCGAAACATAGTCTCGGTGGTTTTTCCAAAGGTTTTTCCCTGCACTTCTCGGACCCTGTGGTGAATGGTGAATTCACCGCAGGGTCGGGAAATTTGATTGGGAATGAAAGAGCACCAAAATCTTTGATTAACCTTGTTAGTGTTATTAACGCTATCAGTTTTTTCCACTTTAATAGAAATGTTCTTGTACCTGTGTATCCACTTTTTGGTTGATACTATTTCTCTGAAGTCTGGAGTGAACAGAGATCACTGCAGCACCTATAAAATTGTGCAACTACTGCCTAGCAGGTATGTTTATTTTTTATTTATTTTCAAACTATCACTTCACTTTCTTGACCAGTGCACCTCAGTTTGCTAAATATAAGAATATAAACAACATAAGACCTATCGGGTTTACTTTAATATTCCTCCCAATCCCCTGGCAGCCACAGGCCGTCACACGATTTGAAGGTGGACTGAGGGAAAATGCAACGCAAGCGCCTATTTAGTGACACTATTGGTGCTTAAATAGCGTACATTCGTAAGATAATAAACGAGCACTAATGCAACTTTTGTTTATGACCAGCCCTGATTGGCTGTGCAGTCAAGCAGCTTGTCAACCGGGTGTACATACATACCAGATCACATGTCCTGTCGGACGTGGATGTTATCAGTGATGTAAATTGCATCATAACTATGAACATCATGTGGCTAAGCTCTCACGCTCCCGATCATAGAACCGCCTAACTTGATACATGTACAGCTATAAGAGAGCAAATGGATTAAGGTCATTGCAAATGTAAAAAAAAATCTGCATCCAGTTAAAAATGTGGAAGAATTAAGCACATTTGACCACTGCAATGTGAAGGAGCAAATATAAACACCCACATTTCAAAATACGACTGCAATATTTTGTCACAGACATGTCTAGAATGTAACAGAAATTGATGCTCCATAAAGGAATGAGGTTTGCCAATCAACACAAAAATAAATATTCTCTAATTTTCTTCACTCTCTTACCCCTCCCTGCAACACATACTGGTTATCAGAACCATCTGTGTCCAATAAAAATATACTCTTCTTCTGCAAAAAATGGGCCAGATTACATTCCTGATGTTAAAACGGGGGCAATAGGGAGAAAAAACTGTGCCTGCAGTTTTCTCCCTACTGCCCCCGTTCTAACGTGGGATTACCGCGCTACGCCTCGGGATGCTCGCGGCAGCGCTGAGTGCCACCGTGAGCATCCACTCGATGGAGTCCATAGGACTCCATTGAGCCAGATGCCGGCGGTCACATGACCTGCCGGATCTTGCCTCCCGAGATCCAGCCGGTCGGCGTAGTGATACGCAGGGGGAGACTGAGGAACTTTTCCCCCAGTCTCTCCCTGCTCCCGCCGGACGGAGGAAGCAGTTGGGGCCACGGTCCTCACGCGGGAAAGGAGGTGAGTATCCGATTATTTTTTTTATTTTTTTGGATGGTGTTAACAGATTCTGCAGAAGCGGAATCCGTTAACACCAAGTCCTGGCTGTGGTAAACATTCTGTTAACTGCGGCCAGACGTTAATCAGTGCTAGTAAATTGTAAAAACTACTGCCGATTAACACTTTGCGCTCCCCATGTTAAGTATAGGGAGCGCAAAGTACAGTAACCTCGCGCTGAAATGTGCAAGGTACCAAACGCAAACGGGTTACTTAACCCATTAGCATTTGGATTGTAATATGCGTTAGCCACCGTGGCTAACGTTAATGCTCACACAGGTGAGCGTTAACGTTGGCACCTAGATTGTAATGTGGCACAATGTTTTTAGCTAGTCTACTACTGGTTCTGTGAAATTGTGCTGCATTTACCATACACACTAACAAGCTTTCATTCTTACAGTTTAAACTACAATTTTCGAATTTCTACCTTTTTTATTTCTTCGTGTATTAGTACTTATTTGATAAGTTTACAAATTAAGAATTCTAATAAAAACCATCATCCTCACATCAAGGTTTGTGTCATACCAATATAGACCCTGTAAACAAATACTCAAGCTAGTCACATAAAGGGATTACAGGGCAAGTGTCTGCTACATAGAGAACACAATTTTAAATTTGGTTCAATGCATTCTTCTTTGGGGTGAATGCATTTACATTACATTTGTAATCTGTTTACAGAGTAAGAAAGGCAGTTGACCACTGTTGGTTCAAGCAATTGTGGCCTATAATTACATTTTAAAATAAATACACTAGTTTTTCCTTTATCGTAGGCCTGTCTTTCACAGTAAAACCAGACTTCTATGGAAAGGTTTACTTCTTTGTTCGCTCTCCAAATAAAATATAAAAACCATGGTCCTGT
This sequence comes from Leptobrachium leishanense, assembly GCA_009667805.1. NCBI lineage: Eukaryota > Metazoa > Chordata > Amphibia > Anura > Megophryidae > Leptobrachium > Leptobrachium leishanense. The sequence goes on along the minus strand of CM019066.1, from coordinate 265,506,314 downwards.
TATAACTGGGTTTTTTGAATCCCCCAGCAAACATTTGCTTGGAGATTATAAAGATGTTGAGGTGAAGCGACCGCAAGAAAAATATATTGTCTCCAAACGCTCACCAGATGTTGTTTTTTTCAATAATACCATATATAGAAATATAGCATGGATTGTGAAGTGTGTGTATATATATATATATATATGTATATGTACATCAACAAACACCAAAGGATTGTTACCAGCTGATGAAGCCACGAAGGTGAAACGCATTCTGGTAGTTGTATTTTTTATTTCGCTATTGTTTTTAGCCAATAAAGCACTTTTTATTCACTTGCTGCTGTTGCTGTTGCTGCTGCTCCGGTGGGAGAAAGGTTTAATTGGTTTCCTTATAAAACCTATGGGCGCATTAAAGAGAGCCTGATGTGGCTTCTATCTGTGTAAATTGGTACATGGCGCAAATTTGTGCCCTACATTGGATCACACAGAGTTATGCTAGGAGGATTCCCCAATGTTTCATATCTATTTCAAGATCCAACCCATGATGGGAATCTAAGGTGAATGGGTACCTGTGAAAAAGTGAGTATAAGACCCAAAAGGCAATGTATTCTAGAGCCGGGTGTGGGCTCAAAAAATTGTGAGTTTTATTCTTTCTGATTCATGACCATAATATACAGAACAGACATAATGTGCAATAGTCTCCTTTTGGTCTTTTTCAGTTGACCAACAAAACCATCAGATAAAAGGTTTGAAAATTTGATTGACCATTCTTGATTCTATGAAATATTGGCACACAAAATCATCATGTGTGTTGTAACAGTTGCAAGAAAAAGTATGTGAACCCTTTGGGATTACGTGGAGTTTTGCATGAATTGGTCATAAAATGTGCTCTGATCTTCATCTAAGTCACAACAATTTGAAAAACGCAGTCTGCTTAAAATAATACAACACAAACATTATATGTTTTCATGTTTTTATTGAACAGAACATGTAAACATTCACAGTGCAGGGTGGAAAAAGTATGTGAACCTTTGAGCTTAATAACTGGTTGACCCTCCTTTGGCAGCAATAACCTCAACCAAACATTTCCTGTAGTTGCTGTGCAGTGTACAGCCTGCTTTCAGAGTGTCGCAACTGCTCACCTATACTATGGCATTGCTCAGTCTCGGCATCAAGCTGCTCCTGAAGCTCTTGACATCTTGCTTCCCAGGCAGTGATAGAAGCCTGGAGTTCAGCCTTTAGTTCTTGGCACTGACCCTTCCGCTGTTGACATGACTTCTCTAGTAGCTGGGCCTTGCTTTGCTCTGCCTCTCCATCTGCTCTCAGTTGGTCATTCTGCAATCTGGCCTTCTTAAGATTCTCGCCTACTAGCTCAGCGTTACTTTGCTCATCTTTCAGCTTTTCCACCCGCTCCATAATCTGGGATTCCAGGAGACACTTTTCCCCCAAGGCTGTCTGGACTTTTAAAACGCCAATGGCCATGGCCTCCTCTCGCTCCCGAGCAGCGTTATCCTTGGCTCACTCAGCAGCTGTAAGTAAGTCCCGCAAGCCAGTGATTTCCATCTCCAGGCGCTGTATATTCACCTCTGCATCATCTCTGGATAGTCTCACCTCATCCAGCTCTCTCTGGCCATCTTGCAGCTCATTTTGCTGGTTCTGTAATGTCTCCGTCAGGGCCATTATCTGTGCTCGAGCAGTGAGCAATTCAGCCTGTAACAAGCTGACCAGATCGTCCATGGTCTGTGTGGCCCCATCTCTCATGAGGGGAAGAGCCTGGGTGTCAGTCTCTCTGGTGACCTGATACTGCCCGCTGGAAGATGGCTTAATGCTGTAATCCCCGGGATGTGACGGCGTTTTGCTCTGGTCCTCTTTTTCTACCACTTCCCGCTGGCTGGTGTGGGGAGGCTTCCTCCAGGGGCTTCAGTGACTTGTAGCTGGGCTGCAGTTTGCAAACTTTTTAAGTCCATTTCGAGTGCCCATTCCTCAGCAGCGAGTCCCTTCAGCATGGGCCAAAAGGCAGAGTCCTCATACACGTCCAGGTAGCGCCCCTGGATGCTGCACAATTCTGCATGTCTGGCAGCATGTGGACTGACATAATTGTCTCCCCCCTTAAAGTAGATCCATGCTTGGCCAGGACCACGGAACACATAGCCTGGGGGAGGCTTCTCGTCGGCTTCCCAATCCTCCTCACTCACACATTGCAGCAAGTCCTCGTATTTGCACTCTAGATTGAGTGCGGCACGCAGCCAGTGCACCAACTGGTCTCCATGGCTCGCAGTGGGCTGAGGCCCCAACACTTGGTGTCTCCACAGCTGAATGTCCTCTGTGGTTCTCTGCTCATAAGGAATAAATGAGCTGTCCTGATCCATAGTCCTCTGTAGACTGTTTTCTTTCACCGCAGGCAAAAACCTCTGCGGTCTCTTTCAGCGGGGGCACATCTCCACTCGCTCCGGGTTGCACCACACTTGTGCCTTTGACCCTTACTTCAGTATCTGTTCCATCCACGGCTCTCCAGCAGGTCCTTCAGGGTGTCCTGCTTGCAGGCTGTATAGTTTGTCATCTCGGGGTGTCTTAGTGTTGGAGAGCCTCTATCCACACCGCTTGCCACCAATGTGACGGGACGCCGTCTCTTCCCGTCTGTCCTGGCTCTCCAGACACCCCCTTACCAGGATCAGCCCGGCCTCTGAGTTGCTCGGAACTCCGTGCCTCGAGCAGCCTGATCCACAGCTCCAGACCTGCTTGCTCTGAATTCCTGCCTTGGAGCCTCTTTGCATTTCGAGAATGCTGCTCAGTGCCTTCTGAGAGTGATTATAGTTGTAGCGTAGTTGAGACAGACACCAGGCAGGCTGTATGTTCATCACAGGATACACACTGGCCATTTCACTTGGCCTGCTTTTATTTGGTTCACAATCAGATAACAACAGTTAACATTCCCGCCCCCCAGACATTATGGCACCGTCATTCAGCAGTTCCCCATCAGGTCCTCTCAGAGTGCAAGCTCTTGAGCAGGGGCTTTTCTGGTACTGTTCTATGTGTTTAACTTGCATGTATATTGGTTATCCTGTCTTTCCCATTGTACAGTGCTACGGTACATGGTGGTGCCTTATAATTAACTGTACCTGCAGTCATACAGAGCACAGGTCCTTGTTTGGGGCGGATTCCAGAGGAGCAGCAGCGATCCAGGGGTACCGTTTGATAGCTCTGGTCCCTAGGGTGTCACAGTCCAAAAAACGCCCAGATCTGGGGGTAGGGGCACGAATGGCAGCATATAGTAGATATCCCCCTTGGATGCCGCATGGTCAGGGCTGCTTAAGCTCCTGGGGTCAAGAAAGGCTCAGCAAAGTGGGTTCCCAATGGAGCTCCCTCCTGAAAATCACCACAATGGTAGCTCGCCTGAGGATCATCCCACGTTTGAAATATCACCCCACTGGAGCAGTTAGTTTTTGGGGCGCAGACGTTTAAAGCTTCTACAGATGGCTCCATTACAGGCAATGAGGTGTATTCCAGGAATGGGATTGGTTGGCCCTTCTAGCTCCTCGGATGGTGATTGGCTGGGGTTTCAAACCCAGCTCAGGCTTTCAATCCCAGGTTAACACTGGTGTCAGATAACACTGTGAGCCTAAGGGACAGATTTACAGGCATTTTGATTACGTGCTGATAGGGGGGGGGAAGAAGAGTCACAAAACACCCACTTTAAAACACTAAGAGACAAATAGCTTAACTGAGGGGAATAGCAGAGGAGCGAGGGGTTAATACAGTCCACAGTCTCTGAGCAAGGGGTTCAGCGACAATACATTTAAAACCACACAATATAAATGAACATAAGGTCTTCCCCAAAGCAACGGTCTATGTCTTTTGGGGTTTTCGCCATGGAAATAAAAGTCTTGGGATTTGACGCGGGGAGCGCTACGTCAGTTCCATGGCAGACCTGCACAACGATCTGGAGTAATTTTGGACCACTCCTCTTCACAAAACTGTTTCAGTGTAGCAATATTTTTGGGATGTCTGGTGTGAATCGCTCTCTTAAGGTCATGCCACAGCATTTCAATCGGGTTGAGGTCAGGACTCTGACTGGGCCACTCCAGAAGGTATATTTTGTTTTGTTGAAGCCATTCTTTTGTTGAATTACTTGTATGCTTAGGGTCATTGCCCTGTTGCATCACCCATCCTCTGCCGAGCTTCAGTTGGCGGACAGATGGTCTTACGTTTTCCTGCAAAATGTCTTGATAAACTCTGGAATTAATTTTTCCATCAATGACAGCAATCCGTCCAGGCCCTGAGGCAGCAAAGCAGCCCCAAACCATGATGCTCCCTCCGCCATGTTTTACAGTGGGGATGAGGTTTTCATGTTGGTGTGCTTTGCCTTTTTTTCTCCACTAAAAGTGTTGTGTGTTTTTTCCAAACAACTCAATTTTGGTTTCATCTGTCCACAGAATATTTTGTCAGTAGTGCTGTGGAACATCCAGGTGCTCTTTTGCAAACTTCAAACGTGCTGCAATATTCTTTTTGGACAGCAATGGCTTCCTCCGTGGTGTCCTCCCATGTTCTCCATTCTTGTTTAATGTTTTCCTTATTGTAGATGTGTCAACAAAAATGTTAGCATGTGCCAGAGATTTCTGTAAGTCTTTAGCTGACACTCTAGGATTCTTCTTTACCTCATTAAGCATTCTGCGCTGTGCTCTTGCAGTTATCTTTACAGGACGACCACGCCTAGGGAGAGTAGCAACATTGCTGAACTTTCTCCATTTGTAGACAGTATGTCTTACCGTGGACACCTGAACATCAAGGCTTTTGGAGATACTTTTGTAACCCTTTCCAGCTTCATGCAAGTCAACAATTCTTGATCATAGGTCTTCTGAGAGCTCTTTTCTGCGAGGCATGGTTCACATCAGGCAGTGTTTCTTGAAACCAGTAAACCCAAAACTGGTGTGTGTTTTTAAAGGGCAGGACAGCTTTCAGCAACACATCCAATAATATCACACTGATTGGACTCAAGGTTGGCTCACTCCTGGCTCCAATTAGCTCTTGGAGAAGTCATTAGGCTAGGGGTTCACATACCTTTTCCACCCTGCACTGTGAATGTTTACATGTTATGTTCAATAAACACATGAAAACATATAATGTTTGTGTTGTATTATTTTAAGCAGACTGTGTTTTTCAAATTGTTGTGACTTAGATGAAGATCAGAGCACATTTTATGACCAATTCATGCAAAACTCCACGTAACCCCAAAGGGTTCACATACTTTTTCTTGCAACTGTATATGTACCCCTATACCTTGATTTATTTTAACCAATTGGTGCTACACTTCAAAATCCATGCTATATTTTTTTGCTTGTATTATTTAATGAAAGTCCATTTTTCTCATTGGTTTGAAATCTCTATTCAAATTGTTGTAAAAACAATATAAATTACTTTTATTCAGTAAAACGCAGCCTCTTACCAAATAAATATGATGCAGATAGCATATCTGTAATAGAACTTTGGGCCTGTATCAAATATTCACATGAATTATGTGGATTAACACAGCAGTTTCTGGTCCCAGAGACTGTGGAAGGCAGTTACAGTTAGTCACTTATATATAGCGCCAACAAATACCACAGCACTGTATAATGGGGTGGTACAAACATGAGAGGTAATAAAACACATAAGGGAAAGACGACCCTGCCCATAGGATAATTGCAGTACTTTATACTGGTGCTCAGCCAGACATCCTGTGAGTTTACAATCTCCTGGACAAAGGTAAGTGAAACAAAAGGGAGCAGGGGAAGTGTGGAGCTAGTGCCCATAAAGAATACAGAAGGGATTCAGTGGGAATGACCAGATGCTTGAAAAGAGTCATTAGAAAGAAAAGTGGAAGCAGCTGGAAGGGAAAGCTATGAGTTTGGGGACTAGGTGGGAGGTGGATGGGGCAGGTAGGTGGTACTGCAGAGTAGAAATGTAGGAGCTGGAAAGAGTGATGGCTGTGGATGATGAGTTGTATGAAGATATAGACACAGATTTAGGAAGAGCGGGCTCTGGATGAGATGTAGTTACTGTAATGTTTAAGACATGGGAAGGGGAAGCAAATGGATGATGAGAATTTAACAAAAACAGAGGGTAAATATTAAAAAAACTAATCAGCCTGAGATTAAAACTTAAAGGCAAAAATAAATATGAACAGTAAGATTAGAGCAGAGGTAATGGAGTGTCATGGAAACTCTATGGAGCACAGAGTCCATCTGTTAGGGGAAGATACTCAGTGGTCTAGGGCTGCGGTTCTCAAGCTGCTCTCTGAATAACTCCTTTGGTTTCACTGATACCTGCATCTGAAAACTCAAACCCAACAAAAACAAACAATTCACAAATATTTGCCTGCATCTATATATGGATTATATTTTTTCCTAGCTATTTAGTCTTTGGCTTCGCTTAATATATATGCTATGTATAATGGAGATCCTTTCAGGTTGCTAGAAAGAAATCTGTATGAACAGATATATATCGGTACTGTACAAAACATATATAAATTACCTTTATTAAATTTGGTAAATAGACAAAACACGGCACAAAAAGTAAAAAAATATAAAAAAAGAAGGGATGCAGGTAAATAGAAACTGGGTTGCCAAACTGGATGAGGCTTGTTAAACAGTTACTACTGCGGTGGGGCCTCCAACCGATAAAATTGATAAGATAGAATGGGAAAATATCGATAATCCCTACAAACTAACCTCGGCGGTTCGTGCCCCCTACTATACCCAGCTAGCATATAATAGCAAAAGTAAGAATAGAATAGCCAGGCTAAAGCAAGAGGTAGTTAGAAATCGGTCATTATATAGTTAGAGGATGCCAAAAATAACCCAAGCAAAAAATAGTGGACAGTTAAAAATCAAGGAAGACCATGGCCACGCAATGCGTTTAGCTGCTACCGCGCAGCTTTTCAAGAGTGAAATTCCCTGGCGTCTGTACCTGTATTTATATGATATTTGCATAGGTCGTCAGCAACAGCTGTTTCAATGGACTTCCGGGAATGAGCATGCACCCTATATATGGGAGTTACTATGAGTAACCGAATGGTAATAGGATCACGTGTATGTCATTGCTAGGAGATGAAAAGCTCTCGGCCGTCACGAGGGTTACCTTCCAATTATGCATCCGATTTGCATAATTGGAAGGTAACCCTAACAAACTAACAAGGTGTTCTACCAATTTCAATAAAGAAAATTTTGTGCCATATCTAGAAATGGTTTCTCTGTTAGGTGTCCACTATCAATCAAGAACACTATTGAACAATAAACAAAATTGATTTCAGCATGTAGAAAACAAATGTGGCATATAACTCTCAGGTCTTCGCTCTTATTTATGGTTATGTGGGGTATGGTTTAAAGCCCATGGCACGCCAAGCACCCTGGTAAGGAACACTTTGAAGCATGGTAGGAGTTTTTTGAAACAAGGGAATTTTGACATCTAGTGAATATATAGGTTTGCAAACATGAGTAGAGTCATTGTAGGCCTTTTTTCTTTACTGTTTGTGTATAACGTGTATGAAGTGAAGGGTAGAACATTGTTCCTTTCATGGCTTTCAGGTGCTTATACTTTGTTAAAAGTCATGGCGGAAATGAGAAATATTACTGACCATTTTTGTTATGTGTAGGGTGATATGACATGTTCGTCCCAGAAATGCCCAGTTACTCCATTTGTAAATATAGCTTACCTCCATTAAGTAAGGGATCAGAAAAAGCTGAGCACCTAATATTTGCTGCAATACATGTTCTTTGAATCTACTGGAATGGTTAAATAAAAAAGAATGTTCAATGTCTTTTGAAATTTTAATGATTTGGAGAGAGCCCGCAAATCGTATAAATGACTGCATTTCTGCCTGGTACCTCCTGTCAAGTATGGTATGTCAAGAAAAAAAATAGGGGGTGAAATACCTCAAATCCCATCAGCTATCTGACCAGTGACTCATGGTGACAATCTGAATGTTCATTAATCTCCAGTAGAGTACAGTCTGCAGACAGATGAAGATCGGGACAGTGTGAAGGAGAAATCATTTTTGTGCATTCAACATGACAGTACCCCGATTCCAGATTCTGCAGCACAGCTGGATTTTGGTAAGAAAGCAATATAAACTTAATCAGGGTGAACTAAGACAGTGGTTTACAACCCTTGACCTCAAGTACCTCTAATAGGCCAGTTTTATGATTATGTGATTATGGCCTTTCAAATGATACCAAACATGACCAGGTTTGGTTTTAAAAAAAAAAAAAAAAAAAAAAATTAAATAAAAAAAAATAATAAAAAAATTAAATAAAATAAAAAAATGTTTTTTTTTTAAAAGTTTATTTTGTCTGGGTGGGGTTTAATTAAATAGGACCTAGGCTGTCATCTAAAAATAATTAGCACAAAATGGTCAGAATGAGCGCAGCGCACATAGGTGAACTGTCTCAGCAGTGAAGGGGTTAAAAAGCAAACGCATGTAAAAATTGGGTATTTCTAGTCTCGGGACAAAATTTTGAACCTATTTAGCCGGGGTCGTTTTGGGTGGTTGTAGATTTTGGGGATTAAATTACAAAAAAGTGTGTTTTTACCATTTTTTTCCTCATTTCATATTTTTTTTATAGTAAATTATTCGATATGATGGAAATAATGGTATTTCTAGAAAGTCCATTTAATGGCGGGAAAAAGGGTGTATAATATGTGTGGGTTGAATAAACGAGTAAGAGGAAAATTTGACCTAAACACTAACAGCGCAGAAACGTAAAAACAGCAGCGGTCACTAAAAGACGGATTTGTGTAAAACCGCCCGGTCACTAAGGGGTTAAAGGGTTATTCAGAGAGCACTTCTCTCGTTCCCACGCTTCCCTGCACTTCGGGGAATAAAAGTTCCCCACCCTGCAGTGTATTCAGGATTCACTGCAGGGTCCCCGAAGTGCAGGAAAACCCCGACGAACACCTGTTGAAGACCCGCCGAAAACCCAACGATAATCCGCATAAACCACAACAAAAACTGTGCTGAACAAGGTGGAAAAAGCCACCAAGCTGCTAATCACAGTGCAGATCAGCCGCCAGAAAAAGCCGACAAGCTGACGAACGGGATTAAAAAAAAGTATGCTTGAAAGTGTCAAAATTGAAATGCTGTTTGCAAAAAAACTACTGAATGAAAATACCTGGAATTTACATAAAAGGTCATATGAATGATAATAAAAGGTCTATTGCAGAAAAAAGAAAAAACGATTAAAAATTTTTTTTCCCCAACAAATCACGAAAAATGCCTAAAAGATCCTTAAAAAATCTATAAATAAAAAGACTTTTTACTGCAGAATAAAATAATAAATGGTTTATTAGATATTGAATTAAAATGGGAATATTTTTAACATTGAAGCCTATGGAATTCGCCTGAATAAACCTGCCGAATTAAAACACAGAACAGCAGGGCACTACAGCAACTTTTCTCTGCTGTTTGGTGTTCTCTGAATAGATTAACCATTGCTTCTCCATGGGGAATCTCACTGCCATCATACAGCACCGTATGTGCAGTAGACATGTGCACAGCACAAAATTTCGTTTTGAACTAAGGGATTAGTCCTAAAATGCAATTTATTTAGTTGCTAAAGAAATTCGTTTTCAGTTCTTTAGTATGAAAACTAATTTCATTCATCCGAAAACCAGCGGATACAATTACTATTGTAGTGGCTCCTCAGAGGGCTGAGATCGCTGCTTGTTACAGTATCTCACTCTCAGCACAATGTGTCAGGCAAAGCGGTTACAGTAACGGACTGCTGCTCATCACAGTGCTCAGAGTTTCAGTAAAACTAGTAAATAATATTTTTATATACAAGAGGTTAGAACAATATTATTTACTTGTTTTACTGAAACTCTGAGCGCTGTTACAGTCAGTTACTGTAATAGCTGAGCCGGATACATTGTTCTGAGAGATAATATAACAAGTCGCCAATCTCAGCGCTCACAGCCACTGGATTTAAAGGGCTAACAAAAAAAGGCTAGTCTCTGTATAATGTATAGAACATCCTCCTGCATTAATTAATACCCCTCTCTGTATAATGTATAGAACATCCACCTGCACTAATTAATGCCCCTCTCTGTATAGAACATCCTACCGCATTGGCATGCGGAGGGTGCAGAATTTCAGAATGCAATGCTTATCCAGCACAGGAGAGGGAACTTTTACTTAAACTTTGTATCTCTGTGGGGGAGACACAGGAATATAAAAGCAGGTGAGAGGGAAAATATTAACGTAAATCTGTCTGAAAGCTCAGAGAAGAGATGACTGGTGCAAATTTATTTTTATAATAAAATAAAGCACTTTAAATCCAGGGAAAACATTCAAATAAATCACACTGAAGGCTCATAATGACAGTGTAACTGTGAGAGCTGGATAATGTATCAGACATAAAAAAACCTTTATAACAAGCAGCACTGGGAGAGGAGAGGGACTTTATATAAAATGTGTATTATAGATGAGGATAGGGGGATAGTGCTCCTGGATAATATAAAATGTATCAGACCTAAGCCCCTAATATGGAGAGCTCCCAGCGCTGCTTGTTATAAAGGGGTTTTTTTACTATCCAGCACTCCTCTGTCATTAGCTTTCAGTGTGATTTATTTGAATGTTTTCCTTCTCCAGCTGCTTTTATCAGCTTGTCTGCCTCATAGACATGCAAGGGTTAAGTAAAGGTTTCCTCTCCTGTGCTGGCTGTCTGTGGCGAGTGAGTATTCTGGAGCTCTATCACTGTCAGATTTTCAGGTAGGGGTCAGGAAGGATTACGCATACAAACCTTTTCTGTAGCTTTGCGATGTTGCGCTCTTCATTATTGGTCTCTTTCAATCAATGTAATATCACAAAAAGGACTGAAACTAAAATGTAGTGCATTTTATTTTAGTTTCTTTCGTTTTTTGTACTGAGCAGTTTCGTATCTCTTGAGTCATACTAAAACGAAATTATCCCAAAATTCGGACTAAATCGTTTTAGTACTAAAACGAATGCACATGTCTAATGTGCAGGCAATTTGCTGAAAATTGGCGAACTGCCTGCTCTCTGAATGGCCCCGAAATGTCACTGCACACTGAAATTCGGCATCCGGCAACATTTCGGGGCCAGATCGTCTTTCTCTGAATAACCACTTTTATTCTGCAATCACCGAGTAGTAAATCATATCACATGTGCTTTGCTGCAGATATCTGAATGTTACCGGAGTCGGGTTAAAAATAAAATGCACCTCTTCCAAATTATCGCTCATCTTCCCTTACACTTGCTTTAAGCAATGATATCTATTAATTACTTAGAATCTCACAGCAGTTTCTTTCATAAGTAGCTTATCATTTTAAATAGATCTGAACTAATAATGTTGATATGAGTATAATTAAAACTCAAAGTAGATTATTTGTTGTGATATTTCATCCAAGAACGAAGATCTTGCAAGAAACATTTTATTCGTAAAATTTCACGCTGAGTCTAATTACCACCCATTAATATATGTTCTTTTTGCTATCACGTGGTAGCTTTAAAAGCAACATTTTTTTGTGTTTTGCAATGCTAAACTTGGTAATGACTAAAGCTAAAAGAAAACAAAGATCCAAAAAATCCATTTTTTAAGACCATTTAAAGGACTAATTAGTAGACAAGCCTGTCTGTTTCATGTGAAGCGCTACAGCTAATACACATTATCCTACTTATTATACAATAAAAAAGTTTACTGATTGATTTTATGGAAAGAAATGTCAGACAAAATACTTAGAAAGTTTTTAATATAATTTCTGAGTGATATTTTTTTCAGAAGTAGAAAAACCAAAAGCAAAATGTGTTTATGCATCGTAAAAACTCATCTGCTCCTATTATAGCACATGCAGCCATAATGTTTGACATCTATTTTTCTCTAACTTGTATTGCTTTAATTTTCAGTTGCACGTTACCATTTTAATTTGACAGTAGTACTTTGTTTTCAACACATTGACATTTCCAGTAATTCCACTAAACGCACCACGCATACATCTAGAATAAAGAGGCGTATGCTTTTGGTAAAATATTATTGTAAAATTATTTTATAAGTATGCAGTCAACCTACTTTGCCCCTGCTAGGCAATTTACATACCAAGCTGAGCTGAGGTATTTGTTCACCATGGACTAGCTATATAACCTGCTTGACAAGAAGGTTCTGATTCTTAAACCGTTGACGCCGGGCGGGTTGTGCCTGGCGGTGGGGCTTTAAAGCATACTAGTATGCCCTACTGGCTAGCTCCTGTGGCGGGCCCCTTCTCCGGCCTGCCTATGCAGGTGACAAGAGTCGTACGTCATTGGTTGCAGGGGGACGACCTGAGTGCCGACTAATAGGCGGGGTGAAGGAGGCCCAGTGAAGTCAGCGGGGCGTACTATGCTGCCCTGCAGCTTCAAGGCTCACCCGCTTTGGGGACAGCATGCTACGTTCCGTGGTGGGAAATGGTTAGAGTAGTCAAAATTTGGAAGTATTATATCCCCACCCTCACCTACTGGTGCAAGTATTTTCAGTGAATGAAAGCAGAGTTGATGATAGATCACTGCTTTTTGTATTAAAGATATTTAACTCACAAAAATGTATACAACAAATGGTAAATTAATGCTTGAGTCCCACCATGACCAGCTCAGTATTTCAAGAGTATTTGAAATGTAGGTATTCAAATTCCTATCATAACTGTACAAGACCCCCACCTTAGGCCAGGTGCACACAAGCGCACCTAGTGCGGCTGTGCGCACACACTTACCGACGCCCAGCGCAGCCATATGTCGCAGCAACGGGGCCAGTCAGACGCTTGTGCGTGCGCAAGAAGTTCACACGCTGCAAGCGTTCGCCTAGAAAGCCTCCCGGAGCGCTAGGATGCGCGTCGACGGGGCTGCAAAGACGACCTGCCAAACAGAGCGTCGACCAGTTGCTGGATACAGCTGACAAGCTGCCGAACAGGGATGAAAAACAAACAAACAAAAAAACAAAACACTGCAATCTTTAAAAGGCGTTTGCAAAGAAATTACTGCATGAAAATGTTGAGAGCCTAGGGCAGGCATATTACACATATGATATCCTCAAAAATAAGCTTTCTGTGCTGCGCCATTATTTATTATTTTTTGTGAAACAGATATAAACAAAAGGAGCTATTATATAAGAATAATTGTTGTGCAATATAAAGATAAGTACTTATTTTTTGCATGCTAGCGGCTGATTTGGTAACACTGTCAGGGTTAGTCAAAGAGTCGAATTGGCCCCTAAATTGCACCGAACGTTGAATATCCCCATACTGTGCAATTTTGTAGCCATTCGGTTATTCAAAAAGCTGCCAGTTCGCCAAATATGGGCGAATTGCCAGCGAAATACGGTGATCTTCGGCGGCAGTGAACTCCCCATAGAGAAGTAATGGTTAATATATTCAGAGAACACCGAACAGCACCGAAATGTCAGTGAAATGCACTGATTTTTGGTGGTTTCATTCGACAGGTTTAATCAGGCGAATCTACTGGTGTATTTTGGCCTAGGCCAACACTTTCCAGGGGGCGGCAGCCCGCTGGGTGCCCCACCCCTAAAAATTTTTTTTTTTTTTTTTTTTAACTTTTGCAAACTATTTTAATAGGAAGGAAACATTGAGATGTCACTAATTTTCAAATATGTCCTGGGTAGGCAAGGCCTAGGCTTTCACTTTCCAGGGGGCAACAAAAAACCTCACCACTAATTGGGTTACTCACAGAGCACCGAAATGACGCCAACATTTTGGTGTTCTGTAGTTCCCTGCACTTCAGGGAATAAAATTTCCCAACCCTGCAGTGAATTCACCATTCACCGCAGGGTCCCCAAAGTGCATGGAGTCGGCCGCTGTATGCTGCCACCGCAAACCTTTGGCCAGCTGTTTTCAAAAGAACTACTGAACGAAAATGTCTGGAACTAAGGCTAGGGTCAGACGAACGCATTTTCGCGTTGTCTGTGAAAAAGTGCGTTCGAACGAATGGACGCATTTTTTCACGGAGTACGCGATAGCGGTCATACGATGCGCATTTGCATCCGTGATTTTGTACGGATCATCAATAAAACACTTTGTGCATCTGGACGTTATGTTGGCCGGACATTAGCAGTGTCTGACATCTCCAAATCACGCACACACGCCTCTAGCGGACGCAGCGCACTCTGTACAACCGTACTAGAGGTTTTACGTTCTCGACAAAATGCGTTCGTTTTCCACTTGCGTTGCACGGCCGGACTTTTGTGCGACCGTACTTCGTATATTGGCCGTCATTGCCCGGCATTTGCTGCTACTACGGCCGTGATTAAGTGCGGCTGCACGCGCGTTCGCACTGCGCTCGTCTGACCCTAGCCTTACATATAAGATCCTATGATTGATAATAAAAAGTTCTGTTACAGAAAAAGGAGAACAGCTATTAAAAAAAAGGGGGTGAATATAGCCCAAAAAATTCTGAAAAATCACTAAAAGGTACAAAAATAAATAAATCAATAAATAAAGACTTTTTACTGCAGATTAAAATAATAAATGGTTTATTAGATATTGCATAAAAAACGGGAATATTTTTAACATTGAAACCTATGGGGTTCGCCTGAATAAACCTGCTGATTGAAACCACCGAACATCAGGGCATTTCACTGACATTTCTCTGCTGTTTGGTGTTCTCTGAATAGATTAACCATTACTTCTCTATGGGGATTTGCACTGCCTTCAAACAGCACCGTACTTGCTGGCAGTTCGCCAAACTTGTGTGTGAGCATATCACCAGAGCAGTGGTGTACTTAGAGGAGTGGCGGAGGGCGGGCCGCCCCAGGTACCAGTGATTATTGGGGTGTCATTAGGGGGTACTAGGAGGTGCCACTGTCACTGTGTGTCAGCTTTGAGCTGTGTTCAACGAGCAGCGGAGCATGGCATTTGCATACGGAATAAAATCGAATAGAATAAAAATCCCCCTCCCCTCCCTCCATAGCTCCTCCCCTGCCCCGCAGCAGCTCTAGGAGAGGGGAGGGGATGTGATTTGTGTCCAGAGAGAGAAGATGACAGTAAACGGCAGGTAAAGGGGGGGGTTTCAGCAGAATATGAAGCCCTGTCTGCTTACTGCTGTTTAAAGTGGACCTTTCCTTAACCAGCACTGCAGTGATAGAAATTTGTCATTGAGCTGCCTGGCTCCTGGTGAGGCTGCTTGCGTGCAGGTCACACTCGGTCCGGCCAGTCAGGTGGTACTGAGTCTCAGTACCACCTGACTGGCTGAACCACGTGACACGCATGCACGCAGCTGCCCGCCCTTTCGTTAACATGGACTGTCACTCTATTCTGGACTGAACACCCACCGGGAAGGGAATCAAAGCCACGGTGTACCCTCTGGCAGTGGCACCCCACTGCTGACAAGATGGCTCCACGCACAGGCACAGCCGTGATCCTAACATGGCCTGGAGGGACCTCCTGCTGAGTCTGTACACAGTCCCTGCTGACTCTGCACACAGCCCTACCGTGGACAGAGGCCGGTAAATGTAGAATAAATAATTGCTGTGTGCTCATACACACTCGGTTTGCTGGGAGTTTTATTGCAGTGGATTCTGATGCACTCATACACACCGCACATTGCATTGCTGGGAGTTTTATTGCTGTGGATTCTGTGATACACACTGCATATTACTGTGAGTTTTATTGCCCTGGAGCTCTGGGATACGCTCATACACACTGCACATTACTGTGAGTTTTATTGCTGTGCAGTTCTGTGATATGCTCATACACAGTGCCCATTTCTGTGGGTTTTATTGCTATGCAGCTCTGTGATACGCTCATATGCAGTGCATGTTTCTGTGGATTTTATTGTTCCACCAATTAGAGCGGCTATGATCCCGTTTACTTGACATGCGTGGCTGTTCTTTGTAAAAATACTTGAATTTAAACATTTCATAATTTTCTTTATCTCAATAGATACATTTTGAAATGGTATACAAAATATACAAGTAGGCACTTGGTATCCACTTTTAATATAAAGAGAGGAAAAGGCGGAGCTCTAAGAGGAAAAGGTGGAGCTTAAAGAGGAAGGGTGGGGATTAACCAGGAAGAGGTGTGTACCCTTGACAGGAAGGGGTGCGTCAAATTTAAATTGGGGGGTGCACGAGTTTAGTCAGGCCTAGGGCAGCACAAAACCTAAATACACCACTGGGCGAATCCCATAGTTTTCAATGTAAAAAAATTCCCAGGTCTTATTAAATATTTTTCAAGTGTTTATTCTTTTCATTTGGAGCAAAAAGTCTCTTTATTATTTTATTTATTTAGGATTTTTTAGGGATTTTTCAGGATTATTCCGGCGAAATTTCCTTTTTCGATTGTTTTTTTTTGTAATGGTGTTTTTTTTGTTTTCTGTAACAGACCTTTTTATTATTATTCATAGCACCTTATATATTATTTCCAGGCATTTTCATGCAGTAGTTTTTTTGCAAACGCCTTTTAAAGGTTGCAGTGTTTTGTTTTTTTTGTTTTGTTTGTTTTTCATCCCTGGTCGGCAACTTGTCAGCTGTATCCAGCGGCTGGTCGATGCTCTGTTCGGCAGGTCGTCTGCTTTTTTTGATCAATTCGGCGATTTTGCTGCAGTCCATTGGATGCATTTGGCGGGTTTTCTGCAGTTTTTGTCATGCCCCGCTCCACGGCCCACTCCCGGTCCAGACCGCCATGCTAGGAGAGGTGCTCTACTCACCCGAGAGCCCTCGTGGCGCGTCGCTCCAAGTTCCTGGTCCGCAGGATGGAGAGGGAGAGCCAGGAGACGCCCCACGCCGCCGACTGAATCCGAGTCCTGAAGAGGAAAGTGCGCACGCGCGAGAAAAAAACTCTCCTAAGTAGTATAAAACCGGGTACTCTGGCGCCCTCGGCTGGCCGATTAGGGGTACTGCATGACACCTGCTCTGGAGATCCTCGAATGCCTCCCATTGACCTACCAAAATTCCAGGTACCTCAACTCCACCTACAATACCCAGGTGAAAGGTATTTCCATGATCCCATGAACCCTATTTAATTCTGCCTTCCTTCCCAGCACATTAACCAGGTTCTACTGTGCCTTCCGCCTCAGTTTCCTAGTGCTCCTCGTATCCCTTGACCACGTTATCTTCAACCCCTCGACCCGGATTGTGCCACCGACTACGCTGCCTTCTTCAACCCTTCAACCCGGATTGTGCCACCGACTACGCTGCCTTCTTCAACCCTTCGACCCGGATTGTGCCACCGACTACGCTGCTTTCTTCAACCCTTCGACCCGGATTGTGCCACTGACTACGCTGCCTTCTTCAACCCTTCGACCCGGATTGTGCCACCGACTACGCTGCCTTCTTCAACCCCTCGACCCGGATTGTGCCACTGACTACACCGCCTTCTTCAACCCTTCGACCCGGATTGTGCCACCGACTACGCTGCCTTCTTCAACCCTTCGACCCGGATTGTGCAACCGACTACGCTGTCTTCTTCAACCCTTCGACCCGGATTGTGCCACCGACTACGCCGCCTTCTACAACCCTTCGACTTGGATTGTACCATTGACCACACCATCATATCCGTTATTACCCGTTGTTCTTTCTGGGACTTGCCTACGAATTCCATTCCAACCTTTTGACTGTATTATTTTCTGGACTTCAGTTACTATTCATGATTCACTAAAGATTGCTTTACTCTCCATCGTCTCCTGATTTTCTTATCCACAGCTTGCCATTGGGTTCCATACTCACACTTCACAGGGGACTCAAACCCTGCATTACAGTTTTTCAGATCGATTTGATATTTTTCGGTGGTTTGCGGATCGATTCGGCGATTATTCTGCATTTTTTTGGATGCGATCGGTGGGTCGTTCTCTGCACTTCGGGCACTCTGCGGTGAATGCTGAATTCACCACAGGGTTGGCGAATTGATCTCGCCAAAGTATGGGGAATGGGAAAGCACCGAAATGTGTTGACATTTCAGTTCTCTCTGAATAACCCTGTGTGTGTGGACCTTGGAAGTTTTTACTATTTGGATGAACTACCACTTTTTCTATTTTGGGTAATCGCCTGATTGTTGTATGTGTGACATACATTGTGGTGTAGACAACACTGTTATTAGAGTAGAGTAGAGCTGCTTCTAATTCCCCCTCTAACTCTACTCCAATTTCTGACTTCTCCATAATTGCGGACGGTATCACCATTCTTCCCTCAACCCACGTCCGCTGCGTCGGAGTGACTCTTGACTCCAGTCTTCCTTCAGCCCCCTACATCCAATCACTCTCCTCATCTTGCCGCAACCACCTCTGCAATATCGCCAAAATTCGCCAGTTTCCACCAAGCAACTTATCCACTCTCTTGTTATCTTGCGCCTGGACTACTGTAACAACCTCCTGACTGGCCTTCCTATATCCCGCCTCTCTCCCCTGCAGTCCATCCTAAACACATCAGCCCAGCTTATCCATCTCACCCGTTGCTCTGCCGCTCCTCTCTGTGAATCCCTACACTGGCTCCCCATCCACAGCAGAATCAAATTCAAACTACTTACCCTGACCTACAGAACCCTCACTAATGCCACTCCTGCCTGTCCTCGCGAATCACAAAATACACCCCAGCCCGTCCCCTAAGATCAAACAATGACCTGCACCTGGCATCCTCCATATCTTCACATGCCAGACTGCAGGACTTTTCTCGTGCGGCGCCGACCCTATGGAATGCGCTTCCTCGCAATATCAGACTGTCCCCAAATATGGCTTAATTTAAATGCTCCCTAAAGACCCTTCTGTATAGGGAAGCCTACCACCTGACTCCGTAACTAGACATCTGACCGACCCAAAAATAGTCCTCACCTCTCCCTGCATTAAAACATCAATGAAGTCCTCTCCTCCTTTTACTCACCCCTCAACCATCTAGATTGAAAGTTGCCACAGGAATAGGGTCCTCATGTCCCCCTGTATCTGTTGGCAGCAATACTGACCTGTCTCCTTTCTGTATAGTAGAATTGTCTTGTCTTTACCCATTGCACCATTGTACAGCACCGTGGAATGTATTGGTGCTTAATAAGTAATAAATAATAATAATGATAGAAGAAATAGCCTGTAATATTTTAGCGCTGTTCCACTCAGAATTACGATTACATCTCCTGCCACTATAAGAACCCCAATACCTCTACACTTAAAGAATGGTTACTAAAGTTGAGCATTGAAGTATCACGTGTTCCACACAACAGGGTCCCTTGACATACATTTAACTTGATGATTTTATTGACCCATGCATATCTCCCTCAACACCATAGGTATGACATCTTCATGAACTGGTTAGCTGTCATATCCCATCCAATTTCTTATATTGTCTTTTGTTAACTACAGTAGTTATGTCACACTACAGGCGCTAACCCCCAGTATCAAAATGTTTTCATGCTTCCAACTTCTTACAGCACTACTATACCAGGCTTCTTTCCATCCAATGCCAGTGGGTCTACCCTTAGACTGGAACACCGCCCCAAAGTGTTCTTTTTTAAGTTCCCTTATTCTCTCTCCTCATTTATGACCATAGAGGTCACCTGTAACCTATTTGAAAGCCAGTCATTACCCCGACACGTTTTTGTATTTTGTTCTTCTGTTCTCAGTTTATGCTCTTTACATATTCTTTGTACCTCGACAAATATATTACAATGTAAACCAGTGTTCACCATCACACTCGTGTATTAGTATAAACATTGTCAATATTTGGAAAAATGATCTTGTGTGCTGACTGCCAGTGGGAAGGAATTTGGGGTAGAATGTAACGGGAATTTATTTATTTTATTTATATGCAAAGTATTTTACAAGGAAAGATACATTGAGATTTCTCTTGTTTTCAAGTATGTCCTGGGAATGAAGGCATGGTTGGGTATATATAGTTGCATTGGAAGAGGAGTTTGACTAAGGACTGCTTACAGGAAGCTAAGTTTGTGTTTTAACTGGACTGAGGCTGTTAAGGGGATGAGGCCTTTGGGCAACATAGAGGTGATCCATCATTTGTGTAGAGCTATTTCCAAAGCAGAGAGCTGTCAAGAATTGCAGTCAGCTTCAGTTCTGAGATTGTGGATATTATATGGATAATTATATAATAAGGAAGTGTCATTGTGCTATTTATCAATAAACCATTTAAGAAATAAGACATTGCCTGCATCTTTTTCACATTCAAAAAACCTTACAAATAATTCAATGTGCTCTATAAAAGAAATAGAATTTAGGTATAAATGTGTAAAATACACAGAAATACAAATAAACTAAAGAAAAATATTCTTTAGTAAGGTACATAGGATTTTAATAATTGTCATAGGCGTGTATAGGGGTGTGCATGGTGTGCCCAGGCACACTCTAATGTTGGGTCAAGAGGTCCTATTTCACCTCTCACATTGACATTTTAGATGTCTCTTATCTGGTTCATGATGAATATCATACAAACTGACTATATCTCTGATTACAGGTTTGCTATTCCTAATGAAAAATGTGCATCCAAGCATACCTTTTCAATTCATAAATGTTCCATGGGTGCACACCCTAATGCAACAAGCTGCACACGCCAGTGATAATTGTTATTTATTTTTAATCCATAATATATGTTATCCCAATATTCCCTCAAGCATGTATTATTTTTGGAGTACCCTGTTCTCTACAAAGAGTCGATGTTTTTAAAATACTTAGAGACTTAACTATACCATTAACTTAAGTACACATTTTTGTAATTTGGCACTATTAAATGTAGGAATATTTTCCACTACATTTACTCATTTACTATTAGGAATCAGAAAAAGAATGGCCAATCCAGAAGTTCTAACGCACACAGGCAAAATTCCAAAGCACACTTATTATTTTAATGCATTGTATATTTTGTTTCTTTATAGGATAGCAGATGGACAAGCACTAGTGCATGAAATTGAAGCTATCTGTATTTTTATGCAGTTACTTTTATCTACAGATAGTTACCTTTAAGGGTCAAATCTGAAGGTTTCAGTTTGAAAATTACCCAGAGGCTTTTTGATTGAAAATGGTTCTACATTCAGGTCTTTTTAAAATAGTGAGAAAGACTTTTTTTTTGTTATGACTGTTTTATTTGGAAAGACAAAGTAAGTTTACAAATTCTAATTTCCATTTTTTTTTTAGAATCCGCAGTAAAGAATTAACTGAAATGTCGATTTTCTTCTAGACATCAGGAGGCAGCTGGGTAGTGAAAAATCCAATGCCCTCATTATAGTTCTAAAGAAGGGAGTGAAGCAGATTTAATGTTTTTGCCGTCTCTGGTTATTTGTAACGAAAAATGTTTATCCCTAATAATATATACTGGATATATTAAAGATAATGATAATTATTTTTTTAAAAAAAAAATTAAAATGTCCCAGAAAACGGAATTATTGTCATGCTTCCCTCCCTGGAGTTCGCAGGAGGGCTAGAGATTCCAGTATTTGCCCCGATCCAGGCTGGTTCTTCTCCCACTCACGTCCACGGACTGCTTCCATTCTGGGGTTTCTGCACTGCTGGCTGATTCTCACCTTCTACCTGTTGGAGCCAGCTAGCTATTTAAGGGAGTTACTCCCATCCCTCTAGGCTCTAGTACTGAGTCACAATGGAGGTGCTGGTTCTGCTCTGCCTGTTTCCAGTTCTTACTCTGATGCCCTGGAACCAACATCGCTTTGCCATGCTTTGCCTTGCCTTGCCTAGTTCCTGTTTGCCTTTGTTCCCCATCAACCTCAACCTTCCCTTGCTTGCTTTATGTGCCTTTGTCCTGCTGTGCTCCCAATGATCCAGACACCTGTTGATCCTGCAAGCTTTCCCATCTAGCACTACAAGCCCATCATCCACAGCCATGCAGTGATTTGCTCCAGCCTGTGCTCCAGTGATCCTGAGACCTTCTGCTCTTTCTAGATGTGAGTGTGCTGCATTTCCACCCAGCACTACCCAGATAACAGGGATAACTGGCCACAAACCGGTGCCACATTTGAATTGTAAGATTTGCAAACTTGCTGCAAATTTTCACTGGCAAGTCGTTAACTTGCAGAACATTTGCAGAACTCTTGCTATATACTTGCCATTGCATCTTTGCTCTTCCTAGAGACTTGTAAAGCAAATTTGCTACAAGTTGAAAAAGTGACAAATAGAATTTGTGCTGCAAGTGTTCTGCATCTTTAGCAAACCATCTTTTTATTTATTTTTTAGTAATTTATTAGCCGAATTTATGGTTCTCATTTTTTTTTTAACCTCCGAGTCGGTTTGATTTTTTCAAAATTTTGTGTCTAAAAGCGTTTAAATTTTTTTGGAAAGGAAATGTTTTGTTTTATATAGTAGGCCTGTAATTCTTAGGAATAACTCACTGAAATCCGTGCAAACAAGAGTCTAGTAAACACATGGAGCAGTATTCAATGTTGGTGCTAACTTAATCAGAGCTGTTGTAAACTTACAGTAAAACCTCCATAGGCTATAATGGCTCTGGTAAGTTTACAACAGCTCTGGTTAAGTTAGCACCAACTAGATAATATGGCCCACTGACTCAGATAAAGTTTGAAACACAAAATAATAATTTATTATCCCAAAAATAATTATCCAAAATAATGGAAATAAATAATATTCAATAATATAATCAAACCAAAAACACTGAAATCTTTCAGAAAACAAGTCACTGCATATTGCCTCAGTAAACATCCTTGGTATGATATATCTTGAAACATGGGACTGCACAAAGTCCAACGTCACAATCAGATCAATGGAACCTGGTTTCCTTTTGGATTTTCTTGCCCTTGTCATCCTGCTTGGAGCAACAAACCACACGCATCCTAGTAGGTGCTGACTTTCTCTCTGTTGGTGGGATGTAGTCCACGAAGTGACGACCAGTCAGGCGATCAGGGTTGACAATGGCAACAGCACGACGTCCAGGTCTACTCCCAGCCACCAGTGTATGGTGGTGCAGAAATATACATTCGGCAACCTTCCAAATGAATTCCGAATGAAGGAGAGGCTGGTCACTTCTTTTTTTCAGCAGAATGTAGGCATTTCACAAGCATTGCTGAAGAAGATGCCTGTAGATCTTCTTGTAATACTTCTTCTGCTGCTTCCGCATCGCTGGGTAGAATGTCATCACTTGATCAGTTCGGTCAACACCTGGTGGAATTGTAATCCTTCACTACCTGTGGCTTCATGATGTCTTTCCCACCTCTCGTATGTACCATGTCAGTGGAGTTGTTATGGACAGTACTCAATAGGCACACATATTTTTTGTCACGCCATCGCAGTGCCATCATTTTGCCTTTCTGCCATGCAATCATTTCTCCAGTCTTCAGCTGTTAATTTCTGAAGATTGACAGCATGTGGCGCCGGTTAGGTCGGACGGTTCCATAGGCGTCTGTCTTGTGGTGCAGGAGACACTCATAGAGTTCATGTGATGTGTAGAAGTTGACCGTTGTCACGCAATAGCCCTGATTCAGCAATGGCTCAATGAGTGACAGCATGGAAGATGTTGCCAATCTGTACTTGCTGTATTTCTCATCAAATTTCATCCCTTTCCCGGTGTAGATGACGGAATTCCAGATGTAGCCAGTTGAGGATTCACACAGCATGTAGGATTTCACGCCAAATCGTGCTCTCTTTGATGCAATGTATTGCACCCAGCTTAGCCGTCCCTTGTAGGCCATTAGACTTTCGCCTATGCTGATGTCCCTCTCTGGCACATAGGTCTGTTGGAAATTTGTGACAATCATTTGATACACGTCCCAAATTTTCCGCAGTTTTGAGGAAGGATGTGTGCTGTCATTAAATTCCTCGTTGTTTACGAAGTGCAGGAATTTCAAAATCAGGGTAAACCAGTACTCTGGCATCACCGTGCCAAAGAATGGCGTGGCAAGCAATTTATTAGTTGTCCAATACTATTTCAACATCGGTTTACCCACCACTCCCTGGAGAATTATCAGGGCCAGGATTTCCAGATGTTATCTTTGGTCACTGGTTCCCACTTTCTGCTACGTGACCACTTCCGCGGCAGAGTATCCGATTGTTGCTCCTGGTACCGGTTTGTCTCTGTAACAATTTTTTCAATGACCGCATCGGTCAGGAATAATTGCAGGTATGCCAAGAGGTTGTCGTGTTCAACGTCCACTTTCATACCAAGTGCTCCAGTAAATGAGAACCTTGGGGGCGCTGCATGATCCGTACCACCGTCAATAGAGCAGCAAGTTTCCACATCGCTCAGCGCAGTATCATATTCGTCACTGTCATCACTTTCTGTGTCTGAGGACAAATCTACACACAAATCACTGATGCTCAATTCTGCGAGTAATTCAAACTCCCTGTCGCTGCTCTCAGACTGGTCTGCAACCGTTTTGGAGGTGCAAAGTAATCCTGACAGAATGCATTACACCTGTCAGGATTTTATACTCTCTAATTTTCACCCTTTTTTTTTTTCAGACTTCAAATTTACCGCCAGGTCCGCCCCCCTGCACCGCGGTGCTCGCAGGGAGCGGAACCAGGAAACAAGTCACAGGCGTTTTTTTTTTATATTCTGTAACAGACCTTTATATAATATTGTTATAGGACTTTTTTTATTTCCACACATTTTCATGCATTTTTATTGTTTTAAACACCTTTTAAGGAATAGCAGAATTCCATTTTTTTTCTACAGTTCGGCGGTCTTTTCAGCAGTCAGTTCAGCGGTGTTTGGTGGTCTGTTCAACGGTCGGCGGCGGTTTTTGGCAGCTTCTGTTTGGTGTACTTCGGGGACCCTGATGTGAATAGTGAATTTGCCGCTGGGTCGGCGAAATGGAATCACCAAAGTGCAACGAACGAGAAAGCACTGAAATTTCGTGGCTTTCTGCATAACTCTTTGTTAGAATTTAATATAATGATACGGTACTTGTTTACATACAATAATTCTGGCACCATTCTCCGCTCACTGAGGTCTTCTCAGCCTTTATTGCATAACTACTTTTCATAATGAAAAATGTTGCCATATTTAGCAAGCCCTATTCTTTGTGTAGCAATGATTTACAGTTAGTGAAGCACTTCAATTAACCTACTACCTGTAGAAGGTTACTGACCTTATTCCAGTATAAAAGCTAAACAGCTATTGTCTTAACTCTTGGGATCCATGGAGTGACAACCTGCACATCAGTTTTGAATCCGCAACATTTAACATAATGACTTGTCAAAGGTGGCACACTTTTAATGACTTATTGTGACTATATCAAATTTTCATTAGTCTTCAATCCTTTGGGAGACTTTTAACACTGCTTTCTCATGAAAAAGATTGACTATATATTAAATAGATTATAATTCTTCGCTCATTGATCCAGAGAAAACTCTGATTGCCAGATGGAATCGGGAAGGATTTTTTTCCCCTTTTTTGGGCACCATTGGAATTGTTCCAAGTGTGAGTTTTTTGCCTTCTTTCGGATCAACAGCAGCCATAGGGATATGTGGATATTTCACTGTAACTGTCTAACTATGACTACTAGATCATTTATATTGTTTACAAGTTTACCCTACATGGTCCCACCTCCCATAACTAACTTCCAATGTTTATTTCTCTCAGCTTTCCACCAATGAATTAAAATAATTTCATATAATGTTTTTATAAAAGTCCACTAGGAGTATAAGACTTCAGATCAGGGCTATCAGGGTTATTAAAAGAAAGGTGAAACGCTAAAGAACTTTTGGAGAAGTAAAAATTCTAGGTCAAAATAGCCAAACAAAAAAAATTCTCCCATTTATCTCACTTTCCAAATCAGCTATTTTGACCTAGAATTTTCACTTCTCCAAAAGTCCTCCAGAGTTTCACCTTTCTCTGCATAACCCTGATTGTAGTTACTGTTTTCAGCACATCTCTTTTATTTGTTGGATTTAGATATCCGCTGTACCATGTGCTGGAATAAGTCAGGTCTATATATTGTAAATGATAACCATCTTTACAACAAACTTAAATATTAACTACCCATCCTTTCTTAACTTATTCACTATCTGCTATCAAATGTAATTGCATCTTGCATTTCAAAGTTCCTCTAACAATTCATTATAAAGCATTATTCATTTTAAAACCTCCTCGTTTCTAAGTCCCTATATTTATGTTTCTATATTGTGACTATATTTACTCCACACAAACCCCTTTTTTCCTCACTGTTAGTTTACAGGGTAATCCAGACATGGACCCCTTGCTTGATGTGCCTAGAGGGGTGTCAGCTATACCCTACTAATAAAGCCTAACAAGACTGAAACGATCGTTGAGGGTTGCTGCACCTCTCGTGCAGGGATGACGTCCTTGGCAATCAGTACTGGCCACCCTTTCTCGGTGAGAGCAGACTGATTTGCATATGGAGCATTTGTCCCTGTAGGCTCAAGCAAGCTAAAACCGTAGAGCAGGCCACTAGTGCTGTTGCTCGTTCTCAGGACCCTCACAAACCCCGTTTTTCCTCACTATATTTAATCCATGTATGCACATGGCTATTCCAATATTTGTGGTATTCTTGCTCCAGACATGCTTACTTTACGTTATGGATTTCCACCTCTAGATAAAGTGTAGTGAACCGGGGCTTATACTTTAATAAGAACAAAGTACCCAAAACTTTTCAGACACACTCAGCAAGATTCCAATTCACAGAGGTAGAAAAGTGGATCGCAGATAACAAACTTTTTCTAAATACTGACAAAACTGTTATGATGCTCTTTGGAACAACACCTAAACTACATAAATTGCAAACTCTCTATGTGTCAGGACAAAATCAAATGACATGCTCACTACAGTCACTTCTCTCAAATATCTAGGTATGTGGTTAGACCCAAATATATCCTTTGGGACCCACATCGAAAAACTCTCATCTAAACTTTACCCCAAATTAGGTGCCCTGTACAGAAACAAATATTGCCTGAGCCCCGCGGTAAGAAAGCAGATTGTACAACAAATGCATATGCCGGCTACTGAATACAGAGATGGAGTATATGGAGCTGCCCCACAAACACACCTCCAGAAACTTACTACATTGTATAACTCATTCTGCCACTTTGTGCTGCAATGTAACTACATGACCCACCATTGTGACATGTTAAAAGAACTAAACTGGCCATCGCGGGAATCCAGACGCACCCTTCACCTTTCCAACCTAGTGTTTCAGAGCTTTTCTAGAAACCTACCACCCTACCTGAATAGACTGCTTCCCCCAGCTGCTCCCTCATCCTATAACCTCCGATCCAGGACCTGCACCTTACTTGCAATACCACAACACAAAAAGAAAGTGACTCGATTCGCATTTTCCTACAGAGCACCGCAGTTATGGAATAACCTCCCAGACACCATCAAATCTTCCCCCAGTCTAAAGTCACTTAAGAGCTCCCTATTAACATACCTCGATACAGAATGCACCTGCAATATGTAACATAGTGAATATATTTATTTTCTGTTAATATGTATATTTGTGCTGGGTTTTTAATATCTTGCATTTTATTACTTTGTATTACTGTAACAATTCAATGTTCTTGAACCCAGGACATACTTGAAAATGAGAGAAATCTCAATGTATCCTTCCTGGTAAAATCCTTTATAAATAAATAAACACACATGCATTCAGTCTCATCTCATCCTCACCTCCAGCCTCCTGTCCACACTCTCTCAATCTCAATCTCTTTCAGCCACAAAATTCTTTCTTAAGGGGCTATTCAAAGAACACCGATTTGTCCATCGAATTTCACCAAACAGTGAAATTCCCCGTATGGTGCAATTTCGAGGCCATTCGGCTATTCAACATGCTGGTGCTTTGCCAAATATTGGCGAATTGCCAGCGAATTATGGTGACCTTAGACGGCAGTGAAATTCCCCACAGAGAAGTAATAATTAATCTATTCATAGGACGCCAAACAGTCCCGAAAAGTTGTCGAAATGCCCTGATTTTTGGTGGTTTCATTCTACAGGTTTAACCAGGTGAATCCCATAGGTTTCAATGTAAAGACAAATTCCCAGTTTTTCTTAAATATTAATTCAACCGTTTATTCTTTTCATTTGCAGCAAAAAGTCTACTTATTTATTTATTTTTTAGGCATTTTTTTCATTTACATGGCTTTTTTTGATTGTTCTGTAACAGACCTTTTTTATTTTTATTCATAGGACCTTATCTATTATTTCCAGGCACTTTCATGCACCTATTTTTTTTTTTTTAAACGCCTTTTAAAAGATTTTTTGTTTTTATTCAGCAGACCGATTCGGCAATTTTTCGGCTGGCTATTGGATGGATTCCGGGGTTTTTCGATTCATTCGGTGGTTTGCAGCTGTGTTCGGCAGGTTTCTCGGCGGCATTCCGTGCATTGATTCGGCGCACTTCAGAGACCCTGCTGTGAATGCAGAGTTCACCGCAGGGTCAGTGAATTAAGGGTGCTGAAGTGCTCTCTCGAGCCCAAACTTTCCCATGTAAATGGAGGACATGGTTTTATGCTATTTCAAAATAAATCATGCATACGTTGTATGGTTACACAGTACATAATCCTAAATAGCAGTTAATTTTCAATATAAAATGATAAGTTATTATTAATATTTAATTTATAGCTGCCAAAGACTCTAATAGATAATCTCAATGAATATCAGAAAGAACAAGGATGAAAGGCTTTTGTAAGAAAATTTAAAATAAACTTTTGGAATGACTGTGTTCTACAATATTTATTATTATGCTCTTAGCACTCTGTAAAGAAAAATAATGCCATAAATTGGCTTAAATATTGTGACAGCTGAAAGATACAATGTTGTTCTATATGAGATCAACACTATGCAACCAAAACCAATGCCTAGAGACACATCTGCAACTTTAAGCTGGTAGAGCAGGTGGTACATGCAGTCCATTTTTTTGTCAATGTATATTGAAATAATAATTTTAAAAAGCTACAGAAAAATATTGTTTACTTTTATGCATGCATTTAATCATTAAGTGTCATTCCAGCACTCACAAAACATTCACAAAGCAGATAAAAAGATGGGCATTCTACATAACATACATCACTGTCACGAGACACTTCCAGGATATGAGAGAATGGGTTATTGCTAAATACTTTGTATCTTTTAATCATTCACCATTTATATTGGAGATCTATGCTGCTTAAAAGAAAATTATATCTTTTTTGTTGCATCCATCACATCTGCAGGGTGACATCTCCTCTGCCCAATTCATCAGATTAATCAAGAATTGTTTTTTGTAGAGAGCTCATTCTGTTCCCCGGAGAAATCAGATTTCCATTACGGCTTCAAATGGTTGTTTTGCAGTTTTGTGGAGCAATTGGAAATTGCTGTAATAAATTGGGGATCTCAAATTGTGCGCCCCCTGATATTTCTGTACCACAACTCACATGATTCTTTGACTATTTACTGGATTCAAAGAATCCAGGTAATTGTAGGAAACCAACATCTGGGGGTCAGAGGCAGAGTCTGGGATACCTAGGGACTAATTTTTTGTTTCTTTATTGTAAAGGTAAATCTGTGACATTTTATTCCTCGTCTATCTTTATACTGTCCATAATATGGAAGTTTTCAGTCCCTATGTCCTGCCACTTACTCCTAATTTTGTATGTATAGTTGTCCATCCACCCTACTCTAATTGTGTGTAAATCTAAACTGTCTGAAATCCATGGATCTTTACATTTGGAGTAATTGCACATTTGTTTACTTCTTATTTTTTGCTTGTATGAGTCTTTTCTGTATCCAGGATTAAATAAATCTGGAAGTCATTATCTAAACCGTGTCCTTGGTTTTCACTTTACCAACCACCTCTTGCACATGACGAAACTATTTTGTTATGGATGTCCTATAGTTAAGGACATAATCTTAGTTATAATAATAAAAATAATAATAATATCTTCATCATCATTTATATAGCGCCAAGTTTCCGCAGCACTTTACAATAACCAAAGGGAACAAGATACAGATAAATAGACATAGGAAGGAAGCAATAGGTGTAGAGGGCCCTGATCATATGAGTTTACAGTCTAGAGCAGGGGTGGGCAAACTACGGCCCGCAGGCCACATGCGGCCCACCATCGAGTTTTTTGCAGCCCGCCAACCAGTGGCGTTCTTCTACTCCCGAGGTGAGTGGCCGCTGACATGCAGCTTGGCCGCTCGCCTGAGATGGGAACCACCTGACCAGCACGCAATATCGTGAGAACACGGCTGGTCAGGTGCTTCCCATCCCCGGCGAGCGGCAAAGCTGCATGTCAGCGGCCGCTCGCCTCATGAGCAGAAGAACGCCGGCGAACGTGGAGCCTGGGGCCACAGAGGAGGTGAGAGCTGGGGGCAATATATACCCATATGAGCTGGGGCAGTTTATATCCATATGAGCTGGGGGCAATACATACCCATGTGAGCTGGGGGCAATATAGACCTATATGAGCTGGGGGTAATATATATCCATATGAGCTGCGGCAATATATACCCATATGAACTGGGGTAATATATACCCAAATGAGCTGGGGGCAATATATATCCATATGAGCTGGGGGGCAATATATACCCATATGAGCTGGGGGGCAATATATACCCATATGAGCTGGGGCAATATATATCCATATGACCATAACTGTGTTGAAAGAACTGGGTTGGTGTGGAGCAAGATGGCAGGTGTAACAACCTATGGAACGCGTGTGGTTTGACTGGGGAAAACGTAGGTCTGGTGAAGTTGATGACCAATAAAATTGAAGAACAACATCCTGATCATACACTCTTACCTCTCCACTGTGTCATCCATCAGGAAAGTCTGTGCAAAGCTGCGTTGAATATCAAGCATGTTATTGACCCAGTTATCAGTGTGATAAACCTCATCAGAGCCAGGGCACTTAACCACAGGCAGTTCAAGGCACTGCTTGAAGATTTGGAAACTAATTATACACTATATTGCCTAAAGTATTCGCTCACCTGCCTTGACGCGCATATGAATTTAAGTGACATCCCATTCCTAATCCATAGGGTTCAATATGACGTCGGTCCACTCTTTGCAGCTATAACAGCTTCAACTCTTCTGAGAAGGCTGTCCACAAGGTTTAGGAGTGTGTTTATGGGAATTTTTGACCATTCTTCCAGAAGCACATTTGTGAGGTCACACACTGATGTCGGACAAGAAGGCCTGGCTCTCAGTCTTCGCTCTAATTCAACCCAAAGGTGTTCTATCGGGTTGAGGTCAGGACTCTGTGCAGGCCAGTCAACTTCATCCACACCAGACTCTGTCCTCCATCTCTTTATGGACCTTGCTTTGTGCACTGGTGCACAGTCATGTTGGAAGAGGAAGGGGCCAGCTACAAACTGTTCCCACAAAGTTGGGAGCATGCAATTGTCCAAAATGTCTTGGTATGCTGAAGCATTCAGAGTTCCTTTCATTGGAACTAAGGGGCCAAGCCCAGCTCCTGATAAACAACCCTACACCATAATCCCCCCTCCACCAAACTTTACACTTTGGCACAATGCAGTCAGACAAGTACCGTTCTCCTGGCAACCGCCAAACCCAGACTCGTCCATCAGATTGCTAGATGGAGAAGCACGATTCGTCATTCCAGAGAATGCATCTCCACTGCTCTGGAGTTCAGTGGTGGCGTGCTTTACACCACTGCATCCGGTGCTTTGCATTGCACTTGGTGATGTATGGCTTGGATGCAGCTGCTCGGCCATGGAAACCCATTCCATGAAGCTCTCTGCGCACTGTTCTTGAGCTAATCTGAAGGCCACATGAAGTTTGGAGGTCTGTAGCGATTGACTCTGCAGAAAGTTGGAGACCTCTTCGCACTATGCGCCTCAGCATCTGCTGACCCCGCTCTGTCACTTTACGTGGCCTACCACTTCGTGGCTGAGTTGCTGTCATTCCCAAACACTTCAACGTTCTTATAATACAGCTGACAGTTGACTGTGGAATATTTAGGAGCGAGGAAATTTCACGAATGGATTTGTTGCACAGGTGGCATCCTATCACAGTTCCACGCTGGAATTCACTGAGCTCCTGAGGGCGACCCATTCTTTCACAGATGTTTGTAAAAACAGTCTGCATGCCTAGGTGCTTGATTTTTTTTTTTTAAAGACTTTATTTATGGAAGTCAGGACAGAGCACATAAACAGTAGTACAAATGCTGAGTGGATGGTAGTCCGTCCCCGACCCAATGTTTCAGTGATACAAAAACAAAGCATACAGCAGGGGGCAGAAGAATGAGAAGAGAGAACGAAAGAGGGAAGATATAACAGGGGTAGACAACACGCTAGTAGGGAGAGGGGGAGGGGGGGACAGGGAACAAGACACCGAAAAAACAAAACACTACTGGACAACACGAAACATAGACATACATAACAAACAGACAGACATAGGCACTAAAGGAGCCGAAGACATGCCGGGGTTCGATCATATGGTCTACAAGCCAGGCAATCCTATTAGCAATTACATCCCTAAGGAGTCCCAGATATCCTAGATTCTCCGGTATGCCGGCAATGTATGATGCACCTTTGCCGAGAGCTCGTCCATCAATTGGATATGGTCCATGATCTGTAATAGACGTCTCTGTGAGGGAAGCCTCGGGGACCTCCAGGACTCTGCCACTGCTTTCCTTGCTGCAAGTAAGATTTTGGAGAGGAGGCGGTTGTGGTGCATGGTAAAGTCTGGGACCGGATTAGCGAACAGGTATGTCCAAGGGTCTTTTGGCACTCTGGCTCCAAAGACCCGTTCCAACAGGGCTTGCACCGAGTCCCAGTACTTAGAGATCGCTGGACACAACCACCACATATGGGCCTGCGTGCCCCTTTCCCCACAGCCCCTCCAGCAGTCGTCAGGAACACCTGCGTTGGTTTTATGGAGGAGCACAGGTATGGTGTACCACCTCATCATAGTCTTCAGTCCCTGCTCCTGTAAGGTCGTGCAAATGGATACCCTCCGTGCTGCCTCCCATATGTCCAGCCACTCATCCCCCTCGAGGGTCGATCCAAGGTCCCTTTCCCATGCGGCCATGTAGTTATTAATAGGCAAGGAGGGTGTGCTCAGCAGATGGGCATAGAGTCTAGAAATAAGACCTCGGGGTGGGTCTCCGGACAGGCACAAACGTTCGAAGAAAGTGAGCGGAGAGGAGACAGCTGTTTTGTTTTCGGTAGTTGAGGCAAAATGATGGAGCTGCATATATCGGAAAGAATCCCGCGGGTGTAGCCGGGAGCGGGCTGACATGGATTCGAAGGAGTACAATCCAGCACGATCTCGTAGGTCTCTGAGCCTAAGGATGCCCCCCTCGATAAATCTGGAAAATTGGTCCGGAGCTTGCCCCGGTGGGAACTGCGGGTTTCTCCATAATGGGAGCATGGATGATGAAGCTTGGTGCAGCTTTTTGGAGGAGGCGAGAGAGTCCCATAATACAATGGAGTGACTGAGCAGAGGGCACGGTACCGGTACTTTGGGACGCGAGCTTTTCGGAAGCCACATCCAGTGTTTAGGATCCTCCGGGAACATGCATGCTGATTCAAAGTCTACCCAGCGATGGGTGTTGGGCGGGGAGTGTAGTGTTACCACCTGGGACAGTTGCGCCGCCTGGAAGTAACATTGTATGTTAGGAAGTCCGAGGCCACCCAATTCCCGTGGGCGGTAGAGTGTAGAGCGTGCCACCCGGCGCCTCCACCCCTCCATACAAATGCATCAATATGAGATTGCAAAAACCGGAAGTCACTTGGGTCGTCGGGAGATGGAAGCGCCTGGAACAAGTATAACAAGCGAGGTAAGAGATTCATTTTAATGCAATGTACGCGTCCGAGCCAGGAAATACACTCCTTATTCCACGCCTCCATCTCCCGTCGAAGTTTAGCATACAGAGGAGGGTAATTAACCTTGTATATATCCCTATGCTTATTCGGTAAATGTACACCCAAATATGGGATCGAGGTAGAAGCTATCTTAAACCCGAATACAGCAGTGAGGACCTGCATCTGATGTCGGGAGAGGTGGAAAGGCAATATAATATATTTATCAAGGTTAACCTTATACCCCGAAACAGCTGAAAAACGGGACAATAGTGTGGAAGTGGCCGTCAGCGAAGATTCTGGGGAAGTTAGGGTAAGCAGAACGTCATCCGCATAGGCGGATACCTTAAAGGAGCTGTCCTGGACCGCCATGCCTTTTATATCAGGGGAAGAGCGTATATGCGTCAGCAGGGGCTCTAGGGTGAGAGCGAAAAGAAGGGGAGATAGAGGACAGCCCTGGCGTGTACCATTATGTATAGAAAAAGGGGATGCCTGTGAGCCGGGTATAGAGACATCAGCCCTGGGATTAAGATAAAGTGCCCGAACAGCGGAGCAGAATTCAGGGGGGAAGGACATATGTTCCAGTAGGGTAAAAAGAAAAGGCCATTCGATACGATCGAACGCCTTCTCTGCGTCCAGTGATAACAGCAGGGAAGGCTGACCCTCCTTTTCCAGGTGCCAAATTGCACCCGCCGCTCTACGGGTGTTTTCATAGGCCTGACGTCCCTGGATGAATCACACCTGATCAGGGTGTATTATAGACGGTAACATTGGGTTGAGTCTGGTAGCCAACACCTTAGCATAATTCTTGACATCCAGGTTCAACAGGGAGATGGGGCGGTATCCTGATGGGTCGGAGAGGTTTTTGCCCGGCTTGGGAAGAACTACCAGGGACACCAGTAGGGAGTCTGACGGGAAAGGGTTGCCCTCTTTGACCGCATTGAATAAAGTGACTAGGTGGGGGCCAAGTATTGGAAAGAATGTTTTGTATTAACGGGCTGTGTAACCGTCAGGTCCGGGAGCATTATTAGGTTTTAGTGAGGCAATAGCTTCGGAGATCTCCTCGAGAGAAAAGTCCTTCGCAAGCGCTACCCCCTGAGTGGATGAGAGTTTGGGCAAGTCAACGCTGGAAAGAAAGGAATTAATATTGGCTAGGTGGGAGGCCGTGGGAGGCGAGTGTAGTGGGGAGTGATTATAAAGAGAAGAGTAGTATTCCGTAAAGGTTCGCTTAATATTTTGTGGGGATTTGATCGGTCTACCTGCCGAGTCTTTGAGGGAGATAATACGGGTCACCGGAGGACGCGGTCGTATCTGTCGTGCCAACAGAGTGTCCATCTTGTTTGCGGATTCGTAGAATCTGCGCTTAGACCAGGTCATTGATTTCGTGACATCGTCGAGCAATAACCTGTTCAGAGCATGTCGGGTGCCTTGTAAGCGGTCCAAGCCTTCCTGTGAGGGTGCCGATTGATGTTCTAATTCCTGCACCCGTAACGTATGCTGCAATTCTAATACGCGTTGTAACTTAAGGCGCTTGCGGTAGGAAACCTTTTTAATAATTTCTCCTCTCATTACAGCTTTATGCGCTGCCCAAACGGTGGAGAAGGAGACGTCCTCCGTGACATTGTCTCGGAAGTATGCCTCCAACTCCCCCTCTAGTTCCTTGACCAGCCCCGCATCCTGCAATGTGTGGGACCCGAGCTGCCAGTTCCACATCGGGGAGCAGTCAGGGAGGCCAAGCTCCATGACCACATCCGCGTGGTCTGACCAACTAATTACCCCGATAGAAGCTGCCGTCACCCAGGGGAGGAGGGAGGGAGAGATAAGGATGTTACCGATTCTGGAGTAGGACCCGTGGGGGTTAGAATAGAAGGTAAAGTCTTTAGTAGAGGGATGGGAGACCCGCCATATGTCGATCAAGGGCCTCTGGGTTAGAAAAGAGCCGAACAAAATGTCCTGTCTAGATCCCACAGTTGGGGGGTTGGCGGAAGGGCGGGACCGGTCAACTGCGGGGCAGGGGACCGCGTTAAAGTCCCCGCACATAAGGACCTCCCCCGAGGCATGCCGGTCCAGGTCAGCTTGGAGGGCATCCCAGAAGGATTTGTCCGGTATATTCGGGGCATATACATTAACTAAGGTGACAGGTCTTGGACCCAGGGTGCCAGAGAGGATAACATAGCGTCCGGCTAGATCAGAATAAACATCATGTCTCGCAGAAAGGCAATTTCTATTAATAAGGATAGCAACTCCGTTTTGTTTGTTGATAGCGCAGGAGGAAAACACCTGGGAGAAACGGGGATCACGTAGCCTGTTCGAGTCCTGTCGAGGTAGTCTGGTCTCCTGGAGGAACGCTATATCTACATGTTTGCGTCGAAGATCGCGAAATAGCACTCTCCATTTCTGGGGGGAATTTAAGCCCTTCACATTAAGTGAGAGGGCTATCACCTTACTAGGTTGCATCATAAATCTTAGGAACAAGGTGATGTTGTACTCCAGCGCTCTCAACCCGCATCAGTGCCTGACTCACACAGAACATGGACAGGACAACAGGTGAACAAGGGAAACGAGTAAGAACAAGACACAGAAAGGGAAAAACATAAGGGTGGAGAAGAGGGAACACAGAAAGGCAGAGAAGGGAAGCCCGAGACAATCTCGACAAGGTCTCGGGTAGCCCCTCGATAGGGGGGACGGATAAGGAGGACATGTTATCTACACATGTCGCCTCCTTAGTTGACGCGTGAAGCGGCATATATATCAACTAAGAAAGAACCCAAAAATAAGAAATATGGCAATATAAAGTATATGCAGACCAGAAAAACAGATTAACAATCAATGAACTTGACACATAGTATAACAGTGGGCAAAACCCCTGCAAGTGCCGTGGGGAGGGGGAGGCAGAAAAAACCTCCGCCCCAGCAGGGCACTACCACCCAAGTGACCACAGGCCCATCTCTCCCAGCGCCACCCAAGGCGCCCACAAACGCAGGCCATCAACGGGGCGAGGTCGGCCCAAAGAATAGGGACCAGATCGACAGTGCATCCCAATGCCCCTCTCATGACGGAGGGCGAGGAGAGCCCGATGAGGGGATACTCTCCCACTCCACTTCCACCGGTTCCAAAGGCTGCAGGGAGGTGTCCGGCATTTGTAGCTCCAAGGCTGGAAGGCCAAGCTGGGCCAAGAAGGCGGGAGCCCCCGCCAGCGATGAACAGATGGTCGTGGAGCCATTATGGAAGGCCATCATTTTCAGGGGAAAACCCCAAGCAAGACGAACCCCGTGGCCCCTCAGGTGATCAGCGATGGGTTTCCAGGGACGGCGTCGGGCCAGCGTGCTGGGGGCTAGGTCTTGGAAGACCTGAAGCTCAGCGTCCTGATAGATAAGTGGAGAGTTACGCAGAGCCCGCAGCACTGCCGCCTTGGAAGTAAAATAATGGAAACGGAAAATCACTTCTCTCGGGCCCTCCGGAGGGGCTGCCCTCGCTCTCAGGGCTCGGTGCACCCGGTCTAGTAGTAGCTGGTCCGCGGTATAATCGGGTAGCAGGGTCAGTAACATGGTCATTACCGTCTCCCCCAAGGCATTAGAGGTCACCGACTCCGGGAGCCCCCGGAGCCGTAAATTATTGCGTCTTGACCTGTTAGATAGGTCCTCTACCTGCTGCTCCAGTTGTTGGACGCGCTCCACCAAAGTGTTGGACCTGTCGATCGCCGCGTTGTGGCCCCTGGATAGCGTAGTCACAGCCTCCTCCAGAGCGGAAGTTCTGGCACCAACCGCGTGGACCTCAGTTTGGATGGCACGCGCTGATTTGTCCAGCTCCCCCGCTAAAAATTGTTGGACCTCGACCAGCCGGCCAAGGATCTGTTGGAAATCCCCCTTGGTAGCCGCCTCTGGAGGCCCTCCGGGGCTGGAGCACGCGGAGGAGGCCGATGGAGAGCGCCGGCCGCCATCTTGAGGAGCAGGCCCAGATGTGAGAGGGCAGAAGATCGGGGCTACCAACGTGCCTGGGGTCCCCTTCACCCGGGAAACCTTAGCGGGAGACATCAGGAGGTACTCGGTGTCTATGGGAGTCGATGTGGAGGGGATCTGCTCCGGTAAAATTTGGGTTCTCAGCTCGTCAGGACGGAGAGATCAGCCTACACGTCTGCTCTCATCCCGATCCAGGCCACGCCCCGCCAGTGCTTGATTTTATACACCTGTGTCCATGGAAGTGATTGAACACCTGATTCTGATTATTTAGATGGGTGAGCGAATACTTTTGTCAATATAGTGTATATGCGGCTCCCCGATAACAATAAAGTTTTCGATGTGGCCCTCCGTAGAAAATGTTTGCCCACCCCTGGTCTAGAGGGATTGGGTTTGTGGAAGACCAGGGGAGTTTTACTGGATGTAAGGATCATTAGTGCCAGCGGTTCAGGAATGGTGTGGCAATGGAAGCGGCTTCAATCATGTGGGAGTAGGGGAGCAAGGGGATGAGTTGCATCAGTGATGTGGTACGCTAAATAATTTTATTATTTTTTTAAATAATTAAAAAGTGCTGTACAAAATATTGGAATACGTTTGAAGACAGAATCGTGACTTCCAAATGTTATTTATATAGAAAATCTATCTTTGCAGCATATTGCATGTCTTCCATAAATCCTTTGCTATGCACAACATTCCTGTTATTTTTCCCCTAAAATGGATCTTTTAACTACTCCTTAGGTTAAAAAAACGAACCCACACCATACATGCTTTATATAGTAAACATCAACTCTGATAGAATCATGAAATGGAATTTTAATCTGAAGCCATCAATCTAGACTCTGGATTTTATAGAATAAACTCATGAATGTTTTATAACTCCCCAGCATACTTTGTTGTATGAATGATTCTTTAAATGCACCATTTAAATCCAATTTAATAGTGTATACTTATAGACCTGATAGGAACATCCTCGGCATTTCCAGAGTAACAAAGAACACATCCATGCTTAACACCTCCTCTGCCTTCCGCTTATCTCATTTAGAACTTCAATAGCTAAAAAATAAATTTACATGCTGTTAATCCAGAGTATTTTTGCAGAGAAAACATGAAATAAGCGATAGTAGCATGTGTAAAATACATATTTACAGAATTAATTACTTTGAATAAATAAAATTTTTATCTAAGAGGAAAATATTTATATTGAAAGCCAAAGTAAATCATGACCTTCAGTATCTTTTTTTTATGAGAAAGTATTTTTACCAGGAAGGATACATTGAGATTTCTCTCGTTTTCAGGTATGACCTGGGTGGTGAGTATGTACCGTTGGATGTCTTGCCCAAGGACACTTATTGGATGCTCTTGCCGGGATTTGAACCTGTGTCTCCACAGTCATAGAGCATAGAGTCATAGAGGGTCTACTCCACCCAGCCGGTACATCCTTGATGTTCTATCAATGGAAAAAGCCAATACTTTTGCAGTTTGACCCCTTCCGGACCACTGATGTACCATGTACGTCCGATCGGGAAGTCTCCCTTAGACCCGCGGACGTACATGG
The DNA here is from genome assembly GCA_009667805.1 of Leptobrachium leishanense. Taxonomy (NCBI): domain Eukaryota; kingdom Metazoa; phylum Chordata; class Amphibia; order Anura; family Megophryidae; genus Leptobrachium; species Leptobrachium leishanense. The sequence goes on along the minus strand of CM019066.1, from coordinate 265,467,135 downwards.
TACGTTAGGATCCCCTAACCTCCCTCCCTCCCGATACTCACCTTCCTCACTGGGCTACTGTTGCGGACTGGCATGCTGGAAGCCTGCCCTGTCTTTTCAGGGGGCCCAGCCAGTGCATTGATGTCATCACGGTGCGTGATGACGTCATCGGCAGGCGCCGGCCGGCTCCTGCTGCAAAAATCAGGACGGGTGGGCTCATTTGGAGCCCACTATCTCTCAACCGTTAAAGCTATAAAGACAAAAATTGCACCGCTGGAGGAGTGTCTCCCCTTTTCAGCGGCGCATAGCTTTAATCATTTTGCTGCCGGATCGGCGCCAATTGCCAATCTATCAGGAGCTACCCTCCCTATAAGCAGGTGTCATCTTCAGATTTTGCCTTCATGCTGTTACAGCTACTTCTTCTCACTGGAATCGCAGCCTGTTTGGGTCACAACTCCACAGACATAATGAACACAACTCTGGCCGTAAAGGCATCCCCCCAGGCTATGTTTGCAAACTGTCCCGACACACACAGCGAGTTTTGTTATCTTGGATGTCAGCCAAGCCTCTGGGTCACCCCCCACCCACTGACTTCCTCACCATATGTGTGAAGACCTCAGTAGGCCAGTTAACTCCCTAGCTGCCAAGTGAAGATAGGGGGATTCTTTGGATCCCCGTATCTCCATATCTGTGGTAGCTGGAGGGTTTGATATCATTGGAAAGGCCTGATCAGGAGCAGGTTCGGTGTAAAAGAAAAAAAAGTTATTTTTTTTTAAAATCGTGTCTTGGGGGGGTTTACTTAAATAAGACTTAAGCTGGCATCTAAATGGATATAAATATGCAGTAGGTGTTTAAGCATCAAAAAGCACTCTAAAATAAATTTAAAAATACTTATATTTTGGTTGTTATGGGTTCTTTATTCCTTCTCTTTCTTTTTAATAGTTAACTCTTCTGGTGGTATATATGGTAACTTTAGAAATTCGGATTCCCAGGGTAGAAGGAAAACAATCCTGATATATAAAAATGCTCAAAGCAAGGAAAATCCCATGAAATAAGCTGCAAAACCAAATTCTAATAATAAGAACTATAATCTATGTAAATTAAACAAGCCATGTGGTAAGGCATTATTAAAAAATTGTATAAGACATATAAAAAGTAGTGAACAACCTAAGCAAGGTAAGATTTTCATACCAGAGACTATCCTATTCTCAAGGACACTTACTGAGGGAGCCGGGAGGCAAAAACGCGTTCTAGTGAACCTTGCTAAGGTTGTTCACTATTTTTTATATGTCTTATACAATTTTTTAATAATGCCTTACCACATGGCTTGTTTAATTTAAATAAATTACAGTTCTTATTATTAGAATTCGGTCTTGCTGCTTATTTCACGGGATTTTCCTTGCTTTGAGCATTTTTATATATCAGGATTGTTTTCCTCCTACCCTGGGAATCCGAATTTCTAAAGTTACCATATATACCACCAGAAGAGTTAACTATTAAGAAAAAAGAGAAGGAATAAAGAACCCATAAAAACCAAAATATAAGTATTTTTAAATTTATTTTAGAGTGCTTTTCGATGCTTAAACACCTACTGCATATTTATAGCCATGTTGTAGATTGTAGTTATACAGACTGTATTTTAATTATGTATTAGCTACAGCTAATGTGCACCTGGAATATTTAGTTTTTTCTTGATTTGCTGTGTTCTTGGAGATGTGTGAACACTTCATATTCCATTGCGGCAGCACCCACCCCAATATTTACCTAATTAATATTCAATTACGATTCATAGAAGCGCTGCCTCCACACCTACACTATCCAAACTATTTCTAATCTCAGGACAAAACTTCGAAACTATTTAGCCTGGGTCTTTTTTGGCGGTTGTAGATTTTGGGGATTAAAGTTCAAAAAATTGTGTTTTTTCAATTTTTTCATCATATTTATTTTATAGTAAATTATAAGATATGATGGAAATAATGGTATCATTAGAAACCCCATTTAATGGCGGGGAAAACAGTATATAATATGCATGGGTTGCATAAAGAGAAAGAGGAAAATTTGACCTAAACACAAACGGCGCAGAAATGTGAAAACAGCAGCGGGCACTAAAGGACTGATTTTCGTAAAACCACCCGATCACTAAGGGGTTATGTCCTCTCCTTTAAGGATTTTTTTTTTAGAAATGTGGCAATAAATATATTTTGCAATACATAAAGGATGTACGTCTTTTCAGTCAGGATAAATAAAATACACTATCAGGTCTATTCACTAACCACTTCGCTGCAGAGGACGCGCTCAGTGCGTCTTGCCGCAGGAAGGGTTGGCTGCGGAAGACGCGCTGAGCAAGTCCTCTCAAAGCAGCCAGCGATCGGCCGGATTCCGGCCGATCTCTGTGCCCCCGGTGCGGGCTGACATCTTGGATGTCACTCCGGGACCGCCGCGGGCACAATAGATGCTATCGCGGCGGCGTGATGACATCTATTTCAGGCCCCCTCCCGCGTGTGCGGAGGAGGTGCCTGAAAGGGAGGGGGAGGTCCTTCGGACCTCTCTCCCTCCTGATCGCCGGGGTCCTGAGCTTAATGCCAGGCACCGTTTGGAAGGGCACAGCCTGCCCTTCCAAACGGTACCTGGCATTAACCCCATGGGGGCCGGATCACGAATCGGCGCCGAAAAGCGCTGGTTCGTGATCCTTTCCCGGAGCTGGCCGACATCTTGGATGTCGTCCAAGCCTCCGGGAACTCCCCCTGAGGACTGGCATCATCGTGCATAGCACGATGACGCCAGTCCTGGAGTTAACCCCTAGCTGCCACGAATGGTGGAGATAGGGGGTTCCAATGAACCCCCTATCTCCCGATCCGTGGCAGCTAGGGGTTAATGTTTGATATCGTTGGATTGGCCAGAGCATGGCCTTTCCAACAATATCAAACATGACCATGACAAAAGTTTTTTAAAATAAATAAAAAAAGAAGGTTTTTATTTTTTATTTGTTTTGTTAATGCAGCAATATTGTTCCCATTTAATTTATAATGTGAACAATGATGCTGCACTAACGATTTTTGTATGGGGTGCGTTTGTTAAAAATAGCAACATTTTCCCCCAAAATTTCAAATTTTTTTAACAAGTGCACCCCATAGAAAATATAACCGCAAACGATCGCATGTTAAAATGTGAAAAAAAACACTTTACACGTTGTAAATTTTTGAAAATTCAAATTTTATTGCATATTTTGTTATAATATACAGACAGAACATAACATATACATATAATAATGGCATATTATGAATCTGCCGAGTCTGCCGGAAAGAACGATATATAATATGTTTGGGTCATATAATAAAATAAGGCTTCAAAACGCGGTTAAACATGATGAGCGAAACCGGTAAAAATGACCTCAGCACACAGGCGGGAAATGCCTCAACAACGAAAGGGCTAAAGGTGAAACTCAGGAGAATTGTCAGAAGAGAACAATCTAGACCAAACAGCCAATTTTGAAAGTGAGATAAATGGGAGAATTTTTGGCTATTTTGATCTAGAATTTTCACTTCTCTTGCCAATTCTCCAGAATTTCCCCTTTTGTGAACAGACCTGTAGGTGTTGCAAAAGTTAATTAATTTACCTGCATTTAAAATTTCAAATAAAGTTAATATTATGTACACATAGCATGAGAAGGTCACAAAGTTAATCATATGTTGATATGAATATCTTAAACCTATTCATGATCGGTAAATAAGCAACACACATTTTGACACGTTTCAATTCCACTTTGTTTTGAAGAAATATCTCAAATATTGCACATTTGCTGAGTATAGTTAACCCCTTCACTACTAAGTAGTTTTCCATAAAACCACTTGTAGGGCCCAGTGGATTTATGGAAATCACTTTCCATTATCCACACAGTGAAATATACATAAACATCTCTAGTGTACATTTGACCTATCAGGAATAGGGATGAGCATTCGGTTCAGATCTGTTCGAAGTTCGCATCGAACATCGGCTGTTTGACAGTTTGCGAATTTCGAACTTTTTGGGACGTTTGCCAAAAGTTCGAAAAACTTGAAAAAAGTATAAAAAATGCTTAAAAATACTAAAAAATTTAGAGATAAAGAGACTCTTTACTGCAGAATATTATAAGCAACGGTTTATTAGATATTGAATTAAAACGGGAATATTTAAACAGAAAATTGAAAAAAGTATAAAAAATGCTTAAAAATACTAAAAAATGTAGAAATAAAGAGACTCTTTACTGCAGAATATTATAAGCAACTGTTTATTAGATATTGAATTAAAACGGGAATATTATTAACATTGAAGGCTATGGGATAAAACATTCATGTTACTAAAACATCAGGCAGACACGGCCATCTAATCAGGCACTGTAGAGGGCAGCCTGCAGGGGCCTCCCAAGGATCCCCTAGAGGAGCATGCGGCCGCCGGATGACATAGCTGTGACTGTGCGGGCTAGCGGTGCATGTGGCAGAGGCAGGCAGCGCAGGGAAGGAGCCACTGCACCTGCGGCCACGGCAGACCCCCCCCACAACCAGGATCCAGGGAGCCCCCACTGACCACCAGGCTAAGGTAAGGTGACACATTTCTAAAAAAAATAAAATCCGAGGACATTTTTAAATGTCCCCGGGAACATAAAATAAAACTTTTTTTTCTTTCTCTACCTGGCAGAATGTATTTAATTATATATATTAGATACATTCAGCCAGGGAGAGGGGGGTGGCATTTGGGCTGCACTGGGTCTCAGGCAGTGGTTTGTTTTTTTTGTGTGTATATTTTTAGGAAATTTATAGGGGAAGGTAAGGGCAGGTATGATATAGATATACTGTATATCTTATCTATATATATATATATTCTTATAAATATATATATCCAGACTTGTATTACACACACATTTTGGCAACTAATTGCCCCCCCAATTTGGCTGCTCCCTCCAGAAGAAATGTTGAACCCGATAGAGTAGAGAATAATATATATATTCTCTGCTCTGTTGGGTTCAACATTTCTTCTGGAGGGATCAGCCAAATGAGGGGGGGGCACATTTAGTTGAGATTGTCCACATGCCACCCCCCATGTGCGTATGTGTATATATGGTCACCTCAGCCGGGTTAGCCCCCCCTTATCATCCAGACATGAGACCCCCAGTAATCAGACCCCAGTAAACAGACCTCAGATATCAGGCCCCCAGTAATCAGACCCCCAGATATCAGACCCCCAGTAATCAGACCCACAGATATCAGACCCCAGTAATCAGACCCCCAGATATCAGACCCCAGTAATCAGACCTCCAGATATCAGACCCCAGTAATCAGAAACCCAGATATCAGACCCCAGTAATCACACCTCCAGATATCAAACCCTCTGATATCAGACCCCCAGATATCAGACCTCCAGTAATCAGACCTCAGATATCAGACTCCAGTAAATCAGACCCCCAGATCTCAGACCCAGATATCAGACCCAGTAATCAGACCCCAGTAATCAGACCTCAGTAATCAGACCCCAGCTATCACACCCCAGATATCAGACCCCAGTAATCAGACCCCAGATATCACACCCCCAGATATCAGACCCCAGTAATCAGACCCCAGTAATCAGACCTCAGATATCAGACCACAGTAATCAGACACCAGTAATCAGACCCTCAGTAAACAGACCCCATATATCAGACCCCCAGTAAATCAGGCCCCCAGTAATCAGACCCCAAGTAATCAGATCCTCAGTAATCAGACCCCAGTAATCAGACCCCAAGTAATCAGACCCCAAGTAATCAGACTCTCAGTAATCAGACCCCAGTAATCAGACCCCAGTAAATCAGGCCCCCAGTAAATCAGACCCCAAGAAATCAGACCCCAGAAATCACACCCCCAGTAATCAGACCCCAGATGTCACGTTCGCTGTCCCACTCACCCTTGACAACCATGGTGGGAATCCTATTGGACGAACTTCTAATCCCTCCGATCCTTGAATGGTCGGGACCGCTAACCCTATCACTCCTAGCCAGGGAGAACAGACAGACCAGCAACAATGAGTACAACCTAGTAACAGTAGGTTTCGAGACCAAGTATCTACTGAGCCACAAAGGGTTAACTTTACCGACAAGTGGGAAACAGTCTGGAAAAGGCTTTAGCAGTGTATTCATACACCAGGGGTTAACATCAGCGTGGTCATATAAACGTTCCGTGTTGGCAACAGAGAGAGTTTTCATACAGGCTGGTTTGGGAACAAACAAGGTTCTCATACACTCTGAGTTGGCAACAGGACAGATCAATGGATTATCTGAGTCAGCATTATGATTGATATACACTCTGAGTCAACATTATGAAGGCTTGATATACACTCTGAGTCAGCGTGCGGTAAGATCAGCATGCACTCAGCATGAGTCTGCTTTGGGCATAACATACATACAGACTTGGTCAGAAAGAGAATGGTCAGAAAGGCAGTCCAAGTCAGCAACAATTAGGGTCCGCATACAATCCGGGTCGGTAACAGAGCAATAGAATCAAAGAACGAGTGAATCGAAAAACGAATACACCAGGCGATGCAGGAACTAACTCCACGTCAGGGCAATGAGCCGACTTGCGCGTCCTGCATTTAAGGTCGGCAGCTCCGCGTCATCATGCCGTGCCCCTCCAGGTGCACGAAGGTCTGGAACTCCTGGCACCCGGCCAGCCAGCTATGCCGTTGGGTGCCCAGACCCCCCTGAAGTCCTGCAGGTGCCGAGAACGTGTCACCAGATATCAGACCTTAAGTAATCAGACCCCCAGTAATGTGTGGTGTGTGTGAGCGTATCAGAATCCACAGCAATATAACTCACAGATGGCAGCCTCTGTAGCCCTGGTGGTCCGGGTGGTTGTGGGGTGCTGCAACTGCAATCTGTGCTTCATCCCACACTGACTGAGCAGTCGCGCGTGCCGCCGGCAATCGCTGATGACTCTGACATGTCACCTGACCGCTGGCCTTCCCTGACACAGTCAATGAGCGCCTGCGGTAAGGTGACACTGCCAGTTCATCTGCGATCGCTGGCGGCACTCGCGGCTGCTCAGTGTGGGTGTGCTCTGCGTTCTGTGCGCTAAGCACAGATCGCAGTTGCAGCACGGCCAACAACCACACGGACCACCAGGGATGCAGAGGATACCTGGGATGGAGGAGGCAGCTGTCCCAGCGACTCCCCCTCACCAGTCACACAGGTAGGGAGGGAGAGAGGGAGGCAGTGACTTCCGCCCTGTCTCTGTTGTCTCCCCCGTCCTGACAAATGGCGGCCACGTGTCGCCACATGCACTCAGGCTGGGGGAAACATACGTATAAAAAAATGCAGAGAGGTGCCGGTACGCCGTACCGGCTCAAAAAAAAACCTGGTTGTAATGGTACAGTGGGGCAAAAAAGTATTTAGTCAGCCACCAATTGTGCAGGTTCTCTCACTTAAAAAGATGAGAGAGGCCTGTAATTGTCATCATAGGTACACTTCAACTATGAGAGACAAAATGAGAAAAAAAATTCCAGAAAATCACATTGTCTGATTTTTAAAGTATTTATTTGCAAATTATGCAGGGTTATTCAAAGAGATCCGAATTGCTTGAGAAAGGTAACCGACGCTGAAAATCAGCGTTCGGTTACCTTTCTTGGCCATTCGGCTATACAGAGAGCAGGCAATTCGCCAAATCCTGGCGAATTGCCTGAACATACGGTGCCTGTTCGGTGCCTGTTCGAGGGCAGTGAAAACCCCATGAAAAGCACTGCTTCGGCTATTCAGAGAACACAAACCAGCAGTGAAAGGTTCCCGAAATGCCCTGCCATTTGGTGGTTTAATTCGGCAAGTTTATTCAGGAGAATCCCATAGGCTTCAATGTTAAAAATATTCCCGTTTTAATTCAATATCTAATAAACCGTTCATTATAAAATTCTGCAGTAAAGAGTCTCTTTATTTATAGATTTTTAGGATATTTTAAGCATTTTTCTGAAATCTTTTTTTTTTTTAAAAGTCCGATTTTTGTTTTGATTTTTTTTTTTAAGTTTACTTATTTTTTCTGTAACAGCCCTCTTTATTATCATTCCCTGGACCTCATATGTAAATTTCAGACATTTTCGCTCAGTAGTTTCTTTGCAAACAGTGTTTCACCTTTCAATCGTTCATGCAAACTGTTTTCCTAATTTATTCACTGCCTCTTCTGCTGTGTCGAAGGCTGAGATCGGCTCCTGTTCGGGTTTTTCTGTGGTTTTCAGCAGGTTAATCCAGATGTTTTTGAGGGTTTTCGGCGTGCATTCGAGAATTTTGCGGTTAGTTTTCGTCAGGTTTGTGGCAGCTTTTCCCTGCAATTTGGGGGCCCTGTGGTGTTTGCTGAATACACCGCAGGGTCACTGAAATGGGATCGGCAAAACAGACCGAATTGAAGAGAAAGAAAAGTCACCGAACGTGCGGTGACTTTTCGAATCTCTTTGAATAACCCTGATGGTGGAAAATAAGTCTTTGGTCAATATCAAAAGTCCATCTCAATACTTTGTTATATATCCTTTGCAGGCAATGACACAGGTCAAACGTTTTCTGTAAGTCTTCACAAGGTTTTCACACACTGTTGCTGGTATTTTTGCCCATTCCTCCATGCAGATCTCCTCTAGAGTAGGGATGAGCCGAACACCCCCGTGTTCGGTTCGCATTCGAACTCGAACAATTTCGAAAGTTCGAGTTTGAACTCAAGCACGAACCGAATTCAATGCAAGTCAATGGGACTCAAAAGTTCGGTTTTTAGAGTGCCCTCCAAGAGGGCATATATGCAAGATATTTGCCATAAAAGGTGTATGGGGGTCCGGGTAGTGCCCTGGGGGACAGGAAACAAGAACAAAAAGTTTGGGAAAAAACGTTTTTAAAGGGACAGTGAGTTTTCCATGAAATAAGGGTGAAAAATTCCTTCAAATATCGTGCCGTGAAGTGGCAGATTTGTAGAATGTATAACAACATTTAAAAACAAAAAAATGATGTTTCAAATGACGATAAACGGTTTTCCTTTAATCTATTCATAAACAACTGCTTGGGGCGGCAGTCTGTATTAAAAGAGGAGACCTTTTAGGACACGCAGAACAAGTTTAGTGATTTTTTGGCTAAATTATGGTGAAACTTATGCAGGCTTTGGATGAAAGTAACAATAGGTGCTTTAAAATTGGGCCTTTGGTGTAGGCAACAGTGCCGTCACACCGTAACCCCTCTGTGGTATTGTGGAAGAGTGCAGGGTTCGTTCCTGCGGTTCAAAAAAGTAAAATGATATAAATCTGGTAATGGCGTCAGTGCACAGAAATAATGTGCCTTTCATGGCAGCAAGTGCCTTCACACCGTAACCCTTTTGTGGTATTGTGGAAGAGTGCAGGGTTGGACCCTGTGGTTCAAAAAATTAAAATGATATAAATCTGGCACAGGCGTCAGTGCACCCAAATAATATGCCTTTCATGGCAGCAAGTGCCTTCACACTGTAACCCTTTTGTGGTATTGTGGAAGAGTGCAGGGTTGGACCCTGTGGTTCAAAAAATTAAAATGATATCAATCTGGTAATGGCGTCAGTGCACCCAAATAATGTGCCTTTCATGGCAGCAAGTGCCTTCACACCGTAACCCTTTTGTGGTATTGTGGAAGAGTGCAGGGATGGACCCTGCGGTTCAAAAAATTAAAATGATATCAATCTGGTATAGGCGTCAGTGCACCCAAATAATGTGCCTTTCATGGCAGCATTCACGGTGTGTAACCCTTTTGTGATATTGTAGAAGAGTTCAGTGGTGGAGGTTTTGTGAATGCAGAAGAGATCCCCGATCTATTCCGTTATGTCAGCATCAGGGAATTGATAGCTGCTGATCCAGGACTGATTCATTTTTATAAATGTCAGTCAATGGTGGAAAGATGCACTCTTTTGTCTGTGATAAAACCTCCAGCGGCACTGAACGTCCTTTCAGAAAGCACGCTGGATGAAGGGCAACCTAGTAGCTGCATAGCATATTGGCTAAATTCTGGCCAGTGATTCAATCTCAACACCCAGTAAGCCAGTGGATCATCTGCTGGAAAGGTATCCAGGTCTGCCCTTGCCCCTAGGTAGTCCTGCACCATACGGTGAAGATGCTGGCAATAAGTGCCTACATTTGACGTCCCTGGGCGCCGTGGACTAAATTTTTTTAAAAATGCATCAGTCAAGCGGCCGCAGCCTTCACCTCTATTCCTCTGATCATCCGCAGCCTCAGAAGCACCTGTGTCATCACTTGGTAACCTACCAGTGCCTGGAAAGGTGTTACACAAGTGTCACGTTAGAGCGTCCTCAGGTTTTTTCATCCTGTCCTCCCTTTGTGCGGGCAGGATGAGCTCTGCAACTTTACCCTTGTATCGTGGATCAAGAAGGCTTGCCAACCAGTAATGATCCCTCTCCTTGATAGCACGAATCCTGTGGTCCTTTAGCAGGCTTTGCAGGATAAGGGAGCCTATGCAGCGTAGGTTGGAGTTGGCATTAGCTTCCGAGTCTTCCTGGTCAATGAGGAGGATAAACCCATCATGCACTTCCTCCTCCCAGCCACGTACTAGTCCTTGTGTTTCTGGGCACACAAAACCCTCCCTTGAGGAATCCCCACCTACCATGCCCCCACTACTTAAATATGCCTCTTCCTCCTCCTCATCCTCCTCCTGTCTGATCTGAGGAGGACCCGCTGGAATTCTGTCTGCGGAAAGACTGGGGCCTTCAGAGCTAGGGAAGTCCTCCTCTTCCTTCCGCTGCTCTGCCTCTAGTGCCACATCTATAATTCTCCACAGAGTGTGCTCCAGCAGGAACCCTAAAGGAATTGTGTCACTGATGCATGCACTGTCCCTGATCACCATCCTCGTTGCCTCCTCAAATGGTGACAGTACAGTGCATGCATCCTTGATCATCAGCCACTGCGGGGGGGAAAAAAACAAGTTGACCTGAACCTGTTCTTGTGCTATACTCACACAGGTACTCGTTGATGGCCCTCTGCTGCTTGTGCAGATGCTGCAGCATTGCTAATGTCAAGTTCCACCTGGTGGGCATGTCCCGGTGTGGCTCCTGTCCCCTAAACAAACCAGCTCAAGCACAGTATGGCATCTTTTTGCTTGAGCCATTGAGTAGCCCCTGCCACTTAAACTCGGTTTAACTGCCACTTTGCCAGAGACAGAGAAGGAGGAGGAGGAGGAGGAAGAGGGAGAGGTGGTGGTGGAGCAGACAGACCTCATACAAGCAGCTTTCTGGATGCATAGTGGATGAACAAGCTCCAGCACAGAGCCCCGTCTTGGATCCCTCCCAGCTGCAATCAGAGTTACCCAGTGTGCCGTGAAGGAAATGTAACGGCACTGTCCATGCTTGATGGACTACATGTCTAAAGTCACATGCACCTTGCTGCTGACTGCCTTTCCCAGTGACTTGATAACATTGTCTTCCACATGCTGGTATAGTGCTGGAATGGCCTTCCGTGAAAAGTAATGGCGTTTTGTAACATGCCACTGTGGTACAGCACATTCAGCAAATTCAAGGAAGGGAGCAGAGTCCACCAGCTGGAAAGGCAGCTGCTGCAATGCGAGTAATTTTGCTAAGCTGGCATTTAGACGCTGTGCTTGGGGATGGTTGGGACTATATTTTTTTTACACTGCAGCAGCTGGGGCAACGTAATCTGACTGCGTAAATCTTCAGATGATGGGATGCTGTCACATTGTGAGGAAGGACCTGGTACATCCATTACTGTAGCATCATCCATGTCAGTAGAGGTTGGAGTCAATGACATGGCAGGACATATAGTGGGGTAGAGACAGGTGAGGAGGACCTACGCAAAGTTTTGCGCCAACGGGATGTGTGGCAGGTGGTCATATGTCGCCTCAAGTACATGGTACCCAAGCGTCCGGTGTCTTTCCCACGCTTGAGCCTCATCTGACATAGATTACAAAGAGTAACGGTGGGGTCTGTTGCACATTTCTTAAAGAACTCCCAGACAGCAGAGTTCCTGCATGTGTTCTTTGAGACAACAGCGCTCTGCATCTGAGCAGCTCTGACATCTGATGCCTTGGACTGGCTAGTGCTACGGTTGGTCATAGAGGATGTTGTGCCTCGTGTTTGTTGTGCCTCCTCCTCCTCCTCACTTGACTCCTCTGTTTGATCAGGCACCCAGGTGGAGTCAGTGACCTTATCATCATTGTCATCACCCCCTATCTCCTCGTCACTGGAGCCAACTTGACAGTATGCTGCAGCTGCTGGGACAACATGAGTGCCAGTAATTTGTGTGTCACTGGCACCCCCTTCCTCTATGTTCATTATATTCCCTTCCTCAACCTCAGAGATATAATCAGAGCACTGTAGTTGCTGCGCATCCTCAAGCAGCATGTCACTGTCATTGTAGTCAAACAATGCAGCTGACTCCTCTGTGTGTGATAGTGAGGCTATGGCAGGAGTAGCTGTGGACATGGAGGCTGCATTAGATGCTGTGGCAGCTGAGGTGGACTGTAAAGCACTTCAAGCCTGGCTGGCAGAGGACTTGGAGGATGAGGATGGCCTGGTTAGCCAATCCACCAAATCCTCTGTATGTTGCTGCTGCTGTGTCTGCTTAAAACGGCCAGCACCAGTTAGAAAGGACAAGCATGCCCCTGCAGAGGATGCACCACGTCCACGACGACCAGAGGCACAGCCTCCCGACACAGAGAGACTGCTTGCCCTCTTATCTGTGCCTTGGAGCGTCTGCCTGTCCTTTTTGGTCTTTCTGACATGGTGAGTGATATGTAGATTAGATATATACAGAACTCTGATTCAACTCTGGTATAAAGATTAAAGATTTTGAGAACTCTGGTATAACTCAGTGAGACACCCTGATAGCTGGCAGCCAGTGACAAGACACAGATTACAATTCCCAGAAACCGCCTATAAATCAATGAGACCCCCTGATGGGTGGCAGTGACAAGACACAGATTACCACAATTCCCAGATATTTTGTAGAAATTACTGACCCCCCGAAATACTTGGTGGCAGTGAGAACACACGGATTATAAAAATTCCCAAATATTTTGTAGAAATTACTGACCCCCCAAAATACTTGGTGGCAGTGAGAACACACGGATTATAACAATTCCCAAATATTTTGTAGAAATTACTGACCCCCCAAAATACTGGGTGGCAGTGAGAACACACGGATTATAACAATTCCCAAATATTTTGTAGAAATTACTGACCCCCAAAATACTGGGTGGCAGTGAGAACACACGGATTAGAACAATTCCCAAATACTCCAAATATTTTGTAGAAATTACTGACCCCCCAAAATACTGGGTGGCAGTGAGAACACACGGATTAGAACAATTCCCAAATATTTTGTAGAAATTACTGACCCCCCAAAATACTGGGTGGCAGTGAAAACACATGGATTAGAACAATTCCCAAATATTTTGTAGAAATTACTGACCCCAAAATACTGGGTGGCAGTGAGAACACACGGATTAGAACAATTCCCAAATATTTTGTAGAAATTTCTGACCCCACAAAATACTGTGTGGCAGTGAGAACACACGGATTATAACAATTCCCAAATATTTTGTAGAAATTACTGACCCCCCAAAATACTGGGTGGCAGTGAGAACACACGGATTATAACAATTCCCAAATATTTTGTAGAAATTACTGACCCCCAAAATACTTGGTGGCAGTGAGAACACACACAGGGTTATTCAGAGAGCGTGAAAAGCAGGAGAATGACTGAAGAATGACTGGAGAATGAAAAATTCTAGGTCAAAATAGCCAAATCAGAAAAATTCTCCCTTTCATCTCACTTTCCAAATCGGCTATTTTGACCTAGAATTTTTCATTCTCCAGTCATTCTCCTGCTTTTCACGCTCTCTGAATAACCCTGACAGATTAGAACAATTCCCAGCAATATTGTAGAAATGAGTAGCTGGTGGCAGACTGGCAGTGAGAACACACACTAACAACACACACTAACTCAAGAACAATCTCCTCTCAAACACGTGCTGAAGCGCTGTGTGAAGCCTTATATAGTGTGCTGCGGGATTTAGCTCTGTGAGCCCATGATTGGGCAAAATTTGCCCAATCAGGACTCTGAGCCGCGATTGGCATAGTCTTGAACCTGTCTTGCACCTGACCTGTGGTCAGGTGCAAGGCTGTATCCAATTACACGTAGACAAGAAAGAAAAGAACAGCGCTAGTCCAATGCCCCACTATTGCGGGAGGTGAAGAAAAAGGGAGGGGGGTACACCATAGGTAAGTGCACTCCAAAAATATAACAAAAACAGTAAAATGCAGTATTGACCTGTAAGACACTTTAGTCCAATGGACGTAGATGATGATGAACAGGCATAAAAAAACTAAAAAAGAAAAGAAAATACGCATATGGTGCAGTATGTTAATGCACAGGTGTGAGGTGGATAGGTGAAATGGTGGAACTCACATGTGCTGGAGCCTGTACAATTAAGGCTCACTAAGATCGCAGTGGGTCCCTTCAGGGATGACCCCGTCCCGTCTTCATGCAGTTCCAGACGTTATTCACATGGGCCATACATGGAACGAAGCAGACACATACCATAGTGCAACATAGCAAGCTAAAAGATAGTACAAGCCAGGTGGTCGCAACACTTACGTGGTGGAGAGCCTGTGTGAAGTCACTGGCTCAGTACAGGCGCCTGGGTGTAAAAAGGGATACACCAAACCCTCTTCATAAGATAAAAGTGAAAAAGAATCTCACCACTAAATGATAAAAGAACGATTTAATAAAACAATAAAATGAACAGATGTATCCAAAACGCGTTTCGCCGCTAACGCAGCTTCATCAGTTGGAATCAAGAAAAGAATATGGTTTACACAAATCTAACAGGCAAACATTTATAGAGACAATCATAATGATTACAAATACGCAGGTGTGTCGGCAAAGCGCCCCTTCCGGTCCTCTCTGCGTTCCAGCTTGAATCATCACACTTCCGGGATTCTCTTCCGGAAGTGAAACTTCCTACGTGAGGACGGGCGCATGCGCCGTAGTGCCCGATCGCCGATCACTCTCTCTCGCACGCAGAATCTTTAATGCAGATGCCGCCTTTGGGAAGGAGGTCCAAAATCTTCACATAGAGTCGACCGGGCTGCACATCCACCCCGCAGATCAAGTTCTCATAATAGACACATACTCGATAAAGGCATACATATCTCCATGAGAGGCAGGTTCCATATATGGGAACGGAAACATATAAAAATATAAAACAACAACATGTAAAAACAAAAGATGATGAATGGGTAAATAATGCAAACAGGGAAAAAGAAAAAAATACATATACACATGTGCCATAATGCAGGGCACAAGTACAAAAAAGAGGGAGTAATATGGATGGATCAGACATAAAAGTCCTATATAAAGCGAATGAACCCAGCTCCATAGAAGACCAAAATTGATCAAATGGGGATCACAGCCAGGACACTATAGTAAACCATATTATATAAAAATAAAAATATGAATGAATAAAAAAATGAATGAATAAAAAAGATAACTCATAAGAAGTGACGAATTTCAAAGTCACTGTTCAGGCCAGCAGGAATCAGAGTACCGCAGTCAAAAATGAACCTCATTTCCTCCTTGGCCAAGATGAGGTCCAGATCACCCCCCCTCCAACTCCTCTTAACTTTTTTAAGAATGCAGAACTCTAATCCTGCTGGATCACATGCATGTATTTCCTTAAAGTGTAAAGATAGACTATGCAACTCATACCCCTTTCTTATGTTACGAAGATGCTCCCCTATTCTTTTTTCCCTGTTTGCATTATTTACCCATTCATCATCTTTTGTTTTTACATGTTGTTGTTTTATATTTTTATATGTTTCCTTGCCCATATATGGAACCTGCCTCTCATGGAGATATGTATGCCTTTATCGAGTATGTGTCTATTATGAGAACTTGATCTGCGGGGTGGATGTGCAGCCCGGTCGACTCTATGTGAAGATTTTGGACCTCCTTCCCAAAGGCGGCATCTGCATTAAAGATTCTGCGTGCGAGAGAGAGTGATCGGCGATCGGGCACTACGGCGCATGCGCCCGTCCTCACGTAGGAAGTTTCACTTCCGGAAGAGAATCCCGGAAGTGTGATGATTCAAGCTGGAACGCAGAGAGGACCGGAAGGGGCGCTTTGCCGACACACCTGCGTATTTGTAATCATTATGATTGTCTCTATAAATGTTTGCCTGTTAGATTTGTGTAAACCATATTCTTTTCTTGATTCCAACTGATGAAGCTGCGTTAGCGGCGAAACGCGTTTTGGATACATCTGTTCATTTTATTGTTTTATTAAATCGTTCTTTTATCATTTAGTGGTGAGATTCTTTTTCACTTTTATCTTATGAAGAGGGTTTGGTGTATCCCTTTTTACACCCAGGCGCCTGTACTGAGCCAGTGACTTCACACAGGCTCTCCACCATGTAAGTGTTGCGACCACCTGGCTTGTACTATCTTTTAGCTTGCTATGTTGCACTATGGTATGTGTCTGCTTCGTTCCATGTATGGCCCATGTGAATAACGTCTGGAACTGCATGAAGACGGGACGGGGTCATCCCTGAAGGGACCCACTGCGATCTTAGTGAGCCTTAATTGTACAGGCTCCAGCACATGTGAGTTCCACCATTTCACCTATCCACCTCACACCTGTGCATTAACATACTGCACCATATGCGTATTTTCTTTTCTTTTTTAGTTTTTTTATGCCTGTTCATCATCATCTACGTCCATTGGACTAAAGTGTCTTACAGGTCAATACTGCATTTTACTGTTTTTGTTATATTTTTGGAGTGCACTTACCTATGGTGTACCCCCCTCCCTTTTTCTTCACCTCCCGCAATAGTGGGGCATTGGACTAGCGCTGTTCTTTTCTTTCTTGTCTACGTGTATCTTTTTGGGTTGCTTGGGATAGACCCTTTAGAACTTAGCTGCTGTTCTGCTTCATTTTTGTGTTATTATATTTTTTTCCCCTCCACCTACTGCCACCCCAGCGCCCCCTTCTCTTGTAATTGTTGTATCAAATTACAAGCTTCAGGCCGGTGAAAAAGTGCATTGTGGTCCATTGTGGTGCATTGTGGGCGAACATGCGGCGAACACGCGGAAATGTTCGTATTTCACGAACTTGCGAACAGGCGATGTTCGAACCGATTGAACCGAACAGCTCATCCCTACTCTAGAGCAGTGATGTTTTGGGGCTGTCACTGGGCAACACGGACCTTCAACTCCCTCCAAAGGTTTTCTATGGGGTTGAGATCTGGAGACTGGCTAGACCTTGATATGCTTCTTATGAAGCCACTCTTTCGTTGCCCGGACGGTGTGTTTGAGATCATTGTCCTGCTGAAAGACCCAGCCACGTTTCATCTTCAATGCCCTTGCTGATGGAAGGAGGTTTTCACTCAAAATCTCACGATACATGGCCCCATTCATTCTTCCCTTTACACGGATCAGTCGTCCTGATCCCTTTGCAGAAAAACAGCCCCAAAGCATGATGTTTCTGCCACCATGCTTCACAGTAGGTATGGTGTTCTTTGGATGCAACTCAGCATTCTCTCTCCTCCAAACACGACGAGTTGAGTTTTTACCAAAAATTTCTACTTTGGTTTTATCTGACCATATGACATTCTCCCAATCCTCTTCTGGATCATCCAAATGCTCTCTAGCAAACTTCAGACGGGCCTGGACATTTACTGGCTTAAGCAAGGGGACACGTCTGGCACTGCAGGATTTGAGTCCCTGGCGGCGTAGTGTGTTACTAATGGTAGCCTTTGTTACTTTGGTCCCAGCTCTCTGCAGGTCATTCACTAGGTCCCCCCGTGTGGTTCTGGGATTTTTGCTCACTGTTCTTGTGATCATTTTGACCCCACGAGGTGAGATCTTGCGTGGATCGATGGAGATTATCAGTAGTCTTGTATGTCTTCCATTTTCTAATGATTGCTCCCACAGTTGATTTCTTCACACCAAGCTGCTTGCCTATTGCAGATTCAGTCTTCCCAGCCTGGTGCAGGTCTACAATTTTGTTTCTGGTGTCCTTCGACAGCTCTTTGGTCTTGACCATAGTTGAGTTTGGATTATGTCTGTTTGAGGTTGTGGATGAGGTTTGAGGTTGAGGTTATCTTTTATACTGATAACAAGTTCAAACAGGTGCCATTCATAAAGGTAACAAGTGGAGGACAGAGGAGCCTCTTAAAGAAGACGTTACAGGTCTGTGAGAGCCAGAAATCTTGCTTGTTTGCACTGTACTGTAGGTGACCAAATACTTATTTTCCACCATAATTTGCAAATAAATTCTTTAAAAATCAGACAATGTGATTTTCTGGATTTTTTTTTCTCATTTTGTCTCTCATAGTTGAGAACCTGCACAATTGGTGGCTGACTAAATACTTTTTTGCCCCACTGTATATAAAGACTGTGTGTTTCCATGAAAAATATACTCCATCTGGCTAACCCTGACACTCTCAGGGTTATTCAAAGAGATCCGAATAATGGCCAAAAGGTAACCGAACACTGAAATTCAGCGTACGGTTACCTTTCCTGGCCATTTGGCTATTCAGGGAGCAGGCAGTTCCTCAAATCCTGGCGAATTGCCTGCACATACGGTGCCTGTTCAGTGCCTGTTCGAGGGCAGTGAAATCCCCATTGAGAAGCAATGCTTTGTCTATTCGGAGAACAAAAACGAGCAGTGAAAAGTTGCCGAATTGCCTTGCTGTTCGGTGGTTTCATTCGACAGGTTTATTCAGGCGATTCCCATAGACTTCAATGTTAAAAATATTCCCGTTTTAATACAATATCTAATAAACTGTTGATTATAATATTCTGCAGTAAAAAGTATCTTGATTCTCTTGAGTCTCTTTAGTCTCTTTTATTTTTTAGGATCTTTTAGGCATTTTTTTGGATTTTTTGGTGAATTTTTTTTTTTTAAATCGTCTTTTCTTTTTTCTGTAACAGCCCTTTTTTATTATCATTCATTGGACCTTATATGTAAATTTCCAACATTTTCGTTCTGTCGTTTCTTTGCAAGCAGCGTTTCACTTTTCAAACATTCAAGCGTACCGTTTTGTTTTTTTATTCCATTCGTCTGCGGTGTCGGGTTTTTCAGGCGGCTGCTCTGCGCTGTGATCGGCGGCTGCTCAGGTTTCTCTGGCGTTTTTGGCGGGGTTAATCCTGATGTTTTTGTGGGTTTCGGTGTGCGTTTACTGTGTTTTGCGGTGAGTGTTCGCCGAGTTTGCGGCGGCTTTTCCCTGCACGACGGTCCTGTGGTGCTTGCTGACTACACCGCAGGGTCGCCGAAATGGGATTGCCAAATCGCACAGAATTGAAGAGAACGAAAAGTCACCGAACTTGCGGTGACTTTTCTATTCTGTTTGAATAACCCCGTCTGTCTCGACAAGTGATTGGGAAACTCTGCACGCTACATTCACACCATCCTGTGTTCTCTGGAGCAAAGAACGACAAAGTGGTGTAACTACTCGCTACAACTAGTGGCTTCCGTCACACCTTCCCCTATGTATTAACCCCTTTGCTGCAATGCCATTTCACCCTGTGCTGAGCTCATTTTGGGCTCGTCATGTTTTATTATAAGACTATCCTGTCATGTCCTGTAAGGATGCTATAGACAAAAAATATGTAAAACAAATTAATTTCCATTCAGATTTCAATCATTTGAAGCATTTTTCCACATTTTATTATCCAAGCCTTTGTGTTTATGTATTCTATGGGTTTAAAGAAATTGGAAACCCGTTACTGTGTTTTTCTAAGAAATTACACAATTTTACCAAAACTGAAAAAAAAAAAAATTTGCTTCTATTATGGAGGACTGTGTTTGGCTATGTATGTCTATGTATATAACACTGAACTTGCTCCCAGTGTTGGAAATAAGAAGGTGAGTAATTGTAGCGAGATTGTTCATTTTATACATGACAAATAGACAATGCTTTGGAACAAAAAATAAATAATTTATCTTTTTTGTGTTTTTTTATTATTTTTACATGTTAGGTAGTCAGTTTTGGTATCACTGGAAAGGCCATACTCTGAACTGTCCGATGATCCCCAATTTGACCTGTGCATAAAATGTCCAAGGTATCCCCTGCACTGGTCACAGCGGCAGTGCTGCTTGTGTTTTTGATGAACCAATGCATGATAACACCTTTTGCTATCACCCCCACAGTTGCTCTTAGGATGGGGAAAGAGAAGGTGAGTTAGCACAGTGGCATTATTTGCTTTATACAAAAAAGCAAATAATGCCACTGCCTTAGAAACCGGAAAAATAGTAAATTATCCATAAAACTATTTATTTTATTTACACATTACAAGCCCATATTTATTAAAACAGGAAAGGCCAGAGTTCTTTCCAATGACACCTCATTTGACCTTGTGTGGTATAAAAAGAACCCCCAGCACCCCTGCTGACGTTTATTATTATTATTATCATCCTTTATTTATATACACTACAAATTCCGCAGTGCTTTACAAGATAAGGCTTTGGCAAAATGCAAGTAAATCAAATCCACTGCTGCATCCTGATCTATACTTCTACTTACTTATTCATAGAATGTACTGTAAATAGGTTAGTCTGACATGATCTGTGTTTCATAAATCTATGCTGCTTTCTGTTAATTATATTTTACCTCCCAATGAATCTCTGAATATTACCCATTAGTAACTCCTCAAATACTTTCCCAGCCACAGATATTAAGCTCACAGGTCAATAATTCCCAGGCATACATTTTGAACCTTTTTTGAATATAGGGATCACATCAGCTTTTCTCCAATTCTCTGGTATGTTTCCTGAAAGAAGGTTTACATATTTCCACACACAGTTCCCAAAGTACTCGGGGGTGAAATCCATCGAGCCCTGGGGCTTTGTTTACTCTTTCTTAACCTGTCATGAGCCTGTGCAGCGCCTGTACAGTCACGCGCCTGTGCGAGCCCAAGGTGCAGTAAAATTGTAGATCACGCAGGTTGCAGGGCAAAGCAATGAGTTTTATTTAATAAACAAAGCAGAAATAAACGAACAGGAGAAATGAACCAAAGCAATGGAGGAGACTGAGCGAGACCAGCAATAAAATTAAGCAGAGAGGAGACACAGGAAACGGGCTGACCTGAGGAGAACTGAGATTAATGGGAGTAGTAGTAGGAAACAAAATACTACTGGGAGCTAAAGACAGGGGGAAGCAAGGAGCACAATTATAAACAGGAGAAAGGACTAAGAAACGCAAGAGGAACAAGAAGCACACAAGAAGAACAAGAAGCATAGAAGAGGAACAAGAAGAGCAACTAAACAAGAAACTAGGATTAAGTCCGTAGCAGAAGTTTCAGGCTGGGAGCTGGCATTTTACGTGGTATAATTCAGAGCAGAGGTCTTGGCAGGCGGCAGACAATAGAATGGTCAAGTCCGTGGCAAAGGGGTCTGGTTCACAGGTAATCCAAGCCAGGTAGTAGGGCACAGGGAGCAGAGTATGAAGGTCCTGGGGGTTTGTGGCTGTAGGTGTCCAGATAGGGTCTCTCGGTAGTAAGGGATTTGTCGGTAGTAGGGGGTTTCTTGGTAGTTGGGGGTCTCTCGGCAGTAGGGGGTCTCTCGGCAGTAGGGTGGTCTCTCAGCAAGTAACAGGGATGGGGAGATTTCAGGAGGCAGGTTAGGTTAGAAGCACAGGTCAGACTTCAATGAGGAAGCTCTGAAAGGACGCTGTAGCTTCCTCTTAAGGAGTCCTCATTAGCTTTATGAGATGTACCTGAGGCCTCCTGGAACCAGCATAGGATTTTGGTAAGTCTCCAGGAACCTGCATATGTATACTATACAGGGAAAATCAGCAAGACGTACTGCAGGGTTTGGTCTTTTTGCGGTGTCTGCGGCAAGGGGCATGACACAACCAATCACATTTATTATTTAAGTTTTTATCAGTGATAAAAGTCAAAGGTTCTTCTTTGATAAATAATGAAGGAAATTAAGAATTCAGAATCTCCACCCTCTATTGTATGACATTATGGTTAATCTCACGGCCTTAAATACATGTTGAAGGTACAATCCCTATGTAAAGCAGTGCAGTGGTTTTACTGTGACAAGCTACGTCAGTACCTGATCATCTTCGAACAACAGAGCTACTTTGACTTATAGAAAATACTCTTAACATTTTGAGTTTGCTATTCACCAAGAGCATCTGTTGATGCGAACCCTGTCTTACACAAAAAAAGACTCAGAAGGCCTAAGATCAAGTATTGCTGCATTGCATGAAGCTGGAAAGGATTACAAAATTATCTAAAAGAGTTTAGAGCTTATCTATACACTGTTAGGCAAATTGTCTATAAATGTAGTTGATTTAGTATTGCGGTTACTCTCCCTAGAAGTGGCTGTCCACCCAAGATGACAAAGGGAACACTACACAATTCTCAATGAGGTAAAAAAAAAATAGAGTGAACGCCAAAGACTTGAAGAAATCATGGAAACATCTCTGTTCATGTGTCTACTATATGGAAAACATTTAAACTTGACAGTTGCAGGACACCAAAAATAAAGCAGCTACTTTCCTAAACAAAATCATTTCTGGCACCTGAAGCTTGTTAAATCTTAACACTCCGCAATACTACTGGGAAAATGTTTTGTGGACTGATGAAACTATGGGTGAGTTGTTTGAGAAGAACACAAGCCATTACATATGTTGCAATCTGGACATTAAATAACAGCTGGAAAACATCATCCAAACAAGATGATACATTGCTTGGAAGGCCATCCTGTAGGATGGTTCTCTGCTCAAATTGCATACTAAGCAGTCTGCTTGGCATATAAATTGAGTCTATGGTGTACCTGACATGAGATTAGTCATTGTGGATCTCAATGTGTAGTTACTTAACTCATGAACACTGAGGCTCTTTTTTCTGGCTATTCTGCTGATTACCCTTTAGATGGTGCAAAGACAAAATTAGATATTTGTAGATTACGAGAGTCTTTTCCTACATTGGGTGAGCACCATCATGGACCTAACAACATTTAGTGAATCCTGCCCTAGGAAAAGCATACCACAAGCAATGAAGGTTCCCCCTTTGGTTTGTGTCATTTATTCAAGGGGATGGCAAGAATATATGGCTAAGA
Source organism: Leptobrachium leishanense (assembly GCA_009667805.1). Lineage (NCBI taxonomy): Eukaryota > Metazoa > Chordata > Amphibia > Anura > Megophryidae > Leptobrachium > Leptobrachium leishanense. The sequence continues at coordinate 265,444,068 of CM019066.1, read as the reverse complement.
ATCCATATACCCAGAGTATGAAACTGCAATAAAGCTGATAGACAATGCAGGCTTTTGCCTAGTGAAATATTTCAGCAAAAAACAGAATTACATATTTTTATATTTTGATCAATATCTGATGAGTATCACTAAAATTATATTTCAGATCAACCAATTTCAATAATAGCATGACCTCCAAAATCTCAAACTACAGTATATTTTATTGATAATGTGACACTCTCTTAAGGGTGAAGTGAGGAAAATTAGCAGGAGAAAGGAAAAATCTAGGTTAAAATAGCCAAACAATTACTCATTTATCTAACTTTCCAAATCGGCTATTTGGTCTAAATTGTTCTTTTCCTGCCAATTCCTCTGACTTCACCCTTTAGTGAATAGACCCTTATGTATATAATAAAACTTTTCCTTGCAGTCTTTTTCATGTGAGTAAACTGACTAGTGAAATGTTGCTTGATCCATAGTGCATGACAGTGCTCTTTGCAGCCCTGATTTATATACGTCTGGAGGCATTCAAAGTTCTGTCAAGGAAATGCACTTTTCTCTTGGAAATAAAATATATTTTTAATAGGGTAAGAGGATATTGGGATCTGCAAGATGTAATAAAACACTACATGACCGCCTAGTAATTGCAATCTTCTTTGTTGTGATCCTTTAGCATGCTAATGTCTAAAGTATATAACAAGAACATGATGTGTGATTGTATATGTGTTTATCTTTTAACAAATTAGGTTTAATCAGACACCAGGTAATTGTAATCTATATCTAATTATATCTAACACATCAAGAGAATACTGATAAAGTGAATACATTTTATTACTAAAAGTATAAATGTTACTGACACTAACAAATGCTCGGAGCTTTAACTATTTTGGGTAATATGTTACTGGTTATTTTCTTGGTGTTATAGGATTTGCATAACAACTTCAAGAGAATACTAAAATGATATTTTCTCATTATTATGTCCTACTCTCATTCAGTAAGACAAACAGGGTTATTCAAAGAGAATCGAAAAGTCACCGCATGTTCGGTGACTTTTCGTTCTCTTCAATTCGGGCCGATCTCGGCAATCCCATTTCGGCGACCCTGCGGTGTATTCAGCAAGCACCAGAGGGCCGCCGAAGAGCAGGGAAAAGTTGCCGCAAACCCGACGAAAAGTCACTGCAAAAACCCGGCGAATACACGCCGAAACCCACAAAAACATCTGGATTAACCCACCGAAGACGCCAGAAAAACCCGAGCAGGAGCCGATCACACGCAGCGAGGCCACCGGAAAAAGCTGACACCGCAGACGAAGGCAGTGAATAGATTACCAAAACAGTTCGCTTGAATGTTTGAAAAGTGAAATGCTGTTTGCAAATAAACTACTGAGTGCAGATGTCTTAAATTTACATATGTGGTACAAGGAATGATAATAAAAAGGGCTGTTACAGAAAAAATAAGTAAACTTAAAAAAAATCTGACTTTTTTAAAAAAAAACAAAAAAACAGAAAAATGCTTAAAATATACTAAAAAATCTATAACTAAAGAGACTCTTTACTGCAGAATTTTATAATGAATGGTTTATTAGATATTGAATTAAAACAGGAATATTTTTAACATTGAAGCCTATGGGATTCTCCTGAATAAACCTGTCGAATGAAACCACCGAATGGCAGGGCATTTCGGGAACCTTTCACTGCTGGTTTGTGCTCTCTGAATAGTGCTTTTTATGGGGATTTCACTGCCCTCGAACAGGCACCGAATGTGCAGGCAATTCGCCAGGATTTTCTCCAGCCATTCGGATCTCTTTGAATTACCCTGATAGTGGCACAAACTAGTGCAAGCAGGGTCGCAGTGGATCAAAGGAAGAACTCTGGGAACTATTCATTCCCAGTTCCCTTCTGCATGCAGTAGGAAGAGGTGGATGATTCTCCTCCTTTGCACATGGAACCATCGCGTAAGGTATTTATTTTTAACAGTTAAGTGATTTTGATGACAAAATATGGAAAAATCATCACATCTCTACATGTGGGCATAGTACAAGTATATTATGTCTTAACTTTCAAATGATTAAATTAAAAATGATGTGAAATACAATAATTAAAATTTTTAGCTAAATTAGATTTCTCCAGATATCTGTACAAATGGGCTTGAACATTGTTTGATTTTTTGATATTAGCGTGGGAGGAGAGAACTAGTAATGAGGAACAGAAAGGCATAAGAAAAGTGTACATTAGCAATGGGAGATCATACTGGAATAACTTTGGCTATGTGACACTGCTGCTAATTTTATATTATTTTAGAGTGTGACAAGTTGACAGCTGGTTTGCATAATTTATGGTAAAATTGCAAAGTTGAGAAAAATCATTTGGTATATGTAGCATAATTTAATCCTCATTAGAACATATTTAGTGAAAATGCCTAAATGCCTTATTATAATTATCAGTTATGATTAATGTCAGCGATTGATATATAAAGTTATAAAAAAAAATGTTCAGACTAGGTGATGTCTTCTTTATTCACTGAAATTACAGCTGAATTATACACTATGACCAGTGGTATTCTGTATCTGGTAATGCATAATAAAGTACAATTAATAAGTAATGAATTTCCTCAAGCAGATCTGGCAGACATTGGTTTTCCCTCCTATTTCCCTCCTCAACACATTTTGCATCGTAGTATAAAGAAAAACACATGATCACTTAAACTAATTTAAGTACTCATGGTGGAAGGAGAGTGTCGTTCCCTTATTCCCCTTGTGGTCCATGGCCTTTTTCAACTGCACTTTGAGGGCTCTCAAGTAAGGAGTCACATGGTTTAATGTGCATTCAACCAGCCAACTCATAATACCTTACACAGCCTCTGCATTTTGATTGGCTGGATGGTAAGTACCTGCTGATCATCCTTGGATAGCCTCCAGTTACTTCCTGTAGCTGGATGGCCTGCCAATGGAAAAGGGATAGATGCCAGTCGTTCAGGAAGCAAGGGAAGTTTTAATTAACCATGTCCTCAAGGTTAATTCACTTAATTTACTGATCACAGTGTGCTCCAATACCGCTTCCCTTTCCCTGGTTATCACTGGTTATTTCTGGACACTGTGACAGCTGTTCAAGGCAGTGTGCTTCCTGATGGTCAGCCTTTTTATGTCTTGATAAGTTTCAGTTAATTAGAATGAAAACAAGAGAGTGTGTGTGGGGTGTTAACAATTAATCGCTCTGCTTTATCCCCCAACGTCTGTTATTAACCTAGAGTGTCCCTTTAAAAATGATAATCAGATTTTCAATCTGATTTTATTGGTTTAATTGACTAAAAACCTCCTTGGCCGCTGGTGGTACCAGACAGTCCAGGGTGACCTTTTTGTTCTCTTAGCTCACATGTACTCAACTACTGACTTTTTGGAAAGGAATCCTGCAAGTTAATATACATTTTCCTTTGCTAGGTGCTCCAAATTATATATGGTTGCCTATTTGTCCCATACAGTAGCCCACTGCTCCATTGTCATTTTCTACTTATCCATACAACTGCCCCAATAATATCTTATATCCACCAATTACCCATTGTGCCTCCAAGTGCCCCATATTGCCACACATTCAGCCTTTTACCCATGTTATCCCTCATCCCCCCCACCCCCAAAACATACACAGGGTTATTCAGAGAGTCGTGAAAAGCAGGAGAATGACTGGAGAATGGAAAATTCTAGGTCAAAATAGCCAAACCAGAAAAATTCTCCCATTTATCTCACTTTCCAAATCAGCTATCTTGACCTAGAATTTTCCATTCTCCAGTCATTCTCCTGCTTTTCACCGCTCTCTGAATAATCCTGACAGGGTTATTTAGAGAGAGATGATCCGGCCCAGAAATTGCACTGCACAGTGAATTTCCCCGTACGGTGCAATTTCGGGGCCATTCGTCTACTTAGAAAACAGGCAGTTCGCCAAAGTTTGGAGAATTGCCAGCAAAATACAATGCCTGTTCAAGGGCAATGAACTCCCCATAAAGAAGCAATGGTTAACCTATTTAGAAAACAACGAACAGCAGAGAAATGTCAGTGAAATTCCCTGATATTCATTGGTTTTATTCAGCAGATTTAATCAGGCGAATCCCATAGGTTTCAATGCTAAAAATATTCCCTTTTTTATGCAATATCTATTAAACTGTTTATTCTTTTAATCTGCAGCAAAAAGTCTCTTTATTAAAAAAAAAAAGAAAACCTGCAAACTGCCGAAATTATCGGATCTGATAATTTCGGCGGGTTCCCAACGGCTTATCGAATTGGATCCAATGTGATAATTTGCTGGACCTGCCCAAAGTATTGGAAGAGCAGAAGCTGTAGGGGGGTGGGGCAACGCCATATTAATGTCTATGTATTTCAAATGTAATGTTATAAAACTGCCTGTTGGTGTAATGTCAGGTGTGCCAATACGTTTGTCCATATAGTGCATTTAGGTATTATTCATTTTCAAGAACTGGTCTCATTTGTTTTCATTTGATTCTCTTGCACCAATGTACTTTATTTCATTCATTTGTTTTGAATGCTTTTCCAGATACTTCAACATTGTCATAAACACTTTAAAAAAATCAAATAGAAACATAATTAACCCCTTCGCTACTGAGATCGAGATATCCAGGCTTCAAAGGCACCATCTGGTGCCCAATATTGAGATATTTTGATCTGCTGATCTGCAGCCCAAAAGAAAATGAAATGCATTTGTTACAAATAAATTTAATTTCATTTGCTTTTGGGTCACAGAAGGTGCCCCCAAAGTTTTAGCCCTATAGGCAAGATGCACAAAGCGCTAAAACTGTAAAATCAACTGCTGAAAACTCTTAAATATCAGGCTTTCAACAGCTGTCAGCAACTGATGCAGGGGAAAAAACCATAGACCTGTAGCTCAATTCTCTGTAATTTAATTTGGCAGTAGATGGCACCATCTACTGGCCAAATAGGTTATTTACAGTAATAACTATTTATTACTAGTTATTTAATAAATGATTTTACAAAAAAAACACTGGTTTCTGACAATGTTTTTTGGAAAATCACTTGGTAGTGAAGGGGTTAAGAAAAGATCCTGTGCTGAACAGTGTCCTTCGTAGGTTACAACCATGAAACAAGTTTCCACACATAAAATATGTACTATGTACTTGTATATGGTCTAACACCTATGTAAAAAGATAGAATCAACACAAGAGGCAGAAACAAAAGAATAAGCAAAAATGTGGAAATAAAAAGCAAGCCCCTTACAGCTGATTTGCCTAAAATGTCTTAATAAATGCCATGACAATATATTAAAATTGTTTTTAAATGTTAGGAATTCCCAGCAGAGACCCTACTGATGAATACATAAGAAATAAACAAGAATCATCACATGTACTATTGAGTTAATAGACTTTAATTCCAGACTAGTAATGACAAACTTTACTTTCAAAAGGGGGGTGTAATTCTAACTTTAAGCATAGAGAGATCAGCAATGTGCTGTTGTTGAAGTGTGAAATCAGTGTTTATAAGAGCTCATAAAGTATAATCATTCTAGCCCATCAAATCTCAATGACATCAGACTCTATGAGAACTTGTTTCCCTGTTTTTTTGTTTGTCAGATTCAGTTTATAACATCTAACCCATTTGAAGATTGATTGTTTTCATTATTACAGTCATCAATCTGAAAGGTACTGTTTGATGTGCTTTATGAGCATGCTGGTTGTTGATTTCTGTATGTAAATTTTGTGCATATAATATTAATTTCCAAATTGAGCACATTGTGATGTGAATTAATAGAAAGCTCTTTGTGAGTTGTTAATGTTTAAATAGTTTTCTAAAGTAGTTTAACCCCCTTCACTGCCAAGTGGGATTCCAAAAAACATTGTCAGAAACCAGTGGTTTTTTTTGTAAAATAATTTACAATTAATTATACAGTAATAAATAGGTATTACTGTAAATAATCTATTTGGCCAATAGATGGCACCATCTACCTGCAAATTGAGTTACAGAGGTTTAAGCTGCAGCTTAATTTTTTTTTATTTTTCTTCTTCTCCCCTGCATCGACTGCTGCAGAAAGTCCCATTATTTCAGAGCAGTGGTTCCCAACCACGGTCCTCAAATACCCCTAACAGGCCAGGTTTTAAGAATTGCCTTGGGGAAATGCAGACTGAATCCTGCAATCACTGAGCAGCAAATCATATCACCTGTGCTGTGCTTAAGCTATCTTGAAAACCTGACCTGTTGGGGGTACTTGAGGACCGAGGTTGGGAACCACTGTTTCAGAGCATTCATCAGCCGATTTTACAGTTTTAGCTCTTTGGGCTGCAAATTGAGATATCTCGATCTCGGTAGTGAAGGGGTTAAATATAAATGCTATTTATGCAGATTTTTTTTTAAAAAAATATATAAAGTAATACAACCTTATTACTGCCACATTAGACAGTGAATCCAAACAGGTTTGGGTGTGTTTTCCTACGAGAGCTAGAACAAGCCGGTTCACTTTTTCGTGTTTCGTGTCTCTAATGAATTCATAACTGTACAGTTTATACATTTTGTGCCTATATTCTGTTATTTACTAAAATTTAAGGGGAACTAGAGGTCTGGGGCTAGGACTTAATTTCCTGAATAGTTTGTATCCATTGTATAAACTTGAATGCCTTTTCTTGACGTTTATAATTTTTCACGCTCTTTGAAATCCAAGTGAAACATTTTCAGTGGCACATTGATACCTTTATTTGGAGTAATAAGAGGCACAGAGTACCTAGGTCAATTTTATTCAAAGGGTCTAGGACCACAACATCTTACCATAAATTATAAGGTTATTCTGGTAGTCCAAGTGGTTTCATTACACATTCCAGCATTCACCGGTAGGTGGACTGAGTTTGAATTGCTGCTCACACGGCCTTGTCTTTCCCAGCTTTTGCTTTGGGTCTCCCATCGTTCTCTGCTGTGAAAGAATAGTCTGATGGTGCCATGCTCTATTGGCCTCTGGGAAAATGAAATTTGGCCTAGCACTCTCTTCCTCTCTCTATACTCCACTCTTAAGGATTAGAGGTTTACTACCTGGATATTTGTCGTATATGAAGGTGATAGAACTTTATCACTTCTTATTATCTACAGCCTGCATGACTTTTTTTATTTATCCAATACTGGTACTTTGTCCTCCACCATTAGCTTAAGGCCTTGACTACCTCCTTATTCTCCTTTTTCAAGGGGCTATGGCTTGATTACCAATTGCCTAAATATTTGATCAATGCCTCTGCTCTATACTTATATCACTCCGGAGTCGTTTTCTAATGATTTGCTTTGGATTACAGCATGAGAGAGACCTGGATGAAACCTTGGACTCTGATGACTTAATGGATGTCTGTGAGGCCATGTCAAAAGTTTGTATAGTTCATCCTACAAGCACAAACTCTAAAGTCTCTTATGAGATAATATGTAGCTTTCACTGTCCTGCACCGGGTTTACACATTTATCCTTAATGATTACTGGTGGCAGAGTGGTGTCCGAGGATCCCTGAGCCACATGTGGTGGTCTTGCCTCATGGTCTGCCATCATTGCGAGACTTCACTTCAACTGGACCCTTGGACATTTTTGTTCGCCTGACTGGTTTCCATACTTACAACTTACAACAGCCTTCTTTCAATGCTCATTCTTGTTGACCAGGAAAGTTGTCACAGAGTATTGGCATTCAGCTAAATTATCCTCTCATCACAGATTCCATTGCAATGTTGAACACATTAGGATTATGGAAGAATTGACAGCTAAGGTCCATAGCAATTTGCCATCCTATACTAAAATAACAACCTGTTTTTAAATACTGACAAAACTGTTACAATGCTCTTTGGAACAGTACCTAAACTACATAAATTACAAACTTTCCATCTATGTCAAGACAAAATCAAATGGCACACTGACCACAGTTAGTTCTCTCAAATATCTAGGCATGTGGTTAGATTCAGATCTATCCTTTGGCCCCCACATCGATAAACTCTCATCTAAACTTTACCCCAAACTAGGTGCCCTGTTCAGAAACAAATCTTGCCTGAGCCCGCGGTAAAAAAACAGATAGTACAACAAATGCTTATGCCGGGTACTGAATACAGAGATGTAGTGTATGCAGCTGCCCAGCAAACGCACCTTCAGAATCTTCCTACTTTGTATAACTCATTCTGCCGCTTTGTGCTACAATGTAACTACATGACCCACCATTGTGAATTTTTAAAAGAGCTAAACTGGCCATCTCTGGAATCTAGATGCACCCTTCACCTTTCCAACCAGGTGTTTAAGAGGTTTTCTGGGGAGCTACCACCCTACCTGAATAGGCTGCTTCCCTTATGAGTTCCCTCATCCTATAACCTCCGATCCAGCACCTTACTTGCAGTGCCACAATACAAAAAGAAAGTGGCTTGATACTCATTTTCCTACAGAGCACTGTAAATATGGAATAACCTGCCAGACGCCATCAAATTGTCACATCCGGGGTCCCTGAGGCCCCCCAGCACCCAGCAGCGCCGTCCTCGCTGCTCACTGGCTGGGTGCCGAGTGATATGCCAGCTCGGAGCGATCACGTCACTGGCCTGGGGTCGTGGTGTGGCATGATGATGCGGAGCCGCCAGGTTTAAATACCAGTTAGCCACATTGTTTCATTACACTGTCATGGGGTTGCTTCCCTAGCGCTCACTGTCTCTGTGTTCAGTCTTTGACTTTTCATGGGAACCGATATTGTTGCTGACTCGGCTTGTATGAGAACCACCCCTGTTGCTGACCTGGCCTGTATGAGAACCGCTCCTGTTACTGACTCGGCTTATATGAGAACCACTCCTGTTACTGACTCGATCTGTATGAAAACCACTCCTGTTACTGACTCGCCTTGTATGAGAACCGCTCCTGTTACAGACTCAGTGTGTATGATGTCCACTCTACACTCTCTGTTTGTTGCGTCCATATCGAGTCCCTGAAGTCAGCTCCTCTTAGGGCAAGAATTGCTGACCATTCAAGGATCAGAAGGGTAGACAGAACTCTGTATACAGGGACCGATATCTGGTTGTTGGGGGGAATCTATGACACAAATCTTCCCCCAGTCTTAAGTCAGTCAAGAGATCTCTATTATTATACCTCAATACATGTTTACAGGTGCATTCTGTAACTTAATGAGTATATTTCCTACATATTTATTTTCTGTGTTAGTCTGTATATTTGTGATTTGTTATATCTTGCAATTATTATCTTGAATTTCTGTAATGACTGTAAAAATTTCAATGTTCTTAAACCCAGGACATACTTGAAAATGAAAGAAATCTCTATCCTTCCTGGTAAAATAATTTGCGAATAAATAAATAAAATATGGACTTTTGAAATGACTTTCTGTGTGGGGGTAGGGGTGGATTGTGATATGTTGCCCTTACACCTTACATGCCGGTTTTGTGGTTCTCTCTTATTGACATCTCTGTGGATCTGGACATTTGTAGTTTCACTGCTACTTTCTTTTCAAGTGAATATTTATTTTGCTGAACAACTCTTTTTCTCCATATGTTTAATACAATACATTGAGCGTCAGTGGAATAGAAATTGTTAGGTACAACAATATCCACAATGTACCACAATGCATCCACAATTCACATTTTATGGCATAGGAGGAATACAGACATGCAGTGGGACACTAGAGTTGATTAGGAAGGGGGTTCCCTATCTCAAACCCATGTGTCCCTCTGCTTGTCTGTATTTTTTCTATACCATAAAAGTGGAAGAAGGTAGTGTGGTGTATTGTGTTTGTTTATTGTCTTTAAAAATAAAGTGAACAAAAATTGGAATGGGCACACCACTTTTTTCTCTTAGGGCAGATTTATTGGCAGCACAGAGAATAGCAACGTTTCTTCTTGTTGCCAGACCTGTGCTATCACTTGAGAAATGCTCAAAACAAGCTGGAATGTTGCTGCTCTACATTCTGCCACCAAATATGCCCTATGATCGGGCATGTACTGGCTATAGGGACTACTGGGAGATTCCCGGTGGGCCGATGGTTCAGTGGGCCGGTGTGAATGTTGCTTCACCACGTGGCTCGTGCTGCCCTGAATGGGTGAGGTAAGAACTACCTCACCATCGGTAAAACCGACGCAGACTGCCACAGTCTCATTTCAGGGCCGCTGTGCCGGTGAGACCCGCTGCGCATCCACCTCACCCACCTTAAGACATGGTGCGCAATCAACCTCAATGCCACAGTGTTTCCTTACCCAATCGCTGTACAGCAACTCCGGTATCTGTAGAGCGATTGGTTGAGCGATCCGGTTGATTTATATACTCTTTTTGTGTGCGTGTTTGCATAATTAAAGTGGGCCGGTCTGGATGAAGTCCAGGACTGAATTTTTGTCCCAATCCAGCCCTGCCTATGTTGAAAAAGTGGTGTGCTTGTCCCCTTTTCTTCGTTCGTATACTGTTGAGAGATACCTCTCTAGTTCTGTATTGGGACCCATTCCTGGATATTATTTGCTTTGGTAGAGTGCTGCTCTATTTGTGGATCTAGTTAAAGAAAACTAATGAACCCAACACAATATCTCAATTTGTTTTGCACAAAATAAGGTTTTCAGCAGTGGCGTAGCGTGGGTTGTCAGCGCCCGGGGCCAGCAAAGAATTGTGCGCCCCCCCCAACCTGTGGACGTTATCGATATTGCCCCAGCTCACACATGGATTTGCCCCCAGCTCACACATTGATTTGCCCCCCAGCTCACACATGGATTTGCTCCCAGCTCATGGATTTGCCCCCCAGCTCTCACATGGATTTGCCCCCAGCTCATGGATTTGCCCCCCAGCTCTCACATGGATTTGCCCCCAGCTCATGGATTTGCCCCCAGCTCATGGATTTGCCCCCCAGCTCATGGATTTGCCCCCAGCTCATGGATTTGCCCCCAGCTCATGGATTTGCCCCCCAGCTCATGGATTTGACCCCAGCTCATGGATTTGACCCCAGCTCATGGATTTGCCACCCAGCTCACTCATGGATTTGCCCCCCAGCTCACTCATGGATTTGCCCCCAGCTCATAGATTTGCCCCAGCTCTCACATGGATTTGCCCCAGCTCTCACATGGATTTGCCTCAGCTCTCACATGGATTTGCCCCCCAGCTCACTCATGGATTTGCCCCATCTCATGGATTTGCCCCCATCTCATGGATTTGCCCCCCAGCTCATGGATTTGCCCCCCAGCTCACTCATGGATTTGCCCCCAGCTCACTCATGGATTTGCCTCAGCTCTCACATGGATTTGCCCCAGCTCTCACATGGATTTGCCTCAGCTCTCACATGGATTTGCCCCCCAGCTCACTCATGGATTTGCCCCATCTCATGGATTTGCCCCCATCTCATGGATTTGCCCCCCAGCTCATGGATTTGCCCCCCAGCTCACTCATGGATTTGCCCCCCAGCTCACTCATGGATTTGCCCCCAGCTCACTCATGGATTTGCCTCAGCTCTCACATGGATTTGCCTCAGCTCTCACATGGATTTGCCCCCCAGCTCACTCATGGATTTGCCCCATCTCATGGATTTGCCCCCATCTCATGGATTTGCCCCCCAGCTCATGGATTTGCCCCCCAGCTCACTCATGGATTTGCCCCCATCTCATGGACTTGCCCCCCAGCTCACTCATGGATTTGCCCCCCAGCTCATGGATTTGCCCCAAGCTCATGGATTTGCCCCCCAGCTCATGGATTTGCCCCAGCTCATGGATTTGCCCCCCAGCTCATGGATTTGCCCCCCAGCTCACTCATGGATTTGCCCCCATCTCATGGATTTGCCCCAGCTCATGGATTTGCCCCCCAGCTCATGGATTTGCCCCAAGCTCATGGATTTGCCCCCCAGCTCACTCATGGATTTGCCCCAGCTCACTCATGGATTTGTCCCCCAGCTCACTCATGGATTTGCCCCCCAGCTCACTCATGGATTTGCCCCCATCTCATGGATTTGCCCCCAGCTCATGGATTTGCCCCCAGCCCTTACCTGGATATTGCCCCAGGCCCCAGCTCCGGCGGGGGTTGAGGGGACCGGGACCCAGATGCCGGGCAGCGCGGGAGCGCCTGCCCGGTCTTTAACAGTCCGTCCTGTTAGGTGATGCCGCGCAGCCGGTCACGTGGTCCGGCCAATCAGGTGGTACAGAGACTCCGTACCACCTGATTAGCCGGACCACGTGACCGGCTGCGCACGCCGCGCACGCCGCGCAGCCGCATCACCTAACAGGACGGACTGTTAAAGACCGGGCAGGCGCTCCCGCGCTGCCCGGCATCTGCGTCCCCTCAACCCCCGGGCCAGTTTTAGGGGCGCAAATGCGCCCCTAACAAAACTGCGCCCGGGGCCACGGGCCCCCCAGCCCCCCCCCACGCTACGCCACTGGTTTTCAGACATTTCTTCTTTCAAGTGTACATAAAAACGCACATGTGGGTGAAAATTGGATTATAATTTTATCATGTATAATAGTAATTATAGTAAGTCCAAGCTTCCGAAGCAGCTCAGCAGCATATGCTGCTCTGCAGGGTTGCTGTGAACTGGTGACATATACTTTGTTAAAAAAATAAACAAACATGCCTATTAGAATAAGCATATTTTCTTGCTAAGCATGCTCAAAAATTTGCCTTACTGATTGTTCATATATTTTCCATTGTTTTGTACATTATAGTGACATCTACAGGATTGATTTTTCTTTGGGTTCAAGTTTAAAGCCAACAATAGGTTATTTTTGTTTTTAATTTGCAGGGAGATATTCTATTTATTACTCCTCTGCTATTCTCATTTATTTTTCAAACATATGTTTTTATTTTTTGGGGGAAAAAAACAACAATCTAAGAGAGTACAGAACTGAAAAAGGGGAAAGGGGCACCAGTTGTGCCCAAAACAACTTTTATATGTGACAAATGGACAATGCCATTGCTTTGGAACAAAAAATAAAGAAAATGAAAAATGATTTTATAGTTGTGTGGGTTTTTTCTTTACATGGTCATGTTTGGTATCGTTAGAAAGGACAGTCTCTGTGGGGTATAAAGAATTGAAATACAGGGGTCCAAAGGACCCCCTGCTCTCCTCGCAACTGTGAAGCAGCATGTGTTTCAGATGGATCAATGTGTAATAAGGATTTGCTCCATCACCTCTACATAAGTGATACACGGAACATATTTATGGCATATTCTATTAATTGTGTCTAAATATATTTCTTATTATTCAGACAGCAGAAAGGAGACTGTGCTGGGAAGCATTCTATTGCCAACCTGTTATTTTTCCTTGTATTTCTATTAACCCCTTAATGACAGGCGGGTGTCGCCCATCGGGGGTGGCTTAACACCGTTGAGGCATACAGGTACATCTTGCCGACAGGTGTCGTCGCGAGCCACAGATTGCAGCCCGCCCCGCAGATGAAGTGCGGCGTGCGTCATTGGCTGCAGGGGGCGGCCTGAATTCAGGCTGCCTATGTGCAGCCAATGATGCGAAGCGCAGTCAGGCTGCAGGGAGGAGCCTAGATGGCCCATTGAAGACAGCAGGGCATACCTGTTCGCCCTGCATCTTCAAAGCCCTTACACCGCCCAGACGGCACAGTACATCTGGGGGTGGCAAGGAGTTAAAAGGCCCAGCAAAATCCTCAGTACCAGGCCCATGCTTGCATTATTTTCATTGGGGTTGTTAGTGGGTCCTCATGTTTAAGTTTCACCTAAGGCCTCACAAAGTCTAGAGTTGCCTCTGCTGGTATAAGAAAGAAGAATTTGAAACATTCTGTCCCTGCCCACTGTTCGTCCTGTGTTTCTTTTAGTTTTTCCACCTTTCAATATGTAGGTCTAGAACAGGTTAAAGCTCATTGGAGAGGGGGAGATATAAACAAAAAACTATTGCAGAGGGAGATGTACTGTATACATAGGTTGAAAGCTCTGACACTGCTGGGTCTTCATGAGGAAGTGGATTTTTTCCTGTTTTTTATTAAATTTGTTGGTATGAGCATGTTTTGGATTAATTAACCTCCATTTATATGTTTTTGATATGAGTCTTTTCAAGTATATAGCTAAGGACTATGTATTATGAATTGCGGAAGGACTTCCGGAATTAAGCCGCGATCCACGCTGGAGTATATTGAGACGAGACATCATCAGGTTTCAGGTTTGATTTGAGCAACCAGATGTGACGTTCCGGACGGCTGAAGTCAAATCACGTCATCATAGGTGGACAAGTGACTTTCACCGATAGAGACCGGATGAAATGAAGAAGACGCCGCTTAAATAGGAACAACCAATGGAGGAACCATATGGGACTATTTAAAGACTGTTGGGATTGGGGGAAGCTATGATATTTTTTGAAACTTTTACTTGTGCCCCGGATGAAGTCTGATACCAATAGAGCGACTACCTTACCTCCCATATTTACATGGGCCTGTCCTGATGAAGCCGGCACATTATACCGCCGAAACGCGTTGACATTATGCCAGTTCAATATTCTTTATGCTTTCTAAAATCATTTCCACTCTGGCGATGTTTTAATTTGTCACTTCCCTGTTACATGGAGTGTGGTGACTTGCGCAACCCCCACTCCACTTTATTGGGTTCAATACTGTGACGTGCGTCACTTTGGACTCGAGTACATGTGCCTAGAAATGTATTTGGGAGGTGTGGGCCTGATGTTTCATATTGTTTTCCTGCCGTTTCCTTTGTTAAAGTCACCCTGTATCTACAATATTAGATGCAGGGTGTTTGTGTTTTCTGTGTGCTCTATTACCTGATGTCTGTGTTTATATTAATATTCCCTTATGTGTTTATTGTAGAGTATTGTTTCTGTGTACCGTCTTTCTGTATAGTGTACATTTCTGTAATAGCTGTACTTTTGTCTTTATATTGTACTCTTCTGTAGCTACCCCCTTCTGTATATTGTATATTCACTGCTGTAAGAAAATTCCTTTAAGATAAGAATTTATGTGTAAACAATCCAGTGTGTTGGATGGCTCTTTCTATTGTTCTCTGACTGGAGACTCTTGATCTTATCTGTAATGTGTTCTGGAAGGGAGGGGGTTGTGTCTCAACTGTGTTTTAGCTGTGTGTTTCATATAAAGAGTCAGCCTTTCTTATGTTGTTCCCAACGCTGGTTCTGCCTGGTGCTTTGGGGTACATCTTCATTATTTTGGGGCAGAAGTTGCTGGATTTCGTACACCAGCTGGAAAAAGCTAGAGGTTTGACAGAGGCACATGGTCGGTGGGCCAGGCGGTCTGTCAAAAATACATTTATGAAGTCCGCCTGCTGTGTACCTATCAGTTTGCTTCCTCTCTTTTCTTTGCTATAAACACAATCCCACAAAGGATTGTTTTCTTGCTTATTGAGGCGCTCTGATTACAAAGTATTTGGGCACTGCTACAAGTTATACGGATTCATCCTTGTTACACTTGTATGTACTTTTTTTGATTTACTGGCTTATTTTCATTTTTGTAGTACTGTTGCTCTTTCACTTTGAGCCACTTGGCTGATATCTCCGCTTATATAGTGAGGGATTTTTACTTGTTTTTCTGATTAAAAGTTAAGTTTTATCCTTATGTACTGCTTGTTCACCTAGGCATTGACATATACTTCTCCGTTGGTTTGGAATATAATATGCCCCATTGGAGAGTGCCCAAGGCCACTTTCCTGCAGCTAGGAGGGGTTTTGGTTTAATTAAAATTATAGACTGATCATTTCTTTGTCAGTAGGCAAACATATCAAATCAGCAGGGGATCAAATAATTTTTTACCTCACTGTATATATAGGTATTGTCTACCCTGAAATGTTCCTCCAGTCCTTCAGGACCAAACATCAGAGCTCACATCATAAATATGATGCTGTGGACCTGATTCCAACCTAGCTGGCAGCAGGGAGTTGATGACTGAGGATGAAAATATACATGAGCAGATTTCCATTATTGCCTACGTCTCCGATCTTATTCCAACCCAGCCGCTTGGCTCGTAATAGTTTTGACTATTATAATTATTATAAGTATTTGTTCCAATCTTCGGCTGCCATTGCCAGAGTAAGTGGCAGATTGAACCGCCATCTGCACCACTGGACCTGAGGTAAGTAAAGGATTTATTGCTGACGATAAATGTACCTATTAAGTGATTTTGCAAAAGCAAAATCACATAATGCCTGGGTTTCAGGACAGTATTAATTTCTGATGAAGAGTTTATACTATCGTGAGGAGCTGATTAGACAAAAGGCACCAGGTTAACTCCTGTAACCTTATATAGAAACATAGAAACATAGAAAAAATGTCGGCAGATAAGAACCTTTCGGCCCATCTAGTCTGCCCAATTACATGGATACTTTACCTGGATTTATCTTTTGTTTAGGATAGCCTTATGCCTATCCCATGCTTGCTTAAATTCAATTACTGTTTTGGCCTCTACCACTTCAACTGGAAGACTGTTCCATGTATCCACCACCCTCTCAGTAAAATAATGCTTCCTGATGTTACTTTTAAACCTTTGCCCCTCTAATCTAAGACTATGTCCTCTTGTTTTGCTATTTTGTTTCCTTTTAAATATACTCCCTTCCTCTACCTTGTGGATTCCCTTTACGTATTTAAATGTTTCTATCATATCTCCTCTGTCTCGTCTTTTTTCCAAGCTGTACATGTTAAGATCATTAAGCCTTTCCTGGTAACTTTTCTCCTTCAAGCCGTACACCATTTTAGTAGCCCTTCTCTGAACTCTCTCTAAGATGTCTATATCCTTCTGGAGATACGGTCTCCAGTACTGCACACAGTACTCCAAGTGAGGTCTCACCAGTGCTCTGTACAGTGGCATGAGCACTTCCCTTTTCCTACTGCTAATACCTCTCCCTACACAACCAAGCATTCTGCTAGCATTTCCTGCTGCTCTATTACATTGACTACTTACCCTTAGATCCTCTGAAATAATGACCCCTAAATCCCTTTCCTCAGATGTTGAGGTTAGGACTGTATCAAATATTCTATATTCAGCCCTTGGGTTTTTACGTCCCAGGTGCATTATCTTGCACTTATCCACATTAAAACTCAATTGCCACAACTCCGACCATTTTTTTAGTTTACCTAAATCATTTGTCATTTGGCTGATCCCTCCAGGAACGTCAACCCTGTTGCAAATCTTTGTGTCATCAGCAAAAAGACATACTTTTCCATTAATACCTTCTGCAATATCACTAATAAAAATATTAAAGAGAATGGGTCCAAGTACTGACCCCTGAGGTACCCCACTGGTAACAAGACCTTGTGCCGAATAAACTCCATTTACCACAACCCTCTGTTGTCTGTCACTCAGCCACTGCCTAATCCAGTCAACAATATTGGAATCTAAACTCAAAGATTGCAATTTATTGATAAGCCTTCTATGCGGAACAGTATCAAAAGCCTTACTGAAATCTAAATAAGCAATGTCTACTGCACCACCTGTGTCTATTATTTTTGTTACCCAATCAAAAAAATCAATAAGATTAGTTTGGCATGATCTCCCTGAGGTAAACCCATGTTGTTTCTGATCCTGTAAACTATGTGTTTTTAGATGTTCAACAATCCTTTCCTTTAACATGGTTTCCATTAATTTCCCCACTACTGACGTAAGACTAACTGGCCTATAGTTCCCCGATTCCTCCCTACTACCCTTCTTGTAAATGGGCACAACATTTTCTAATTTCCAGTCTTCTGGGACGACTCCCGTTAACAAGGATTGGTTAAATAAATCTGTTAATGGTTTTGCTATTACATCACTGAGCTCTTTTAATAATTTAGGGTGGATCCCATCAGGCCCCATTGACTTATTTGTCTTTACTTTAGACAGCTGCTGTAGAACCTCCTCCTCTGTAAACTGATATGTAAATGTCTCTTTAGTGTTCTCTCCTAACTGAGGTCCCTTTCCTTCCTTTTCTTCTGCAAAGACTGAACAAAAATATTCATTGAGGCAGTCAGCGAGACCTTTATCCTCTTCTACATACCTTCCTTCCTTTGTTTTTAATCTAACTAATCCTTGTTTTACTTTTCTTTTCTCGTTTATGTATCTAAAAAATGTTTTGTCCCCCTTTTTTACTGACTGAGCTATTTTCTCTTCTGCGTGTGCTTTGGAAGCTCTTATAAATTGCTTTGCCTCTTTCTGCCTAATCTTATAGGTTTGCCTATCTTCTTCACTCTGAGTTGTTTAATAATTATTGAATGCTATCTTTTTGTTCTTCACTATTTTGGCCACTTCTGCAGAGTACCACAGTGGTTTCTTCCCTTTTTTGTTTTTGCTAACAAGCCGAATGCAATTTCCTGTGGCCTTCAATAATGCTTCCTTTAAATAATCCCATTTCTCCTGGACTCCCTTTAAACTCCTCCAGTCTGATAATGACTCCTTCACACAAAATCTCATTTTAGAAAAATCTGTTTTTTTTAAGTCTAAAACTTTCGTTCTTGTGTGGTGCGGCTCCATCCCTGTTGTTATATTAAACCATACTGACTGGTGATCACTAGATCCCAAATTTTCACCTACAACAACGTCTGATACCAAACCTCCATTTGTGAGTATTAAATCCAATATGGCCTCTTAATATAGTTTGAATAGCTCATTTTATACCTGGTGTTGGGTGGTTATTTAATGTTTGCTTGTTTTTAGTCCAAAACAATTGAAACTGATAAAGAAAAGGCACAAAGTAACCCAGCTTACTAAAAAAGAGCTAGTGCTATTTTGCCTTCGAAAATATTTGTCAAATGACCAAAATTATTATTTTTGTAAATACATCCATATATATATATATATTTATTTGAAAGCTTCATTACACTATTTGCACATCAGCACCTTAGTCTTCATTATATACTATACTGACGGTATGTCTTACATTATTTACATAAATTATCATAAATATAAATATGTATTATATTATTTTCTAGTACATTATCTATGAATATTCAACATGGGAAAAAATAAAGTGTTTACATTAGTGCTTAAGAGTATTTAAACATGACAAAATGACTTTGGATGTAGTACTTGGACATCTAGTGATATTTCAAGATCTCTATTTTTTTCTCAATATCTAACCATAACAGGACCTTTGGGCCCTTTTCCATACCAATAGTAATATGTGCATTTATAACCCTATTCATGTGCTTAGGTGGAAAATCTACTTTTGTCTACAACTTGTCTCGTCTGCAAGCTATCAACCAGGTCTCTCCAGTCATCTTTGTCTTGGTCTTTTCTTTCAATGCGTTGACACAGGTGGTATTTTTAAAGTAAATCTAGGAATGCCGAACAAGGGTGTTCTTTTTGCCATGTTTGTTTCGACCGAGGGATATATATTTGTGAATTGTATATGTGCAGGGTATGTTTGGTTGTTACACTGCCTAGGCAGCTCAGCCACAGTATGAAATACATTCTGCACAAATACTTAGGTGAGGGATACAGTATCATACCCTCTGCGAGACCAAAGGATGGCCCTGCTGTCATTCTATAATAGGGATGAGCTGTTCGGTTCAATGTATTCGGAGTTCGATTCGAACATCGCCAGTTCGTATGTTCGCGAACATTTCCGAATGTTCGCAGCATGATCGCCCACAATGCACCACAATGCACTTTTCCACTGGCCTGAAGCTTGTAATTGGCTACAGCCTGCACCTGACCACAGTTTAGGTGCAAGACAGGTGCAAGACAAGTCCCGCAGCACACTACATAAGGCTTCACACAGCCTTCAGCACGTGTTTTTTGAGAGGAGATTTTGTGTTAGTGTGTGTTCTCACTGCCAGTCTGCCAGCAGCTATTGGGGGGGGGGTCTCATTTCTACAAAATATCTGGGAATTGTTGTAATCTTTGTGTTCTCACTGCCACCAACTATTTTGGGGTTCAGTCATTTATACAAAATATCTGGGAATTGTTCTAATCTTTGTGTTCTCACTGCCACCAACTATTTTGGGGGTCTCATTTCTACAAAATATCTGGGAATTGTTGTAATCTTTGTGTTCTCACTGCCACCAACTATTTTGGAGGTCTCATTTATACAAAATATCTGGGAATTGTTCTAATCTGTGTGTTCTCACTGACACCAGCAATTGTGGGGGTCTCATTTCTACAAAATACCTGGGAATTGTTGTAATCTTTGTGTTCTCACTGCGACCAGCAATTGTGGGGGTCTCATTTCTACAAAATATCTGGGAATTGTTGTAATCTTTGTGTTCTCACTGCCACCAACTATTTTGGGGGTCTCATTTATACAAAATATCTGGGAATTGTTGTAATCTGTGTGTTCTCACTGCCACCAATTATTTTGGGGGTCATTCATTTCTACAAAATATCTGGGAATTGTTCTAATCTTTGTGTTCTCACTGCCAGCAGCAATTGTGGGGGTCTCACTTCTAGAAGATATCTGGGAATTGTGGTAATCTGTGTGTTCTCACTGACACCCATCAGGGGGTCTCACTGATTTATAGGAGGTTTCTGGGAATTGTAATCTGTGTCTTCTCACTGCCAGCTATCAGGGGGTCCCACATACTTCTAGCAGATTTCTGCGAATTGTAATCTGTGTCTTGTCACTGTTGCCAGCTATCAGGGGTTCCTATCAGGGGGTCTCACTGATTTATAGGTGGTTTCTGGGAATTGCAATTTGTGTCTTGTCACTGCAACCCATCAGGGGGTCTCACTGATTTATAGGAGGTTTCTGGGAAATGTAATCTGTGTCTTGTCACTGGCTGCCAGCTATCAGGGTGTCTCACTGAGTTATACCAGAGTTCTGGAAATCTTTAATCTTCATACCAGAGTTGAATCAGAGTTCTGTATATCTTTAATCTATATATCACTCACCATGTCAGAAACACCAAAAAGGACAGGCAGACGCTCCCAGACACAGATAAGAGGGCAAGCAGCCCTGTGTCGGGAGGCTGTGCCTCTGGTCGTCATGGACATGGTGCATCCTCTGCAGGGGCATGCTTGTCCTTTCTAACTGGTGCTGGTCGTCTTAAGCAGCGGCAACATACAGAGGATTTGGTGGATTGGCTAACCAGGCCATCCTCATCCTCTGAGTCCTCTGCCAGCCAGGCTTCTAGTGCTTTACAGTCCACCTCAGCTGCCAAAGCATCTAATGCAGCCTCCATGTCCACAGCTACTCCTGCCGTAGCCTCACTATCACAGACGGAGGAGTCAGTTGAATTGTTTGACTACAATGACAGTGACATGCTGCTTGAGGATGCGCAGCAAGTACAGTGCTCTGTTTCAATCTCTGAGGTTGAGGAAGGGAGTATAATCAACCTAGAGGAAGGGGGTGCCAGTGATGACACACAAATAACTGGCCCTCATGTTGCCCCAGCAGCTGCAGCATACTGCAAAGTTGGCTCCAATGACGAGGAGATAGGGGGTGATGACAATGATGATGAGGTCACTGACTCCATCTGGGTGCCTGATCGAACAGAGGAGTCAAGTGAGGAGGAGGAGGCACAACAAACACGAGGCACAACGTCCTCTATGACCAACCATAGCACTAGCCAGTCCAAGGCATCAGATGTCAGAGCTGCTCAGGTGCAGAGCGCTGTTGTCTCAAAGCACACATCCAGGAACTCTGCTGTCTGGGAGTTCTTTAAGAAATGTGCAGCAGATCGCACCATTGCTATTTGTAATCTATGTCAGATGAGGCTCAAGCGTGGGAAAGACACCGGATGCTTGGGTACCACGTGCCTGAGGCAACATATGCCCACCTGCCACGCATCCCATTGGCGCAAAACTTTGCATAGGTCCTCCTCACCTGTCTCTACCCCCACTATATGTCCTGCTATGTCATTGACTCCAACCTCCACTGACAGGGATGATGCTACAGTTATGGATGTACCAGGTCCTTCCTCACAATGTGACAGCATCCCATCAGCTGCAGATTTACGCAGTCAGATTACGTTGCCCCAGCTGCTGCAGTGTAAGAAAAAATATAGTCCCAGCCATCCCCAAGCACAGCGTCTAAATGCCAGCTTATCAAAATTACTTGCATTGCAGCTGCTGCCATTCCAGCTGGTGGACTCTGCTTCCTTCTGTGAATTTGCTGAATGTGCTGTACCACAGTGGCAGGTTCCAAAACGCCATTTCTTTTCACGGAAGGCCATTCCAGCACTATATCAGCACGTGGAAGACAATGTTATGGAGTCATTGGGAAAGGCAGTCAGCAGCAAGGTGCATGTGACTTTAGACACGTGGTCCAGCAAGCATGGACAGGGCCATTACATTTCCTTCACGGCACACTGGGTAACTCTGATTGCAGCTGGGAGGGATCCAAGACGGGGCTCTGTGCTGGAGCTTGTTCATCCACCATGCCTCCAGAAAGCTGCTTGTATGAGGTCTGTCTGCTCCACCACCATCTCTCCCTCTTCCTCCTCCTCCTCCTCCTCCTTTTCTGTCTCTGGCGAAGTGGCAGTTAAACCGAGTTTAAGTGGCAGGGGCTACGCAATGGCTCAAGCAAAAAGATGCCATACTGTGCTTGAGCTGGTTTGTTTAGGGGACAGGAGCCACACAGGGCCTGAAATTCTGTCAGCTCTGCAGGGGCAGTTGCAGAGATTGTTAACACCACGCCAGCTTCAGCTGGGAACGGTCATCTGTGATAATGGCAGCAACCTTCTCTCCGCCCTATGCCAGGGTAAGTTGACACATGTACCATGCCTAGCACAGTCCTAAATCTGGTGGTACAGCGTTTCCTAACCAGGTACCCTGGGCTGGCAGAGCTTCTCAGCCAGGCCAGAAAAGTCTGCAGCCACTTCAGACGGTCATTCCCAGCAAGTGTTCGCCTGGCAGAATTCCACCTTCCCACAAACCTTCTGATCTGTGACATGCCCACCAGGTGGAACTCGACATTAGCAATGCTGCAGCGTCTGCACAAGCAGCAGAGGGCCATCAACGAGTACCTGTGTGTGTATGGTCACAAGGACAGGTTCAGGTCAACTTGTTTCCCCCCCCCCGCAGTGGCTGATGATCAAGGATGCATGCACTGTACTGTCACCATTTGAGGAGGCAACGAGGATGTTGAGCAGTGACAATGCATGCATCAGTGACACAATTCCGTTAGTGTTCCTGCTGGAGCACACTCTGTTGGGAATTATAGATGTGGCACTAGAGGCAGAGCAGAAGAGGCCTTCCCTAGCTCTCAAGGCCCCAGTCTTTCCGCAGACAGCATTCCAGCGGGTCCTCCTCAGATCAGACAGGAGGAGGATGAGGAGGAGGAGGAATTTTTAAGTAGTGGGGGCATTGAAGGTGGGGATTCCTCAAGGGAGGGTTTGTGTGCCCAGAAACCCAAGGACTAGTACGTGGCTGTGAGGAGGAAGTGCACGATGGGGTCATCCTCATTGACCAGGAAGACTCGGAAGCTAATGCCACCTCCAACCTATGCTGCACGGACTCCCTTATCCTGCAAAGCCTGGTAATGGATCCCAGGATTCGTGCTATCAAGGAGAGGGATCATTACTGGTTGGCAAGCCTTCTTGATCCACGATTCAAGGGTAAAGTTGCAGAGCTCATCCTGCCCGCACAGAGGGAGCACAGGATGAAACAACTTGTGGACGCTCTAAAGCGACACTTGTGTAACACCTTTCCAGGCACTGGTAGGTTACCAAGTGATGACACAGGTGCTTCTGAGGCTGCGGATGATCAGGGGAATAGTGGTGAAGGCCGGGGCCGCTTGACTGATGCCTTTTTAAATTTTTTTAGTGCACGACGCCCAGGGACGTCAAATGTAGGCACCCATTGCCAGCGTCTTCACCATATGGTGCAGGACTACCTAGGGGCAAGGGCAGACCTGGATACCTTTCCAGCAGATGATCCACTGGCTTACTGGGTGTTGAGATTGTATAACTGGCCAGAACTTAGCCAATATGCCATGCAGCTACTAGGTTGCCCTTCATCCAGCGTGCTTTCTGAAAGGACGTTCAGTGCCGCTGGAGGTTTTGTCACAGACAAAAGAGTGCGTCTGTCCACCGACTGTGTAGACTGGCTGACATTTATAAAAATGAATCATTCCTGGATCAGCAGCTATCAATCCCCTGATGTGACGTAACGGAATAGATCGGGGATCTCTTCTGCATTCACAAAACCTCCACCACTGCACTCTTCCACAATACAACAAAGGGGTTACGGTGTGCAGGCACTTGCTGCCACCAAAAGCACAATATTTGGCTGCACTGACACTGATGCCTATATTACCAGATTTATATCATTTTAATTTTTTGGACCGCAAGGTCCAACCCTGCACTCTTCCACAATACCACAAAAGGGTTACGGTGTGAAGGCACTTGCTGTCACCAAAGGCACAATATTTGGGTGCACTGAACTGACGCCTATATTACCAGATTTATGTAATTTTAATATTGGACCGCAGGGTCCAACCATGCACTCTTCCACAATACCACAAAAGGGCTACGGTGTGAAGGCACTTGCTGCCACCAAAGGCACAATATTTGGCTGCACTGACAGATTCATATCATTTTAATATTGGACCGCAGGGTCCACCGCTGCACTCTTCCACAATACCACAGAGGGGTTACGGTGTGAAGGCACTTGCTGCCACCGAAGGCACAATATTTGGGTGCACTGACGCCTATTCCAGATTCATATCATTTTAATACTGGACCGCAGGGTCCAACCCTGCACTTTTTCACAATAGCACAGAGGGGTTACGGTGTGACGGCACTGTTGCCGACACTAAAGGCCCAATTTTAAAGCACGTATTGTTACTTTCATCCAAACCCAGCGTAAGTTTCACCATAATTTAGCCAAAAAATCACTAAACTTGTTCTGCGTGTCCTAAAATGTCTCCTTTTTTAATACAGACTGCCGCCCCAAGCAGTTGTTTATGAATAGATTAAAGGAAAACTGTTTACCGTCATTTGAAATGTCATTTTTTTAAAAAAAATGTTTCTATACATCCTACAAATCCGCCACTTCACGGACAGGTTATGGGGACCTCCTAGGCACGATATTTGAAGGAATTTTTCGTTCTTTTTTTTAACCCTTATTTCATGGAAAACTCACTGTCCCTTTAAAAACGTTTTTTTAAAAACTTTTTTTCCTTGTCTCCTGTCCCCCAGGGCACTACCCGGACGCCCATACACTTTTATGGCAAATATCTTGCATATATGCCCTCTTGCAGGGCATTCTAAAAATTGAACTTTTGAGTCCCATTGACTTGCATTGAGTTCGGTTCGTGTTTGCGTTTGAACTCGAACTTTTGAAATTGTTCGAGTTCGAATGCGAACCAAACACGGGGGTGTTCGGCTCATCCCTATTCTATAACAAAAACTAACACAGGGTTATTCAGAGAGAGGTGAAAAGCAGGAGAATGATTAGAGAATGGAAAATTATAGGTCAAAATAGCCAAACCAGAAAAATTCTCCCATTTATCTCACTTTCCAAATCGGCTATTTTGACTTAGAATTTTCCATTCTCCAGCTATTCTCCTGTTTTTGACCTCTCTCTGAAGTGCTAGTACTGCCATGTTTCATTTAGGAGAATCGCATCAGACCCAGCTGCATTATAGCTGCACTACTGTATTTTGGCCAGCAGAGGGAGGCTTCTGCAGGCCAAATAGGCTATACAGCACTGCAGGGATACTACAGAGCATTTTCACTGTGTGGTTAATGTAAAGTGGTTTTCCATAAAACCACTGGTTCCTGCCAGTGGGAAAACACTTGGTAGTGATGGGGGTGTAAAGGTTTGCATGGCAAGCAAGTCATCTTGAAATCCGGCACTTGCGGGGTTTTTTTGCGTTTCGGATTTTTTCATCCTGTTTTTTTTGTTTCGGGTTATTTCGGGCTGTTTTGTTTTGTATCGATTTGAGATTTTGTATCAATTTGGGATTTCGAAAAAAATCCTGAAAAATAAACAAAATTACTTTTTGCTGCAAGTGAAAAAAATAAACAGTTTAGAAAATATTTGATAAAAAGGGAATATTTTTTTTACATTGAAACCTATGGGATTCTCCTGTTTAAACCTGGCTAACTGAACCACCGAAAATCAGGGCATTTCACTGACATAAAATTTCAACCAAAAAAATCAGAAAAATGCCTATAAAATAAGTAAATGAAGAGACTTCTTGCTGCAAGTGAAAAAACGATTTAATAAAAACGGGGATTTTTTAAAATTGAAACCTATGGGATTATTTTGGTACCGGCTGGTATTTTTATTTCAGTACCAGCTGTACGCTGCACTAATTAATTATACAGTAGAGAAGTGCTTCCCCTCAGTGTGTGGATTCATATGCTGCATTAATTATACTGCAGAGAGGTGCTTCTCTGCAGTTTGTGGATACATATGCTGCATTGTTTATACTAGGGTTGCACCGATCCCGATACTAGTATCGGTGCCGATACCGGGTACTTCACGAGTACTTGGTACTCGTGCAGCGCCCCCGATATTTCCCCCGATACCGGAAGCCAGCATTGAGCTGGCTTGCCGGCATCCGAGGGGCTGGGGCGGCTGTCCGAACGCTCTATCGGCATTCAGACAGGCCCCTGCAGCTCAACGCGGTCATACTTACCTTCCACGAGCGCCGCCGGCAAAGTTTCCGGGCTCCCGCTCGTTGGAAAGCCTCCAGCCTCGATCTTGTGAACTCCCGCGAGATCACGGCTGGGGGGCATTCCAATGAGCGGACACACGAAGACTTTGCCGGAGGCACTTGTGGAAAGTTATTAAGACTGCGTTGAGCTGCAGGGGCCTGTCCGAATGCCGATAGAGCACATACACACACTGAGGTCTGAAGTAAGTGTGTGTGTATGTATATATATTACACATATACACACACAAACACTTGTTTGTGGTCTTGTTGTCTGGCAGGCATGTACTGGCCATAGGGACTACAGGGAGATTCCCGGTGGGCCGATGGCTCAGTGGGCTAATGTGAATGTTGGTTCAACGCGTGGCTCGCACTGCCCTTAATGGGTGAGAACTTCCTCACTGTCTGTAAAACAGACACAGTCTCATATTGCAGCCACCGTGCCGGTGAGACAATCTGCGCATCCGCCTCACCTTTTAACGCAAGGTGCACACTTGACCTCAGTGCCACTGCGGTGTTTACCCAATCGTTCTGCAGCAACTCCAGTATCTGTAGAGCGATTGGTTGAGTGATCTGGTTGGTTTATATACTATTTTTGTGCGTATTTGGATAATTAAATTGGGCCGGTCTGGATGACATCCAATTTTCTGTCCCAGTCCAGCCCTGGTGTCTGGTGGGTATACAGGTATCTGATGCATGTGGGGTATATTATATATAAAAAATATATCCCATGTGCATCTGATACATGTGTAGTGCTGGTTTAAAACACTGTTGCTGTAGTACTTATTTTTGGCCACCAGAGGGAGACAAGCGCTGGGAACCGGAAGTGGGTGGGGAGAAACGGACTTACATCCACAGCCTCGTGCAGGGGAAAGCCAGAGCGCGCCGAGGAGCAAGAGAGCAAGACGCACGTGAGACAGACAACGATCGTGACCAGGCCGGAGCGCAGGTGCGGACTTACGGAGCTGGAGATCGGTTTCACCTTACTTGTCAGAGACCTAGCAATCCACCGTTGATAAGTTTATACAGATACCAAGTAGCTGAAGGACCCCGAGTTAGGAGACCGCAGATGACCTAATGGGAGTGCAGGTGGTGAGCTGAGCATCTTGTGGCAGGAACGGACAAGCAAGACAAGCGGATCCGGTGGCACAGAGTCCCAGTCAAGCCAAGCGGAGAGAAGTCCTGGGTCGAGCAGAGCGCAGAGTATCTGGCGGATGGGTGAGAGGCATTCCCGGCCACAGTAAAAATAATAAAGCACGGTGCAAGTTTGTCTAAACCTACAGGGCCCCAACGTGACTAGTCGAAGACACCTGTAAATTATTCACTGGCCAGTTGAATCTTGTACCCGGGTACCAACACACGCATACACGTACACCTTTTTGGGACACAACCTGTACGGGACTCACATTCCAACAACAAAGGGTTTAATATTTATTTTTCTTTTTCCGCTATGCGTTTTCGCATTACGAACACCTGTAAATATATATGTATACCGTGCTGCTTTATATATGCCAGTTTATTGAGATCAGTAAACTATATAACGTATAAAATCCACAACAGTGCTGGTGTATATTTATTCCCTAGTGCGGGGAGACTGACCCGAGGTTTAAATTCAGCGGCTCCTCCGGGAGTGAGCGCTACACATGTATACCCACTAGACACCAGACCAGTGTGTGTGTGTATATATGAATGTATATCTGGTGTCTGTGTGTGGTCAGGGTGTGTGCAGTCAGTGGGTAAATGGGGTGTCTAGCCATATATTGCAATATTAACTTTAAAAGGACAGGCTTTCAGCAAAATCCTAAATTATTTATTGAAAAGCGCCACATGACATTAAATAAAAGTATCGGTACTCGGTATCGGTGAGTACTTAAAAAAGTATCGGTACTCGTACTCGGTCCTAAAAAAAGGGTATCGGTGCATCCCTAGTTTATACTGCAGAGAGGTGCTTCCCCGCAGTGTGTGGATTTATATGTTGCATTAATTATACTGCAGAGAGGTGCTTCCCCGCAGTGTGTGGATTCATATGCTGCATTATTTATACTGCAGAGAGGTGCTTCTTCTCAGCAATGTGTGGACTGGATTCATATGCTGAATTGATTATACTGCAAAGAGGTGCTTCCCTGTAGTGTGTAGATTTATATGCAGCATTAATTATACTGCAAAGAGGTGCTTCCCCGCAGTGTGTGGATTCAGACGCTGCATTAATTATGCTGCAGAGAGGAGCTTCTTCCCTGCAGTGTGTGCACTGGATTCATATGCTGCATTAATTATACTGCAAAGAGGTGCTTCCCTGTAGTGTGTGGATTCATATGCTGCATTAATTATACTGCAGAGAGGTGCTTCCCCTCAGTGTGCGGATTCATATGCTGCATTAAAATTAGTTTTGGATCATTTTATTCTGGGGTTTTTTTTTTCGTTTCAGATCCTTTGGTTCCAATTTTTTTTATTTCAGATCTTTTCGTTCTGTTTTTTTCCCCTTTCAAATCATTTTCGTTCCATTTATATTTTGTTTCGGATCATTTTTGGATCGATTCGTTTGTGTGTTTACCGCAATTTGTATTTTCGGATCGATCTGAAATTTCGGACAGCCGATTTTCGTTTTCGGAAATGTTCCCGAAATACAAAAATGAAGATTTTCGGAATGAAATGAAACGCACATATCTACATAGTAACATAGGCTGAAAAAGACATGCATCCATCAGGTTCAGCCTTTCACACATCACCTACTCCAAAAGAAGGCAAAAAACCCATTCTAGTTTCTAATATTAAAGATGTCTGTATATTTTTGGCGTGTAAAAACATATGTACATTCTGGTGTGTAATTTACATTTTTAACATTTATTCCTGCATTCATATTTAATATGCAGACTGACTCATACTCAAACTCCCTGTTTACAGAACATAGAAAAAAAATAATACAGAAAAAATCCCTCTAACGCTAGGGTCAGACGAACGCATTTTTCGCGTCGTCCGTGAAAAAGTGCGTTCGAACGAATGGAAGTATTTTTTCACGGAATACACAATAGCAGTCATACGATGCGCATTTTCATCTGTGATTTTGTAAGGATCATCAATAAAACCCTTTTTGCGTCTGGACGTTATGTTGGCCGGACATTAGCAGCGTCTGACATCTCCTAATCACGCACACACGCCGCTAACGGACACAGCGCACTCTGTACGTCAGTACTAGCGGTATCATGTTCTCGAAAAAATGCGTTTGTTTGCCGCTTGCGTTGCGCGGCCACACTTTCGTGCGGCCGTACTTCGTATATTGCCCGTCGTTGGCCGTCATTTGCTGCTACTACGGCAGTGATAAAGTGCGGCTGCATGCGCATTCGCACTGCGTTCGTCTGACCCTAGCCTTAGCAGAATACAGTGTGATCTACTGACTTTTGCCTCCACTTTTAGAAGGACGCCAAGAACGAATTGTTCCGTAATGTCATTTTGGTGGGCTTGCAGACGTCTTGCACTAAACACCACTACATAGTCCTAAGAAATCTTGTAACTTTGTACATCCATCATCACTGCCCACACTAGAAGAACTACGTTTATGTCTGCCCTTCATTGAGAATATGGCCGGTGATAGCCCAACAAGAGCCAGAATACGGACCTCAAGTATACTGTATGTTAGATTATTCCCAGGCTAAATGTTGTTTGTAAATGTAAAAAAAAACTAACTATCTTTAAATATCTCTTGTATATAAAAATATGATACAGTGCCTCCAAGAAAAATAAAACCCAATTATTATAAAGTAAAATCCTTTGCTTCGTTTAAAAAAAAATATATCTTAGTTATTTACGACAACTTAAAGCTCTGTTTTTGGTATTACTACATTGTTTTTAAATGAACTTGCCATAGGCCACTAGTTCTATGTATTGTAAGATTGGTAATCACATGCTTTAGTAAATCTTGCTGTGTAGCAAGCTGTAGACTTGTCCAATTTCTCTATAGACAGATGAATGTTGGGTACTAAATGTTGTCAAGGACCGTTAAGAAACCTGGTTCAGTTATTGCAGTGGCCATTTATTATTAAAATAAGTTCTTGTCTTTCCTTCCAGGCTTGACTTTTTCTTAGTAACACTGAGAAGTAAAAGTAGCAGAATATGCTTCATTAGACACATGCAGTACAAATCCAAAGTACGTTCCATAATAGTTCTCTGTGTTGCTCTGCATGGTTTGTCAGAAGAGCAGTGCCCTCTAATGGGAGAGAGCACATTATTAAATGGCGAACTTTCATATCTATATTGCAACACTAAGATAACATGTACACAGAAAATGAGTTTTATCCTTGAAAATAAAAAATATCTACCTTTTAAAGGCCAAATTGATAAGACTAGTTCTGTTCTTTGCTGTATACAGCTTTATTTAAGATCAGGCAATTACAAAGAAATGTTTTTCCAAAGACCATGTCTTGAATTGAACGTCCTTAGTATTTTCCCCACCCATAGTCATACCTTTGCCCAATTATTTAGGGGTTATTCAGAAAGCACTGAAATTCGCTACTTTCTGGTTCGGTGCGCTTCTGCAATTCCATTTCTCCGACCCTGCGGCGAATTCACTATTCACATCTGATGACCGTCGAATGCCCCTGAAGACCACGGAACAGACGCCGAACTGCAGAAAAAGAAAAAATTCTGCTATTCTTCTAATGTTTAAACCAATAAAAATGCATTAAAATCTGTCTAAATAATAAAAAGGTTTGTTACAGAATAAAAAAAAAGTATTTTTATAAAAATTGGAATCAAGCATTTCATCTAAAAAATATAGAAAATACATAAAGATGTTCTAAAAAAATTAAGAAATATAAAGACTGCTGAAAATGAAAAGAATAAACGGTTGAATAAAAAAAAAGATAATATTCGCTTGCATCAGCTTGCATTTTGAAAGTTCCTAATACAGGTTGATTACCCCTTATCCTGAATTCTGAAAGTCAGAAGATTCCAAAATCTGTGGGCAGCCATAGCATGGTACATACTGATGAGAGGCACGCTGGTTTTAAGCAGCATGTCCTTTGGCAAAGGCTGCTCAGTGTCTCCATGCTAGTGTACACTGTGGCACTGCAGCAGAAAGTGAATCACCGCTCTCCTGTCTCGTTCCCCTTCACCTGCGACATTAGATTCTCCAAAATTCCAGAATGTAGAAAAATCTGAAATAATCAGTGTCCCAATTAGGAATGCTCAGCCTGTAATTATGAACATAAAATATGTAATATTAAAATGTTTTGGCTATATGTGGTTAATGCATGCAGTGGATTCCATTGTGCTCTAATGTATAATCACATGTAGCACAATGAAAGGACTTGTGTGCGTTAACAAATGCTCATTTCTTAACACGTCTGTTCTGATCTTTAATATATAACCATTGGATACCTTGCCTCAGTTTTCTCTCTCCAGAGGGGCTTAAAACTCAGCTTCTCTCCCAAGCAGTGTTCCTCAGTGCTCATCCTGGATGTTGACGTCTGCTGCAGGAAGCACCAGGCAGTGTTGTTCTCTCTATTGACATGTGCATGCAGTTAGGCTGGGGTCAGACGAACGCAGTGCGAACGCGCGTGCAGCCATACTTAATCACGGCCGTAGTAGCAGCAAATAACGGCCAATGACGCGCAATAGGGATGTGCGTTTCGGGTTTCGGAATTTCGGAATTTTCACGAAATTTCCCGATTCGTGTTTTCGGATGCGGACGATTTTCCGAAAATTTTTAGATCCGAAAACGGCAGATCCGAAAAGTTTTCCGAGCCGAAACGAAATATTTTCGGAATTTTCGAATGGACTTGAAATGTGTCAAATCGAAATTTATTGCTTTGAAACGAGGAGAACAGACGTTCCGAAAAACCGAAAATTTCCGAAATCACGAAAAGTCGATACAAAATATGAGCAAAGTGACACGAAAATACGAAAAATGGTCGATATTCCGAAAAAAAATGTACACGAAAAACGAGTCGAGCCGAACCGAATCGAAACAGAAATCGGTCGAAACGAGCCGAATCGAAAAGTTTAAACATCCGAAAAATCGAATCGAATCGAACCGAAAAAAAAATCGGTGCACAAGCCTAACGCGCAATATACGAAGAACGGCCGCACGAAAGTTCGGCCGCGCAACACAAGCGGAAATGAACGCATTTTTTCGAGAACGTGAAACTGCTAGTACTGACGTACAGAGTGCGCTGCATCCGCTAGCGGCGTGTGTGCGTGATTCTGAAATGTCAGACGCTGTTAATGTCTGGCCTATATAACGTCCAGACGCAAAAAGTGTTTTATTGATGATCCGTACAAAATCACGGCCGAAAATGCGGATCGTATGACCAGTATCGCGTATTCCGTGAAAAAATACGTCCATTCCTTCGAACGCACTTTTTCACGGACGACGCGAAAAATGCATTCGTCTGACCCTAGCCTTAATCAAATGCTTCCCAATGCAAAAGCACTAGTTAATGAGTTTCAACTTAACCCCTTCACTGCAGAGCATTTCACATCTGTCTGCTGAGTTCATATTTTTCGCTTTGGCGCTTCATATTTAAACGTGATTTGAAGTCACATATTATTATATGACCCATACAAATTGTATATCCTTTTTTATGGCAGACTTGGCAGATTCATAATGTATCATGCCCTTCCAGAATGCTATAACAAACAATGTAAAAAAAATTGAATTACCTTGAACACATGAACTGATCCGATCATGCGCCTGTGTCCATGCGCCTCCTGTCCTGCCTTCACCACCCCCACTGTCCCGGGTTGGCACCTCAACGACTTTCTCCTGACTGACCCCCAGACTTCACGCAACTGCGAACAGGCCCTGTCTCCATACTTTCAGGACAACGTGACTCCAGACGTGACCCTACTGATGATATGGGAGGCTCATAAATGCACAGTACGCAGGTTTTACATTCTCAAAGCATCAGAACACAAGAAATATAGAGAGGCGGTGACCATGGACCTCTTGACTCATATCCGTTGTCTGGAGACCCTACATAAAGACTCCCTTGCTCCTGCCAATTTAACGGCCTTGCAGAGGGGACTGGCGACCCTTAACTTAACTCCACTAATCACCGATAAGACCTTCTTTTTTGCACATGGGGATAAAAGCGGGAAACTGCTAGCTCGTAAATCGGCCATTGCCACGTATATTGCCAGGATTAACGACTCCCAGGGTACCACGCATCACCTCCCAGACCACATTCTCCCTACTACACTCTCTTATTTTGCAGCTCTGTAAGGCTTGCTGAACCCTGAGATGGACAGGGGATGTAGAGCTACTTCTCAGCGGATCCATGAATTCCTGTTCGAGCATGTTACGCGGCGACTGACCCCTACAGTGGTCCAACTCCTGGAGTCCCCCCTGACTGCGGAGGAACTGACAGAGACGGCGAAGTCTTCTAAAACTGGTAAATGCCCAGGCCCTGATGGCCTCCCCTACCCTACAGTATTATAAACGCTTCGCTAAGAAAATTTACCCTCGATTCCTTGTGGCGTTTAACTCCATTATAGATGGTCATGCCACCCCCTCCAGAACCTGGCGGCTAACATCTCTTTAATTCCCAAGGAAGGCAAGGACGCGGAGAGGTGTGAAAGCTATCGCCCCATCTCGCTGCTGAATTGCGATCTTAAAGTGTTCATGAAGATACTTGCTTCACGCCTACAGCCTTATTTTCTGGGTTTGATTCACCAAGATCAGGTTGGATTAATTTCAGGTCGGTCAGCACGAGATAACAAGGTTAGGGCTCTGACGCTGATGCACAGGGTGGCAAGGCAACAGGAGAGCCTTCTCCCCCTCTCTATGGATGCATAGAAGGCCTTCAACAGAGTAAATTGGAATTTTTTTTTGCAACTATTTCACATATGGGTCTGGGCCCCAATCTCTGCACTTGGATCCAGGCGTTGTATGCGGAGCCAACGGCACAGATTTACGTTAATGGGGTGTATACGGCAGTGGCGTGCAGTGAGTTCAGTGGCTGGTGAGGCACTGGCTTGTATCAGAGCCAGATATACACAGGATATTGCCCCAGCTCTCATGGATATGCCCCCAGCACACATGGATACTGCCCCCAGCACACAAGGATAATGCCCCAGCTCACATGGATATGCCCCAGCAGCTCTCATGGATATGCCCCAGCTCCTCTCATGGATATTGCCCCAGCTCCTCTCATGGATTTTGCCCCAGCTCCTTTCATGGATATACTGCCCCAGCTCCTCTCATGAAATGCCCCAGCTCCTCTCATTGATATTGCCCCAGCTCATTGATATTGCCCCAGCTCATGGATTTGCCCCAGCTCATGGATATGCCCCAGCTCATGGATATGCCCCAGCTCATGGATAATGGATATGCCCCTGCACATGGATTTGCCCCAGCAGCACATGGATATGCCCCAGCTCATGGATTTGCCCCAGCACATGGATTTGCCCCAGCAACTCATGGATATGCCCCAGCTCATGGATATGCTCCAGCACATGGCTATGCCCCAGCTCATGGATATGGGATATGCCCCAGCTCATGGATTTGCCCCAGCTCATGGATTTGCCCCAGCACATGGATTTGCCCCAGCAACTCATGGATATGCCCCAGCTCATGGATTTGCCCCAGCAACTCATGGATGTGCCCCAGCAACTCATGGATGTGCCCCAGAAACTCATGGATGTGCCTCAGCACATGGATTTGCCCCAGCACATGGATTTGCCCCAGGACATGGATTTGCCCCAGCAGCACATGGATTTGCCCCAGCTCATGGATTTGCCCCAGCACATGGATTTGCCCCAGCAGCACATGGATATGCCCCAGCAGCACATGGATATGCCCCAGCTCATGGATTTGCCCCAGCACATGGATTTGCCCCAGCAACTCATGGATATGCCCCAGCTCATGGATATGCCCCAGCACATGGATATGCCCCAGCTCATGGATATGGGATATGCCCCAGCTCATGAATTTGCCCCAGCTCATGGATTTGCCCCAGCGCATGGATTTGCCCCAGCAACTCATGGATATGCCCCAGCTCATGGATTAGCCCCAGCAACTCATGGATGTGCCCCAGCAACTCATGGATGTGCCCCAGCACATGGATTTGCCCCAGCGCATGGATTTACCCCAGCAGCACATGGATTTGCCCCAGCTCATGGATTTGCCCCAGCACATGGATTTGCCCCAGCAGCACATGGATATGCCCTAGCTCATGGATTTGCCCCAGCTCATAGATTTGCCCCAGCACATGGATTTGCCCCAGCAACTCATGGATATGCCCCAGCTCATGGATATGCCCCAGCTCATGGATATGGGATATGCCCCAGCACATGGATTTGTCCCAGCAACTCATGGATATGCCCCAGCACATGGATATGCCCCAGCTCATGGATATGGGATATATCCCAGCTCATGGATTTGCCTCAGCTCATGGATTTTCCCCAGCATATGGATTTGCCCCAGCAACTCATGGATATGCCCCAGCTCATGGATTTGCCCCAGAAACTCATGAATGTGCCCCAGCAACTCATGGATGTGCCCCAGCACATGGATTTGCCCCAGCACATGGATTTTCCCCAGCAGCACATGGATGTGCCCCAGCTCATGGATTTGCCCCTGCACATGGATTTGCCCCAGCAGCACATGGATATGCCCCAGCTCATGGATTTGCCCCAGCACATGGATTTGCCCCAGCAACTCATGGATATGCCCCAGCAACTCATGGATATGCCCCAGCACATGGATATGTCCCAGCTCATGGATATGGGATATGCCCCAGCACATGGATTTGCCCCAGCACATGGATTTGCCCCAGCAACTCATGGATATGCCCCAGCTCATGGATTTGCCCCAGCAACTCATGGATGTGCCCCAGCAACTCATGGATGTGACCCAGCACATGGATTTGCCCCAGCACATGGATTTGCCGCAGCAGCACATGGATTTGCCCCAGCTCATGGATTTGCCCCAGCACATGGATTTGCCCCAGCAGCACATGGATATGCCCCAGCTCATGGATATGCCCCAGCAGCACATGGATATGCCCCAGCTCATGGATGTGCCCCAGCAACTCATGGATATGCCCCAGCTCATGGATGTGCCCCAGCAGCACATGGATTTGCCCCAGCTCATGGATATGGCGCCCCAGCTCATGGATATGCCCCAGCAGAGTCACATTGTTCCTGCAGGGGAGGGCTCCTTATTTACCTGAGACAGCTCCTCACTGGCTGTGCTGTCCAAGTGGAGAGAGAAGAGGTCGGCTGCTTCCTGTCCCACGTGTCTCTGTGGTGCTGACACGAGGTGATGTAGGAGGAGCTGCTGGAGCTTGAGAGTGTGTGTGACTGTGTCTGACAACCCCCCCTCTGTGCTGAGCGCATGTGTGTGTGTGTGTTTATCGCACACACATGCGCTCAGCACTTTCTGGAGGCGGTTTGTCACAGTCACACTGCTGTGATCTCCCTGCCCGCCCCCCACGATTGACGAGGACAGTCACATGACTGTCCTGTGTCAATCAAACCATGGGAGCACTGCCTCCCATGGTGGGCTTTTTTTTAAAAAAAAAAACTTGCTTGAGACAATGGAGCATTCCCATTGGCTCAAGCTTCATTTGCTGTCATTGCCTGGAGGCAATGACGAGCTTGCCTGCCACCAGCCTGAGCTCCGCAATTAGCGTAGCGTTGGGCTGCGTAAATTGCGTAGCCTAGGCTGGCTCAGTGCTGCCCCTGCCATCTGTGTAGTGTATTACACACACACACACACAGCAGCCGGCAAATTGTGAAAGTGAAAGCGCAGGAGAAAAAAAAAGAGGACAGAGAAGAAGCAAAGCACAGCGAGGGAGTGAGGAGAGGTGAGTATGAGTATAAATAACAATTTATTTGCAGTTTAAATGTACATACACACACATCACATGTCATTACACACAATGAGCTCATTAATTTACT
Source organism: Leptobrachium leishanense (assembly GCA_009667805.1). Classification (NCBI taxonomy): domain Eukaryota; kingdom Metazoa; phylum Chordata; class Amphibia; order Anura; family Megophryidae; genus Leptobrachium; species Leptobrachium leishanense. The sequence goes on along the minus strand of CM019066.1, from coordinate 265,406,714 downwards.
GGCATGGCAGGGGAGGCTCCGCCTCCCCTGCCACTCCTGAGTGCACGTCCCTGGTATACGGAGCTCTTTGTAATACATAACAGGACTAGACAGGGCTGTCTGCTGTCTCACCTGTTATTTATCATGTCTTTGGAGCCCTTTCTTTCTTCTGTCCGAGCTAACCCGGACATTCGGGGATTCCAGACAGAACATAGGTCGCAGATGATCTCCTGTGTTTTATCGCTCACCCGGAAACAGGTCTGGCAGCCTGCCCCTTAGTGACTGCTAAGCTCATGGATACTAGGGCAGCGCTACAGAGCCATCCCCAGCATCCCCTCCAAGGCGTCCTTAGGACTCCATGGTGGATCGTGCTGCTGGGTCACATGACCGGCAGGGTCTCGCCTCTTGCGAGATCCTGCTGGTCGGCAGAGTGATCACAGAGGAAGACAGGGTACTTTCTTCCCCCAGTCACCTCTGAGCTGGTAGTAACTTTTTCTTAACCAAGTGATCCTAACGCTAGTTAATCTGTGCTTGCACTTTGCTCTCCCATGTTAGGTATAGGGAGCGCAAAGTACAGTAAACACGCGCTACAAATTGCAAATTAACAAGCTCTAATGGGTTTTTTAACCTGTTAACGATTCGAAGGCGATGTGTGCGCAGCGTTATGATCTCCTTTAAGCTAGCGCTAACGCTGGCGCTAGTGTGAGCTTGAAGGAAGTGATAGAGCCCACTGTATTTTTTTGGAAAAAAATACGTGACTTTAGGTAAAAAGCGATAGAAAACTATTTTTTCATTAGAGCAGCATCATTGTTCACATTATAATTTAAACGTCAACAATAATGCTGCATTAATAAATTAAGAAAAAAGAAAAAAGAAATTTCGATTTTTATTTATATTTATTTATTAATTTTTAAAGCTTCTATTTTACACTGAAACTGGTCATGTTTAGCATCATCGGAAAGGCAATGCTCTCACCCCCTAGTTGCCCCCAATCAGGAGATAGGGGCATCCATAGGACTCCCATATCTCCACCATAAGTGGCTGCTATGGGTTAACTCCCGAACTGATGTCATCACGTCCATGCATGATGACATCAGTGGGCGGGGGAGATCCAGGGGGCTTGGCTAACATCTTGGATGTCAGCCACTTCCAGGAGAGGACCGCAATCCAGCACTTATGGAGTTAAAGGGAGGCACCACTGGAGAGGGCAGACTGTGCCATTTCTAGCGGTGCCTTCTTTCCTCTCTGGCCATTGGTGATGGGGAGAGAGAGGGGACCCCACCCCTCCCCTTCAGGCACTCTCCCTGCTCTGATGAGGGGGGTGCCTGAAACAGACATCTGGGGGTGCCTGAAACAGGAAGCTGGCCAGGGTCCCGGAGACGGGAGGCGGGGCTGACATCCAAGATCTCCGTCTGCACCAGGAGACCACAGCGATCAGCCAAAATAGCGGGTGATCACTAGAGTGAGGACGCGCTCAGCATGTCATCCGTACACTGAGCGTGATCGAGACGACACGCTGAGCGTTTCCTTCGCAGCCAAGTGGTTAAAAAACTGAGCTTGATGGACACCCATGAAGTTGTCCAGCAAGATAGAATACGATAGAGACATATAGAAAGTTTCATAGAAGTGAAAACCCTGTATTTTGAAATGCAAAGGGGGTATGGGCGAACACTCAGCATAACTTGAGCCATTAATTAAATTTATCTAGCTATGATAAATACAGCATCCCTTTATCTCCTTTACTATCAAGTGGTTTTCCAAAATAACACAGTCAGTCAAATCAACAAGTGGTTTCTTTCTTGGAAAAGCATTTTTATTTAATTATACAGTAAAAAATGTTTAGGAATATTCCCAATATATATCTTACTGTAATTACCTATTTGTCAGGCAGATGTCTAAGATATTTCCCAGCTGGTGTTAGAAAAGTGTTAGCACCTCGGGCACCTTGTCCATGGTGTAAAAACTTTGAGGGCATCTTCTGGAGCTTAAAAGCAGATTAAATTAGTTTGCAACAAAGAAATTTAATTTGCAGTGATACAGCCTAGCCCCAAATCATATTATCAGTCACTATCTCGGCTACTGTGTCTGCTATTACCATTATTGTGTATACACTATCCCAGCAGTGAAGGGATTAATATATCCTGATTTGTGACATGTCAAAAACAATAGTATGCCTCCTGCACAGTCGCTTATTTATATTAATACCATAAATATACGCGGTATTATTTTTTTTTAAATCTTTTTCAGATCCTGCATTTCATTTTGAATTTTTTTCTCTGCAATGTGCATCTCCACTTTATACACCTTGCAAGAATTCCTCCAGGTAGCTTGATTCTTGTTTCCTGTCTATTAAACAATTTTAAAAGTGCACAATCAAAAAATCACACTTTGTATGATGTGCAATGAGTGTATATATTCCTTCCTAACATCAGCCACAGTTAACACAGTCAAGCAGGCAGCAGTTACGATTACAAAAGAAATCATATTAATTTGCAGTAAAGAAATTTGCTGGCAGCGTTGCAGCAGGCTAGGCAAGCTTTTAATTATTTTAATGGATGGAGATAGAGTTATTGTAATAATATAATTGTTGCCCTCGGGAGGGTATTAATAACAAATTAAATGAAAATGTTTTATGTCTTTAAAAAATTGTCAGTGCTGTAATCTCTCCATGTAATGGTATTATCTACATTTTCAGCCTGCTTTTTTCTATTGTATACATCATAAACTCACCAAACGTACACTTTTATGTAGTCTGTAATTGCACAATATTGTTTTATCCTACAAGTATTTTCCCATAATCTATTTGTATATAATGTACCAACACACATTGGGCCCTATTACGCTCCTGGCGTTAAAACGCGGGCGCAGGGGAGGAAAAACTGCGTCCGCAGTTTCCCCCCTTGAGCCCGCATTTTAACGCCAGATTACAATTAGGGATAAACTGTTCGGGTTCGGACGGTTCGGGGTTTGACCTGAACTTAGCCTGTTCGAGCAGATCGCGAACCCCGAACATTTCCGGGTGTTCGCCGCATGTTCGACCACAATGGATCACAATGCATTTTCCTACTGCCTGAAGCTCGTAATTGGCTACAGCCTTGCACCTGACCACAGGTCTGGTGCAAGACTGGTTGAACACTATGCCAATCACCGCTCAGAGTCCTGATTGGGCAAATTTTTCCCAATCATGGGCTCACAGAGCTAAGTCCCGCAGCACACTATTTTAAGGTTTCAACGCAGCGCTTTCTGCACCCTTTTTTAGAGGAGATTTCAAAGAAGATAGTTGTGTGTGTTGTTACTGCCGGTCTGCCACGCTACTGGGGGGGTCTGGGGGGGGCTCATTTCGACCAAATATCAGGGAATTTAGGGGATGTGTGTCTTGTCACTGTGCCAGCAAGTTTTTTTGGGGTTTACAACTTTATTTAAAACATTTGTGTATTGAGGTGATTTTCTGGGTCTTGTCACACTGTGCCAGCAAGTCTTTTTGGGTCTCATTTATACCAAATATCAGGGAATTTAGGTGATGTGTGTCTTGTCACTGTGCCAGCAATTTTTTTGGGGGTTTACAACTTTATTTAAAACATTTTTGAATTAAGGTGATCTTCTGGGTCTTGTCACCACTCACCACTGTGCCAGCAAGTCTTTTTGGGTGTCATTTTTTACCAAATATCAGGGAATTTAGGTGATGTGTGTCAATGTCACTGTGCCAGCAATTTTTTTTGGGGTGTACAACTTTCTTTAAAACATTTGTGAATTGAGGTGATCTTCTGGTCTCGACACACAGCCAGCAATTATTTTTGGGGCTCACTACTTTCTTTAAAACACTTGTGAATTAAGGTGATCTGTGTCTCGTCATACAAACAGTACCACGCTGTATTTTGGGGCTCACTAATTTCTTTAAAACACTTGGAATTAAGGTGATCTGTGTCTCGTCATACAAACAGTACCACGCTGTATTTTGGGGCTCACTAATTTCTTTATAACACTTGTGAATTAAGGTGATCTGTGTCTCGTCATACAAACAGTACCACGCTGTATTTTGGGGCTCACTAATTTCTTTAAAACACTTGGGAATTAAGGTGATCTGTGTCTCGTCATACAAACAGTACCACGTTGTATTTTGGGGCTCACTAATTTCTTTAAAACACTTGGGAATTAAGGTGATCTGTGTCTCATCATACAAACAGTACCACGCTGTATTTGGGGCTCACTAATTTCTTTAAAACACTTGGGAATTAAGGTGATCTGTGTCTCGTCATACAAACAGTACCACGCTGTATTTTGGGGCTCACTAATTTCTTTAAAACACTTGGGAATTAAGGTGATCTGTGTCTCGTCATACATACAGTACCACGCTGTATTTTGGGGCTCACTAATTTCTTTAAAACATTTGTGAATTAAGGTGATCTGTCTCTTGTCACTGGCTGCCAGCTATCAGTGTGTCTCACTGAGTTAAACCAGAGTTATTTAAATCTTTATACCAGAGTTGAATCAGAGTTCTGTATATATTAATCTATATATCACTCACCATGTCTGAAAGAACAAAAAGGACAGGCAGAAGCTCCAAGCCACAGATAAGAGGGCAAGCAGCCCCTGTGTCGGGAGGCTGTGTCTCTGGTCGTGGTGGACATGGTGCATCCTCTGCAGGGGCACGCTTGTCCTTTCTAACTGATGCTGGCCGTCTTAAGCAGCAGCAGCAACATACAGAGGACTTGGTGGATTGGCTAACCAGACCATCCTCATCCTCCGAGTCCTCTGCCTGTCAGGCTTCTAGTGCTTTACAGTCCACCTCAGCTGCCAAAGCATCTAATGCAGCCTCCATGTCCACAGCTACTCCTGCCGTAGCCTCGCTATCACACACGGAGGAGTCAGCTGAATTGTTTGACTACAATGAGAGTGACATGCTGCTTGAGGATGCGCAGCAAATACAGTGCTCTGATTCAATCTCTGAGGTTGAGCAAGGGAGTATAATCAACCTAGAGGAAGGGGGTGCCAGTGATGACACACAAATATCTGGCACTCATGTTGCCCCAGCAGCTGCAGCATACTGCCAAGTTGGCTCCAGTGACGAGGAGATAGGGGGTGAAGATGACATTGATGATGATGAGGTCACTGACTCCACCTGGGTGCCAGATCGAACTGAGGAATCAAGTGAGGAGGAAGGGGAGGAGGAGGAGGCACAGCAAACACGAGGCACAACATCCTTTGTGACCAACCGTAGCACTAGCCAGTCCAAGGCATCACATGTCAGAGCTGCTCCGGTGCAGAGCGCTGTTGTCTCAAAGAACACATGCAGGAACTCTGCTGTCTGGGAGTTCTTTAAGAACTGTGCAGCAGACCCCACCGTTGCTATTTGTAATCTATGTCAGAGGAGGCTGAAGCGTGGGATAAACACCGGACACTTGGGTACCACGTGCTTGAGGCGACATATGAACAAGTGCCACACATCCCGTTGGGGCAAAACTTTGCGTAGGTCCTCCTCCTCCTCATCTGTCTCTACCCACACTGTATGTCTTGCCATGCAATTGCCTACAACCTCCACCGACAGGGATGCTGCTACAGTAATGGATGTACCAGCAGGTCCTTCCTCACAATGTGACATCATCCCAGTAGCTGAAGATTTACGCAGTCAGATTACGTTGCCGCAGCTGCTGCAGCGAAAGAAAAAATATAGTCCCAACCATCCCCAAGCACAGCGTCTAAATGCCAGCTTAGCAAAATTACTCGCATTGCAGCTGCTGCCTTTCCAGCTGGTGGACTCTGCTCCCTTCCGTGAATTTGCTGAATGCGCTGTACCACAGTGGCAGGTTCCAAAACGCCATTACTTTTCACGCAAGGCCATTCCAGCACTATACCAACACGTGGAAGACAATGTTATCCAGTCATTGGGAAAGGCAGTCAGCAGCAAGGTGCTTGTCACTTTAGACACGTGGTCCAGCAAGCATGGCCAGGGTTGTTACATTTCCTTCACGGCACACTGGGTAACTCTGATTGCAGCTGGGAGGGATCCAAGACGGGGCTCTGTGCTGGAGCTTGTTCATCCACCACGCCTCCAGAAAGCTGCTTGTATGAAGTCTGTCTGCTCCACCACCACCACCTTTTCCTCCTCCTCCTCCTTCTCTGTCTCTGGCGAAGTGGCAGTTAAACCGACGCCTGACAGGGTGTACGCAATGGCTCAAGCAAAAAGATGCCATACTGTGCTTGAGCTGGTTTGTTTAGGGGACAGGAGCCACACCGGGTCAGAAATTTTGTCAGCTCTGCAGGGGCAGGTGCAGAGATGGTTAACACCACGCCAGCTTGAGCTGGGAATAATCGTCTGCGATAATGGCAGCAACCTTCTCTCCGCCCTACGCAAGGGTAAATTGACGCATGTACCATGCCTAGCACACGTCCTAAATCTGGTGGTACAGCGTTTCCTAACCAGGTACCCAGAGCTTCTCATCCAGGCCAGAAAAGTCTGCAGCCACTTCAGATGGTCATTCCCAGCAAGCGTTTGCCTGGCAGAAATTCAAAGAGAATTCCACCTTCCCACATATCGTCTCATCTGTGACATGCCCACCAGGTGGAATTCGACATTAGCAATGCTGCAGCGTCTGCACAAGCAGCAGAGGGCCATCAACAAGTACCAGTGTGAGTATGGCACAAGGACAGGTTCAGGCGAACTTGGTTTTTTTCCCCCCCGCAGTGGCTGATGATCAAGGATGCATGCACTGTACTGTCACCATTTGAGGAGGCAACGAGGATGGTGAGCAGGGACAGTGCATGCATCAGTGACACAATTCCTTTAGTGTTCCTGCTGGAGCACAGTCTGCGGGGAATTATAGATGTGGCTCTAGAGGCAGAGCAGCGGGAGGAAGAGGAGGCCTTCCCTAGCTCTCAAGGCCCCAGTCTTTACGCAGACAGCATTCCAGCAGGTCCGACTCAGATCAGACAGGAGGAGGATGAGGAGGAGGACTATTTAAGTAGTGGGGGCATTGAAGGTGGGGATTCCTCAAGGCAGGGTTTTGTGTGCCCAGAAACAGAAGGGCTTGTGCGTGGCTGGGAGGAGGAAGTGCACGATACGGTCATCCTCATTGACCAAGAAGACATTCGGCAGCTAATGCCACCTCCAACCTACGCTGCATGGGCTCCCTAATGATGCAAAGCCTGCTAAAGGACCCCAGGATTCGTGCTATCAAGGAGAGGGATCATTACTGGTTGGTAACCCTTCTTGATTCACGATACAAGGGGAAAGTTGCAGAGCTCATCCTGCCCGCACAGAGGGAGCACAGGATGACAAAACTTGAGGACGCTTTAAAGCGAAACTTGTGTAACACCTTTCCAGGCACTGTTAGATTACCAAGTGCTCACACACGTGCTTCTGAGGCTGCAGGTGATCAGAGGAATAGCGGTGAAGGCCAGGGCTGCTTGACTGATGCATTTTTAAATTTTTTTAGTCCTTGATGCCCAGGGACGTCAAATGTAGGCACAGTGTCTTCACCATATGGTGCAGGACTACCTAGGGGCAAGAGCAGACCTGGATACCTTTCCAGCAGATGATCCACTGGCTTACTGGGTGTTGAGATTGGATCACTGGCCAGAACTTAGCCAATATGCTATGCAGCTACTAGGTTGCCCTTCATCTAGCGTGCTTTCCGAAAGGACGTTCAGTGCCGCTGGAGGTTTTGTCACAGACAAAAGAGTGCGTCTGTCCACCGACTCTGTAGACTGGCTGACATTTATAAAAATGAATCAGTCCCGGATCAGCAGCTATCAATCCCCTGATGCTGAAGTAATGGAATAGATAGGGGATGTCCTCTTCTGCATTCACAAAACCTCCAGCACTGAACTCTTCCACAATACCACAAAAGGGTTACGGTGTGACGGCACTTGCTGCCATGAAAGGCACAATATCTGGCTGCACTGACGCCCATTAAAAAGAAAAAAAACACTTTTCAATATAGGACCACATGGGCCACCCATGCACTCTTCCACAATACCACAGAGGGGTTACTGTATGATGATACTTGATGGCCTGGCATTAAAGGCACAATATCTGGGTGCACTGACGCTCATTAACAGATAAAAAACTTTTCAATATAGGACCACATGGTCCACCCCTGCACTCTTCCACAATACCACAGAGGGGTTACTGTATGATGATACTTGATGGCCTGGCATTAAAGGCACAATATCTGGGTGCACTGACGCCCATTAACAGATAAAAAAAAACACTTTTCAATATAGGACCACATGGTCCACCCCTGCACTCTTCCACAATACCACAGAGGGGTTACTGTATGATAGTACTTGCATGCCTGGCACTAAAGGCACAATATCTGGGTGCACTGACATTGACGCCTGTATCAGATTCATATCCTCAGAGGGGTTACGGTGTGACGGCACTGTTGCCGACGCTAAAAGCCCGATTTTAAAGCACCTATTGTTACTTTCATCCAAAGCCTGCATAAGTTTCACAATAATTTAGCCCAAAAAAAACTAAACTTTTTCTGCGCGTCCTAAAATGTCTTTTCATAGAGGCTGCCGCCCCCAGCAGTTGTTTATGGATAGATTAAAGGAAAAGCATTTACCGTCATATGAAACTTCATTTATTTGTTTTTAAGTGTTTCTATACATCCTAGAAATCCGAAACTTCACGGGCAGGTTATGGGGACCTCCTAGGCACGATATTTGAAGGAATTTTTAGTTTTTATTTTTAACCCTTATTTCATGGAAAACTCACTGTCCCTTTAAAACCGTTTTTTTAAAAACTTTTTGTCCTTGTTTCCTGTCCCCCAGGGCACTACCCAGACCCCCATACACCTTTTATGGCAAATATGTATCATATATGCCCTCTTGGAGGGCACTCTAAAAAACCGAATTTTCAGCCCCATTGACTTGCATGGGGGTTCGGGTTCGGTCCCAACAAATGGGAAGTTCGGGTTCAGGCTCGAACCGAATTCGGGGAGTGTTCGGCTCATCCCTAATTACAATACAGGCGCAAAAAATGCTGCCTGCATTGTTATCGATCGTTAAAATTTCGGATGCGCGCGACAGCGTTGAGCGCAGCCATACGCATCCTCTCAATGGAGTCCATAGGACTCCATTGAGTTCCTCTCTGCTGGTCACGTGACCGGCCGGATCTCACATAGCGAGATCCAGACGATTTGGCGTAGGGATATGCAGGGAACGACGGAGGGGACTTTTTCCCCCGTCTTTCCCTGCTCCTGCTGGCCGGAGGAGGCGACTGGAGCCACGGTCCTCGCCGCGGGACAGGAGGTGAGTATAGGATTTTTTATTTTAGTTTTTGAGCTGGTGTTAACAGATTCTGCAGAAGCGGAATCCGTTAACACCAGGTCCTGGCTCTGGTTAACTTTGCGTTGACCAGAGCCAGGCGTTAATCAGCGCTGGGACATTGTAATACCAGCGCTGATTAACGCGTTGCACTCCCTATGTTAAGTATAGAGAGCGCAAAGTGCAGTGACCTCGCGCTGAACATCGCGAGGTCCCAAACGTAAACGGGTTTTTTAACCCATTTGCATTTGGATTGTAATATGCGGCACATAACGCAGCTAACGGTAGCGCTCACACAGGTGAGCGCTACCGTTAGCATGAAGAATGTAATAGGGGCCATTGTGTGTAAAATTTACACAATGTGATTTTATATTTTAAGAAAAATATATACCATTTGTTTTGGCAAATAGCAATCAAATAATCCAACATAGCGATTCATCGTTTATTCGCATCCTGAGGTTATTAAAAGGGGCCGAAATCACAACTGGACCACCAAGGCCATCAGGGTTATTCAGAGAAAGGTGAAAACCAGGAGAACTGACAGGAGAAGAGACCAAATAGCCAATTTGGAAAGTGAGATAAATGGAGAATTTTTCTGGTTTGGCTAATTTGACCTAGAATTTTCATTTCTCCAGTCATTCCCCTGGTTTTCACCTTTCTCTGAATAGACCTGTATGACTTCAAAGAAACAGACTGGATGGGGCAGCACCAGGGTCAGTGATTTACTAAAGTAGCTCAAGTGGCTGATTTAGGTCAACCCAACAAAGGGTGCAACCTTTGCAGTGGCATTTCCACAGCTCAGCCTTCATCCTGACTAGCTCCAACTTTACCTGCCCTCTGAATCTCAGCCAAACTACAAAACGCATTACAATCATTAGGGTCTGAGAGTCTTACAAATCTGCAAATATGGCTGGATCCATATCTGCTGCTCAAGTTAGGATCAGGAGGCGACATTGAGCAGTACATGGAGTAAATGTTAAACCTGAAAACACTGAGCCATCAGGTGTCCCATCTTTGACACTCACAAGTATTAGCTTCAGTTCTTGGACAGAAACCGGGAAATGGTAGTTAGGAAATAAGATTAAGATGAGGTGAGATTTAAGTTTATAATAAAATGATATGATTGCTCCTATGCCAGACCCCTTGGAACACCTACCACACTAACAGGTCTATTCACTAAAGGTGAAACTCAGAAGGATGACAGGAGAAGTGAAAATTATAGGTCAAAATAGCCAAACCAGAAAAATTCTCCCATTTATCTCACTTTCCAAATCTGGTATTGTTTTCTTCTCCTGCCAGTTCTCCTGAGTCTCATCTTTTAGTGAATAGACCTGTAAGTCTGCCTTCTGTGCACTCTTACAACACCTACAACACTCAGCCAGCCCATGAATTCTCACAACACCTTCAACACTAACCCAATCCCCATGCACTTTCACACCATCTATCAAGGACAGCTAGATTCCCATGCACTCTCAAAACACTAACCGTACTCAAACAGGTCCCTGTGTACTCTCAAACAGCCTTCAGACTCTGTCAGCCACCACGTAATCTCAAACACCTTAAACACTCTGCCTGCTCCCCTCTGCACTCTCTCAAACACCTTACCACTTCCAGCCAACCATGCACTCTCAAATACCCACCACACTAACCCAGCTTTCCCATAAACTCACAAAACCTACCACCCTCAGTAAGCCCACCATGCACTTCTCACAACCCCCTATACACCTATTCGCAAACTCCATACTCTCACAATTAGAGATGAGCCGAACACCTCCGTGTTCGGTTCGCATTCGAACTCGAACAATTTCAAAAGTTTGAGTTCGAACGCAAACACGATCCGAACTCAATGCAAGTAAACGGGAGTCGAACGTTCAATTTTTAGAGTGCCCTGCAAGAGGGCTATATTCAAGATATTTGCCATAAAAGGTGTATGGGGGTCCAGGTAGTGCCCTGCGGGACAGGAAACAAGGGAAAAAAGTTTTAAAAAAAAGTTTTTAAAAGAACAGTGATTTTTCCATGAAATAAAGGTTAAGAATAAACACGAAAAATTCCTTCAAATATCATGCCTAGGAGGTCCCCATAACCTGCCCGTGAACTGGCGGATTTTTCAGATGTATAGAAACATTTAAAAAGAAAAAAATTACATTTCAAATGACGGTAAATGTTTTTCCTTTGATCTATTCATAAACAACTGCTTGGGGCGGCAACCTGTATGAAAAGAGCAGACGTTTTAGGACGCGCAGAACAAGTTTAGTGATTTTTTGGCTAAATTATGGTGAAACTTACGCAGGCTTTGGATGAAAGTAACAACAGGTGCATTAAAATTGGACATTTGGTGCCAGCTAGTGCCTTCCCACCGTAACCCCTCTGAGGTATTGTGAAAGAGTGCAGGGGTGGACTCTGCATTCAAATATTAAAGTGATAGGAATCTGGTACATGTGTCAGTGCACCCAAATATTGGACCTTTGGTGCCAGCTAGTGCCTTCACACTGTAACCCCTCTAAGGTATGGTGGAAGAGTGCAGTGGTAGCTGCTGATCCAGGACTGATTCAATTTTATAAATGTCAGCCGGTCTACAGAGTCGGTGGACAGACGCACTCTTTTGTCTGTGACAAAACCTCCAGCGGCACTGAACGTCCTTTCAGAAAGCACGCTGGATGAAGGGCAACCTAGTAGCTCCATAGCATATTGGCTAAGTTCTGGCAAGTGATCCAATCTCAACACCCAGCAAGCCAGTGGATCATCGGCTGTAAAGGTATCCAGGTCTGCCCTTGCCCCTAGGTAGTCCTGCACCATATGGTGAAGATGCTGGCAATGGGTGCCTGCATTTGATGTCCCTGGGCATTGTGGATAAAAAAATTGGAAAAGGCATCAGTCAAGCGGCCCCCTTCACCGCTCTTCCTCTGATAAACAGCAGCCTCAGAAGCACCTGTGTCATCAGTTGGTAACCTACCAGTGCCTGGAAAGGTGTTACACAAGTGTCGCTTTAGAGCGTCCTCAAGTTGTTTCATCCTGTGCTCCCTCTGTGAGGGCAGGATGAGCTCTGCAACCTTACCCTTGTATCGTGGATCAAGAAGGGTTGCCAACCAGTAATGATCCCTCTCCTTGATAGCATGAATCCTGGGGTCCTTTAGCAGGCTTTGCAGGATAATGAAGCCCATGCAGCGTAGGTTGGAGTTGGCATTAGCTTCAGAGTGGTCCTGGTCGCTGAGGATGACCGTATCGTGCACTATCTCCTCCCAGCCACGTACTAGTCCTTGGGTTTCTGGGGACACAAAACCCTCCCTGGAGGAAACCCCACCTTCAATGCCCCCACAACTTAAATATTCCTCCTCATCCTCCTCCTGTCTGATCTGCGGACCCGCTGGAATGCTGTCTGCGTAAAGACTGGGGCCTTGAGAGCTAGAGAAGTCCTCCTCTTCCTCCCGCTGCTCTGCCTCTAGAGCCACATCTATAATTCCCTGCAGAGTGCGCTCCAGCAGGAACACTAAAGGAATTGTGTCACTGATGCATGCACTGTCCCTGCTCACCATCCTCGTTGCCTCCTCAAATGGTGACAGTACAGTGCATGCATCCTTAATCATCAGCCACTGCGGGGGAAACAAAGTTGACCTGAACCTGTCCTTGTGCCATACTCACGCAGGTATTCATAGATGGCCCTCTGCTGCTTGTGCAGGTGCTGCAGCATTGCCAATGTCGAGTTCCACCTGGTGGTCATGTCATAGATCAGGTGGTTTGTGGGAAGGTGGAATTCTCTTTGAATTTCTGCAAGGCGAACACTTGCTGGGAATGACCGTCTGAAGTGGCTACAGACTTTTCTGGTCTGGCTGAGAAGCTCTGCCAGCCCTGGGTACCTGGTTAGGAAACGGTGTACCACCATATTTAGGACGTGTGCTAGGCATGGGACATGCGTCAACTTACCCAGGTGTAGGGCGGAGAGAAGGTTGCTGCCATTATCACAGACGACCATTCCCAGCTGAAGCTGGTGTGGTGTTAACCATCTCTGCGCCTGCCCCTGCAGAGCTGACAGAATTTATGGCCCGTGTGGCTCCTGTCCCCTAAACAAACCAGCTCAAGCACAGTATGGCATCTTTTTGCTTGAGCCATTGCGTAGCACCTGCCATGCGTCGGTTTAACTGCCACTTCACCAGAGACATTGAAGGAGGAGGAGGAGGAAGAGGAAGAGGTGGTGGAGCAGACAGACCTCATATAAGCAGCTTTCTGGGGGCATGGTGGATGAGCAAGCTCCAGCACAAAGTCCCATCATGGATCCCTCCCAGCTGCAAGCAGAGTTACCCAGTGTGCTGTGAAGGAAATGTAACGACCCTGTCCATGCTTGCTGGACCACGTGTCTAAAGTAATGTGCACCTTGCTGCTGACTGCCTTTCCCAATGACTCCATAACATTGTGTTCCACATGCTGGTATAGTGCTGGAATGGCCTTCCATGAAAAGAAATGGCGTTTTGGAACCTGCCCCTGTGGTACAGTACGTTCGGCAAATTCACGGAAGGAAGCAGAGTCCACCAGCTGGAAAGGCAGCAACTGTAATGCGAGTAATTTTGCCAAGCTGGCATTTAGACGTTGTGCATGTGGATGGTTGGGACAATATTTTTTCTTACGCTGCAGCAGCTGGGGCAACGAAATCTGACTGCATAAATCTGCAGCTGATGGGATGCTGGCAGATTCAGAGGAAGGACATGGTATACCCATTACTGTAGCATCATCCCTGTCAGTGGAGGTTGTAGGCAATGACATGGCAGGACATATAGTGGGGGTAGAGACAGATGAGGAGCAGGACCTATGCAAAGTGTTGTGCCAACGGGATGCATGGCAGGTGGTCATATGTTGCCTCAAGCACGTGGTACCCAAGTGTCTGATGTCTTTCCCATGCTTGATCCTCTTCAGAAATAGCTTACAAATAGCAACAGTGCAGTCTGCTGCACATGTCGTGAAGAACTCCCAGACAGCAGAGATCCTGGGCATGTGCTGTGAGACAACAGCGCTCTGCACCTGAGCAGCTCTGACACCTGATGCCTTGGACTGGCTATGGTTGCACATAGAGGACGTTCTGCCTCGTTTTTGTTGTGCCTCCTCCTTCTCCCTTGACTCCTCTGTTCGATCAGGCACCCAGGTGGAGTCAGTGACCTCATCATCATTGTCATCACCCCCTATCTCTTCATCACTGGAGCCAACCTCGCAATATGCTGCAGCTGCTGGGGAAACATGAGTGCCAGTTCTTTGTGTGTCACTGGCACCCCCTCCCTCTAGGCTGATTATACTCCCTTCCTCAACCTCAGAGTTTGAATCAGAGCACTGGAGTTGCTGCGCATCCTCAAGCAGCACGTCACTGTCACTGTAGTCAAACAATTCAGCTGACTACTCCATGTATGATAGTGAGGCTACGGCAGGAGTAGCTGTGGACATAGTGGCTGAATTAGATGTTTTGGCAGCTGAGGTGGACTGTAAACCACTAAAAGCCTGGCTGGCAGAGGATGAGGAGGATGAGGATGGCCTGGTTAGCCAATCCTGCAAATCCTCTGTATGTTGCTGCTGCTTAAGAAGGCCAGCACAAGGACAAGCGTGCCCCTGCAGAGGATGCACCACGTCCACGACAACCAGGGGAACAGCCTTCTGACACAGAGGCTGCTTACCCTCTTATCTGTGTCTGGGAGCATCTGCCTGTCCTTTTTTGGTCTTTCTGACATGGTGAGTGATATGTAGATTAAATATATACAGATTTTTCAGAACAATGCTATACGTCAGTGACACAGACTGGTTGATAGCTGGCAACACCCAGATTCTACTCTGAATAGATTAACAGATGAACTCTGATTAAACTTTGTTATTGTATGGTATCTAGAATTAGATTAAAGATATACTGATTTTGCAGAACAATGCTATATGTCAGTGATACAGCCTGGCTGATAGCTGGCAACACCCAGATTGTACTCTGAATAGATAAACAGATGAACTCTGATTAAACTGTGTTATGGTATGGTATCTAGAATTAGATTAAAGATATACAGATTTTGCAGAACAATGCTATACGTCAGTGATACAGCCTGCTAGCCTAGTAGCTGGTGGCAGTGCCAACACACAGATTACAATTCCCAGATATCTGCTACTAGTATGTGGGACCCCCTGATAGCTGGCAGTGAGAAGCCACAGATTACAATCCCCAGATATCTGCTAGACGTCTGTGAGACCCCAATGTCTGGCAGTGAGAAGACACAGATTACAATTCACAGATATCTTCTAGAAGTCTGTGAGACCCCAATAGCTGGCAGTGAGAAGACACAGATTACAATTCCCAGATAATTATCTTCTAGAAGAAAGTGAGACCCCAATAGCTGGCAGTGAGAAGACACAGATTACAATTCCCAGATAATTATCTGCTAGAAGAAAGTGAGACCCCAATAGCTGGCAGTGAGAAGACACAGATTACTATTCACAGAAATCTGCTAGACGTCTGTGAGACACACTGAAGGAACAATCTCCTCTCACTCCTGCAAAAAAAACACGTGCTGAGGCTGCAGGGAAGCCTTATATAGTGTGCTGCGGGACTTAGCTCTGTGAGTCCATGATTGGGCAAAATTTGACCAAACAGGACTCTGAGCCCTGATTGGCATAGTCTTCACCTGTCTTGCACCTGACCTGTGATCAGGTGCAAGGCTGTAGCCATTTACGAGCTTCAAGCAAGTGGAAAAGTACATTGTGGTCCATTGTGGTGCATTGTGGGCAAACACGCGGCGAACACGCAGCGAACACGTGGAAATGTTGGATGTTCGATTCGAACTCATGTTCGGATCGAACCGCCAGCCCATCCCTACTCACAATAATACTCAGCCATGTTCACCCATGCACAATCTTAACTCATTACTGTTAGGGTAAATCCGCTTCTCATTTGGATCCCTGATCATAGCCTGGTAGCAGCTTCAGAAGAGGAGACTTCAAGTTACGCTGCAGCGGAGAATAGCACACAGAAGAAGAAATGAAACACAGACAGCAAAGTAGTCAGTGGGCTCTTCTACCACACCCAAGTTTACTGAGGATTATATAGGATGTTATGACCCTTTTGCACAGTCATGCACAGTAATGTAAACGTTACAGAACAGCTGGACATATACATATAAGGGCATAATGTCACCATGCAGAATATACATTTAAAACCGGTGAAAAACTGTTTGAAGTGGCTAGGTAAATATATCACAGATACAAAACCTTTGGTTAGCCTTGTGGTTACTGTTTCACCATGTAGACATAAGTAATTTAGTCAAGGAATAGGGAACAGGGTGCGGTACATGGTATGTGACAACTCTATGTGCAGACACAGCTCAATCTGTAGAGGCAAATGTTAACCCTTTCCTTCAATCCCCTCTTAGATCATAACATGATCTCCCCCAACCTAGGTTGATAAGTTCCGCTGCAATAACGGGACAGATTGGTAGAGTACAGATGTTCAGGCTCGGGCGGGGCAATACACTTTAGGGCAAGTTGCCTCCCAGCGGGAAGTATGCAGTAGACAGTGGTGGCCCAAAGAATAAGAATGGCCAAAACTGCAATGCCTATCTGGGCGAGGATGCGTTGCCACCCAGACATCCAGGAGAAGTAACGCTCCCAAGGGTCAGAGACCCCTGCATTGGAACGGACCTCACCAGTGAGGGTCTGGAGCTTGTTAATGGCAATAGTAAGGCGTCCATCCAGGCCAGTGTTATTAGGTATATAGGTACAGCAAGTGTCAACGTTGACCAGCATTTTACAAACTCCACCTTTCTCAGCCAAAAGCATGTCTAAGGCCATCCTATTCTGGAACGTCATCTGGGCGGTGGGGCCTAATTGGTCAGCCACGGCTTCGAAAGCCTCTTTGGTGTAGTTAATGAAGCGCTGTTGGTTGTAATAGATATAATTAATCCAGCCAGTGTTGACATTGATTCCTATTTGGGGAGGAGGGATTCAAATCCAGCCTTTACGGGGTTCCTGGCCAAGAATTCGTTTGGAACCCCTCTTGGGACACCAGTGAAATCGAGATAGATATGCGGGTCAAGGGTACCTGAAATAGCAGCTCTTCGGCTGCGAGAGTGAAGCTGAGGAGACGTGGAAAAAGGGGTGGGAGAGGGCCCCTGTGACAGAAAAGTGGGCTGTGTCAGGGGTTTTAGGGGAGGGTCAGGTGGGGAGGTAGGGGTATCTGGCATAATATGGAGTGGCATGAGGACCTTGGCGAGGGAGCATTCCCTTTCCAGGTGAGTGGGAGCTTCCAGTGAATTTTCATGTCTGCACAGAGCCAGAACACATCCGCTAGGGACTGACGGTGATTGATCAGGTATGTGGTGGCATTATCACAGTAGGTGCCACAGTAGTTGGAGGAAAAGTTTCCGAAATCTTTGCCGTTTGAAGTACGCATGACATAACAGGTGTAATTACCAGGGTAGGTGGAAATGCGGGGCATGGTTTTGGGGGGTTCAGTAACTATGGAAAAGTCAGGCACTTGTAATGCCAGGCACTTTGTGTCTTTGGATATTGTGCTCTGAAACAAGCTTAGAATGCAAGCATCATCAGCAAGTGGAATTATCAGGGGGACAGTAACGAGATGGGGATGGGCATTAGCACAGACATAGCAGTTGGATCGGTTGTACTGTTGAGCACTGTAGTGCATCCATTGTAGCCAAAAATTCATATCATTATATCCTAGATCTATATATAGATTAGATTGGACCCGATAACCAATCGGGGCCAAAAAAGGAAGAGCCTCTGATTACCAGCGTTAAGTAGGATTGAACCTTGATTTAGAAAATAGAAACATAACAAGAACAAGAAAAAGTGGCTATTTTGTCTTGCCTAAATGGCTAATTAAACTGATGCCACTAAAAGCCGGTAAACATTGAGAGAATAATTGATTAGATGTTGGTACTTGGATATTTTCTTTATTAATTGACATATACAACACAGAAAGTATATCAATAGTGTAAGGAAAAATAATAACGTGGTATTGCTAATAAAATGACTTCTAATATATAGATAGTACCAGGGTTTTTAAGACACTTGTAAGGTCTATTGAGTGGTTAATTAACCACTCAATAGACCTTACAAGTGTCTTAAAACCTGGTACTATCTATATATCAGAAGTCATTTTATTAGCACATACCACGTTTATTATTTTTCCTTACACTATTGATATACTTTCTGTGTTGTATATGTCAATTAATAAAGAAATAATCCAAGTACCAACATCTAATCAATTATTCTCTCAATGTTTACCGGCTTTTAGTGGCATCAGTTTAATTAGCCATTTAGGCAAGACAAAATAGCCACTTTTTCTTGTTCTTGTTATGTTTCTATATCCTAGATCTATGCCTACTGTATCTTCATACGTGGGATCTGTAATAGCAACAGTATTATTAGGGAGCTTAGGAGAGGTCAGCAGGGGGTTAACAGGTGGTCTGAAAATGGCATCCTGAAGTTTAAACTGGCCACACCAAAAAGAACCTCCTGTTCCAAACCACCAACATAGCAGATATAAGCCTTGATCACCAGGTAGGGAGTTCTGGATGGTGAGTGAGAGGCGCGCACCAATGTTTAATTTACGGAGATGCATCCTCTATTTCAGAGGTATCCCATGTTGATTCTTACTTAAATATGCTTCATCAGGTGAGTAGCCCCAATCCTTCCCTGTTTTCCATGCAGCTGCCCCCCACCATTTACACAAATATTTGCCCCAGTAATCAGAGGTTACACAAATACATGCTTCACCGACCCCTGTTGTCTCAAACGTGCTTTCGTAGGTGGTAAGGATGACTCCAGATTCCTGGAATGATTTAGGGCAAAACCATAATATATCACAGGGGTCAATCACATAGGTTACGACCGAGACAATGGAGGAGTCATAATGTAGAATAGCTTGAGATGAAGTCCACGTAACCCATGCACCAATATTTGCTGCTGTTGTGCCTATGGCGCGTTTGTGTCTAGGGGCATATGTATACGTATGATTGAGCCACGGGGTGGAGGTTGCGGGTGGGGCACCATTATCTGAAAAATAGGGGGACACAGCATAGAAGAAGGCTCCAGAACCCAAAATCAATCCCCACACCCCCAATGTACATAAGCATGTTAATTTGTGGTGTGAGACTGTGTCCTTCATATTCAAGATAGGAGTAGATTGAGCAGATGGGTAGGGATAACGTGGGCCTGTTCCTCAGGGACGTCTTGCGGAGTCTCTATATGTTGAGTGACCACCTGGCCACTTCCAGGAGTAGTCTCTGGTTGGGACACCTGGGGGGTCCTGTTCTCACTTTGGGTGGGTTTTTGGACAACCCTCTTCTCTGTTGTGGGCTTTTGGTCAGCCCTCTTCACACATGATGCATGGAACCAAGTTGGCTCTGCTTCCGTCAGAACAGTGGTCTGGGTGATGGCGACAACACAGGTGGGCTCAGAGAAAGGGAAGAGTTGGGGTTTCCGACCCTTCTGTAGACGTTTAACCAGGACCACGTCACCAACCTTAAAAGGGTGAATAGGGCTCTGTGGAGACAAAGGAAGAGTACGAGCAACGGATCTCTCAATGGTATCAATAGCATTCACTATGTGACAGACATAAGAGTCCGTCAGCTGGTCGAGGTCACCTTTCTCAATCACCAGGGGGGCCTGTGCCCAAGGGTGGGGGAAAGGCCTACCCATGAGGATCTCAAAAGTGGAGAAACCCGTCAATTTAGACGGTGTCATTCGCATTTCAGTTAGAATAGCTAGCAGCACACATTTCCAGTTTTGAAATGTGCCTGCTGTGGCCTTCCTTATCTTGTCCTTGAAGGTCCTATTTGTGCATTCGACTATGACAGAGCTAGTGGGATTGTACGGCAGGTGTAGCTTCCATTCCACCCGTACTGTTTTTGCAAGGTGT
Source organism: Leptobrachium leishanense (assembly GCA_009667805.1). Taxonomy (NCBI): domain Eukaryota; kingdom Metazoa; phylum Chordata; class Amphibia; order Anura; family Megophryidae; genus Leptobrachium; species Leptobrachium leishanense. Next base: position 265,386,574 of record CM019066.1, on the reverse strand, counting down.
TGACATATGAGGGCAGTGAAGGCAGGACCATTATCAGTGTTTATGTTCAAGGGAAAACCCCATCTGGGAATTATTTCCTCAATAAGGATGCGCACTACTGTGCGGGCATCCTCATGAGTGGTGGCGAACACCTCTGGCCATCTGGAAAACATATCCACAATAACCAGGGCGTATTCTTGGCGTTTGCCTGTTTTAGGAATGTGGGTGAAATCCCTTTGCAGGTGTGTGAAAGGGGTGGTAGGATAGTTGAGGTGAGCCTCAGAAAGGAGAACGGATGTGTTGGGGTGATTATGGAGGCAGGTCAGGCAACGGCCCATGTAAAGTTTAACTAAAGAGTTCAGGTCAGTAATGTAAAAACATTTGTTAAGTTCAGTCAGAGTCTGTTTACATCCTTTATGTCCTACTCCATGAAATTGAGCTATGTATAGTGGGGCACTAGCCTGGGGGATGCAGACCCTACCGGATTTCATGTACAGACCTGAAATAGGATCAAGTGTCTTTACGGGTGTAGACCAGTCATCTATCTCATCTGGTGAAGCGTAAGCCTGTAGGGTGGAAAGTAAGAGGGTAGCATCTGGCAGGGGTGGGGAGAGCATGGGCATGACCACAGTGGCAGGTGACTGGGCAGCAGCTATCTTCACTTGTCTGTCGGCAAATGCATTACCAATGTTGATAGTGACAGTGCCTAGAGTGTGTGCCCTGCAGTGTATTATGGCTACCGCTGATGGGAGGAGGAGTGCCGAGAGCAGAGATTTAACGAGGGTTGAATGGGAAATTGATTTACCATCAGCGGCTACAAAGCCGCGTCTCGCCCAAATGACCCCATGATCATGCACCACCCCGTATGCATATTTAGAGTCAGTGTAAATGGTAACCCGTTTTCCTGCAAATAGGTGGCAGGCCCGGGTGAGGGCAATGAGTTCGGCGGTCTGCGCGGATTGGTAGGGTATTGGTTTGGCTTCCAGGACAGAATCCGGGAGGGACACAATAGCATAACCAGCCAGGTATGTGGAGTCATTGGGGCGGCTGCAGGAGCCATCCACAAAGACCACAGAGGAATCAGGGATGGGGGTGGGCAGCATGTCATGAGCTGGGGGGACCTCATCCTGGTCCCCCTTAAGACCCAGGAGGGCATTTAAAATGGGAGCGGGACCCACAGCGGGGGATGAGTGCTGGATCTGGAGGCTGGGGCTGGACATCAGAATGACCTCATATCCACTGAGCCTCTGGGCTGACATGTGTTGGGTGTGGAGTGTTTTCAACAGAGTGGCAACATTATGTGTGGTGTGCAATATTGTCTCATGTCCCAGTGTGAAGGGTGTAGCCATTTCAACAATCATAGCGCATGCAGCCAGTGCGCGTAGACAAGCAGGCATGCCTTGGACCTGCGTTGGGACTACTTTGGAAAAAAAAGCAAAGGGCCAAGGCCTCTGCCGTGACCCTGAGCTAGGACTCCCGCCATGGTTTTACAATTGTCCCTGGCATACAAATGGAACAGCTTGCCGTAGTCTGGGATGCCAAGCCCTGGGCTGGTGACCATAGCGCATTTAAGAGTGGCATATGCATGAATCATCTTATCAGACCATTTTAGTATATCTGGAGATTCGCCCGCAGTGGCTTGTCTCAGAATGTTGTCATAGTGGGAACAGTCAGGAATCCATTGTCGGCAGTAACCAATCATGCCAAGGAAGGTGAGCAAATCCTTCCATGTGTGTGGGCGGACCAGACCCACTAGAGCCACAGTTCTCTTCTGACTGACCCTTTGTTCCCCCTGCCTCAACACAAATCCTAGATATTGTACAGTTTCTTGACACCATTGTAATTTCTTTTTAGACACTTTGTGCCCACATTTGTGCAACCATTTCAACAGACTGACACCATCTGTGCGGCTGGCATCCATAGACTTGCTACAGAGGAGGAGATCATCCACGTACTGTAACAGGTCAGAACCATAGGGGGCAGTCCAGGCTCGGAGCGTGGTTTACACAATTGTGGGGCAATGGTGTACACAACCGGACTATCCACAAACCCCTGAGGCATACAGGCCCAGGTAAACTGGCGACCCCGAAAAGTGAATGCAAAAAGTAGCCTAGTCTCTTTGTCCACAGGGACAGAAAAAAATGCGTTCTTTAAATCAATCACTGTGAAATGGCTAGCCTCACAAGGGATAGAAGACAACATTGACGGGACATCAGGAACTACAGGTGCAATGGGCGTTATGAGACTGTTGATAGCTCTAAGGTCTTGGATGAATCTGTATGTTCCATCAGGTTTTTTAATGGGGTTGATGGGGGTGTTGTATGGTGAGATTATAGGTTCGATAATCTGTTGGTGTATAAAGGAGTCAATGAGGGGTGTGATCCCCTCCTCTTTCTCTTTGGAGATTGGGTATTGTTTGTGGTACACGGGAGTTGCTCCTGGTTTAATGCGTGCCTTGTATGGGGTACAAGAGATCCAACCCACATCATAATCAGACGTGGCCCAGACAGTGGTCGGGAACTCAGGTTCATGGAAATCTTTCTCGTGTGTCAAGTAGAAATATCTAAATTGTGAGTCTATCATGTTTGGTTTGATGTCCAATTGGGGGGATGTGACATGCATACCCCCTCCTGGCAAAGTTTTTATGGTAATCTGTAAAGCATGTATAAGATCCCTGCCTAACAGATTAACTGGACAATCTGGGATAATTGTGAATTTATGGTTTAACATTATCCTATTGTTATGGTCACGTATTTTTAAAGGCTGTGTGAGGTATGATTTGGTGAGAATCCCATTTATTCCCAAAGAGGGTTCTGATTTCTCCAGAGGTCCTTTATATGTAGTGGCACATAATGTACTGTGGGTGGCGCCAGTATCAAGGAATGGCCAGTGGGTGCCTTCTATACTCAGAAGAATGAAAGGTTCGTCATTGCATGTGGTTGTGATCTCTGGAAAAATAGGGACAAGATCCCTCGGGCAGCTTCATGCATGCCTTTGGGAATCCCATTCCAAGGGAAATTGTGGACCCTGATCTTGTGACTGATATTGGGCGTTTGGAGACTGGTGTGCGATGTTTGATTGCAATTCTGATTGTCGCGGTTTACGGGGCCATGGGCACTCCCTGGCCCAATGATCCAGCGCACCACAATTAAAGCAAGGTTGAGGTTTGTGTGGCGTGTACAATGTGTCTGGTATAGGGTTGGGACCTGCTCTGTTTGGACCTGGGTTGGGTACTTGTCCACCCCCCTACCCCCTCTGTACCCACCCCTAAATCCTCGGCCGCGGCTCTGACCACGTCCCTGGTACAGTTGCGTTTGGGCAGGGGAGGTGGATTTAGGTTGAGGTATATCAAAGCAGCCTGCAGCTTCGCGTTGGGCGATGCGGTCTTGGAATTGTGGTAAATCACACGATGCCCATTCAGGCATCATCTGTTTCACTGGGGTGATCATGTGCGGTTTTAAATTATTGATAAAAGTGGATATGAGAAGGGTGTGCATATCCCTTTTCTTGGCAGCCCTGCATCATGTTCCCATGCATCACTGAACCTGTTCCAGAATTCTAGCACTGATTCAGTCTGCTTTTGTTTACATGTGATGGCGAGGGAGGGAAGCACGGGGCTGGAAAAGTTTAATCATATATGTGGATAACTGTTCCCACATAAGAGCTTGTCCTTCTGGTCTATTTAGAATATAGTCAGCGGCACTAGTGGTGGTGGTTTGAAGTGTATCTATAATAGGGATATTCGCCCAGTCCCAGACAGCATTGGAACCGACAATGCTGTCAATAATGAGGCGCATATCCCCCTGTGTGTAGTTTCTCCCTTTACAAGCTTTTTTTAAGTAGGCAATGGTGCCAGTGGGGGCTATCATGGGTTTAGGGCAACGTTTGACTACTCTGTCTATATCTTCAATTTCCATTGTTTTTTTTATCAATTTGTTTCCGATTGTTAGGAAAGGATACTGTCTGACCTCTATCCCTAGTCTTTCTGGTTGTGTAGTTACTCTGCCAGTAAATCACACGATTTACTTTTCACTGTTTGTGTCTCACTCGTCGTGCCCTTTGTGTCGTAATCATTGTCCTCTGTGTCTGCTCTTATGTCTATATTATCTAAATTCAGCGTCTTGTCGACAAAGGGGAGTTGTTGTCTTTCTGGTATGGTTGTTTTGGTTGTTGTCGACAGTTCGGGTTCGGACCAGTATGGGCTACCCGGGACAAGGGTATACAGTTGTTGCTTTGGACTAGGGACACAGTGACTGGGAATGTGTGGCGTCTGACTACCTGTCGTGGTTGATTCCAGAAATGCCATTTTATGTGGACTTTTGTTTTCTAGTTTATGTGACCTTAGTGCATGTGTGGATGCCAGGATTTCTATATCTTCGGTGGCCAGTGAGGGATATAGGGATGTAGGCAATGGGTACAGGGGTGGGGGGCCCTGTTTCATAGGAGTTTTATAAATAGGGGCTTTAGGTAACATTCTTTTTATAGTGTGTTCGATTTTATGTTTGTTTGCTTGACGGGTGACCTTCTCGGGTTTGTTAACTTTAGCAACATGTGATTTTAAAGTATCTGTCTTTAATCCCTTGGGGAACCACCCTGGAGCAAATTGTTACCAATTTATTCCGCCTTGTTTAATGTAATCTTTATCCCATTGTGGGTCTGGCGGGAAATAGGGCCAAGCATCTGTGTCAAGAAGGCACAGACCTTTTATCATATCCATGTGGAACGTGTCATTCCCACCATTGCGTGGAAATGGACTACAACTCCCCATCACCTCGGTCCATCCCGCTAAGTGATCAATCCATGGGACCACATAGTATGTGTCACAGTCCACCCGGGGTACCCATATTGCTCAGCCTGGTTCCGACTGCCTTTTGTCCTGGAATGCTTTTGTATTGGGCTCCAATCCGGGGTTTACTTCAGCCCAGTGCAATGTCCAGGCTCCTGGAGATCCAGCCTGGGTTTTCCTGTCTTGCCTATGAATTACAGCTGAGGCCCATCTGCTATCAAGCCTCCTTAAATAGCAGAGAGACCCAACTAGCAGTGGGTCTGCATTATTGTTATCCTTGACTGAAGGCATCTGGATGTGTGCTGACCTGCTCCAGCTTATCCTGTGTATCCAGTGTCCATCCATCTGCCCTGTTATTCCTGGATACATCTGTCTGTGCAAGGGACTCTCAGCGATCTCTACCTGTGGATCATCAGTTAATCTCTGTCTCTGACCAAGGTACCGCTGTCCAGACTTCCCTGTCTGCAGTCTGGGACTGCATAGCCCACAAACCACAGACCCTCCAGTCTAGAACTCTCCCAGGACTTTATATATTTCCTTTGTTCGTTCAAGTACCTGCAGTTAAGGACTATTTATGTTTCATTAAAGTATCTTCATTGCATGATTTCTGTTTGGCCTCCCCTCTGTGTCGCCGCCTGCTGGGCTCATACCAGAACCGCACACGCCTCGTGACAGAATGCAGACCCCATCTTATCACGAGTCTGCGGTGATACAGGCGGTGGTGGCATCCATGAAAATGGCTGTGGAGAACTTCCTGCAGCAACTGGATTCTATGTTGCTTAAAGTGCTGCAAGGATTAAGGGGCACCTCACCTAAGGTGCGCTCTTCAACTTCGATGTCTGGCTGCAGGAGACCCTTGTCTGAGGAGGAACGATCCAGGAGGAGGTCTTTGGGACTGTGCTTCTATTGTAGTGCAGGCTCACATTTCATATCTGCGTGCCCTGTGCGCCCACCCATGCCATCCCCTGCACAGACCAGAGTCAACCCTGTTACTCCTGCTTCTCAAATGGTTGCTCCTCCTGTGTCTGTGCATGCTAAAAGCAAAAAGACATTACCTGCTGAGTCCTTGCCATCAAAGTCTAAGCGAACTCCAAGTGCCAAAGCTCGAAAGCACCCTGTCTCTGCCAGCCCTCGCCAAGCTACTATCAAGCCTCGCCAAGTCATGCCCAGTCTCAAATCCTGCCAAGTCTCGCCAAGCTGCTGTCAAGCTTCGCCAGCCCACAGTCAAACCTCACCCAGTCTCTGTTCCTGCTAGGCCTCGCCAGGCTACCACAGTTGGCAAGTCTCGCCACACTCCTGTACCCAGATCTAAGAGACCTGAATTTAGGGAAACCTTCTCTGATTTGGAGAGTACAGAGGATGACTCCCTCTCTGATTACTTGGAGACCCCGCCATCTGAGCCTGCTGACATTGAACCCATGGACATGGAACCTATCTTGCCCACAGATTTGGAGCCTTATATGCCCATGGAGGTTGCTTTGACACTGACTACGGAGGTTGCTGCCCTGCACCTCACAGGATCTCCAGAGTCCGCTGCCCTGCACCTCGCAGGATCTCCAGAGGTCGCTGCCCTGCACCTCGCAGGATCTCCAGAGGTCGCTGCCCTGCAACCCGCAGGATCTCAAGAGGTCGCTGCCCTGCAACCCGCAGGATCTCAAGAGGTCGCTGCCCTGCAACCCGCAGGATCTCAAGAGGTCGCTGCCCTGCAACCCGCAGGATCTCAAGAGGTCGCTGCCCTGCAACCCGCAGGATCTCAAGAGGTTGCTGCCCTGCAACCCGCAGGATCTCAAGAGGTCGCTGCCCTGCAACCCGCAGGATCTCAAGAGGTCGCTGCCCTGCAACCCGCAGGATCTCAAGAAGTCGCTGCCCAGCAACCCGCAGGATCTCCAGTTGTCGCTGCCCTGCATCCTGCAGGATCACCAGATGTCGCTGCCCTGCATCCCGCAGGATCTTCAGTTGTCACTGCCCTGCATCCCACAGGATCTCCAGTTGTCGCTGCCCTGCATCCCGCAGATCTCCAGAACTCTCTGCCTGCATCTTGCAGGGTCCCCGGAGGTTGCTGCCCTGCATCCACAGGTTATCCTGAGCTATCACCGCCACGGTGTCGTCGATGCCGCCGTAAGGCCAAGCCGCTCACTGCCCAGCAAGAGCCATGCTGTACCCAGGTCGCAGCAGAGCCGTGCTGCACCCAGGTCGCCGCAGAGCCGTTCAGTACCAAGGTCACTCAAGTGCCGTGTAGTACCGAGGTCGCTCAAGTGCCGTGCAGTACCGAGGTCGCTCAAGTGCCGTGCCTCACCAAGGTTGCCACTGTTGAGCCGTGCTGTACCCAGGTCGCCGCTGAGCCGTGCAGTACCAAGGGCCTTGCCAAGGGCGCTGCCCCTCCATGCCTTGCCAAGGGCGCTGCCCCTCCATGCCTCGCCAAGGGCGCTGCCCCTCCATGCCTCGCAAAGGGTGCTGCTCCTCCATGCCTCGCCAAGGACGCCGCCGTTGAGCCACGCAGTACCAAGGCTGTCGCTGTTGAGCCGTGCATTCCCAAGGTTGTCACCAAGGGCGCTGCCCCATCGAGCCGTGCCAAGGGCGCTGCCCCACCGGTCATCGCCGAGGGTGCTGCCCCATCGAGCCGTGCCAAGGGCGCTGCCCCACCAGTCATCGCCAAGGGCGCTGCCCCACCGAGCTGTGCCAAGGGCGCTGCCCCACCGAGCTGTGCCAAGGGTGCTGCCCCACCGGTCCGTGCCAAGGGCGCTGCCCCACCGGTCCGTGCCAAGGGCGCTGCCCCACCGGTCCGTGCCAAGGGCGCTGCCCCACTGGTCCATGCCAAGGGCGCTGCCCCACCGAGCCCTGCAACCAAAGGGTCTCCGCCGAGCTGTGCCCATGACACCTTTCCTGACACTGAGTCTGACAGGGCTGTACTCCTTGCTGTCTTTGAGGACTACCAGAATCTGGGAAGTTGGACTGGCAAGAGGTGCCCAAGAGGACCTGCCCCTATGGGCTACACCAGGACGCCCTCTGGCATGTTAGTCCGGGAGGAGCACTTGGCAGTGCTCAGGCACTGCTCCGAGCTCTGGAGATACTTTGACATCTCTTCTGAGGACTCTAGTTAGAGGACGGTGCTCCGTCCCCTGCTCCAGCCTCGGTGCCCGGAGGGCACTCATCAGGGGGGTACTGTCACAGTCCACCCGGGGTACCCATATTGCTCAGCCTGGTCCCGACTGCCTTTTGTCCTGGAATGCTTCTGTATTGGGCTCCAATCCGGGGTTTACTTTAGCCCAGTGCCATGTCCAGGCTCCTGGAGATCCAGCCTGGGTTTTCCTGTCAAGCCTATGAATTACAGCTGAGGCCCATCTGCTATAAAGCCTCCTTAAATAGCAGAGAGACCCAACTAGCAGTTACATAGTTACATAGTTATATAGGCTGAAAAAAGACATGCGTCCATCGGGATCAGCCTCTCCCACATAACCTACTGCTGTTGATCCAAAAGAAGGCAAAAAACCCAGTCTGAAATATGCAACATACCGGGAAAAAATTCCTTCTTGACCCCAGAATGGCAGTCAGATTTCTCCTTAGATCAAGAAGCTTTTACCCACATATTAAATATTATAACCCTTAATATTCTGTGTCTGCAGGAAGTCATCCAGTCATTTTTTAAAAGTCTGTACAGACTCTGACCCAACCACCTCAACAGGCAGAGAATTCCACAGCTTTATTGTTCTCAACGTAAAATAACCCTTCCTATGCTTTAAGCTAAATTTTCTTTCTTCCAGTCTAAATGGATGACCCCTTGTCCTGTGTATAGTCCTGTTAATGAATAGGTTATCAGACAATGGTTGATAATGGCCCTGTATATATTTATATAAGGTTATCAGATCCCCTCTAAGGCGCCGTTTCTGTAAACTAAACAGGTTTAAGCTTGTTAGTCTTTCCTCATAGAGAGAGAGAGCGAAAGGGGGTGAAGCGCCCACCGGAATGGTGTCTATCCCACTCGCTGAATGTTGTGTATGGGGGTTTCTCTAAATACCCGATTAACAATTATACTATGCCCGAGCATAGTGACAGGAAGAGACCATTGTGTAACACTACGGGAGTGCTTTGCGAAGATTGTTCCTGTAAAGTGCCAAAGAAAGGGAAAAAAAACCATTGCGCTGAAACAATGAGTATTCCTATTTTGGTGAATTCCGGAGAAGTCGTTTGAAGGTCCTATGGGTACCTAATATAAAGTCCCTGTCCGCCTTATCCCCAAGAGCCGGTTGTAGGCTCCCCAGAATTGCATACTTCAACTGCATTTTTAAGAAGATCTACTCCTAAAGACAAAGATACTGTATATGGACATATTGTGTGTCTACCCTACTATCTTTTTTGGATTTAGGTCTCTTAAAGCGCTGTGTTGTTCTAAGTCTTTCCTCATAACTTAACCCTTCCATTCCCCTTATTAATTTAGTTGCCCGTCTCTGCACTTTTTCTAACGCTATAATATCTTTTTTTAAGACAGGTGCCCAAAATTGCACGGCATATTCAAGGTGCGGCCTGACCATTTGATTTATACAGAGGCAAAATTATGTTTTCATCCCGTGAGTGAACTCCCCTTTTAATGCATGCCAATACTTTGCTGGCCTTGGCGGCTGCTGTTTGACATTGCACATTGTTACTTAGTTTGAAGTCTATGATTATTCCCAAATCCTTCTCCTGCTTGCAGTGGGTCTGCATTATTGTTATCCTTGATTGAAGTCATCTGGATGTGTGCTTACCTGCTCCAGCTTATCCTGTGTATCCAGTGTCCATCCATCTGCCCTGTTATTCCTGGATACATCTGTCTGTGCAAGGGACTCTCAGCGATCTCTACCTGTGGATCATCAGTTAATCTCTGTCTCTGACAAAGGTACCGCTGTCCAGACTTCTCCTTGGTGGGCCTTGTCTTCAGTCTGGGACTGCATAGCCCACAAACCACAGACCCTCCAGTCTAGAACTCTCCCAGGACTTTATATATTTCCTTTGTTCGTTCAAGTACCTGCAGTTAAGGACTATTTATGTTTCATTAAAGTATCTTCATTGTATGATTTCTGTTTGGCCTCCCCTCTGTGTCGCCGCCTGCTGGGCTCATACCAGAACCGCACACGCCTCGTGACAGTATGATTCTGTGTCACTGACTCTACAAACATATTCATTACAATTTTCTCCCACTAAAGGACCAGGAAGTTTGGATGATATTTTTCCCATAATTCGTTTCAACATTGAATTCTCAATTCAGCAATAAAACATGATAATGTAACAGTGACTGGAGTCAGTTCCTTACCACTCAGACCCCACCAAAAGATCACACAAACAAATATATAGACAGAGGAAAGATAGTACAAAAATACCTGATTCTCCTCTTCATTGGCTATATTATTATCACAATATTCCTAATATTGTCTATTCTGTCTAAGACATACCAGGTTCGGATTATTTTCCCCAAATAAAACAAATGGCTATGGCTACCACCGGAGCGGACAGTAAAGTACGCTGTCAGACAAGACAAACGGACATACTCACCACTCTTAGGCAGCCATCCCGGACCAGCCCCTAATTGTTAGGGTAAATCTGCTTCTTATCTAGATCCCTGATCATAGCCTGGTAGCAGCTTCAGAAGAGGAGACTTCAAGTTATGCTGCAGCGGAGAATAGCCCACGGATGAAGAAATGAAACACAGACAGCAAAGTAGTCAGTGGGCTCTTCTACCACACCCAAGTTTTACTGAGGATTATATAGGATGGTTAGGACCCGTTTGCACAGTCATGCGCAGTAATGTAAACGTTACAGAACAGCTGGACATATACATATAAGGGCATAATGTCACCATGCAGAATATACGTTTAAAACCGGGGAAAAACTGTTTGAAGTGGCTAGGTATATATATCAGAGATACAAAACCTTTGGTTAGCCTTGTGGTTACTGTTTCACCATGTAGACATAAGTAATTTAGTCAAAGAATAGGGAACAGGGTGCGGTACATGGTATGCGACAACTCTATGTGCAGACACAGCTCAATCTGTAGAGGCAAATGTTAACCCTTTCCTTCAATTACAAACACAAGTCTAGGGCAGCAATGTGGTTAAATCTAGCCCTGCATTTAAGCATTGTTAATTTTCAGTCAGATAATATTTTAAAAAATCATCAATTTATGCCAGGCCACATCCATCAGTCACACTGTGTTTTCAATTATTGCACGCATCTTCAAATGTAATGTACTACCAAAGGAATAAAGGGTTTTTGTTATGCCACTCTAATATTTAATATTTTTTTCCATTATTGCTTTCTCTAGGATAGTCCGGTGTCTTCGACACAGACATTTCACTATTGTGTGGAAGCTATTTATAAAACTGTTTATGCACTGTAGCTGACCCCTTGATTATTCAGCATATCGCTGCTTTCTTTCTTTTTTATTTTTGTAAAACCATAATAAAAAAAAACACGTTATATAAAATATTTAAAAAAATTATCTACTAAAATATTAGTGCAATTAAATATGTAAGGTGTTATTTGAAGATCTATCAGTACTTTGTCAGCATGCGTGAGCCACTGGCGGACCCAGAGAGGGTTTAAGGGGGCTTGAGCCCCCCAAGCTGGATTCCTGTTGTATATGTTTGGTCCCCTGTATCTCTGCTTCCATACAGCTTACATAGTCAAGTGAGGTGTCATTGGCAAGATTAGAATTCGGCCTTTCCAAAGATGTCAGAGAGAAGAAAAAAACAAAACATGTGCAATACACAAATAAAAAAATTATAGAAGTAGATTTAAAGAGACATTTCTTCCCTCAATTTTGGTTAAAATTAAATATTAACCACTTCAATGCGGAGGACGCGCTCAGCGCGTCCTCCGCATTACCGCTGCTGTGCTGAGGACACGCTGAGCGCGTCCTCCCATTGGGGTCAGCGTTCGGCCGGGTTCCGGCCGATCGCTGGCCCCCCCGGTGCGGGCTGACATCCTCGATGTCAGCCCGGCATCCGGGACCGCAGCCGCTGGAATTAGGTGGCAGCACGATGACACCTAATTCAGGCGCCCCCCCCGCATGTGCGGAGGAGGCGCCTGAAAGGGAGGGGGGAGGTCCTTCGGACCTCTCCCTCCCGATCGGCGGCTCTGCGGGGGTTAACCCAGGCACCATTTGGAAGGGCACAGCCTGCCCTTCCAAATGGTGCCTGGCATTAACCCCTGGGGAGCTGGATCGCGAATCGGCGCTGAAAAGCGCCGGTTCGCGATCCTTTCCCGGAGCTGGCCGACATCTTGGATGTCGGCCAAGCTTCCGGGAACTCCCCCTGAGGACTGGCGTCATCGTGCGTAGCACGATGACACCAGTCCTAGAGTTAACCCCTAACTGCCACCAACGGTGGAGATAGGGAGTTCCAATGAACTCCCTATCTCCCGATCCGTGGCAGCTAGGGGTTAATGTTTGGTATGGTTGGATCGGCCAGAGCATGGCCGTTCCAACGATACCAAACACGAATGTGAAAAAAGTTTTTTAAAAAAAAATAAAATAAATATATGTAAAAAAAAAACATGTTTTTTTTCTTTTTTTTGGTTTGTTAGTGTAGCAATATTGTTCCCATTTCAATTATAATGTGAACAATGATGCTGCACTAACGATTTTTGTATGCGGTGCGTTTGTTAAAAATCGCGTAATTTTCCCCCAAAAAAAATGTAACGAGACCCCATCTCTAATTTTTTTTACAAGCGCACCCCATACAAAATATAACCGCAATTGCTCGCATGTTAAAATGTGAAAAAAAAAAAACACTTTACACGTTGTAAATTATTGAAAATACATATTTTATTGCATTTTTTTTGTTATAATATACAGACATGACATAACGTATACATATAATAATGACATATTATGAATCTACCGAGTCTGACGGAAAGAACGATATATAATATGTCTGGGTAATATACTAAAATAAGCCTTCAAAACACGTTTAAACATGATGCGCAAAACCGGTAAAAATGACCTCAGCACAGGGGCGTGAAACGCCTCAGCAGCGAAAGGGTTAACTTAGTAATATGCTATAACAAGCTCTCCATTTCTGACTTTTTTTTTTAAAGAATACCATTTAGAATATATAACCACATTGGTTTTTATGATAAAATGTGGGGAAATAAATTATCATACTGAAAATGACTGAAATCCGAATATACAGTAAATTTATCCATTTTTCCACATTTTCTGATATTGCATTGCTTTGTGACATGGTAATAATATATAATGAATCATCTGCAAGGCTGTTTTGTTATGTGATCTGTGCCTTTTTTTTTTTAACAGGTTCATCAATGTTCATTCATGCCCTGGCTTGATACACCATTTTTTAATACCTATTTATCTGGTTAGCATCATTAATAATCATTATATGTATCAGATTTTCTTCCTGCCCTTGTGATTTCTCCCATTGAGTAAGCTCGGGAAAGTCCCTGGTCAACAATATGTGATGTCATACTTAATGACATCACTCAAAGATGTCACTGCTCCTATAAAAGGCCTCCAGTGCACAAGGTGGTTTAGTTGTGTGTGATGACACGCACACTGCCCATCAAGACTCATGCCTTGACCGGCCTTTGGTTAGACTTTGGGTTGGGTGATAGAGATTAACATCCACTTTATAAAATGGTTAAAAGATGGAGCGAATTTATATGATCACATATAATAAATATTATATATTGTTCGGAAAAGTGAAAAATGCACACATCCTTGAACACAATATACTTGGCAAGGTAATTAAATGTTGCTCTTTTCGCTGACTTGCCAAGTATACCTAAGGTCATGGTTTCCTCAATAACCCATTCCAAATGGACACACTTCCTGCACATACCTAGCAGTTCTCACAGGTTACTGTATGAGATCTGTATGGTCTGTTTATTATCAGTAAATGTTAACCAAATCTCACCAAATATCAGTAGAGATCATGAAATGTTTATCTTTCACAATTGTTATCAGATATTTAAATATTCATGCCTCCTAGTCAAATTACAGACTTTCTTCAGAATTTTCTTTCTTTATAAAAAAACTATTAATGTAATATCAATATGTAAGCAAGTACATGAAACTTTGCACGGGGGAAACTGAATTAAGTTGTTGGTGAAATTCAATGTGAAACCTTGATTTGCTAGAATTTACATGTGACCATATAATAAATACATATTAGAAAAATATTTCATTATGCCATGAATATTTTAATAGTAAAGATCGGAGATGCATGGCATTGTCTATAGAGCCACTTAAAAAGTATATAAAAAATCCCTTCTGACTCCAATCTCATTTTTTTTAAACTGACCTCTCTGCCAACTACCCCTTGAAGTATCTAGATCAGGATTTCAAACTCCAGCTCCTCAGATGTTGGTAGACTACAATTCCCAGAATTAATTGAATGCAAGAGATGGTCAGAGAATCACGGGAATTGTACTTCGGTGACCTCTGGGGGACAACGACAAAGTTTGAGATGTATGATTTAGATGCTGAGCTGATGATGATAGGTGCATTGATCTGGGTCGTCTTACCTTACCCTATTCCTCCACTTAACAGTTTTCTTACATTGACTTTGTCTGCACCTGTTGTTATATCCCATTGATTATACAGTAAGTTAAAATATAGACACTGTTTTTTCCCATCTCTGGTTGATTGCAGCTACAGCAATTGAGCACACTCAGATCTGCTCTATGAATGAGTAAAACGTTAAGTGATTTTGCAAAATCCCTTAAAACCATGACTTCTGAGCCAGTATTATTTGCAGAATACCAGCTCAAATGAAATACAAGCAGCTAAACTGGAATAGTTTGTTCTTCTGAGGCAAGCAACAAATTAATGACTCCTATGCATAATAAAGGAGCTGTTAATTTACAGTAAACAGCCATTAATGCTGAGTTTCAAGCAAAAGCTTGGAGCTTGAGCCTTTAACAGACCCAGTTGTTGGCTTAATGTCTGGGCTGGAAGAGAAGAAAGAATTGTATAGACACCCAACACCAGAATAGCAGGAGAGAAGAACGATTGTCTCTCCTGCTATCTTGGTGATGGATGTCTACACGTTTGTTTCTTCTCTTGTGTAAATGGGTGATTTCGGTGACTATGCACCCAGGTAATATCAGTTAGTGTGGTAACCCATACTATTTCTAAATGGGTTGGAATAGGGACTATGCTATGGGAAGCTATAACACTTCAACCAAATCAGAAGGGCTTGAAACAAAACGGAGGGGCTGCATATCCGGTAAGGTCTGGAAGAGAAAAAAAAGTCACCGTTGAGCCTTCTGGAGAACAGATAGGGTTGGCTTAGAGGTTGTTATTTATGGAACAGATCTGGGACTACATTTTGCAATTCCTGAGATTTTCACAACTCCTGATTTAGTACAAAAAAACTTTCTTTATAATTATGTGTGTTTTCCTCAGGAAGGGGCTCAGGAACTAATTGTGTCAAGGGGCACAGGGTACCGTCCGTCCATCTTTGTCTAAACCATATCAATTTTAAGATTATTCAAAGTTTTATAAAGTTAATCATAATCAAAAAATATAGCTTTAGTTCTATGAACCTTAATTAAAACTAAAATAGCTGATATGCATTAACATGCTTGGAGAAACCATTTAATATTCCAGAGAGATCTACTTCATTGCGTACCAAGTTTTAAATGGCATATCTTGTAATTACAAGGCTTGGAACTAATATACCAGTGAAAATTAATTTGGAACCACTGCATTTATAGATGCAATTTATGTCTTTAAAACTTCCTATTATTTATACTTCTTATTTTTTCGCCATTTGAAAATGAAAACATTGAATAACCACTGAAATTCAGAGGTTTATTGATACATTTGTAAAAAAAGGAAGTATTACAATTTGTATTAAAATCAAATACATTACTCTGAAAATGTATTCACACTCATCATTTCTATTGCTCATATAATTCATGGATAGCATTCTTGAGGAGAATAAAAATAAGGTGAATCAAAAGATTGCATAGGTCAAGGGTACTCAACCCTTTGGGAGTTGATGACCACTTTGAAATTTTCAGTATGAGTAGCAGGCCACACGGCAGCTCTATTATACAATACAATAAACTACTTTTTAAGGAGTGCTGGGGACTTCACAGGGATCACTGCCTGTATCTGATGGAAAGTCATTAGATAACAGGAGTCAGTCATTTAGCAGGGCATTGTAATTGTGATTTACATGGCAGGAGAGGAGCTTTTGACATTTTTTTATTATCTGTGCTGGAAATATGGTTGGAGTCCTATTGTGAGAAGGAAACAATCAGGGTTCTGCTGATAGACGTGAATGAGGTGGAGGTCTGGCTGGAGGAGGACTGTAGGTCAGTGAGGCAGAGCAGGTGAGAGAGGTTAGAAGAATCAACTATGGAGGTGGCAGGTGGGGAGGAGTTACAATGTATGCCAATCATTGGGGGAAACACATATTGATGGGTTGGAATAGAATTTGACCAAAAAATGGTTCATGAGAGTACTGAGAATGGACAACAGGAATTTTGACCTGCCCTACGGTGGGGTCCCTGCTCAGGGTTTATAAGGTTTTAGCTTGATGATGCCATCACACAGAAGACTACTCAATATGCAAATCAGACTGCTATCACCCAGAAAGGGTGGCCCGTACGGAAATGCAGAGGAAGTCCTTTCTGCACAAGAGATCAACCCCAATGATCATTTTGAAATATAATTTGATACACTACTGGCTAACCGTCTCAATGAGAAGTTTCTACACTGTGCTATTACTATATATTGGATGGTTGTGTGTTTGCAGGATACATTGAAGGGATCTGAGTGCCACAAGTGGCCTGACGAATGTGGGTTGAGCACGCATGACATAGGTATTAGAGGCAAAGTGGCACAAGCAAGGTTTCGTGAGGAACCAAATTTCAATATTTTGAGCTAAAACATAGACAGCTGACAGTGTTTGTTTTGGAAAAATAATTAACCCTACACCAGAAACGTTCCACAAAACCAAAACTACGGAGGTAATTATTTTCTATGACTTTGATCCCCTCGGTATTTAAAGCAAGAAATTTGCTGATTTAGTTTTTGCTTCCCATGCAATCTGAAGACCCGGAATGTGTAGTTTTATTAATGGCTGTGCATGAAGGCAGGAATAACTGGCATAATGCAATAGCATACCATATGAAGGTTTGTGATCCAGTAGACAGTATGTTGCTCACTCCAATTAGCAGCCAGCTATTTACATTTAAGTCAACTGCACGTAAGTCATCTTTGTTATTATTCAAATTACATTTTGTTAACTTTTATTTTTAATAATTAGTTAAATTATTAATAAAGCATGTTTGTTTTATATATCACTTCTGCTACCATGGCTTTTTTCCTTTGTTGTCTAATTACAACCATCAAATACAACTGTACTCAGGGCAAGTGCTGACATAAGGTCGTTGCTAACATGACCCCTGCATTAGGGCACAAAATATGTGCAACCTCCTGCAGGTTCCATGGATGAAGACACTCATGTTTGTGCACTGTGTTAATGGCTGTGTTACGGCAGTCTATCATTTACTTCTATTTAATGCATCCTATGGATTTCTTAGCCACAGGGGCATTATTTTAGGAATGACGCTCTGATATCAGGCTGTGCAAAAATTAATCCAAAACGCCAGGAACGCTAAGGAAACATTTCTCTGTCATTCCAGCATGCATTGACATGGAGAACAGCACACTTTGATGAAACCCCGACATTCCCACTTCTTCACACACTGGTTTGAGCTCAACAACATGATTAGCTGATAATATGTGACCATGCACACAGAAAAGCAAAGTGTGGAATATAGGAGTGAATGGGAGACAATGATTCATTCTCATTGGACAGAATAAGTGCAATTAATCATGCTCCCAGTATAATATGGGGCATAACCCATAGACCCAGAAAGGGATAAGCCATTAACAGAAGATGAGTAGTAACAGGCCACAAACACTTGTGGTAATAGGGGAACAAGGGGTAAGAACAAAAAGGAATACTCTGCCAATTTATTTTACTGTTTACTGTTGAAGGTGGGCTTACACTTGATTTACCATTATTTGAAAGTCCTGTGCAAAATCGTTCTTCTAAAGATGACGTTATCAGGTTGTACCCCCAACTTCGCAAGCAAGACTATTCTTGTCTGCAAATAAACACATTACCTTACTAAAATAACGAGAACCATAGAGTAGCGAGACTGGAACTCTGCATTAATACTGGCCATTGTCCAAGCTCATAGAACTCTGATTTCAATTTCCTCCTTCTACAAAGTATTGCAAACAGCTCTGACCACTAATCTCGTACCAAGGGGACTCTCAGATTGGCTGTACCACACACACGCTTTGATTTGGTAAACTAGGGTCAACACTGCCTTAAATAAGTTACTCCTTAGCATCTCTTATCAAGAGATGAACGTTAATATTCTTCAGCAAACATATTTAACTCCCCTTAAATTATCTAAATTGACTCTGACACATACATCGAATTGCTGGAAATGTGGTTCCACCGGAGCGACCACGACACACTGCATTTAGGACTGCCCAGTAGTTTCCCGATACTGGCACCATTTACGCAGGTACTCTGAGTCTCATTTTGACATTCAGTTTCCTTTGACAAAGATATTCACCTGTTTCAGCGTTATACCCTCCTCTGTTAAGCAACATACTTACTTTGACTTTCTATGTTTTTTGACTATGTTTAAAGAAAAACTGATTTTCTTATTTCACATGTCCTGGCTCCAAGCACTACAATGCAATGATGGCATCTCAAACAGACTTTTATACCTTGTGGTGACAATATATTCCATCATTATCTTTCGACTTCTGAGAAAAGGTTAGGCTGACTCTAGAAGTAACACTGTGGTATATTAGTGACTCACTTTCCTTACTCGGACAATAACTATGTTAACTAACAATTCCTTAGGCCTCCGATGTTCTCCTTCAATCCACCCTTCCCCATGGTATTAATGTTCGTTGACATAACACTCCTTTGGTTTGTTCCAGACCATTCGACAACTGGTACACCACATGCAGGGATGTTGCTGGAAGTATACTAGTCTGTAGTTGATAACTACTAACTTGCTTTACTGTTTGTCACTGTTTCAATGACTCAGTACCTTGTTTTACATCTATGGAATGAACTGTATGTCCATGTATTTATCCATATATTGACAATCAATGAAAATCCTTAAAAAAAGCAGTGCGGAAAGGAAATGTGGGCAACATACCACTGTATTTATACCTGCAGTGTTAGTTCATACACATTTACACTCATGCATTCACTGACACTGAACACTATCAGGGTTACATAGTTACATAGTTATATAGGCTGAAAAAAGACATGCGTCCATCGGGTTCAGCCTCTCCCACATAACCTACTGCTGTTGATCCAAAAGAAGGCAAAAAACCCAGTCTGAATGCTTGCCAATATGCAACATACTGGGAAAAAATTCCTTCTTGACCCCAGAATGGCAGTCAGATTTCTCCTTGGATCAAGAAGCTTTTACCCACATATTAAATATTATAACCCTTAATATTCTGTGTCTGCAGGAAGTCATCCAGTCGTTTTTTAAAAGTCTGTACAGACTCTGACCCAACCACCTCAACAGGCAGAGAATTCCACAGCTTTATTGTTCTCACCGTAAAATAACCCTTCCTATGCTTTAAGCTAAATTTTCTTTCTTCCAGTCTAAATGGATGACCCCTTGTCCTATGTATAGTCCTGTTAATGAATAGGTTATCAGACAATGGTTGATAATGGCCCCGTATATATTTATATAAGGTTATCAGATCCCCCTCTAAGGCGCCTTTTCTCTAAACTAAACAGGTTTAAGCTTGTTAGTCTTTCCTCATAACTTAACCCTTCCATCCCCCTTATTAATTTAGTTGCCCGTCTCTGCACTTTTTCTAGCGGTATAATATCTTTTTTTTAAGACAGGTGCCCAAAATTGCACGGCATATTCAAGGTGCGGCCTGACCATTGATTTATACAGAGGCAAAATTATGTTTTCATCCCGTGATTCTAAAGAGAATCGAAAAGTCACCACACGTTCGGTAACTTTTCGTTCCCTGCAATTCGGCGCGATTCGGCAATCCTGCGGTGTATTCATCAAGAGTTGCAGGGCCCCCGTACTGCAGGGAAAACCCGCCGCAAACCCAACGAACACTCACTGCAAAACCCGTCGAACACTCACCGAAACCCGCAGAAAACAGCTGGATTAACCCCGCTGAACACGCCGGAGAAACCCGAATATCCGCCGATCAAAGCACAGAGCAGCCGCTGGAAAAACCCAACACGCAGACGAATGAGGTGAAGAAAAAAAAAACAGTTTGCTTGAAAGTTTGAAATTTGAAACGCTGTTTGCAAAAAAACTACTGAACGAAAATGCCTGGAATTTGCATATAAGATCCAATGAATGATAAAAAAAGGGCAGTTACAGAAAAATGAAAACACGATTTTTAAAAAAAAACTGAATTTTTTTGCCAAAAAATCCCAAAAAATGCCTAAAAGATCCTAAAAAATCTATAAATATAGAGACTTTTTACTGCAGAACATAATATTAAACGGTTTATTAGATATTGGATTAAAACAGGAATATTTTTAACATTGAAGCCTATGGGGTTCTTCTGAATAAACCTGTCGAATGAAACCACCGAATAGCAGGGCATTTCGGCAACTTTTCCCTGCTGTTTGTGTTCTCTGAATATACGAAGCATTGCTTCTCTATGGGGTTTCACTGCCCTCGAACAGGCACCGTATGTGCAGGCAATTGGCCAACATTTGGCGAACTGCCTGCTCTCTGAATAGCCGAATGGCTAGGAAAGGTAACCGTATGCTGAATTTCAGTGTTCGGCCACAATTCAGATCTCTTTGAATAACCCTGCAAGTAGAAGAGTAAGTGAAATGGCAGTAACATTACATTTTTAAGGAATGTTTCAGGGACAGCATAAGTTTATACACAGAAATATGTCTGTTTTTAAATAGCATTTGTATGTCTAGATTTCCACACTACACTGGGAGTTACACTAAATGCAATCTTTTGTGAAAATTGATTTATTGATGCATGTTTTGCCTTGCATTTGTTTTAAGAATATAAAGGAGGTTGTTTGCAAACCCCAGGGTAAAGCAGCAGTATTAAAGCAGTCGTCATCTGGACACTTTTTGCATAATCATTGTAATTCAATGTGCATAGTACAGCAGATCTCACCAACTCATTCCTCAGAGCAATCATTTCCCTTTACTTTAATTAACATGTAATTAACTTTGCTAATAATATAATGAATAATGTTTAGCTATGTATCTGTAGTCTGGATTTCCATTGCCCCAAAAGAATTGGAAGTGGCTAACCTTGCGATTGAAGTCATTGATGCATACATCATCCATGCTTTAATATGTTACATGCTTAATAGAGTTTTGCATATTCCCAAACGTATAAATAAATCAGATTATGCAGATACAGTGTATACATAAAGCAAATTCAGAAGGTAAAAGATAATGCCTCTTTTTTTTGTAAATCATATGTATTTATATTTTATAATTCACAGGAGATTAACAATGCATAAATCACTCTTTGTCACATATTCTAGCAGTGCATACATTTTTTCTTTTTGTTCTAAATTTTCTGTATAACAATTTACTGCAAATGGCTATATGCACGCCAGAACAATTCTTATCACATTCTATATGAATCGTCTTTTTCAAACTCCTTTGTATTTCATTTGATCTTCCATTCCGTAGGTTATTTTCTGGAAGTGAATCTAATCTAAAGCTTCGTTTGCTTCAGGGTTGTACCAAAATGATTTTATCGTTTTTATTTCAGAAACGTTTTTATTTATTTATTTTTCTTCTTTTATGGAGAACTTAATTAAAGCATCAAATAAAGCAGAACACTAATTAAAACAATGCCATTAACTTATTTTCTCTATTATTACTTTGCCAACATTAACAAATCCCTCTGGCAAAGGAATGAATAATAAAATGTACATTCCAATTACATATACTATTGCAAGAAATTGCGCCAGTATTTGTTTATAACTTGGTGAAATATATTTTACAGTTCACTTATCTGTGGTTCAGTAGTTATTGTGAAAGGACCAGCTCTGTGATTGAGCTTTGTTGTCATTTTCAAAAACAGGATATTTACTTTACAGAAGACACCAATAACATAACATTCAATGTTCTTTCAGTGGTTTTGGTGCAATAATTATTTCCTCGCAGACTTTTTGATAAAGGTGTTGCACCACCACCCAGGGAACTATGGGACTGGACATGTTGGATGTCTTAAATTATTTCAGATATTTAGCTTAGCTACCTGCTGTGTGCACTCTCCTGCATTATACATTCCGATAAGAAATCTACAGTTGCAGGTATGGAGTACCAGAGTGTGATGTATATGAAGTAAACAGGCCCGATCCTTATAGCAAGAGGTAATTCCCTAACTCACTGTTGTTGCTTTGAAATTCCACTATCTGGAGAAGGAAAATTCAACGACAGCGGGTACAGTTTCCTCAAACAGGGGCAGCACTGTTATCCTTTCATAACCTGTGGAAACTATTACTGGCCTCCATTCATCATTCTTCTACCATTGTGTGCAACACTGGTGAAGTTACTTCACCGGTTTTGTAGTGTCAGTCTCCATTGAACTCCCATAGAAACATTGTAAACAACAACAAAAACAATGCTAGACACCTATTACTGAAACACTGGTGGAAATTATGGAGAAATCTACACTAACTTCAACAGATATTATAGATGAAACACCAGTAGAAACACCAAAGAAACATACTCTGAGACCTATGCTAGATGAGTTCTGCAGACATTATGGTGGAAACAATAGTGAGAAGTAAAGCGAACTACCATAGTTTCACCATACTTGACTCACCGAAGTGTGCTCAAGTAAAACCAACATTCTTTCAATGAAAGAATGGTAGCAGGTTAAAAACTCCTCAGAGTGTTCCTACAAGGGCTGTGCTGTGCAAGAGTTCAAGCTGAATATGTATCCAGCCAGCAGAGATTATATTTCTTCATTTTATAAAAAGAGAAATTGTATTTCTTCATATTATACATACTATGACCTCATTTTCTATGCATAACACCTTGCATCAAACCGTCAAACTACATGTTGACAATGAGAGAAAGGGGGGTTTGTGAGGGTCCTGAGGACAAGCAACAGCACTAGTGGCCTGCTTTACGGTGGGTGCCCGCTCAGGTCTCACAAGGTTTTAGCTTGCATGTGCCATTACAGGGATGAATGCTCCATATGCAAATCAGCCTGCTCTCACCCAAAAAGGGTGGCCAGTACTGATTACCAAGGACGTCATCCCTGCATGAGAGGTGCTGCAACCCCTGACGATCGTTTCGGCCTTGTTAGGCTTATCAGGGGGGCATAGCTGACACCCCTCTAGGCACATCAAGGAAGGGGTCCAAGTCTGGATGACCCTGTAAACTTATAGTGAGAGAAAGGGGGGTTTGTGAGGGTCCTGAGGATGAGCAACAGCACTAGTGGCCTGCTCTACGGTGGGTGCCCGCTCAGGTCTCAAAAGGTTTTAGCTGGCTTGTGCCATTATAGGGATGAATGCTCCATATGCAAATCAGCCTGCTCTTACCCAAAGAGGGTGGCCAGTACTGATTGCCAAGGACGTCATCCCTGCACGAGAGGTGCAGCAATCCCCGACGATCGTTTCGGCCTTGTTAGGCCTCGTCAGGAGGGTATAGATGACACCCCTCTAGGCACATCAAGCAAGGGGTCCACATCTGGATGACCCAGTGCAATTTCGGAGCCAATTCGGCTCTTTTTGCATAACCCTTATAGATAGAACAATTGAAGTAGCCATAAAGAGGAGATGTGTTCATATCGGTGGGAAGAGGCAGGACTTTCATTTGCAATGTACATTCTGGTAGTCTGAGTACAATCCAGATCTTTTTGAAAAGCCAAATCCTTCTTAGAGTTTGATCCTCTTGGAAGGACTAGAAAGTTGGGGTCTTGAAGGATGCTCGGGTAGTCAAAAGAGTAGGTTCTATAGAATAGGTTATAATATATATATCAGGATATAAAGCCCACCATAAATCATTATTATTGCCTGTAATTTTACATACCTGATTGTGATTCTGCAAAGAACAGCTGGGTGTGGGCCTCCCCATAAATGGACAGAAAAATATGGTATGTATTTGCAGGGCCGGATTTAGATCTCTATGGGCCTGGAGCTGAATATTTTGGTGGGCTTTCTTTGTAATTTAGTGAAAGTAAAACATATTTTAGCCCATTTAATAGAGCAGATACGGGTATATCTAACAAGGCAGATACTGTGTGAGTAAATTTCCATTCAGATTTAAATTATTTACTGCATGTAAAATTATTTTTCCACATTTTATCATCCAAACCTTTGTGGTTATATATTCTATGGGGAATTCTTGTTAAAAAAACAAATTGAAATGGGAACCTGTAGCTGCTATGGAGTTGGAGATATGGGGTCCAAATGCCCATTAATGCAGACAGTTATCCTTTCTCTGGGCCTATTCTGGGGCATGGCCCTGGAGCTGCTGCTCCATCAGCCCCTATTTTAATCCGGCCCTGTGTATTTGGGATGTAAAGGAATGGGTTTTTTCTATTATTCTACCCGAAGGAAAAGGGGAGCCATAAAGCACGTATATGTTTCTGATATTGCAATATTTCTTATAATAAAATAATAAATTGTATCAGAAACACGAGGCAGGCATTATGCTTTAATAATTTTGATACTAAATTCAGGAATGTGAGGCGTAACTGCAATACCGGTCTGAGAGAGTTCTCGTGCTGTTAGCTATTGTGACTGTGTATGGTTGAATAATAACACATATATCTGACAATGCTTTTGTTTTCTCGGCTTGAGTCACAATGAAAGTTTGGCATGGCACGAACAGCATCTGCGCTAGCTGCAACATCAGACTTTTAAAATATCTTGTTGCCTGCCACTTCTGTTAAATCTAATTCATTATTAAGACCATTGTTTCACACTGGTCACAGAACCCATTCTTCCACTTTGATGTGCAATTTCCAGCCGTTTCCCTGTACACTATCGCCCATTTCATGATTCGAAATGACTTCATGAAAGGTACGCTCTAACACACTCAGTATAAAATATTCAGAAGATGCTCCACTTGTCAATCATAAAAAGTCTAATAAATCATTTATTGAGACAAAGGTACTTAATGTTTTAAGTGAGCTATGTTGGAACAAAATCATTTTAGTCGGGTAGCCTTTGATGACATTGAACAATGATTTGTAGTAGGGATGTATACTAAATGATATTTAAAGCATCTGACTTGTTAAAGTGTAAAAAAGTTTTATTTCTTTTCAGCACAGTTTCTATATTGATTAAAACCTGATTAATTTTCCATTATTATGCCTTGATTTTAATGTTATTGTCCTTTCACAATTTAATATTGCATTATCAAAAACTGATCATGCAAACACATTACATTGACTGGATCTTTTTCACAAACCAGATAACAGCATTGTCTGGTTTTTGTTTAATTTATAAATTAAAAGAAAACTAATTATTTTTATCATTGCATTGCTTCAAACATTATGCTAACCATCTGCAAGTATATTAAAAAAGACATGCCTGTATTGTGATATCTATGCAGTAGATAGCATCATGCCCCTCATATTTCATATTTCTGTCCTTTCAGTTTACTTTTCTTTTCTCATTTTGTATTGAGGTTTGGATTATTGTTATTATTATTACTATTATTTTTATTATATAGGAAAAGACATTTTGACATTAACCCTATAGTGACCAAGGACATGCCAGGTACATTCTGCGAAAACTGTCGCTTATCAACCGAGGATGTACCTGGTACGTCCTTTCGTTAGGGGGCCCTCCCTTCCAATACTCACCTCTCTGGCCGGAGTCCTTTGAACCTCTCTCCCCCTGATCAGTATTGAATTAGAAAAAAAAAGAGTGGCATCACTGGAAAGGTCACAGTGTGACCTTTCCAGCGATGCCTCTCTTTAACCCTTTAGGTACCAGTCGCAGACTGCTCCCAGAGGTGGCTGACATCTTTGATGTCATTCATGCACATGATGACTTCAGTTAGGGAATTAACCCCTAGCTGTCTAGGGGTTTCCCTATGGTGGACTCAGGGGAGTCCTTTTGGACCCCCCTATCTCCCGACTGGTGGCAGCTAGAGAGTTTAGTATCATTGGGAAGGCCAGCGCAAAAAAAATATTAAAATAAAATCGTGCTTTTTATTTTACTTTTTCAATTTAGTTATTCAGCAGTATTGTTCACGTTTCAATTATAATGTGCACAATGATGCTGCACGAAGAGATGTAATGGCTCAGCAATGAAGGGGTTAAAATGCAAAACACATGTAAACATTGGGTATTTCTAAATTCAGGACAAAATTTAGAAACTACTTAGCTGGGGGTTTTTTCGGCGGTTGCAGATTTGGGGGTCAAAATTTAAAAAAAAAAATTATTTTTTTTTATAGTAAATTATACGATATAAAGAAAATAATGGTATCTTTAGAAAGTCCATTTAATGGCGAGAAAACCAGTATATAATATGTGTAAGTACAGTAAACAAGTAAGAGGAAAATTAGAGCTAAACACAAATATCGCAGAAATGTAAAAACAGCAGTGGGTACTTTCGGACACACAATGGTAAAACAATCCTTTCACTATGGGGTTAAACTCAGAATAATATTAATTGACAAACAAGAGTTATGAACTTGCAAGTCTTTATTACATACTGTGTGTGAAGGGTTGAGTATTGCTCTTTTCTGTTCAAGAAATTATCTTTCAAATCCAATTGATATTCAATAAAGCATTACTGTGTTTGTTGACTTCCCTCACTAGATCAGATCAGATCTTGAGTGGCTGCACTGTTTTTGGATTTCTTTTAATGTTTACCTCTTCATTTGTTCAACACAATTATTCTATAAACAGATCTTAAATCAATTGTGAAACACATTTTTAATCAGAATCATTAAACCCTTTATTATCAAGTAGTTTTCAATAAAACCACTACAAGGACCCAGTGAATTTCTGGAAAACAAATTTGCAGTAACCTAACCATATAGTGAAAATTTGCCTGAATATCATAAAAGCACATTTTTAAACTGTATTTAATGATTGGAATGATTTACCTCACCTTATCAAACTCTCCACTAATCTTCAGGACTTCAAAAAATCCTTCAAAACCCATCTCTTCAGATTAGCGTACCACATCACCGATGCAACTCATCCCTCTGCTCACCTACTCACACATGATTGAAGCCACTTCTATGGCCCCACCATTTCCGAACCACTGGCACTAATGATCCTGTCATCCGGTACAACTCCCCTTGTATTCCTCAACCCCAATCCCTCTAGACTAGGGATGAGTGTTCGGTTCGGATCTGTTCGGAGTTCGAGTCGAACATCGGCTGTTCGAAAATTCGCTAACTCCGAACTTTTTTGGGACGGTTGCCAAAAGTTGTAAAAAAAATTTTTTTTGAAAAAAGTATAAAAAATGATTAAAAAATACTAAAAATTCTAGAAATAAAGAGACTCTTTACTGCAGAATATTATAAGCAACGGTTTATTAGATATTGAATTAAAATGGGAATATTTTTAACATTGAAGCCTATGGGATAAAACATTCTTGTTACTAAAACATCAGGCAGACACGGCCCTCTAATCAGGCACTGTAGAGGGCAGCCTGCCGGGGCCTCCCAAGGATCCCCTTGAGGAGCATGCGGCCGCCGGATGACAGATCTGCGACTGTGCGGGCTAGCGACTCGGGTGCATGTGGCAGAGACAGGCTGCGCAGGGAGGGAGCCACTGCACCTGCGGCCACGGCAGACCCCCCCAACCAGGATCCAGGGAGCCCCCACTGACCACCAGGCTAAGGTAAGGTGACACATTTCTAAAAAAAAAATCCGAGGCCTTTTTAAATGTCCCCGGGAACATAAAATAAAACCTTTTTTTTCTTTCTCTACCTTGCTGAATGTATTTAATTATATATATTAGATACATTCAGCCAGGTAGAGGGGGGTGGCATGTGGGCTGCGCAGGGTCTCAGGCAGTGGTTTGTTTTTTGTGTGTATATCTTTAACAAATTTATAGGGGAAGGTAAGGGCATGTATGATATATATATATAGATAAGATAAATATCTATATTCTTATAACTATATATATCCAGACTTGTTTTACACACACATTTTGGCAACTAATTGCCCCCCCATTTGGCTGATCCCTCCAGAAGAAATGCTGAACCCGATAGAGCAGAGAATAATATATATATTCTCTGCTCTGTCGGGTTCAACATTTCTTCTGGAGGGATCAGCCAAATGGGGGGGGTGCTTTTAGTTGAGATTGTCCACATGCCACCCCCCATGTGCGTATGTGTATATATGGTCTGAGGTCTGTGGGTGTATATATATATATATATATATATATATATCTGCGTGTTGATATATACGTATATATAGGTCTGCGTGTTGATATATACGTATATGTCTGTGTGGTATCAGTGCATCCCTACTCTACACACAGCGCTCCGTGTCCCTATAATTTATATGATCAGGGGTTACCTTTTTTTTATATTTTTATACTATTCCTATTAAATTAACAGTAATTTTTGATGTATTTTATTCAGTAGAAACTTTTTTTGCCTATACAACATGTGCTTTGTGAAAATAAAATGGTTATGTGTGTACATTTTAATTTAGTTAGTGGATTCCTGTCCAGTGCGGTGTGAAGCAAATTTAATGCAGTGTAGACACGCTGCAAGGCAGGGCGGAGTGAAGTCAAGCCTGCAAAATGTTTGCTTCTCTTTGCTTCACTGTGCGTCGCTACACGCTCATAGTGTCTCAGCCTTTATTCCCACATTGCTAGCTTACCGAATCAGTTTGTATACTTGTTACCGACCCTGCTTGTTCTGAGGAACCGATCTGTTGCCGACTTGGCCTGCCATTTGACTATTCTCTCTGTGTATTCCCTGCCTGTTCTGTTTGCTTTTCTGTTGCTACTGGTGTGCGCCAATTCTTACCATATACAGTAGCGCAGTACAAGTGCTAAACATTGCTGACCCGGTTTTGTTATAGCTGCTGATGTAACTGAATAGATTGGGGATCTCTTCTGCATTACCAAAACCTCCACCACTGCACTCTTTCACAATACCACAGAGGGGTTACGGTGTGAAGGCACTTGCTGCCACCAAAGGCAAAATATTTGGGTGCACTGACACCTGTACCAGATTCATATCATTTTAATATTTGACCGCAGGGTCTAACCCTGCACTCTTCCACAATACCAAAGAGGGGTTACGGTGTGACGGCACTGTTGCCAACACTAAAGGCCCAATTTTAAAGCACCTATTGTTACTTTCATCCAAACCCTGCATAAGTTTCACCATAAATTTAGCCAAAAAGTCACTAAACTTGTTCTGCGTGTCCTAAAATGTCTCCTCTTTTCATACAGGCTGCCGCCCCAAGCAGTTGTTTATGAATAGATTAAAGGAAAACCATTTACCGTCATTTGAAATGTCATTTTTTTGTTTTTAAATGTTTCTATACATCCTACAAATCCGCCACTTCACGGGCAGTTTATGGGGACCTCCTAGGCACGATATTTGAAGTAATTTTTTTGTTTTTATTCTTAACCTTTATTTCATGGAAAACTCACTGTTCCTTTAAAAACGTTTTTTTTAAAACTTTTTGTCTTGTTTCCTGTCCCCCAGGGCACTACCCGGACCCCCATACACCTTTTATGGCAAATATGTAGCATATATGCTCTCTTGGAGGGCACTCTAAAAATTGAATGTTCGAGTCCCATTGACTTGTATTGAGTTCGAATCGTGTTCGCGTTCAAACCTGAACTTTTGAAATTGTTCGAGTTCGAATGCAAACCGAACACGGGGGTGTTCGGCTCATCACTACTCTAGACATTAAGCTCCTATGAGCATGAACAGGGCCCTCTACACCTCTTGTTTCCATCCTATGTCTGTTTATCTGTATCTCGTTCCCTTTGGTTTTTGTAAAGTGCTGCGGTAACTGTTGGCGCTATATAAATGATGATAATGATAATAATAATTTGGAGGATCTAAAGTTAATGATGATATAACTAGTCATTAGGGTTTTATTTCTGGAAAAGTGGAAGAACCTTTTCTAAAGTCTTGCCACAAACTCAGAAGCATCCAACTGTCTGCAATAGTTATTTGATGTAGTAGCCTAAAACCATGAAACGCAGTCCTAGGTTATGATAATTTCCTACTAATTGCTGAAGAGGCCCAGTCTCTGAATTATAACATGAAGTCACATTCCTATTGTCCTTACCTCCTACAGCATTATATACAGTATGTGATACGAATGGTATCATTGGCAGTCTTGTTCTTTCTTTGTTTTTGAATCAAAGATTTATTACTGTCACGGTTCCCGGATCCCACCACGCAGCCCTTAAAGCCCAACACTCCACAGAGCCAAAAAGCTACCAACAGAGTAGCCGTAGAACAATCCCTAACTGTCTGGTCCTTAAAAATTGGCCAGGTATAAGTATACTAGCTAGACAGAAAGGGTTAATCAAAGACGTATGTTGTTTGTTAATCAAAGACGTTAATCAAAGACGTATCAAATGTCGTAATACAAAACCAGGTCAGCAACACGGGGGTAGTCAGACGAGCCAGAATCCAGGAATACAGAGTATAGAATAGTCAAATGGAATAGCCGGGTCGATATCAGTGCAGTAGCGTAGTACAAGGAAAATAGTCTAGTGCAACGGAAGGTAGAATGGTCAGAAAACAAGCAGAGGTCAATAACAGGTTAAATCACGAGAGAATTCAGGTACAGGGAGCTCAGATATGGATAACCATGATCTGGCACTGCTGAGAAGGAACTGTGGGTTTTTAAAGGCCTTCACCAGACCGCGCCCCCATCTCAAGCCGCGCCTCATGCAGCCACCTCCCTGCCTGTCTCTATTTAAACCGGGTGTTGGTCAGCGAGCAGCATCAGACATGCTGCCTTCAAGCATACTGGAGAGGCTGGAAGCCCCCAATGTTACAATTACATTCTTCACGTAAAAACGCACGTAGAACGTGAGAATTTTTGCGCGAAGCGTCAAACGTTAACACGTGTAAATCACCGCTGATATTACAATCCTCACACATTTTTTCATCCGTCAAAAAATAACACGCGTAAAATGGAGGTGCAAAAATCAGTGTACATACTGTTTTGTTTCATGCGATTCAGCCAATCAGAATTAAGAACCACAATTGTCTCACGTTAAGTTGTTGTGCCTGTATGCCTGTTGTGCCTGCGCATATATGCTGTATCAAAAAAAATGCACGCACAACTTCTCAAATTTATTGGTTTGGTATGTTTAGAATACTTTGCTGCGTATTTTTTTTTAGGCTGGTGTATTTGGTTTCGGCCAGGTTGATAGAATTTGCCATTAGCACCAGCTTTCAGGAGTTACTAAAATTATGCGCGCAAAGGCTGTGCGTTACAAACTGTGCATAGATTGTAATACCATCCGCGTACCAGCGCACAAACGCATTTGCGCTCACAATATTAAGTATAGGACTCGCGAAGTACAGTAAGCTCGCGCAGGTTCGCCCGCGGTAGACTATACGTGCGTTTGTTGCGCTGACATTGTAATACGACGTTCAGCGCAAACGGTTTTACCCCTCGCGTTAATGCATTTTTGCGCGTGTGCAAACGTATGCGCGAAGATTGTAATAGGGCCCATACTGTAGATATGGGAATATGAAAAGAAAAATACCCGGTGTGCTTCTCTGCAGTGTAGGCTATTTTAGAGGTTAGAGGACAGGATCATCAGCCAATCCTTAGAGCAACAAAAGCTAGACTACTGTCTCTACTGATTCTGGGGCTTCAGGAAACAGCAATTCATTTTAAGGCAATGTAATACATCTTCTAAAATACTGTTAGGTAAATGCGTCCCAGAGCTCACATTGCGGGATCTCCAAAGTCCTGGTCCTGTGCTTGGTGCCCCACTCACTCTGCCCTCACTGTGACCCTAATTTGGCATTTTGTAGAAGCGATTTAGCCTATATAACCAAAGAGTTTTGTCATGTGTGAATCCATACCTATCATTCCCAACAAATGAGTTTAGTCTTATGAATAAAATAAACTCAAATTGGATTTAATATATATTTTTACAAGTGAAAACACAATTTTTATTATTTGCTGACACATGCACACATCACATAGACATCTTTTTGACAAATTCAATCATTTTCGTATTCACATTCTATTGACATAAGTGATAACATGCATTACCTCCAAAAAATTATATTGTGGATCCAAATCAGAAGGAATGTCTTGAAAAGTAATCATAACCTTCCGTTTTTAATCTAAATCGAGAATCATGCTAAGTGAATCAGATGGTTCTTTATGATAGCTATGAAAATGCCATTTTAAGATAGGTAAAGCCTACACTTCACTCTATGAACCTCTTGCTGCAAACATACTAGAAGAACAAGAGAGCAAAAGAATGGCATAGGAAATGTTTGCAATTACAGAGGTTGAGCTAGGTAATCTGCAAAAACAAACATCAGGAGTCAAGGACATGGAGACAACATTGTACTTTGCCTTCCTCATGGCATTTCCCTGTCTTACACAATATCATCAAATAAGAGAGTGTCTTCAATAGAATGGCCACTTATGATCTCTATTTATTCTTTTGTACTCCAGATCAGGCTCTCTATTGTAGCTTTATTCAAAGTTTTTGTCTCATGTTCCTGACCTTGATCTGTATTATCAACCAAAAAATTGTGCAACCTGCTCTGGCCCTATTTTTTTTTATTTAAGTTAATTTTTTTGTTGTAACAGGGTATGACGGAATGGGATGTTGTTCCGCCTGCGGGTGTGCTCTATCTGCGTGGCCCCGTCGCTTACCGCTGGCCCGACTACCGAGTGACGCACACTCGGCGTCTCGTGCGGCCTGGCGTGGCCCTGGGGAAGGGTTAGCGGGCGGTGGAGGGGACCCCTGCCTAGAACCAGCCCGACCACTGAGCCATACGGCACTCAGCGTCCCGAGCAGCTGGTTCACTGACCTTGTGGGTGTGGGACGTCTGTGGAGATCGGATCTGCCAGCCGCGGAGGAATCTTCGGATCTTATGTGGGAAACGTTTCGGATCTTATGCGGGAAACGTTTCCGATCCAGGTGCGGGTGAATCTTCGTACCTCCGGTGAAAGACTCTTCGGATCGGAACGGAATGCAGCGTCGGACCTTGCGGGATCGGCAGATTCTTCGTATCGTACCGCAGTCCCTCGCAATACCGAAGCGCGGTACACAGCCGCGCCCTTCGGATCGGATCTCCGTCTGATGGTTTGGGAGCCGAACCTCATACGCTGCGCCTCTGCCCTGATGCTCGATGCAGGCACAGAGCGCTCGATTCGGATCGGATTGTCTTGGACACCGTACCCTGAGACCGCGGGGAATACTCAGAAGGTAAAGTACGGCGGAGAAATAACACATCAGACGAGGCTGGATGCACTGCTAAATCTGGCTTTATTATTCACGGCTCAGGCATTTATCAACTTGGCACAAATTACAATACAATGGGAATCCCTGCCCGCCCTCCCAGGACCCATTGGCCCTTACAGTCCGGGGAGTCGCCGATTCGGACCGGATGGTCCGAATCGGCCATTTTACGATTCGAACCGGATGGTTCGAATCGGCCATTTTACGATTCGAAGAATCTGATAACGGCCACGAGGCAATCGGAAAATGGCGGCGGGCAAGGCAAACACAGGGAAATACATTTCACAACGCAAACGGGGACACTTTAATACACCACACATAACCACATCTAAATAAACATACTTTAAAACTCCGGGCGTGCCACCGCACCTAATTGTCCATGGCCATTTACTGTCACTGCACCGCCCCTGGCTGAGGGTGCTGAGCCATTCCGTGACACAGGGATTTTGGATTGCTAACCACTTTCCAGTTTTACAACAGAACTTAGTCTACTGACAGCATGTTTGACCATCACCATTTCTATACTCAAAGCAAGAACCAGGTACACTTTTCAGAACTACACATTTAGGACTAAATTACGTACTGAACGCTAATGGTAGATTTCGGATGAGTAAGCATTAACGCTAGGATAAGTGATTGTAACACATATTATTATTATTATTCTTTATTTATTAAGCGCCGGCATATTCCCGCAGCACTCTACAATAGGCACAGTATAGACAGGGTTACAATACATTGAACGACATTTGACAAACATTACAGGAGGAGATGAGGGCCCTATTCCCGTAAGAACTCACAATCAATCTACCCTAACATTCCTCTCTGTTTTTAGGTATCAGATAATGACCCTTGCAGAATCGGTTACCTATAAAA
The DNA here is from genome assembly GCA_009667805.1 of Leptobrachium leishanense. Taxonomy (NCBI): domain Eukaryota; kingdom Metazoa; phylum Chordata; class Amphibia; order Anura; family Megophryidae; genus Leptobrachium; species Leptobrachium leishanense. Next base: position 265,352,493 of record CM019066.1, on the reverse strand, counting down.
TGAAGAAATAATGGAGCAGAATGTTAGGGTTAACCCTAAACCAAACAGTGACCTAACCCGAATATCTAAATCAAGAATGAAGCTCCATTTCGGCTGAGGTGACCAAATTGGATGCGATGACACTGGAGCTCTAAAATTTTCACGTCCGAATCTGAGTGGCTCTTTCAAAAGACACTATGTTACCGCGTCATTCTTAAAAGTTGTGTCTTTGTTATAGGATACCCTGAAACTTATCAACGCCATAGACCAATGGCTCAGGGCAGTTTACCAGAGCTCTGGGTGAGGTTTCAATCCTGGTGTAATCTTAACCAAAGACTGACGAATGGATATGTCTTCTGGAACGTTAGAGGGTGGGGAGGGGGCGCTCAACATAGGCGACCCAACAGACAATACCCTGTACTGAAAGGTCACGATTAAACACAGATTTAAAGGATTTAGCAGTTAAAGGAATGCTGATGGACAATGAGTTAACCCCTTCACTACCAGGATTGACTATACTCATTCTGAAAGGCACCTCCTGGTGCCCCGATGTAGAGTATAGTCGATAGGAATTTATTTTACATTTGGCGTCCAGAACATGACCCTAAGGTTTTAGCCGCGTGGACAGGACGCCTGAGGTGTTAACACTTTTTAAAACCAGCTGGGAACGTGTCTCACTGACATCTGCCCAGCTGATCCTGCAAAGACCAGAACTGCAGTAACTCATTTTGGCCAGCAGCTGGCGACATCTCCCGGCTATATTATCAAAGGTTTATAGCCATATTACAATCCTGTTGCTAAACCCATGAAAAATCTTTTAGCAAATCACTAATTGCGCTAGCTTGCACAAGCTTACTGTACTTTGCAAATCCTATATTTAACATGGGGAGCGTAATCAGTAACTAGTGTTAGGATAAGTAAGGTATTACAGTCCTAGCACTAATTAATGCACCGATGGGCTAAAAAATTTTTTAGATACTCCTAAAAGCTTGTGCTAACTGATTCCTCTTTTGCAAAATAATTTAGTACCCCCTAATCCCCCCCAATAAATCCGATACTCACCTTCATCCCACGGCGAGAATGGTGGCCCGTTCTACCGCTTCTTGTCCCCATGAGCAGAGTGAGACTGAGAACAAATAGTTCCCAGTTTCCTTCTGCGATCACTAAGTGACGCTGTGCGATCTCGCAGGATGACAGCGCAACCCTCCATGTAGTCCTATGGAGATTAAACTTTTGGCTACGCAGAAGCGCTACCGCGAGTATCCCTAAGTGTAGCGATGCCTTCCAGGGCCAGGAACTGAGATAGCGCCTGCCCCGGAATCTAACTCTAAAATGGGGGTGCTACGAGGAAACCTGCTCTGGACCCAAAACACCCTTAATCACAAAAGGGTTAAAGATTATATTAGTACTTACTCATGTTCTTAACCCTTTCACTGCTGAGGACGTGTGGGGAACGTCCTCATTGACTCCTAAGGAAAGATAGGGGTGCAGATAGGGGGTTCCTTTGAACCCGATATCTCCCGAGAGCATGGCCTTTCCAATGATACCAAACATGATCATGTTTAAAGTAAAGAAAAAAATAATTAACGAAAAACATGTTTTTTAAAAGATTTGAAATGGCTGTGAAGGGGTTAATTCATTACTTTCCTGTTGTTTGTGTATACTAGTTGTAAAATAATTACATTTAGTTTCTTGTACAGTTTTGTAACACCAGCTCTTTCAGCAATGAATATGTGCAAATAAGTCCCATTAATCAAAATTAAATATTTTGAACTCACAAAAAAATTGCTCTTTGAAAAATCAATGTAAAAATATATCGATTTTCAGTACTCATCTAGCAATTATAACTGGTTAGCTCTTTCCTTTCCCTTTTCTGTTGTTATTATTAGAATTCGTATTCCCACTGGACAACAGTTTATACACTTTCAATATTTGTCTATCTATACAATTTAGAGGACTCCATATAAAAATGTTTTTCCCTTTTTATTATCCTGGTTCCAACTCTTCTGACATCTACTTGTCTCATTACGTATTTTGCAGAAATAATTGGGAACGATAAACAGTAGTCCCTATTTATCTTTTAATGATCTCTTCATAAATAGGATTTTAGTGGGTTTTTCGTGAAAAGCAATGTTTTAGCTTTAGCGGAAAGATGCTACTATCAAGTGATATGGTGTGTGTTGTAACACTTTGACATTTTGGATGTCTTATTCAAGTTCACAAACTGATCGTAATTGCTGTTTGCCCGCAAATATTTGCTATGTACCTCTGGGTTCTCATCTCGTCAACCAAATGTCTCTACAGGAAAAGTATATTTGTTATGTAAGGCGCATTCATTCAAACAGTGATTCTGTCCGAAATGGTGTTATTCAGCTAGACATTTTCTTAATTATTAGCTGTCACTGTTCTTACTCTAGCGAGACGAAAATTACTTTTTGGAGAAAATCGTTCTATAATGAATTTTGAACATGGCTTTTCAAACATGGAGATAAGATATGCATTGATTTGTTAATGTAGAGAAAAAGTTTGTATTTTTTTTAATTTAAGTTTTTGGAGTTTTAAAATATGTGCCTGCAATCAGTGCATATAATAAATGTGCATTTCTGCTTAATTAATGTTCCACTTATTTTGTTAATTTCAAGGGAAGCTAATTTAACACGATTTGCCCTCACTGCCCTGAGTTAATTTAGTGTAGACTAACTGCATTTAATTACACAATCAAGCTGCATTCACAAGGACATGAGTTTACAGATTCCGAGTGGTTTGACAGACACTGAAAAGTGGGATTATCCCAGGTAAAGTTGTGTATACCTTACGTGTAGGTATACTGATATACAATTTAATTTTAAAACACAACAGCATAAGTTTAAACCCAGTCAGGTGCGGTATTGCAGTTCTACAACATTTACCCTGTTTTTGATGTTAATATATGTATAAACCTCCTTTCATAAAATACCATTTGTATCCACTTTGTCTGGAGCACCTCAAATACAGAATTGAACAGACAAAAGTCAAGTAGTATAATATGCGTGCTAAAGGGGGGCGTGGCTTGGTGGCTGGAGTGAATGGCAGCGTGATTCCTGAGCTCCTCTGCCTTCTCCTCAAAACGGACACTACTAGCACCCAGCAACCCCAGAAATGGGGAAAATCGGCAAAGCCACGGGCACCCAGAAGCAGGGGGATAAAAATCGCGGCTCCTCCGCTACCCCCCTGCGTTTGTTTCTGATTCGCTTCCCAAATTTTGGCCCCGGCTTCTCTGCTGCCTACTACGTTTCCGGACACCGCAGCACAGCTCGACCCTCCGGGACCTCAGCAGCAGGGGGACTGGATGCAGGCTAGCTTGGACAGTGCTCAAGGTCAGTCTCAACCTCCACCGACGTCCGCAACCACATGGCCGATGACACACCCTGAGGCCCTCACTCAAGCTGGACATGACTCAGAACTCGAAGCCCAGGCTTTTTCGCGGCCTACTCTGAATTTACTACCAGCCTCACAGAAATCATATTGCGATGTGGAATTCTCCATGACTGACTGGCAGACTGTTTTACGTAATCTTCCTACTAAGGCTGACCTTAAAACTGCAAACGAAAATCTGAGTGCCACTATCATGACTGAATTACAACATATACGTTCTGATATACAAGGCCTGGCTACGAAGGTGGCCTCTCTGGAGGGTGAGTGTGATGCACTTCGCTTACAGACTGAGTCAACCATGAACACAGTTGCCACTCACACTACGGTGATGTGCAGTATGGAACTACACCTCACTGACCTTGATAATAGAGGAAGGCGTAATAATTTGAGACTCCGGGGTCTCCCTGAAACAGAGGACTCCCCCTCATCGCTGAAACAGATGTTACTCCAAATTTTTAACGCCGTTCTTGATCGCCCGCCGCAATCGGACACAGATTTTGTGAGGGTGCATAGGGCCTTGAGACCGAAAGGTCCTCCTGGAAGCCCCCCTCGTGATGTTATATGCTGCCTGACCCGCTTTGATTTGAAGGAGGAACTCCTGTGACATGCAAGAGATGCTACTGGTTTCTCGTATGAAGGCACTGGATTACAACGGTTTCCTGATCTTGCACCTGCCACCCTGGCGTACAGAAGAGCCCTCAAACCGCTGACCAGTGTTTTGCAAACACAGCAATTCCGGTATGGATGGCAGATGCCTACAGGACTTGCAGTGATGACATCAAAGGGCCAGTTTTTGGTTCGAGACGCTGACGACCTGAAGGAACTCAGTTATGTGTTACAGCTTCCTCCGATTTCACTCATATGGCCGGATCCACTAGCACCGTATGGAGGTGGCTTTGGGAGATTTCAACCCTTGCCGTTGTCCCAACGCTCACAGGGCTCACGTCTCCAGATGGCGCGTGGCCCGGGACCTTCTGTTTGATGTCTTTTGTGATCACAAGTAACGTACCTGAGGTTCCCGCGTGTACCCTAGCTATGCAGCAACTGTCGCTGTTTTGTTTACTGTTCGCGTGAGAAGACTCTGCAGTTCTACACAGGGACTATTAGCTTCAAATTATCTCCAGCCCCTTCCCTCGACCATAAGTACCACTCGCACACCCAGAAGTTCTCCCCCGCCAATGTTTTCATAAAGATCTATTTGTCATGCTACGATCCCTCCCCCCCTTTTTTTTTCTATCTCTCCCACAGGGGGGGACCCTGTGGTGGACGTTGACAAACTATGGTTGGGATACTGGACTCCCTTCCCCTTCCCCACTGGGGCTATTGCTGCGGACGTACATGAGGCGCCCAGGGTTTGTCTCTGTTTTCCGTTTCTTATCTTGCAATTTGCTGGTTTGTAATATCTCTTGTATACCCTGCATAGTGTCCAATGTTTTTATGTTATTCTGTTATCTATGTTTGAGGTCGCGCAGAAACTTTGGTTCACTTTTTGCGCTCAGTTGCCCGTGGTTGCCTGGTCACGTTTCTCCACACCGAGGTTGGTTGACAATAAAGGCGGACGGGATACTCGGACCACTGGTTGGTCTGTTGGTGGTTTCCGGGCCCCCCGTCGACCTCACCTCTCCGAGTGTAAATAGTTTCCCCCTTTTTTTTTCTCCCTGGATTTTTGTTTTTGACCTTTTTTTCTGGGTTTACTTTTAGGAGTGGGGATTTACTTTGACCATTTTCATACCCCCCTCTCTCTTTTCCCTTTTTCGTTTGTTTGTTGCTCCCCGTCCCTTTGTCCCTCTTCCCCATCTGCCTCATATCTTACTGACTGTTTCGCTCATCCTCGCTCTATACAGTGCACTAACTATTTCTGACTCTGTACCATCCTGCCTCACATTGATGTCCATTAATGCCCGAGGCCTTAACAAGCCTGAGAAAAGATCTCACGCCCTTCGCGGGTTCAGGTCGGCCCATGCGTCCGTCGTATATCTCCAGGAGACCCATTTTAAGGAAGGATCTGCACCTTCGCTTTCTAACCGTTGGTTCCCACTGGGGTACTTCAGTAATAATTCAGAGGCCAAATCTAAAGGGACTGCTATATTGTTTCACAAATCAGTTCCTTTTGAACATATTGCAACCCTGACGGATGCGGGTGGCCGATATGTACTCATGAAGGGGACTATGTTAGGTCGCATGTACACGTTTGCTAATATCTATGCCCCGAATAGGAGCCAGCATAGATTTTTGAGCAAACTATTGGGGGCGATCTCAGGATTCACAGAAGGATGCTTGATCCTGGGAGAAGACTTCAATCTTCCATTAGATCCCCACATGGATAGCTCATCGGGTCATTCTGCAGTACCCTTACACGTAATAAGATGCATAAAGACACTATTACATAATGAACGTTTGGTGGATTGCTGGCGAGCGCTCCATCCTGAGGGCAAAGACTATACCTTCTTCTCTCACCCCGCCCAAGTATATTCACGCCTTGACTACTTTTTCCAACCTCACTACTATTTACCTGACCTTCGCATGGTCCAGATAGGTGACATCACTTGGTCCGACCATGCCCCGGTCACGTTGCGCATAGACTCCCCTCTTTACAGGCCCACCGCACCTGCATGGCGACTAAATGACTTCTTGCTGTCTGACCCGGTGATTGCCCAAGAATGTAACCAAACTCTCCAACAATATTTTCAGGAAAATGTCGCCCCCGACCTTACACCTCTGACTATCTGGGAAGCCCACAAGTGCATTATACGCGGCTTTTTCATACAAAAGGCCTCTGCGCTTAAGCGACAACGGACGACTTGTACAACGGAGTACACAGCCTAGAGACTCTACACAAAGACACACTAGAACCGGGAATACTGACGGATCTAATCCAGGCAAGAAGGGACCTCTTGATGCTATTTAACTCTTTCCATCACAGACAATCCTTGCACTCCAAAACGTTCTTATATGCCCACGGGGATAAAAGCGTCTGTTTACTGGCGCGTTTGCTAAATAAACGTAAAGCTGCATCTTATATTGCAGAAGTCCGAGATTCTCACCACCAAGTGCAACACTTACCCGCTCAAATTCAATCAGCGCTCGGTGCCTATTATGAATCCATTTATAATCTCCCTCCCACGGAGTAGACCCACAGTCGATCGATTCTTCAACAGAGCATTCAGGACTATTTATCCAGCTCGCAATCCCGGAAAGTTTCGCGATCGTCTGCCGATCTTCTAGAATTCCCCCTTATGATAGAGGAGCTAACTGAAGCCATAAAATCGTCTAAATCAGGGAAGTGCCCTGGCACAGACAGTCTCCCCTTAATCTTATTATAAACGCTTTCAAGGTCCCCTTTCGACCCACTTCCTTGCAGCATTTAACTCCATCCCTGAGGGCCACTTGATCCCCTCCCAGACTTTGGCCGCCAATATCTCCCTTATCCCCAAGGAGGGTAAGGACCATACACAATGTGGGAATTACCACCCCATTTCGCTCCTCAATTGCGATCTGAAACTCTTTGCAAAAATTTTGGCCTCTCGATTGCTTCCCCATGTCCCGTCGCTAGTGCACCCAGACCAGGTGGGTTTTGTCCCGGGCCGGGAGGCGGGGGACAATACCATCAGGGCTCTGACACTGATGCACAGGGCTAGGCGCAGGGAGGAGGACTTAATTCTGCTTTCTACGGATGCAGAAAAAGCTTTTGACAGGGTTAACTTGGATTTTTTATTTTGCACCCTATCCCACCTTGACTTGGGCCCTCATCTCTGCGCCTGGATCCGGGCATTGTATATTAATCCCACAGCTCGGATTTGTGTTAATGGGGTATACACTTCCCCCTTCAATATACGAAATGGGAGGCGCCAAGGGTGCCCACTCTCCCCCTTGTTGTTCGCGTTAGCCCTTGAGCCCTTCCTTAACTCAATCCGTTCCAACCCTGACATAACGGGCCTGCAAGTCGGACCCACTGAACACAAGGTTGCGGCGTATGCCGACGACCTTCTGTTTTTTGTAACCAAGCCCGAAATCACTTTACCTAATGTACTGGTGGCATTCCGCCTTTTTGGCTCCCTTTCTAATCTTAAAATAAATTTCTCCAAATCCCATATTCTTAATGTTTCCCTATCTCCCAACAGAGCGCACCACTTACGCCCTAGCTTTCCATTCCAATGGACTGATACCGTATCAAATACCTAGGAATCTGGCTCACTTCGGACCACACTCGTCTTTATCATGATAATTTCTTACCTATCCTCGATTCCTTCACTAAAAACCTAAACGGGTGCAGGTTATCAAAATGAATCTGCTTCCACGCCTATTATATCTCTTTCAAACTATCCCCATTGCTATCCCTGCACTGTATTTCCGATCGCTCCGTACACTATTGCTCTCTTACATTTGGCGTGGTGCCCGTCCCAGAATTCAGTTTCAGACTCTGACTTTACCTAAACAGGTGGGTGGCTTGGCTGTTCCTGATTTTGCCCTCTACTACAGAGCGTGTCATCTCCTACAGGTAGTGGAGTGGACGAGATGTGGAATTCCTAGATTGTGGGGGGAGGTAGAGGGCGTGGAGGTAGGGGCCCCGATAGCGATTTTGCCCTGGCTGCCCTGACTGCAGGGCTTGCACCTGACGAGACACCTGTATTTTGTGTCTGCGACCCTTCAACTCTGGCACCGACTCATGCGACCTCTAGAACTGTCTTCTGACCCAGCACCTTTATCCTCTCTAACTTATCGCTCAGACTTTCCCTCTGGATGCGACCCCGCAGCCTTCCGCACCATACTGAAACATGACATTCCCCGTATCAGCCATCTCTACTAGGGATGAGCCGAACACCCCCGTGTTCGGTTCGCATTCGAACTCGAACAATTTCAAAAGTTCGAGTTCAAACGCGAACACGAACCGAACTCAGTGCAAGTCAATGGGACTCAAAAGTTCGGTTTTTAGAGTGCCCTGCAAGAGGGCATATATGCAATATATTTGCCATAAAAGGTGTATGGGGGTTCGGGTAGTGCCCTGGGGGACAGGAAACAAGGATAAAAAGTTTTTTAAAAAATATGTTTTTAAAGGAACAGTGAGTTTTCCATGAAATAAGGGTTAAAAATAAAAACGAAAAATTCCTTCAAATATCGTGCCTAGGAGGTCCCCATAACCTGCCCATGAAGTGGCGGATTTGTAGGATGTATAGAAACATTTAAAAACAAAAAAATGACATTTCAAATGACGATAAACGGTTTTCCTTTAATCTATTCATAAACTGCTTGGGGCGGCAGCCTGTATTACAAAAAGGAGACATTTTAGGACACGCAGAACAAGTTTAGTGATTTTTTGGCTAAATTATGGTGAAACCTATGCGGCTTTGGATGAAAGTAAAAATAGGTGCATTAAAATTGGGCCTTTAGTGACGGCAACAGTGCCGTCACACCGTAACCCCTCTGTGGTATTGTGGAAGGGTGCCGGGTTGGACCCTGCGGTCCTATATTAAAAATATATGAATCTGGTAAAGGCGTCAGACCGTCAGTGCACCCAAATATTGTGCCTTTGGTGGCAGCAAGTGCCTTCACACCGTAAGTAACACCGTAAGATTTTTTATTTGGATACGTTGAAACCTCCGGGTTTAAATGTAGACATGGATCTTCAATCTGTACTATAGAGTTTCTGTCTCTTAGAGTTTTCTCCCTCCCTTTCTCTAACTCTCTATAACATCAGGTTAGATACTGTTTCTTATTCTTATGGCTGGGGCACCGATATTATTGATTATATCTGACATAGTTATGTATTATCATATTCTAGATATGTGTTCTGTCACCATATTTTGTTTTTTAGGTTCCTCAATTGTATGGAAGCCCAAGTGAGACGGCGTCACTTCCGGAGCGCCCAGTTGAGGTTACCGGGAGATGAGACCGCCTCTAATGCGATACATGTGAATAGGGCTTACTTGTGGACGTTATGGACTATTTAAGAGGACGTTTTTTGTTTGCAAGTCAGCTCGACGCGTTTCGTCTTCACGACTTCTTCATGAGCTGACTGATTGCTTTTGGTTGCTTGATTCTCCCGGTATTCACCATCTGGATTGGATGCTCTAAAGTCAGGTCCTGATAGCGGATTCAAAAGCTTGAAACCATCTGACAGCAGAACCGCTCTAACATCACGGAGGTTATCCTGGCCAGTTCCTCCAGAGAGACCTTTCCATCGACTACGATCTCCAGAGGCGCGGTGACTATCGGATATTGATTTAAATATGCTGTTTTGCACACTTTTAATTCATTGTGTGCCATTGCTTTTGTGAGTGGTTCCTTTGTAGTTTTTATTGTTTGTATTAACTGTCTTACAGTTATACACTATGATGTGTCTGTATGCCTTATATTTTTAGTGATAAAGCACTTGCCACTCTACAAATCAATGTTTCCATCTAGGAAGTACTGACCCTTTCAAGGTTGTATATACTGCATGCTCCATTTGTGTGTGTGTGTTTATTCTGATTTATAGCACGTTGTTGTGGAGAAGTGCTGTGAGCTGCAGTTCTAGGCTTTCGGGTCTTCACATTTCACTATCTGTCTTGTATTGTGGAAGAGTGCAGGGTTAGACCATGCGGTCCTATATTAAAAAGATATGAATCTGGTAAAGGCGTCAGTGCACCCAAATATTGTGCCTTTGGTGGCAGCAAGTGCCTTCACACCGTAACCCTTTTGTGGTATTGTGGAAGAGTGCAGGGTTGGACCCTGTGGTCCAATATTAAAATGATAGGACCCCCACAATAACTGCTGGCAGTGAGAACACACAGATTACAACAATTCTCAGATATTTTGTAGAAATGAAACCCCCACAATTGCTGGTGGCAGTGAGAACACAAAGATTAGAACAATTCCCAAATATTTTGTATAAATGACTGACCCCCAAAATACTTGGTGGCAGTGAGAACACACAGCTTACCACAATTCCCAGATATTTTGTAGAAATGACTGACCCCCAAAATTTCTGGTGGCAGTGAGAACACACAGATTAGAACAATTCCTAGATATTTTGTAGAAATGAGACCCCCCCAATAGCTGCTGGCAGACTGGCAGTGAGAACACACACTAACACAACAATCTCCTCTCAAAAAACACGTGCTGAAGGCTGTGTGAAACCTTATATAGTGTCCTGCGGGACTTAGCTCTGTGAGCCCATGATTGGGCAAAATTTGCCCAATCAGGACTCTGAGCCGTGATTGGCATAGTCTTGCACCTGTCTTGCACCTAAACTGTGGTCAGGTGCAGGCTGTAGTTAATTACAAGCTTCAGGCCGGTGTAAAAGTGCATTGTGGTCCATTGTGGTGCATTGTGGGCGAACATGCGGTGAACACACAGAAATGTTCGTAGTTCACGAACAGGCGATGTTCGAATTGAACTCCGAACTGATCGAACCGAACAGCTCATCCCTAATCTCTACCAGGACAGCAAACTTGTTGACCTATAGACCCTAATGGGGGACGATGCCATAACCTTCCTGCACTATTTTCGATACCACCAGGTTCGGAGTTTTGTGCTTTCCATTCCTCAATAACCAATGCTCAAACACCCCCTTACTGAATTTGAACGCTTGTGTTACACGCGGAAATTCTTATCCCATGGGGTTTCGCATTTATACTCCCTGCTCTGAAGATCTTCAAGGCCCGCTCCTCCTGAGTTTATGGGGAAATGGGAAATGGTGTTAGATACTACATTTGCTGATGAACAGTGGACACGAATTTGTGACCTCACCCACCATTGCTCGATTTCCACCAGGACTCAGGAGACGGCTTACAAATTGCTATCCATTTGGTATAGGACCCCACAGGTATTATGTCGTATGTTCCCAGCCCTGAATGACGCTTGCTGGAGATGTGGGTCTGAGACTGGTACCTTGCTCCACATTTGGTGGGATTGCCCCTTAATTAAGCCGTTTTGGGAACAAATGCATCGGCTATTGGAGTTTTTTATAGATCCACCGCCAGACCTTCTTCCCGCACCGATGTTGTTACATCATGTATCGCACTTGATCGCCACATACAAACATTCGGTCTGCATTCGTATGCTTAATATTGCCTAGAGCCTTATTCCCTTGTTCTGGCGGACGCCAACGATCCCCCCCGAGCTTATGGCTCACCAAAAAAGGAAGAGCTGCATTCTGTGGAACAACTATATTTCTCTTCTAATCAAATGAACTCGAGGTATACATTAAGGTGGGCTAGATGGACTCTGATCTCCACCAGCACAGAGTTCAGAGCATTACTGGTTGACCTGTGAATTCCTCTCTAGGTTGTATTGAGCAGTGCGTACTGACTATATTTGTGAGACCCGAGTCTCCATTACCCCCCTTTTTTTCCCCTTCTTCTCTGCATCACCCCCTACACCAAATTGCTTAATCTGAGGACTGAGGGTATTGACATATTAATGTATACTGTGATAAATATGAGTGCTTCTCACCCTATACCCAGTCGCATAGTTTTCGCTTTGTATACCCTTACTGACATTCCTTTACCATGATTATTTTATTATATATTTTAAATTAGTTTTGCTTACTTTACCCTATTATTGTATTGACTTTTTATATTACCGGCCTGCGTGCCGTCTTTGACAGTATATACTTCTTGTTATGTCTTAAAAACAATAAAAACTATTGTAGCGCTCACTCCCGGAGGAGCCGCTGAATAAACCTCGGGTTAGTCTCACCGCACTAGGGAATAAATATACACCAGCACTGTTGTGGATTTTATAGATTATATACTTTACTGATCCCAATAAAATGACACATATAATGCAAATACGGTATATGAACGACAGGATTTCGTAATGCGGGAAAAACACGCGGCGGCGAAAGAAAAAGGATTAACCCCCTCAGTTCTGGTGTGTAAGTCCCGTGAGTGTAATGTCTCAAAAAGGTGTACGTGTATTGATTCGTGTACCCGGGTACCGTATTCAACTGGCCAGTGAATGTAATAAGCAAATCTTCGACTAGTCATGTTGGGGCCCTGTAGAATTTAACAATAATGCAGCGTGCTGGGTATACTCGGACTTGCGGCCTGTAAGGCCTCTCATCCATCCGTTGGACAGCCTGTCCCACTGCCCGATCAAGGATGTCTCTCCGCTTGTCCTCCGGAACTCTGTGCCACCAAATCCGCTCTCTTGCTCGTCCGATCTCCAACACAAGAACTACGGCCTACCGCCTGCACTCCCTATGGATCATCGCGGTCTCCTTACAGGGGGTCCAACTGGAACTGAAGTTCTGCCCAAACCTCTCAGTGGTAATGGGTATGCCTCCGAAAGTTACTGTCCCGATCTCCAGCGCTCTCGAAGGTAGCGTCTGTGCTCCGGCCTGGTCTTGATCTCTGGCAGTCTCACTTGCGGCCTCTGCCTTTCGTCGCTCCGCCCACACTGGCGCTCCTCCGCACGAGGCTGCTTACATCTTTCCCCTCTGTCCCACCCACTTCCTGTATCTGCCGCAAAGCCTGATGGATATTGTAGTTCGTTTAGGTCCCGCATAGTCCATATGGCTTTTGTCTCCCTCTGGTGGCTAAAACCGAGTAATTGCAGCAACACAGTTTTAAACAGCGCTACACTCTCCCCCTCCTAGAACTCTTGGGTCTCTCCAAGGAGGTGTAACATTACATAACATTTCAGCATTTACATTAGGCAATATATACAGGCTCAGCAGCAAACATACAATGGGTCAGATATACGTCCTCAAGTTGACTCATAGTCCTGACTACCTCAGCTAACATAGCAGACACTTCGGGCAACCTTCGCACTGTGGTGACAGCCTCTTCAGTGCTATGTCCTGGTGAGTCGTAAGTGAGTCTCTGAGGGGGTCAGATACAACGTTTCGACTCTGGCTCAATCATCTCCGCTGCAGGTGGAAGTGCCACAGGTACGGGCTCAATTCTCTCGTCCACAACTGGAGCAGACACCTCTTCGGAGTATGACCCTTCCAGTGAAGGCATAGAACTATAATCTATGGACACATCTTCCCGGAACTACAGGAACCTCCAAACTCTCAGAAATTTCCAATTGGAATTCAGGAGCCTCAGGCCTCGGGTTACTTTCCCACCATTCAGAAACTGGGATGACCTCTTCAGGCTCCGGCGAGCGCACCCAGTCCAGACAAAAACTTCCTTCCTCACTGTCTCCTTCACTATCTTCAACAACCCGGGTGTGTTGAGACCGAGTAACAGGAATTGAGCATGGAACAGGCGGGTTTGGCAAAGAAAGTTCATCTCCAAATGGTATTCTTACAGCTTCTCTTAAAGGCAACAGATGATTTCAGTGCCAGTTTTTTAGAGGTCCGGCCTTTCCATCAGGTCGGATTTGGTAAACCGGCAGACCCGGCAGTTGCTTGCAGACAATGTAGACTTGAGAACTCCATCTATCCGCCAATTTATGCCGTGCGGAAACACCCAAGTTCTTAAGCAACACTCTATCACCCGACTGTAGATCTTGTATGCAGACTCTCAAGTCATAGTTCCGCTTGTTCCTCTGTTCTCTGCTTCCTGAAGTCAAACGGGCCTGTTCAAACGCAGAGGCCAAATTCTTCCGAAGTCTATCCACATAATTTCTATGAGAGGCCACAGACGTCTGATCAAGAGGTAGCCCAAGCGCCAAATCAACCAGCAGTCGAGCTTCTCGCTTCTCTTCCGAACATAAGACGGTACGGTGAGTATCCAGTAGCGTCACTCTCCGTACTGTTGTACGCATGCACCAGCGTAGCTATGTGACGATTCCAGCCCTGCTTCTCTCTGTTTGACAATGTCCCCAACATATTTAGCAGCGTGCGATTAAACCTTTCTGGTTGAGCATCACCTTGAGGGTGATATGGTGTAGTTTGGGTCTTCTGAATTCCTAGTAGTTCCAGCAATTGCCCAACAAGCCGGCTCTCAAAGTCTCTACCCTGATCCGAGTGGATTCTCCTTGGTAGGCCATAGTGAACAAAAAACTTTTCCATCAAAACCTTCACCATCGTAGGAGCATGTTGGTCTTTAGTAGAGAAAGCTTGGGCATAACGCGTGAAATGATCAGTCACTACTAGAATATTTCCCTGCCCACTAGCATCCGGCTCTAAGCACAGGAAATCAATGCACACCAAATCCATAGGTCCTTGACTTTGCAGGTGGCTCATTGGAGCAGTTCGATTTGGTAGGGTCTTCCTCTGGATACACCTCAAACACGAGTGGCAGTAACTTTCAACTTCAGATCTCATACAGGGCCAATAAAATCTGTCTCGCACTAGCTTAAAAGTTCTCTCTGCACCCAAATGCCAATGTTCATCGTGTAATGACCGCAGCACACCCTCTCTGTGTTTGGTGGGAAGGAACAACTGTTGGGTCTCTTCAGGATTGTTTGAGAGGCCCCTTCGGTAGACCACCCCAACCAACATCTTGAACCGTTCCCACTCTTTGTATACTAATCGGGCTTCTTCTGGGGAATTTGTCAGTAGAATTTCCCGTTTGTTCGTGTTTATGGCCTTCACTGTTAATGCAATCAAAGGATCTCTAACCTGATTGGCTCTCAGGTCCTGCTTCGAAAAAACAGGCAGACTTTCATCCCTCAGGCTGAACCGAAACCCTGACAGAGCGGCCAACCACCGATGTCTCGTTGCATCCAACTTCGCAGTAGTAAGGACGTATTTAAGAGGATTGTTGTCAGTCTTGATCACAAATTCAGCCCCATACAGGTAATCTTTCAGTTTGTCTACTACCACCCACTTCAAGGCTAGGAACTCCAACTTGTGGGTAGGATAGTTCTTCTCTGAAGGCGTAAGACTTCGGCTCACATATGCTACAGGCCTCAACAATCCACCATATTCCTGGTAAAGGACTCCCCCTAGGCCTTCTCTGCTGGCATCCACATGCAATTCGTACGGCTTATGAGGGTCAGCGTAAGCCAGGACAGGAGCTCGAGTTAGACTCTCCTTCAACTTCATGAAAGCACTTTCACATTGATCAGTCCATTCTTCTTGAATGGATTCTCAGGCCTTCCTTTGCCCTTTAGCCGACGAACCTCGATCAGAGGCCTTGGAGCCTTCTTCCACATCTTCCTTCTGTAGGAGCCTATTCAAGGGTTGAGCTATCTTGGCAAATCCTCCTACGAATCTTCGGTAATACGAGCAGAACCCCAGGAAAGATCTAAGTTCAGTAACACCTTCAGCTGAAACAACATGTCCCAGGTACGTAACAGAAGGTAGTCAAAATTGACACTTCTCCGGAGACAGTTTCAACCCTTCTTGGTGGAGCCACTTCAAAACCTTTTCCAACCGCTGCTCATGTTCTTCCAGAGTCTTCCCGAACACAATAATATCATCAAGATACACCAACACTTCGATCAGGTTCATGTCCCCGACTGTCTTCTCCATTAACCGTTGGAACGTGGTGGGAGCCCCCGTAAGGCCTTGAGGCATTCTGTTGAACTCAAAGAACCCCAGTGGGCAGATAAACGCAGTCTTCTCTTTGTCCTCAGGATGCATTGGTATCTGATGATACCCACTTCGCAGGTCTAGTACACTAAACCATTTTGCTCCAGACAAACACTGTAAGGCATCTTCTATCCGAGGACTGGCATATTGATCCGGAATGGTTCTCTGATTTAACGTGCGATAGTCTATACATAGACGAATAGAACCATTCTTCTTCCGAACCATCACTATTGGAGAGGCGTATGGACTCCTGGACTCTTGAATCACCTTAGTCCGCTGTAGTTGCAGCCCCACAAGAAGCAATGACGTTTCGGCCTGATGGCCTTAATCTTTAATATCTAGTTGGTCTTCCTTTGGCAGCAATAACCTCAACCAACAATGATTTTCTTGTTTGTGTGTTAGCATATGCATATTATGTTTGTCTACATTAGTGGCTTTGATAATGATATGACATTTTATGACCAATTCAACGGATAACCAACTAAACCAATCCAGCCAGTTCTTATATCTTTTCTTGCCACTGTATTTGACCTTGATAGTCTCTTAGTTCTCAAAGAACTAAAGAAGCACAGCAGGTCTTTCAGCTCTGAGGATTTCCATAATCCTTTTCATGCCAATAAACTTTTTTTCGAATTTGACAACTGGGCATGGTCATTTCTATAACCTGCTGTAATTACAAAATTAAAATCCCACTGCCAGAGTCTACTCCTCGTCGTATGTTTTATATTGTATTTTCCCAATCCAAAATGTTTGTGGAAATATGTTGCCAGCCATATATAGTAGACATTAAGTAATAAGACTATGGCAATAATATAAACTCCTACGATCCATCCTTATCTACAGAATGACACAAATATAAATAAGTATTGTTGTACAATTTACAAAATACGCAACTGTTTTCACGTGAAATAAAACACAAATATAGACACAAACACGCACACTTAGATATAAGCTCATCCATGGTCAAAGTCCCTCAATTATTCAAATACCTATTATTACCTATTATTCAAATTTCTCCACTTTTTTATATAATCTATTTCTTCTTTTTATTTCTTACCCAACTGACAATATAAATCTTAGAATCGAGCCAATTGATTATTGAACACAGATACAGACTAATGACTGCACCATGTTTGGCTTGGGGTAAGAAAGACATTTATTACGGTCAATTTCCACGCACACTGCTAGGCTACAGTAGAACTTGACACTTCAGACGCTAAATAAGAGCCAGTAAAACCTGACATTGATAAATAACTTGTTAATGCGCCAGACGATTTATTTTACACAATGAAAGACAGAAACAAATTATTACCCAGGGAAAGCAGAGAAAACTCTACCGCTGATTACTGATTATTTCCTGGAACTCGATCACTGTGGTCAAATGCGGATATGGCCTGTTCACCAAAGGTTTGCATAGCCAATATAGTCAATATCCATTATTTCCTCTGTTATCATTTTATTCCATTTATCGTAGCATTTCCTATGACAGCGAACAAACTGTACGTATTTAGCTGTGTCTAATATTGCATTTATTTATTTATTTTTTGGGTTAGAATTCTTTCTAGACCAGTTCATTGACAATGAAAGAGTGCTCTCTGTCACATTCTCTCAATTAAGTTTCAGCTGTGCTATGGAAAGAGAACGCTCAGGTCATTTTGATACTCATTGGTTTTATTGGCAGGCCTGAACTGTAAAGCTTCCTTTAATGACTTGTTTGCAGTTCACGAGCATGAGTTCCACCAGTTTTAGCTATAGGAAAAGCATTATGTAGCTGATAAAGTCAGTTATTCTTGGGATTGATGGTGTGTCAACTCTAAAGGGGTCACGCAGAGGACTTTAGATTTTTTTTATACATTTACCATATAAAAGCAAGGAGAAACTACGACATAGAAAAGCTTTGTAAGGCAACAGATTCAGTACTCCCTGCCAGAACCAGTTTGAAAGTTTAATAGCAATTTTTCACTCTATTGATGTCACAAATGGCAGATTTATTATTTGATGATCTTACAGGAAATAGTGTTGAGATAAGGAGACTGTATGCCGTGGAATAACCTTATTATTCTTTAGCTATTTCATGTTTTGTTTAAGGGTCCTGATAAAATCATGGTTGCCATAATCATTATAATAGTGTCCTTAGTCGGAAAAGACATCCTCTATGACAGGGCTGTAAAACTCCGGCCCTCCAGATGTTTCTGAATTACAACTCCCATGTTTCCCTGCCCATCTATTGCATTGGAAGAATTCTGGGAATTGTAGACATCAGCATCTGGGGACCATGAGTTTGACAGCCCTGCTCTATGACGTAGAAGTTCTTTTCTTTGTTGTAAGTAAAATATTTTAAAAAATGAATACAGTCAGGTACAGAAATATCGGGACATCAACACAATTATCACATCTTTGGCTCTATACACCACCACAATGGAGATGGAAGTGGGCGGCACATCTGCAAACTGCTGTAAGTCCTACACTGTTCACCTGAGTTAGAAGTGCATACCCTCAAATTAAAGCTGACAGTCTGCAGTTAAAGCAGATTGTGTGTGTTTCATTCCAACTCCATTGTGGTGGTGTATAGAGCCAAAGATGTTAGAATTGTGTCGATGTCCCAATATTTCTGGACCTGACTGTATACAGTCAGGTCCAGAAATATTGGGACATCGACACAATTCTAACATATTTGTCTCTATACACCACCAAAATGGAGTTGGAATGAAACAAACACAATCTGCTTTAACTGCAGACTGTCAGCTTTAATTTGAGGGTATGTACATCCAACTCAGGTGAACGGTGTAGGACTTACAGCAGTTTGCAGATGTGCCTCCCACTTGTTAAGGGACCAAAAGTAATGGGACAATTGGCTTCTCAGCTTTTCCATGGCCAGGTGTGTGATATTCCCTCATTACCCCAATTACAATGTGCAGATAAAAGGTCCAGAGTTCATTTCAAGTGTGCTATTTGCATTTGGAATCTGTTGCTGTCAACTCTCAAGATGAGATCCAAAGAGTTGTCACTATCAGTGAAGCAAGCCATCATTAGGCTGAAGAAACAAAACCAACCCATCAGAGTGATAGCAAGAACATTAGGTGTGGCCAAAACAACTGTTTGGAACATTCTCAAAAAGAAGGGACGCACCGGTGAGCTCAGCAACACCAAAAGACCTGGGAGACCATGGAAAACAACTGTAGTGGATGACCGAAGAATTATTTTCCTGGTGAAGAAAACACCCTTCACAACAGTTGGCCAGATCAAGAACACTCTCCAAGAGGTAGGTGTATGTGTGTCAAAGTCAACAATCAAGAGAAGACTTCACCAGAGTGAATACAGAGGGTTCACCACAAGATATAAACCATTGGTGAGCCTCAAAAACAGGAAGGCCAGAATAGAGTTTGGCAAACAACACCTAACAAAGCCTTCACAGTTCTGGAACAAGATCCTATGGACAGATGAGACCAAGATCAACTTGTACCAGAGTGATGGGAAGAGAAGAGTATGGAGAAGGAAAGGAACTGTGCATGATCCTAAGCATACCACCTCATCAGTGAAGTATGGTGATGGTAGTGTGATGGTGTGGGCATGTATGGCTGCCAATGGAACTGGTTCTCTTGTATTTATTGATGATGTGACTGCTGGCAAAAGCAGCAGGATGAATTCTGAAGTGTTTCGGGCAATATTATCTGCTCACATTAGGCAAATGCTGCAGAACTCATTGGACGGCGCTTCACAGTGCAGATGGACAATGACCCAAAGCATTCTGCAAAAGCAACCAAAGAGTTTTTGAAGGGACAGAAGTAGAATGTTATGCAATGGCCAAGTCAATCACCTGACCTGAATCCCATTGAGCATACATTTCACTTGCTGAAGACAAAACTGAAGGGAAAATGCCCGGAGAACAAGCAGGAACTGAAGACAGTTGCAGTAGAGGCCTGGCAGAGCATCACCAGGGATGAAACCCAGCATCTGGTGATGTCTATGCGTTCCAGACTTCAGGCTGTGATTGACTGCAAAGGATTTGCAACCAAGTGTTAAGAAGGGAAAGTTTGATTTTTCATTATAATGCTGTCCCATTACTTTTGGTCCCTTAACAAGTGGGAGGTACATCTGCAAACTGCCGTAAGTGCTACACCGTTCACCTGAGTTGGCAGGGCCGGATTAATGTAGGGGCGGATGGAGCGGCAGCTCCAGGCCCCTTCCATTAAGGCTAGGGTCAGACGAACGCATTTTTATGTTGTCTGTGAAAAAGTGCGTTCGAACGAATGGACGCATTTTTTCACAGAATACGTGATAGCGGTCATACTATGCGCATTTTCGTCCGTGATTTTGTACGGATCATCAATAAAACACTTTTTGCGTCTGGACGTTATGTTGGCCGGACATTAGCAGCGTCTGACGTCTCCTAATCACACACACACGCCGCTAGCGGACGCAGCGCACTCTGTACGTCAGTACCTGCGGTTTCACGTTCTCGAAAAAATGCGTTCATTTTCCACTTGCGTTGCGCAGCCGGACTTTTGTGCGACCGTACTTCGTATATTGGCCGTCATTGCCCGGCATCTGCTGCTAGTGCGGCCGTGATTAAGTGCGGCTGCACGCGCGTTCGCACTGCCTCAGTCTGACCCTAGCCTTAATAGGCCCACAGCTGCCCCAAGAATAAGCTGCTGGCCGACAGGACACACACACAATCACCGCGCAGCCAGCAGGCCTGACACACACGCAGACTGCAGCCGATGTAAAGGTGGATTATGTAGGAGGATTATTGTGAGGAGCAGCCAGTAGGTGGCGCTCATCAGCTGCTGAGGGAGACACACTGGCTGCTCCTCCCCATCCTCCTGCAACAAGTCTTCCTGTTTCCAGCCACGTGGAAGGGCAGTGAGGAAACCCAGAGCCGACCAGCAGCCAGGGGGAAAGGCAAGATATTCCCCTATCATTCTCTTGGGGTGAGCAGCGTTTCTTTTAATTTACTGAGCCCCCCCCCGCAGCTCTCCTCTGATCTCACTTTTCAGGGAGGAGGGGGGGCAGCACACAGTGGAAACAGAGGGATAAAAGAGAAAGTGGGTCACACACAGAGAAATGAAAAAGAGAATGTCACAGGAAAGGAAAGGGGGTCACTGAGAAAAGGAAAGAAATAAAAAAGAATGTGTCACACAGGAAAGGGGGTCACAGAGAGAAATGAAAAAGGGTCACAGAGAAATGAAAAAGAAAGGGTGTCACAGAAAAGAAATTAAAAAGAAGGTCACACAGAAAAGGAAAGGGGGTCACACACAGAGAAATTTAAAAAGAAGGGGGTCACAGAGAAAATGAAAGGGGGTCACACAGAAAAGGAAAGGGGGTCACAGAGAGAATTGAAAAATGGTCACAGAGAAATGAAAAAGAAAGGGGGTCACAGAAAAGGAAAGAAATGAAAAAGAAGGTCACACAGAAAAGGAAAGGGGGTCACACACAGAGAAATTTAAAAAGAAGGGGGTCACAGAGAGAAAATGAAAGGGGGTCACACAGAAAAGGAAAGGGGGTCACAGAAAAGGAAAGATGAAAAAGAAGGGGTCACAGAGAAAATGGAAGGGGGTCACAGAAATGAAAAAGAAAGGGTGTCATACAGCGAAATGAAAAAGAGAGGGTGTCACAGAAAATGAAAGGGGTCACAGAGGAAATGAAAGGGGGTCACACAGAAGAGGAAAGGAAAGGGGGTCACACAGAAATGAAAAGGAAAGGGGGTCACACACAGGAAAGGGGGTCACACAGAAATGAAAAGGAAAGGGGGTCACACACAGGAAAGGGTTGTCACACAGAGAAAATGAAAGGGGGTCACACAAATGAAAAAGAAGGGTCACAGAGAAAAGGAAAGGGGGTCACACAGAAAAGAGGTCACACAGAAAAGGAAAGGGAGTCACACAGAGAGAAATGAAAAAGAAAGGCGGTCACACAGAGAGAAATGAAAAAGAAAGGGGGTCACACAGAGAGAAATTAAAAAGAAAGGGGGTCACACAGAAAAGGAAAGGGGGTCACAGAGTAATGAAAAAGAAAGGGGGTCACAGAGAGGTCTCACAGTAAGAGGGATGAAAGAGGTCGCAGAGAGAGCGAGAGGTCACACAGTGAGAGGGTCACACCGTGATCATAGAGATGTGACGGGTGAGAGAGCGAGAGTAAGGCTGGCGTCAGACTAGTGTGAGAGTGGACGTTCCTTCCACTCGACGCACCGTCTGGCCACCTTGCTGAGCGCAGTTAGTGCGTTCAGCAGTGCAAAGCTCGATCCTCTTATGGAGAATCGTGTTTTGCAGCCCCGTAATTGCGCGTCCTAGCGCTTTGACGGAGAGGGCTGATGCACGGCTGCAGCATGGCCGCTGTTGCATGCAAAATTCCTGCGCGCAACAGCGTGTGGCTGGCCCCATCGCAGCTTCTCAATGCTGTGACAGACGCCAGAAGGCACGTCAGTACGGGTGCACATAGGCTGGTGTCAGACGAGCACACTAACAAGAAATGAGAGACTACTAATTCACACTGCACATTGCTATGAGTTTTATTGCTCTGGAGCTCTCTGATACAGTAATGTGCGGTGTGTATGAGTGTATCACAGAGCTCCACAACAATAAAACTCACAGTAATGTGTAGTGTGTTTGAGCATGAGTTTTATTGCTGTGGATTCTGTGATATGTTCATCTGTGAATAGATTAACCATTACTTCTCTATAAGACAATTTTGCTGCCGCTGAAGACTGCCTAATTGTTGCGAACTGCACCATATTTCTTTGTCAATTCAGCAGTATTTGGTGATTTGACAGTTTAGTTGGCGCTTGTTGCCTCAGTATCTAAAAATAGGCCCAACAAAATCCTCAGCACCAGGCCCATGATACCCTTAATCCGGCCCTGTGAGTTGGATGTACATACCCTCAAATTAAAGCTGACAGTCTGCAGTTAAAGCACATTGTGTTTGTTTCATTCCAACTCCATTGTGGTGGTGTATAGAGCCAAAGATGTTAGAATTGTGTCGATGTCCCAATATTTCTGGACCTGACTGTATATACTGTATAAATATTAAAAAATTCTAATTCATTATTTTATGATACTAAACAGGTGAAAAAAAACAGTTTATAGTGAGAAATGTTAGGTTGCCTATATGCCAAAAAAATTACAATACATATATAGTAATATTAAAATTGCGTCCTTGGTTCCAAAATGCTGAAGACAGGTGAGCGTCTAGATTTTTGCATGTTGGCAAACCATGCATGTTTGTTGCATGTTGGCTGAAAACATAATAAAACCTTGAATTTAAAAAAAAACTCTCTTTTCTGTGCATTCTCAAATGTTACACCTTTACTACTGTGATCTTGTGATCAACAGCAGACAGAGCAGCCTGAGAGCTTGCTAATACGATTTGGAGCTATGCTGTGAGCTATGATGTGTCATCTGCAAATTGATATTTTGCAATTGAATTTCATTTGCATTTGGGCACCAGACCATGCATATAAAGCTTTAGCACCCTGGCCAATAATAATTTTTAAAACCATCTTGGGAATGTCTCTAACTGACATCTTCACAGCTAACCCTGCATGGAAACCAGAACTGCAGTAAATTATTTTGGCCACCATATGGCGACGTCTGCCAAATAGAATATTACAGTAACAAATACATTGGGAGTATTGCCATATATTTCTTCCAGTATAATTAGTTAAAAATAATTTTCCAAAAAAACATTAGTTCCTGATAGTGGGCCCTATTACATTCTTCACGCAAAAACGCACATAGAACGAGTGAATTTTTGCACGCAGCGTTAAACGTTAACATGCATAAAACAACGCTGGTATTACAATCCTCGCGCATTTTTTCATCCGTCAAAAAATAACGCATGTAAAACAGACGCGCAAAAACGCGCGCCCAGCAACGTTGCGTGCAGAAATCAGTGTGCGTACTGTTTTTTCACACATTCAGCCAATCAGAATTAAGAACCGCAATTGTCTCCCATTAAGTTTTTGCACCTGTCAAAGTCAATCTGCGCATATATGCTGCATCAATAAAAAAAAACACGCACAACTTCTCAATGTTATTGTTTGGGTATGCGTAGAATGTGTAACTATACTTTGCTGTATTTTTTTTTTGGGCTGGTGTATTTGGGTTCGGCCAGGACGTTCAGATTTGCCGTTACCACTAGCTTTTCAAAGACATTAAAACTATGCGTGCAAACGCCGTGCGTTAATTTTTGTGCATAGATTGTATACCATCCGCATACCAGCGCAAAACGCATTTGCGCTCACAATGTTAAGTATAAGACGCGCGCAGTACAGTACGCTCACGCAGCGTTCGCGTAGGTTCACTCGTGGTAGCCGTTAACGCGCATTCTTTGCGTAGACATTGTAATACGACGTCCAGCGCAAAGGGTTTTGCCCCTCGCGTTAATGCATTTTTGCGCACGCATTAACGTTTGCGCGAAGAATTTAATAGAGCCCAGTGTATTTTTGGAAAATCAATTGATAGTGAAAAGGATTAAAACAGGTGCCTGGTATTAGGCAGGCAGCTGTACTTGCTGTATGCGAGTATTAAAGCCATCTACATTTGTTTTTTATTTAGATTACATTTTCAGAGTCTGTTCATCTGTATATGCATGAATGCAGGAGCTGAGGCGAGGACAGCATTTGCCCAGTTAATGTCATAGATTCCCCACTATCATGAAAGGTAAGGAAGGTAAACTAATAGTCTGAGCTTGCTCCTGAATAGTAGTATGATTGTATTTTTGCAAAATACTACTGTTTGGTTCTGTTTCACAGACACTGTGCTTTTGGTGGAACCACACAGAAATGATTGCAGATATTGTGACAGCTTTTTACTACACATGTGTTTGTTTTGTTTTTTAACTTTGTTTCACTGGTTGTATTACTCTTTTGTAGTGCCTTACATTGAGAAAGATATCATCCAGAGATGGATTCCTAAACAAATGTTCCCCTTTGTGTTGTGTTTTTTGACCCAACAGAGTAGTTATGAGACACTATATAATGTATATTCCCAAACCTATGCTTATTTTCCTTCAATCGATACACAAAAGCATGAAATTCTTCAAATAAGTATAATTTAAGACTTTTAATGTCTGCTCAATTATTTACATACATATTTTCTGGCTGAAAGCAAATCCATGCAGTCGTTCATGTATTCGACACAAATCATATTTAATCCCTGCATTGCCAAATTGTTTTCCATAAAACTACTGCCAGGACCCAGTGGATTTATGGACAACAAATTTACATTATACATACAGTGAAAATGTGCCCGAAAATCTTGAAAGCACATTTTCAAAGGTATGCGTTATTTGACAGGCAGATCTGCCGTCCAAAAAGAGCTACTACATTGCCATAATACAGCTTGGGATCCGTTTCTTTTCTTGAAGAGAAGCTTGAAGATTCCAAGCCAGTTCTTCTGTTTTTGCATTTTGGGTACCATGCCTGGGGTGCTAAAACATTGGCACCTTGGATATTCTGATGCCCAATTGCAAACAAATTTTCCTTGTAATAAACAGAATTTTTTTGCAGTATTATTATTCTTTAGTTATAAAGCGCCAGCATATTCCACAGCGCTGTACAATGGGCACAGTATAGACAGGGTTACAATACATTAAACAACATACCCAGGACATACTTGAAAACGAGAGAAATCTCAATGTATCCTTCCTGGTAAAATCCTTTATAAATAAATAAATATATAACATTTTGACAAACCAGTACAGGAGGAAACAAAGGCCCTATTCCTGTGGGAATTTACAATCTAGAAGTGTTCCTGGTGGAAGAGGACTGCAAGGTGAGAGTGATGGACTGGTGAGAGTGATGAACTGGTTGTGTCAGTAAGTCGGGTGGTAGGCTTCCCTAAATAGGAATGTCTTAAGGAAGTATTTGAAGGAAGGAAAACTATGTGAGAGTCTGACAGTATGAGGTAGAGCATTCCAGAGGATGGGGGCTGTGCGTGAGAAGTCCTGCAGTCTATCATGGGAAGAGGTGATACAGGGAGAAGCTAAGCGCGGGTCACTGTTTGACCTTAGGGAGCGGGCTGGGGTGTATTTGGTGATTAGTGAGGACAGGTAGTGGGGTGCTGAGTTAGTGAGAGCTTTGTAGGTCAGGGTAAGGATTTAGAATTTAATTCTGCAGTGAATGGGGAGCCAGTGAAGGGACTCGCAGAGGGAAGCGGCAGAGACAGAGCGGCAGGTGAGGCGGATGAGCCTGGCAGAGGCATTTAGAATGGATTGTAGGGGGGAGAGTCTCCAACATTCTGACACTTGGATTTCATATACTTTGTTGGTGCTTTTTGAAGTCTTAACACAGTGTGCGGCAGCCGCAGGTCAGATTTTACTTATTTTATGGTTTGTGGCCCATACAGATGGACGGAATTATGGAAGGACAGATGTTGCATATGTCTTAAATAGATGAGTAGCTGTACTTCATAGTGGAAGATTTAATCACATATTTTGTTAACATTTCCTGTACATAGGTTTTACTCACGACGACAGTATATTATTTTGCTATCATTAATTAGCCCTGTTGTTCTGTAAAATATCACTTTTGATTGAACTGCTTGCTCCTTCATCCAGAACTTTAAACTGAGACACAAAGCTCCGCTCACACATGAATGCCTCTGATCCATCCATTCATTACACAGAAGAAACACTATTTATGAATTGAAATAAACCTGGAAGAAATATAAGTCAGCTGGGAACATGGCTTATTTTAAATACCTGTGTTTCATATCCAGAATATATTGTCCATTTTCGATTTCAACTTGAAATTCATTAATATATTTTATGGTATGATTTTCTCAAGGAAACTTGTCATTAATTCAATCGTGCCTGAATATATTACACTGCAGTGATCAGACTTAAAAAAATGCAAACCTTCTTATGTAATCATTTAATTCAGTAAAATATATACTCTGTTTCTTATAGTCCAATGGAATAGCAATTTATTCTTTTTTTTTTGTTACGGATTTAAACACTTGCCAGGTGTTCAGCAATAAGAATATTTTTTATAGGTTTTAAAACCATGCAGGCAATCAAATGTAATAACAGACTAGAGCAGTACCAGGTGTTATTACTGCAATAAATCAAATGCTAAACAGTATGAAATGATTTGCCCTAATGTGCAAATAAATAAATAAAATAATAAGAAAAAGATAAATATATAATGTCTAGTTCTCTTACAAATGTACAGATGTCTTTACTCTCTCTTGCTATGTGGTAAAATATAGTGTTCTGTAAAAAGAATTTGTTGATGGGATGCTAGAATGAACATAGAGGAAAAAGGTATTGGTATACGAACCAATTAGTAATAGGTGTACCGTTAAAACGTAACTTTTAATAGTATATACAACAAGATTCGTAACTTAAACACACATATATAGAGTTTGATGAACCGATCATATACAGAGGGGTGCATAAATAACTTGGAAAAAATATGAAGTTATTGTTTAGGCAATTCCTAAACAGGTATCTTCTCAGCTAGATAGGAATAATTGCTGTTATTGGTGAGATGCTAGATATCTAATAGATATGGTGGTTGCGACCAATTATATAGTTCAGATACTTATTAATATAAGAGCCTCCGATAGAGTGGATAGGGTATGGGTGTAGCAATAGGGACCAATAGTTAGTAAGGAAGAAAGCCTCGTCCGGGAATTCTTGCCCTATGCTGACCTCGGTGGTTCGAGCCACCTACATTACCCGGCTAACTAACAAAGTCGGCAGCCAATGTTACACAATAGCAAATGCCCACAATAGGGCAACACCCATGCAAGGGATCAAAATGAAGACAAGCAGTTAAAAGTTAATCAGACATGACGCTCGACGCGTTTCGCTGTAAGCACAGCTTTTTCAAGAGTGGGGTTCCCTACCTGTGGTTCCCCTTTTATATACGTATAATCCTTAGTGAGAAAATTGGAAAAACGTGCGAGTTCTTAAACGTTTCCGGTGGAAAAGGTTCCGCCGTGCGTTGCATCAAAAAGTGACGTCATTAACAGGCGTCAGAATCGGCTGGTTGTCCTGACGCCGAATATACATTTAGCCAGACCAAAGAAATGGAGTAATATATATGCCATAGAGTATTTAAATCAACTGGTTGTTGTGGTAGCGGTTTATGGTTAGAATTGCTAAATCTACAGATCTATATCGTTTATCTAACATCGAAGTCGGCTAGTTACCATGGCTCAAAATAAACAATTGGCCAACTGAGAAGATGAAATGTGCCCGTCTCTGTCAAAAAATAGATGTGTCTAACAAGACATTGTTTAACCATTTCCACTTTAACCCCTTAAGGACCCAGGACGTACCATGTACGTCATTGCAGCGGGTCTCTTTTAGACCCGCTGACGTACATGGTACGTCCTGCGGTTTTTTGAGCGCTGGAAGCGATCGGATCGCTTCCAGCAGCTCAAACGCCATTGCAGGATGCCTGGGAGTCCAGGCATCCGTGCAATGGCGGTGAGAAGTGCCGGGGCACCTTGTGATCGCTCCCCGGGAGCGATCAACATCCGGTTTCACCGGAGAGGTGCGCGGCACTTCTAAGAGAGCGCTGGAAGCGATCGGTATCGCTTCCAGCTGCTCTGTGTATATTGCAGGGATGCCTCGACATCGAGGCATCCTTGCAATGTGCTTACCTGCCGCCGGTCCGCTAAGTGATCGCTCCCCCCGAGCGATCACTTCCGGTAGCGGCAGGAAGTACTGAGTGCCACGAGGTATCGTGGCACTCAGTACAAAACGATCACATGAGTGATCAGGTGCTCTGCTGGGTGCCTCGAGGGATCAAGGCACCCAGCAGAGTAAAAAAAGTGTAAAAAAAGTAAAAAAAAGTAAAATAAAAATCAATAAAAATGAATAAAATAAAATAAACTGACAGCCAAGATGGCGCTGCCCTTCTAAGGGCAGGGTCATCTTGGGGCTGAGTGGGATGTTCCTAGCCTGCCTCATCAGAGAGGCAGGCTAGCAACATCCAATCAGAAGTAAAAAAAAATCAAAATAAAATTTCTAATTTGTCAGGTCAGGTCAATATTTTGTAAATATTGGCTCTGACCTCTGTGATTCTCCCTCTCTCTCCTCACTTGTGTTTTGGTGAGCGAGAGAGAGAGATCAGATTTGACAGGTTAGAGATTTTAGTGAGATTAGAAAAATTGAGGCAGATTTAGAGAGATTTTAGTGAGATTAGAAAAATTTAGGCAGATTTAGAGAGATTTTAGGGAGATTTAGAAGAATTGAGGCAGGTTTAGAGTGATTTAGAGAGATTTAGGTGTTTATTTGTATTTTCTTGTGAAACCCAACGGTTCTTCTAAGAACCAACTATCCGCTTATTATATATAATAATTATAAAATTTTATAATCTATTATATATAATGTCTGAGAGGGTGTACAGCGCCGAGGAGGCATATGCCATCCTGGCGTCAGAATCTGAGGCATCTGCGTCAGACTCCGACCCTGATTTCGACCCCGCCAACTGCTCAGAGACGTCGCTAGATACATCATCTACGCTGGCTGATGTATCTAGTGATGTTTCTGATGCAGATCCTGGGTCACCACCTGCCAGCAGGAGACGCACAGCTCCAGCTGAGGAGTGGGTAGTGCCTCATCGCCAGAGGCCAGATATCCCTCCTTTCACGGCAAATCCTGGCATCAATATTGATGTTGCAGGATTTACCGCCACACAGTTTTTGCAGGTGTTTATGGGGGATGATTTGTTGGGCCATCGTGGCCCAATCAAATCTGTATGCCCATCAGCATTGTGCTGCGAAGCCAGACTCCTACTTGGCAAGGCAGCAATGGACCCCGCTAGATGTGCCAGAATTTCTGAAATTCTGGGCACTTACTATGCTGATGTGCATCATAAAGAAGCCCTCAATTCGCTCCTACTGGAGCAGTAGCCCCATCTGCTCTACCCCCATTTACCCCAATCAATGTCACGTAGAAGGTATTTTGCGTTTCATGCACTTCAGTGACAACAGCCTGTGCCCTCCTAGAGAGCATCCCCAGTTTGACAGGCTGTATAAAATCCGCCCCCTGATTACCCACTTCGCCGCCAGGTTTGCAGAGGCTTATACACCTGGAAGGAATATCTGCGTGGATGAATCCCTAATGAAATACAAGGGAAGGCTGGGATTCAAGCAGTATATTCCTTCCAAACGCTTCAGGTATGGAGTGAAGGTGTATAAGCTCTGTGACAGCGAGAGTGGGTATACTCAGGCCTTCCGGGTGTACGAGGGAAAGGATAGTAGCCTTGACCCTCCAGGTTGCCCAGAACACATGGGAACCAGTGGCAAGATTGTGTGGGACCTACTTTTTCCCCTCATGAACAAAGGGTACCACTTGTATGTTGATAATTTTTATACAAGTGTCCCTTTGTTCAAGCTGCTGTATTGTTTTGATACAGCAGCATGCGGTACTGTTCGCAAGAAACGCGTAGGTTTCCCAGCACAGATTGTCCGCACCCGGTTAAAAAGGGGGGAGGCCTCAGCTCTGCGCCAAGAGGAGCTGTTGGCGGTCAAGTACAGAGACAAGAAGGATGTATACCTTCTATCCACCATCCACACTGAGAGGTCTGTGGAGGTCTCTGTACGTGGCAGAGCTCAGCGCATGAGGAAGCCAGTGTGCATCAAAGCCTATAACCGGCATATGGGTGGGGTTGATCTGGCAGATCAGCTGCTCCAGCCCTACCAGATTATGCGGAAGTCAAGGGCCTGGTACAAAAAGGTTGCAATTTACCTGATGCAAATTGCAACCCACAATGCCTTTTTGCTCTGCAAAAAGGCAAACCCCGGAGTGACGCTGTCCTTTTTACAGTTTCAGCTCCAGGTCATTTCGGGGCTTTTGTACCAGGATGCACCTGCTCCCCGGGCGGTGATGGGGGACAGAGTTGGGGCTACGCATTTTATTTATAAAATCCCCCCTACTGAGGGCAAACAGAAACCCCAAAAAAGGTGCAGGGTGTGTTTCAAGAGGGGGCAGAGGAGAGACACAATCTTTTACTGCCCAGAATGCCCTGGACAACCCGGTCTGTGTCTTGGGGACTGTTTCAAGATATATCACACTGTGCGTGATCTGTGATTTTTTTTTTCCTTTCTATTTTTTCTCACACTCCAGTTAGTTAGTTCAGTTTAGTTTTTTTTTTCTTTTACTGCACCAGACTTTTACATTTTATTCGTACATTTTTATGTTCTACAATTGTGCTGTATTTTGCCAAAATCTTTGCACACCTATGCATGGGGGGCATGGGGTACTCAGGAGACCTTGCAGAAAACAACCTGGAGAGTTTTCATGCAGTAACAAACAACAGTGTCTCCTAAATCACAGTCCAAATCTAATGTGGGCGTAAAAATAAAAAATTGAAAAATTACCGCCACACACCTTCTCAAATGTTTTGGGCTAAAACCGTTGCATCCATGGCATCAAAGCACTCCATATGCAATACCTTGGGGTGTCAACATAACAAATATAAACAATTTTCTGGCAATAATTCAAACTGGGGTATGCGGTAGACCCAAAACCAAAGCTAGGCCTAGCTGAAGAAATAATCTCAATTTCAACTCCAATGACAAAGTCATAAAAATTGTATTTGAACCTTCCCCAAATCCTGGCAAACCTATGCATGGGGGCATGGGTGTACTCAGGAGACCTTGCAGAAAACAACCTGGAGAGTTTTCATGCAGTAACAAACAACAGTGTCTCCTAAATCACAGTCCAAATCTAATGTGGGCGTAAAAATCTGAAAATTGAAAAATTACACAACACACCTTCTCAAATGTTTTGGGCTAAAACCGTTGCATCCATGGCATCAAAGCACTCCATATGCAATACCTTGGGGTGTCAACATAACAAATATAAACAATTTTCTGGCAATAATTCAAACTGGGGTATGCGGTAGACCCAAAACCAAAGCTAGGCCTAGCTGAAGAAATAATCTCAATTTCAACTCCAATGACAAAGTCATAAAAATTGTATTTGAACCTTCCCAAAATCCTGGCAAACCTATGCATGGGGGCATGGGTGTACTCAGGAGACCTTGCAGAAAACAACCTGGAGAGTTTTCATGCAGTAACAAACAACCGTGTCTCCTAAATCACAGTCCAAAACTGATGTGGGTGTGAAAATGAAAAATGACCACCAAACAGTATCCAATTTGTTTGGAGCAAACGATTGCATCCATAGCATAAAAAACACTCCATTTACAATACTTTGGGGTGTTAGCTTACCAAATATATGCACGTTCATAAAACTGGGGTATGTAAAAAGGCCCCTAAAAAGAAGATAAGCAAAGAAGATACTGTATGTCAAATTAGAAAATTGACAAGCACATGTCAAAGATTGGCGTAGCACCCCAAAAACAACAGAACAAATCTATATATGGGTGGTATCACTTTACTCAGAAGATGTTGCTGAACATATTTTGGGGTGTTTTTTGGCAGTAACCCATAACTGGATTTGACAATTCATGCCTAAAGTACAATTGTGTGTGAAAAAATAACACAAAAAGTGACTACCTGAAAGTTTGACATAGAGCTAGTGCATGGAAAGTGTTAAAATACAACTCTTTGAAGCACCCTAGGGTGTGCCCATTCTAAAAATATATGGTTTGATGGGGGTAAATTACTTTGGACGGCTTCAAAAATGTCCCAAATAGGACATGGGTGCATGATGACGAAATGTGAAAATTCCAAGTTGGAAAACTGAAATGCGCACCCCCCAAATAAGGCCTATTAGCCCTTAAATGACCCGACATACCTATACATGGGTGGTATCAATTTACTCAGAAGATGTTGCTGAACATATTTTGGGGTGTTTTTTGGCAGTAACCCATAACTGGATTTGACAATTCATGCCTAAAGTACAATGTGTGTGAAAAAATAACCCAAAAAGTGACTACCTGAAAGTTTGACATAGAGCTAGTGCATGGAAAGTGTTAAAATACAACTCTTTGAAGCACCCTAGGGTGTGCCCTTTCTAAAAATATATGGTTGATGGGGGTAAATTACTTTGGCCGGCTTCAAAAATGTCCCAAATAGGACATGGGTGCATGATGACGAAATGTGAAAATTCCAATTTGGAAAACTGAAATGCGCACCCCCCAAATAAGGCCTATTAGCCCCCAAATGACCCGACATACCTATACATGGGTGGTATCAATATACTCAGAAGATGTTGCTGAACATATTTTGGGGTGCTCTTTGGCAGTAAACTTAAAGTTCACAGTACATGTATTCTTAAATTGCGTTCAAAAAAAAAAAATCACCAAAACATTTTTTTTCTCAAACTTTGGCATAGATTTGTGGTAAAATGGTTTGCATGGAAAGAGTCAAAATACCCCAAGTTTAATACCTTGATTTGTGTACTTTAAAAAAAATATGTATATGTGGAGGGTTATTCAGGAATTAGTGACAGATATCAGTGTTACAATGTCACTATCACTAGTTTTGAAAATAAACTCTTTGGAAATGGCAAAGTGCTACTTGCACTTATTGTTGCATAAAATAAGGAAAAAAGCGAGGAATATGTAAACATTGGGTATTGCTAAACTCAGTACTAAATTTAGAAACTACTAAGGAATTAATTTTTTTTGACGGTTGTTGATACATAAGAAATTTTGGGGGTCAAATTTCGAAAAAGTGGTGTTTTTTCAATTTTTTTGTCATATTTCACAATATTTTTTATAGTAAATTATATGAAATGAAAAAAATGGTATCTTTATAAAGTCCATTTAATGACGAGAAAAACAGTGTAAAATATGTGTGGGTTACATAAACGAGTAAGAGGAAAATTTGACGTAAACACTAACAGCGCAGAAACGTAAAAACAGCAGCGATCACTAAAGGACGGATTTGTGTAAAACCGCCCGGTCACTAAGGGGTTAACGTGTTGGTTAGTGGATGTATCGATATCATCATCAAGTGTTTATCGCTATGTCGCCATTAAATGTTTAAATCGACTAATTGTCATAATAGCGAATCGTGGTTGAAGAGGACTGAGGAGATTGTAGATGACCATCCCTATCTAGATTACATAATAATTCATATATTGAATAGCATAGTAAAGGATTTAAAGGGAATAATGTATCTGAAAAGGGAGGGGGAGACTGTCACATATATACGAATTGGGTAGAGGAGAACTAGGCAACTAAGGTGGTTGGGTGGAAAACTTAACAAGTAGGGATAGTGTCTGAGGAAACAAACAACAAATTATACAAATAGGGAATAATAAAAAGGTGTAGAAGTAACGAAAATAGGTCAAATAAATGAGATAAAGGTGAAGCCTTCATTTAAGCCATTTGGATATAAAGTATTTAGTTTATGTATCCAGAAGGCTTCACGTTGACATAATTTCTTATCAATGTTTCCTTTTCTAGGTCCAAGTTTAATTTGTTCAATGCCCATAAATTTCAAGCTAGAACTGGACACAGACGAGGCTTTCTTCCTTACTAACTATTGGTCCCTATTGCTACACCCATACCCTATCCACTCTATCGGAGGCTCTTATATTAAGAAGTATCTGAACTATATAATTGGTCGCAAGCACCATATCTATTAGATATCTAGCATCTCACCAATAACAGCAATTATTCCTATCTAGCTGAGAAGATACCTATTTAGGAATTGCCTAAACAATAACTTCATATTTTTTCCAAGTTATTTATGCACCCCTCTGTATATGATCGGTTCATCAAACTCTATATATGTGTGTTTAAGTTACGAATCTTGTTGTATATAGTATTAAAAGTTACGTTTTAACGGTACACCTATTACTAATTGGTTCGTATACCAATACCTTTTTGCTCTACTAACGAGTTTGTCTCGGGGTTACGTCCCCCTCTTTGGTAATAGTACCCTGCGGTACCTTGCGTACCAATCCCTCCCTCTTTTCTTCTAGAATGAACATAGCTATACATTTATTTATAAAGCGCCAACATATTCCACACCGTTTGTTAAAATTAGCAAACATGTTTGCCAAATAGGATTGACACATGGAGAAGGAAAGGAAAATAGAATCCTGCTCAAGTGAACTTTCAATGTAGAAGTATAGACAGGTTGTGTTTTCATAAGTGTTCTTTGCTTAAACCTTTCTCTACCAAATGGTTTTCCATAAAACCAGTGGCAGGACCCAATAGTTTCAAGGAAAACCACTTTCCATTACCCAAACTGTAAAAATTTATGTAAAGTCCATACAATAAATTTTTATAGTCAGTAAACTTATTTGACATGCAGAGGGCTCCCCCTGCTGGGCAAATGTTTCTACAGCAAGTGTTGTGAGAAACTGTAGGCAGACTCAGGGCCCTATTCCCTTGTTCGCACTAACATGGGGACGCTAAAGGGGAAAATCTGCAGATTTCCTGGTAGCATCTCCAAGTTAAAATGATATTCCAGAACAGGCGCTAGCTCAGCACCATGCCCCATAACGCAGCATTAACCACTGGGGTATTCGTGGTAGCACTTCCACGCCGCCGCGAGTATCACCTCCTGGAGTCCATATGACTCCATGGAGGGTTGCACTTCCAGGATGCGAGCCCTATGCGATCTCCGTGGTCCATCACATACCTCACTTAACGAAACGCTATTTAATGATTGCGCTCCCCATGTTAAGTATAGGATGCGCAAAGTACAGTAAGCTTGCGGAAGCTAGAGCATAAAAAGGATTACTAACAGAGGTAGCGTCAGGAATGTAATATGAGGGCATATGTTAAACACACTTATCCTGGTGCTAACGCTTACACATCCAGACGATAACTTTAATGTTAATTAGGGAATAGTGCCCTCAAAGTCTCTACTGGACACTGACAGCAGTTCCGTGCACCTCCATGAGCTGCAATGGATCGGTTGTCGTGTCAAATGTGCTGCAACCTACGGGTATGTTCTGGAGCCCACATACAAAAAAATTTGATTGCACAAAACAAGTTGTTTACATTCCTCAGGTTGGTTACTTTAATCCAGAATATGTCCAGATGAAGTTAACTCAAAGGTGTTTTTGAAGATCAGTAATTCAACTAGTAACTCAATCAACTTAAGCTAATAAACTCAATGGGCAATATTACATACTTAACGCTAACGTTAGCACTCAGTTATGTGAGCGTTGATGTTAGGTTAAGTGGCCCTAGCGCGGGCCAACCATTATTACATTCCAAACGCTAACGGGATAAAAAACCTGTTAGTGATTTGGATATTGCGCTTTTCAGCATGAGCTTACTGTACTTTGCGCTCCCCATGTTAAGCATAGGGAGCGCAAAGAGTTAATTAGCGCTAGGATTACAAAGTCCTAACGCTAATTACATCCCTCTGCGGTTAACTCAAAAGTTAACCACCGCTTGGAGCTGGTGCTAACTGATTCCACTTCTGCAGATTCAGTTATCACCAGCTACAAATCCCTCCAAAAATCACATACACACCTCTCATCCCGCGGTGAGAACGGCGGCTTGATCCGTTGCTTCCTGCCACCATGAGCAGAGACAGACTGGGGGAAAAAGTCCCCAGTCTCCCTTTGCAAATCACTCCGCCGACCTGCAGGATGTCGCGAGAGGCGAGATCCTGCATGTCATGTGACCGGCAGTTGAAGCCTCAATGGAGTCCTATGGAAACCTGCAGGCGCAGGTTTTCCTCCTTAGCATCCCAATTTTAGCGGGCAGTGTGTAATACTGCCCAACATGTTTCCTTTATACACATATATCTATAAGCCATCGTTTCTATATTTGCAAAATCTATCATTAAATTATCAATTAACTAATGTGTCTGTAGGTTGCACAATATAATAACAGACATATGGGAAAACATTTTTCATCTTTTCTTTTCATTTAAGTCTTGGGTTGTTTCCATGTTACTGAAATTTCATTACATTTAGTTAACAGCCATTCATTTATTTGACATAAGATCATTTAATATGCTAAAACTAAGTGATAATGACAGACAGCAGACTAGGCAGCAATGAACAATCTCAATAGCAGTTGCAAAGGAAGCGAATCATACAGGGTTATTCAGAGAAAGGTGAAAACCAGGAGAACTTGCAGGAGAAAGAACAATCTAAACCAAATAGTCGATTTGGAAT
The DNA here is from genome assembly GCA_009667805.1 of Leptobrachium leishanense. Classification (NCBI taxonomy): domain Eukaryota; kingdom Metazoa; phylum Chordata; class Amphibia; order Anura; family Megophryidae; genus Leptobrachium; species Leptobrachium leishanense. Next base: position 265,315,667 of record CM019066.1, on the reverse strand, counting down.
GGGAGATTAATGGGAGCAATTTTCTGGTTTGGCTATTTTGACCTAGAATTTTCACTTCTCCAGTCATTCTCCTGAGTTTCACCTTTCTTTGAATAGACCTTATAGTCTTGCATTATATTATATTTGTTTATTCCAGTTTGGGTACAGTAGTGGTCCAATACCCCCACTAACTCACAGATTCACTTTTGCTTCACTTCCACTGCTCCAACCTTCCTTTTATTGACTTTTAAACTCTCTATGTGTTTTATTGATCTTATATTTCTGTTGTGTTCAAATTTAAAATTTCAATAGATATTCTTCTCAATGCTTCTGTATATAAGAAAAATTCACCTTCATGTACAGTATCTCACAGAAGTGAGTACACCCTCACATTTTTGTAAATATTTCATTATGTCTTTTCATGTGACAACACGGAAGAAATGACACTTTGCTACAATGTAAAGTAGTGAGTGTACAACTTGTATAACAGTGTAAATTTGCTGTCCCCTCAAAATAACTCCACACACAGCCATTAATGTCTAAACCGCTGGCAGCAAAAGTGAGTACACCCCGAAGTGAAAATGTACAAATTGGGCCCAAGTGCCAATATTTTGTGTGGCCACCATTATTTTCCAGCACTGTCTTAAGCCTCCTGGGCATGGAGTTCACCAGAGCTTCACAGGTTGCCACTGGAGTTCTCTTCCACTCCTCCATGACAACATCACGGAGCTGGTGGATGTTAGAGATAGAGACCTTGCGTTTCCTCCACCTTCCATTTAAGGATGCCCTACAGAAGCTCAATAGGGTTTAGGTCTGGACACATGCTTGGCCAGTCCATCACCTTTAACCTCAGCTTCTTTAGCAAGGCATTATTCATCTTGGAGGTGTGTGTGGGGTTGTTATCATGTTGAAATACTGCTCTGTGGCCCAGCCTCCAAAAGGAGGGAATCATGCTCTGCTTCGGTATGTCATAGAACATGTTGGCATTCATGGTTACCTCAATGAACTGTAGCTCCCCAGTGCCGGCAGCACTCATGCAGCCCCAGACCATGACACTCTCACCACCATGCTTGACTGTAGGCAAGACACACTTGTCTTTATATTCCTCACCTGCTTGCCACCACACACATTTGAAACCATCTGAACCAAATAAGTTTATCTTGGTCTCATCAGACCACAGGGCATGGTTCCAGTAATCCATGTCCTTAGTCTGCTTGTCCTCAGCAAACTGATTGCGAGCTTTCTTGTGCATCATCTTTAGAATAGGCTTCCTTCTGGGACAACAGACATACAGACGAATTTGATGCAGTGTGCAGCGTATGGTCTGAGCACCGACAGGATGACCCCCCCTACCCTTCAACCTCTGCAGCAATGCTGGCAGCACTCATACGCTGAGCACATGCACTCAACTCCTTTTGTTGACCATGGCGAGTCCTGTTGTGAGTGGTACCTGTCCTGGTAAACCACTGTATGGTCTTGGCCACCGTACTGCAGCTCTGTTTCAGGGTCTTGGCAATCTTCTTATTATAGTCTAGCACATCTTTATGTAGAGCAACAAAAAAAAATCAGATCCCCAGAGGGTTCTTTGCCAAGAGGTGCCATGTTGAACTTCCAGTGACCAGTACGACAGTGAGAGCGATAACAGCAAATTTAACACACCTGCTCCCCATTCACACCTGAAACCTTGTAACAATAATGAGTCACATGACACCGGGGAGGGAAAATGGCTAATTGGGCACAATTTGAATATTTTCACTTAGGGGTGTAGTCACTTTTGTTGCCAGCGGTTTAGACATTGATGGCTGTGTGTTGAATTATTTTGAGGGGACAGCAAATTTACATTGTTATACAAGCTGTACATTCACTACTTTACATTGTAGCAAAGTGTCATTTTTTCAGTGTTGTGACATGAAAAGCTGTAATAAAATATTTACAAAAATGTGAAGGGTGTACTCACTTCTATGAGATACTGTATTAATGATGGTCTGTCTTTCAATTCTGACTTCTTGTTTAGCTTTTCTTTATGTTGTTTAGACTTAGGAAATTATGAATTGTGGTAACATAACGAAAAACCGGAATAAAAAATTGGAATGAAAATTATCTGAAATGAAAAAAAAGGAACAAAATGATCCAAAACGATAAAAAAAGTAAACATTTTAGCAACTCCTAAAAGTTGGTGCTCAATGTTTCTGCAAATGCAAAATCATTTAGTACCCCCTAACCCCCCCAATAAATCCAATACTCATCTGTCATCCTGCGGTGAGAACGGTGGCCCGTTCCGCCACTTCTTGTCCCTGGGAGAAACAAATAGTTCCCAGTCTCCCTCCGCGATCACTCCGCAGCAGTTCGCAATCTCCTGAGAGTGAGGTCGTGCAGGACTCGCTGCCCAGAAGCACAACCCTCCATGGAGCCCTATTGACTCCAGGAGGTGATACGGTGGCACAAAAATGCTTCCACGATTAACCCAGTAGTTAGAGCTGCATTCCGGGGCAAGATGCTTGCCCAGGAATATTGCGTTAGCGTGGGGACGCTACAGGAATATTTGTAGGTGCATATTTTCCCCGTTAGCGCAACGAAGGGAATATGGCCCAGAATGAGGTAAGCTCTGCTGTTCTTACATTCAACACGGCAGAGAAGGGGCTTCCCTGCGGTTAATTTGCTCATTTATGGGGTGGGGGTTATAAATAATACTGTATATTCGACTCAACTCTGTATTACACGTTTGTACTGTTTATTGTTACAGTATTACAAGAATATTTTATATATTTTTCAAAAGGAGAGGAGGAGGTTTAATGGTTTTGTTTTGTTGCAAAAAAGCTATTTATCCAAAACTATGCCAGCTCTCCCCTGGTCAAAACTCAGGAAAGTGTGGGAAATAGATTTGAAATATAAATATCCCATACACAATGATTATAAATTGTATATAACATTTTATTCTCCACTTACAAAGAGATAGAATTGTGTCAGCCCAAAGCACAAGGTCAATCTTCGCGTTAACATCCAACATAAGCAAAGGGCATTATATAACTTTAATTGCATATTAATAGATAATAAAATTTGGATCTAGAAAAAAAATTGTGTTTTTTTTTTTCCATAAAGCTAGAATAATTGAGCATAAAGGTATAAAACACATTTGTAGCAACTGCAGCAGACGGAGGCATTTTAATTGATCGAAATAATGTTTTGGAATAAAACCCAAGGGAGCTAGCTAGTGCGTGCAATGATCGAAGAAATGATGGGCTCCGGGATGGAGTGAATAAAATAAAGCTCTGTAGTTTTCTCACAATACATTAATATGGAATGAATGATTTTATGAGGCAACTGTACTTTATGATAGGACTTTATCAGACCCAGCTGTTTAGATTCAAAAAACAATATACAACATTGCACAAATGTATTGATTTTTTTTTCATGCCTCTACTTGTAGGAAATATTTTCTATTTTTCTCTCATAAAATAATTTACTCAAGGAGATATTGAATACTACAACTGAAATAAGAACTAAAATGTTTACGGTTCATACGTTTACGTGGATATTTCTAATAACATTTTTATGGCATTTGAAAAGTTGTGTTATAGGGATCTGCCTAATAGATTGTAAGCTCTTGTTGGCTGAGCCCCAACACATCCTATCTGTCTTCAGAAATATATTTGTTGTTTTTACTGTCACATATATATAAAAAATATATTGTAAAGTGCCAATTAATTAGAAAAATAATAGACTGTTATGGCATCTTCATTAACATATGATTATACCTTCAGGTGCATCTGGCAAGGTAAATCTACTCATAATAAGACAAAACTATTGGAAAGCAAACAAAACATAGTAGGAGTCTTATTTAAGGAAGTCCGGTGCTAATGACGTAACGCTGGGATTTGGTGACCCTCATGTATGTGTTTATATATTCACGGAATAGCATACTTTGGTTACCATTGAGAAGAAGGCAACACAGGTGAAACGTTGTCGTAATTTGTCCACCATTTGTGCCATAAGGCTGCGTTCACAATGAGCAACATGAAAATCGCGTGTTTTTCTGCGTGATTTTCATATACGCGACATTGAGCGATAATATCGCTCAATATTGCTGTTATGAGTGATATTGCGCGACACCACTGTATGTCTCTCAATGCATGTCGCAGCGAATCGCGGAAAAAAAGGGTCATGTACCAGCGACGAGCTACAGCGATGAGCTACAAGCGACATTGAGCCACATTGAGCTGTGAGATGTGAACAGCTCCATTAAAATGCATTGGTGAAGCTACATAGAGCGATATTGAGTGGAAATATGAGCGATATGGCTGCAAAAATCGCTTAGTGTGAACAGGGCCTTACTGCTCTGAATAGTAGACAGGTGTCAAGTTCTATTAAATATTACTTTCTGTGCATCCAAAATTCCTGTAATACAAAACACTACTGGACACTATACCAGCTGCCGGACGTCTTTATCTGTGAGACTGCCAATCCTCTGAAAAAGAAAGAGAAATTGGCATTATCATGCATTAAGCCCCAAGAACACCCCTAAATAAAGACACCTTTGTAAAAATGTGTTCTAATAGAAGTCTATTGTTGCTTGACGTTATATCAATCAAACAGGACTTAACTTCCACCTGCTATTAACTATCTTATCCATCAGTCATTAGGGATTTTTATTTGGCCTTTATTGGGTCAAAACAAGAATATTAGGTTTAGGATATTTGATGTTGGATTGCAAGTATAATATTTTATACAGGTATTTGATTATTGCCTGCCCCTCACTATTATTAGAATGAGGTGTAAGGAAGTTATTTCTCTTTTTTAATGTGGAGATGAGTGGCTAGGGACATGTAAACCCCTGTCCAGAGTTGGTAAAATTTTGAGGTTAGATAATAGCATATCCAACCCTCGGGATTTCAATTCAGTGTTTATGAGTGGAGGGCTAGTGGGAACAAAGACTGTCATCCTTTTATTAATAACCCCCTTGCCACCTCCATGTGTGGGAGTGGACAGTGGCATGTCCACCTTCGCAGGCATTTCACTAGCCTCCGTCTTGATGCCCATGGCTGGGGGCGTGGGTGGATGGGGGGCAATTGTATGCCCCTTCTTCTACTAATAGCTCCCACACACCAGTCATGGGTGAGGGCAGTGTGGTGGACATATTCATGCGCCATGTCTATTAAACTGCCTCCAATGCCTAATGGTGATGGCGGTGCTGTAGAGGGAGTCAATTACATGTCTGCCCTCCCTTATTTTATTAATAGCCCCCAACCACTATCCAGGGGTGGTGTTTGGTGGGGTGGGCACTGACAAGTCCATACTCCATTTATATTTATAACACCCCACTCCATGCCTATGGGTGGAAGGTGTGGACACTGGCATGCACCTCCTTCCATTTCTTTTTTTTAACCTCCACCCATTGCACATGGTGGCACATATTTCTTTCCCCCCACCTCGTCTTTTTAAAGCAGTCTTCCCACACTATTAGTCATTAATCTTTTAACACCAGAAGCAGTGGAATAGAAGCAGGAAGCAGACGATAGTGATGGGGTGATTAGGTGATATGGCCCCACCCTAGCCAAGTCAGGCAGGGGCATAGGCTATTACGAGGGGTCATTATGACCCCCATATGCTTTTTTATATTTATAACTTGTTTCTTGTTGGCATCTGGCTGGCAATCGCTGGCCAAAGGCTACTTAACACCACATGAATTTAATAACAAACCATGTGGTGGTTTAGTATTAGTTATCTTCATTCATATGGTGCTTTGTAATACGGACAAATCAATGAAAATTCGAACAATCATGATTGCCAATTGCAAAACTACTGCAGAATTCTACCACAAGGCATCATTAAGCATTTTGGTTTTTATAGAAAAATAAAAGATATATCTTCATGATTTCCGTTGTTACGCTTCACTAACACAGTTGCACTTTAGTAAAAGTTTAGGATTTCAGGGGTCTAATTATACCTTGGGAACTCACTGGAGAATCTCAAGGACATTTTCTTTAGTGTAAAGTGGGTAAACCAGATTTTTTTATGCATGCGCATCACATCTACGTTTTCTTTAAACGCTAATTTATCAACCTCACCAAATAACCTCCTTCTAAGACCATAGCCCTATCCTTTTTCATTTTTCCAACCTCAAGATTGTATAATATGCCCAGTAATCAGTACATAGGGAAAAAGCAATTTATAACAGTGGATTGATTTGCCACAATCTACTATAGACAATATTAATAAAATGTATGTCTATAATTAATAAGGACAGATGAGCACGATGCTCAATTGTATGTAGGTTACATAATTTATCATGACCTCATTAGCATTGGCAGATCATTGGGACCAGTAATTCCATTTTCATCCAGCATTTAATTTCATTCTTAGTTCTGCAGTAGAGCTTTTTTTTTCTGTGTGCATTGCAAATTTAATTAAAACCCAGTTTTAACAAATGTCTCTCGGTTTTCCGCTTACCTCCTGCATATTAATGAGGTTGTAATAATGAAATAAGTTTTATTAAAACAAAAAAAAATCGCAACGCTTGCCATTCAAATTAGAACAAAAGAAAAATAAGTAAACAAGTAGAAAAAAAAAAAAGAAAAGAAAAGGAAATAAAAATAATTGAATGAATTTGTGTGTGTCGCAGCTCGGATCGTTGCCGCTTCAACTGCAAAATAAATAAAACATATTTTAGGTCTCCGAGTTACACAGAAAGTTTCGGCTTGTCAAAATTCGCTTTATTTTGATCAATATTTCTGCATTGCTAACTCCGAGCATTATGCAAGTCTGGGGTTGGTATGAAACATGGGCCGTATAGATTTATGATGAAGGTCAGGCATGGCAGGCCGACTATAGCTGTCCAATTAGAATTGCATCTGATTTGTCAGCTAAGGTGTAAAATCTCTTGGAGCTCTGGAGTGCAACCTTCGTTTCATAAGTAAATTAAATGTAATAAATATCAAGCAACAGTTGGTAAGCAAGTCAGCCATCTGTGAAAGGGAAATCAATGAACTGAAAAAGCTTTCCAAACGTTTTAGAGATAAATGCCATCTTAAAATAAGTACTGCCCAGTCTGATTGTTTAAAGAGCCTGGCGACATAAGAAATGCCGATAATTTGTTATTTCTATGACTTGCTACTGACTGCCTGGCAATTACTATTTAAAATAGTGGGATGCGCGGAAACAGTTAGTCTTTTTTATATTTGCAATACAATTTGTACACTGGAAATAGTCTAAATAGAAAGATCTAAATAGTACAGATATTATCAGGTCTATTCAAAGAAAGGTGAAACTCAGGAGAATGACTGGAGAAGTGAAAAATCCAAGTCAAAATAGCCAAATCAGAAAAATTCTCCCATTTTTCTACCTTTCTAAATCGGCTAGTTGGTCTAGATTGTTCTTTTCTCCTGTCAGTTCTCCTGGTTTTCACCTTTCTCTGAGTAGCCCTGTATGGGTGCTTATTTATACGCAGAGGTTTTACAAACGTACTGCAAAGAGCAACGTTCGACTTCACCGTGAACTGTGAAAAGAGAAGTTAAATGATTTGAGCATAAATTTCAATCAGAATAAATCTGAAATTGAACCATATGGCACATTCAGGCTAAAGAAAAACAATTAGTCACTGTTTGCTCGTGTGTTTCTACCATTGTGAAACTTATTTAAGTATATGAAAAAATTTGAATTAAAACACAAAATCCTTTTTTTGGTAGAGATTTAAATTGTGTGTTCCTCTCTCATGTGGGTAGAATGCAAATGACTTTGCTGTGGTGCTCCACATCAATTTATAATGATGTATAAATTAACAGTTCAGGATATTAAATAATAAGTCTTCAATGTCATGTATTTAATTAAATTTTTTTGTGGTCGGTGAGGGGTATTCACGGCAATAGTAAAAATGCAATCTGAAGGTGAATATATGAAGAAATATACAATTTGTTTTTTTAAAATCTTCTTTACTGTATTGGCCTATATTAGCATTGTATTAGCTGAAGAAACCTTTTGGGGGTGAAACGCGTTCTGGTAGGTATGTTTTAAAATATTTTGATTCTATTAAATGGTTTTAAGTACTGCTGCTTCCTGCCATTTGATTCAAGAAGGTTTTTGGAATTACCATATAATTCCTGTGCGCTATCCTTAGAGCTAATTGGGACTCATTAATGTGTGAGTTTTTAATCAGCACATATTCATTCAATTGTGCCATATGGTATTATACTAGGGGAGTGCCCGGTTTCTTCTTATAATTTACTGCAGGGGAGACTGACCAAGGATGATTGTACGCTAAGGCGTGAATGGGCGCCAGAAAAAGTTTAAGACCCATAACGAATTCCACCCTAGAGCCGGATTGAGGCTCAGAAGAATGTGACATCTGATATATTTTTCCCGATTATTGAACCGACATACTGCGCTATTTTTGGTCTTTTTCTTCTCTTACAGTATTGTCGAATAAATATCAACATATACAAAGGGCAAGTTCTAGAAGAGAAGAAAAGGAAATGTTGATGGACATGTATGGTGTATAATCATGTTTACCAGTTATATACTGGCGCTACGTTGTTTTTTCCACGTATATTAGCATTGTGTTGTTTATGGAGAAGGTAATGTTGTCCAAATTAAATAAAAAGAAACTATGAAAATCTGTAACAACAGATCCATAAGAAACCTGGGTTAATTCTCCTTGTATCACCCTTCACTTTGGTTCAAACTATTTTGTTATTTCCGTGGAAAACTTATAAAAATATACTATTTACCTCTGATGTCCCTTTTTTTTAATGCCTTAGTTAAGCATTTTATAATGAGTTTCACTTCCCTGTCAATTCCTTGCCACCGGGCGGGTTGTGCCCGGTGGCAGGGCGTCAACGCCAGCGGGGAATACTAGTATGCCCCATTGGTCAGTTGCTATGATGGGCCCCTCCTCCTAAGCAGCTTACGAGTGGTGTATGTCACTGGCTGCAAGGGGTGGCCTAAGTTCAGGCTGTCCCGCGGCAAACAATGGCATGCGACGCATGCCAATTGGTGAACGAGAGCACAGATGCCCAATAAAGCCAGTGGGGCATGCTTCGTGGCTTCAAGGCCAACCCATCGCAGGGACAACATAGTATGCCCCGCGGCGGTAACAGGTTAATTACACATTGGCTCCTCTGTGACAGTGGGGGCTACTGCTTACAGTGCCATTGCAGTTATAAATGCTGACAAGAGTGAGCTCTAAGATTTATATTTCTCCCACATGGATTAGGAGTTATTTGGTGACAGGATTTTAGTAAAACAACAAAAAAAAATATTGTGTGCTTAACTCCCATCAAGAGGAGCTACACAACTCTAGCAGCCAACCTGGATTTTAGTAAAGGCATCCCATGTAGACATCACAAATTATGGGCCCAATTCCAACCGAGCACAAAGCAAGCAGATGGTAAGGAATAAAATCTATGTAAGCAGATTTCCCTTACTGTCGCCCTGCTACTGATGCTATTTTGGCTCAGAATAATTGTGAGCTGCATTCCGATACTTTCAGTGGTGCACAGCAACATGTCCATAGGACTCCACAGAGACCTGAGCGCCCCTGTGGACCGAGATGTGGTGGGACATGGAAACTATTTGTTCCCATTCTCACCCTCTGCACCACGAGATCTCAAGTGAAAATGTGATTTTTTTTGGGGGGGGTTATATAGAGGTATTAAGTAATTTTGCAAAAGTAAAATCACTTAACACCAGGGCTTAAAAGACAGTATTTAATCACTGAATACCGGCTACTGTAGAGGAGAATAAGCTAGGCTGGAATAGCTCCTTTTCCTCTTGGGAGGCACAAATTCAAGTCTCCAATACAAAGTATAGGAGACGTGAATTTCCAGCAAGCTCACACAACAACCAAGGCTCAAGTAGGACTTGTGTCTTGGTTGCGATAGCTTGGAACTATTTTAAGCTAACGTCAGGGGCTTTTTCACTAATGCTTCCAAACGTTAATGTAACAACCTTGTTGGAATAGGGCCCTATGTACTATACCATATTTCTAAATACATAAAATGACAGGAGAAAATGAAGGACTGATTCATTGAGTAAACCTGCTGCACTACAAAAATGTACACCTGCTGTTTGTTCGGATTTTTGGTTGGTTTGTATATATGGAAAAGTAGAACGTTCTCAGTGCACCAAAAGAAGATAGTGTGTTATGCAATATTAGCATTCATGTAAACTTTTACACAGCAAATAAACCAACAATATTGTAGGCTGTTATTTCTTTATATTCTATACATCATGCATATGCCGACACATAAACCTTGTATACTGTATAAGATAGTCGGAATGGAAGATACTTATATTTGGAAGGTCCCGGCGTTTCTCCAGGGTATGCCTCAGTGTTGGTTATGGACCTGCAGATGAAGTCTGTACTCCGGGAAAGGGCGTCCTCCATAGAGAAAAAGCACAGCAGCAAGACACTCAAAATGTATAAAAATTGGGTTATTTATTTCAATAAAATATCAAATAGACTGATACAAAATAATGCGATAAAAAGGTTCACTAAAACGCGTTTCGCTGTTAAGCTTCCTCAGTTAGTGTCACTCTAGAATAGGTGGGCATGTTTGTTTGAGTGTTGCACTTGATACATTGTATCACTTCTTATACATTCATTTATTGAGCGCTGCCATCACATGATTCTTTTACATATTTCGTAGTTTGTATATAACTTATATATTCTTTTTCTGTGGGGCATTACTAAACATAGTATACACACATAAATAAAAAACAAAGACCAATATTCTGGTCGATGTTTAAAAAAAGAAAAAAAACCATGTATTTGTTATGTCTTTGCAGCTGCCTAATGTTATCTAATGAGTAAGTAATTTTGATATTGGCTAGAAAATGTTCTGTGCGGCAAAAGAATACCGGCAGCAGCCACCGGCACTGATGTTGTTACATCTTGCAGTTTGTAAGACTCCATGGAGTCCCAAGAGTCAAAGGTCTAGCCCCCCAGATGGCAAATGCCTTAAATTCCCAGAATTCCTTCAATGCAATAGATAGCCACGGAATCATAGGAGTTGGAATTCAGAAACTTCCAGGGGCCAGAGTTTGACAACCCTGCTCTAGAGTATCTGCTGGAAATGTCCCAGGGTCACTATTTTATTCAAATGAAAACCAGTGGATTTCTTTTATTTCATTACATATTGTAAAGCTAATCAGCAGTGGTTCCCTAAGTTTGATAACAAGAAAATAATAAAGGTACATAAACCAAGGTTAGGTAATTAAAACACTATTTTAAAGTTGATCCATACTGCAGCTTGCATTTAATTTCTTTACTCCCACAGGCATATTACACAAGATAAAATATATTTGTAATTTAGTGAAGTAAAATAACTCTTTTGTAGAAGAATATAATTTGCAACATACATCATCACAATATTATTCTCAAACACAGAAGTACAGAGCTCATTTGGACATAACAGCATTATCCAAAGAGGTTTGTTTATTTTACAGAACTGTAATAAAAAGTAATAAAGTGTGCCTGGACCAAATTAAATTTTTGCCAAAGCAAATATGTTTCGCTTTAACTACCGGCAGCAAGAATCCACATAGAATTTGTTATGTTGTTATAAGGCAGTAAAAAAGGCTACCAGTACCAACGGTATGGCTTTAGTAGGGAAACATAATTAAAGCATAGGTTTCTAAATATGGCAATAATGATTCACTAGACTTTCTATATTAAGTGTATAACCCCTTCACTACTTAGGCTCGGGTCAGATGAGCGCAGTGTTCACGTCCGTGTTGCCGCACATTTTAACGTCCGTGGTAGCATGATACAATTATGATCAATAGAGACCCACACACGAAGTACATCCGCACAGAAGTGCGAATGCACAACGGACGCGGCAAACGGACACAAGTTAGGCAAGAACATAAAACCACTAGAACGGACGTGCGGAGTGCGCCACGTCCGCGACGTCTGCATAGCTTTGCGTGTAAGTGATGGAACGTAGTCAGACGGACTGCATTTTTTCTTCATATTAATTTTATTTCCCATCTACATCAGTCAAAAAAAATGTCAGTCACAAAAACGGACTGTGTGGCCACTACCTTGTCGTCAGTCAGAAAGTACGTACGTTGTGCACGGACGCACAGTCCACACAGAATGCGTTCGTCTGACCCTAGTCTTAGGGATTTGAAAAAAAAACACTGTCAAACAATGTCGATATTCCCATTGTATTTTTTACTGTAATAACTTATTTGGTAGGCAGATGTCACCATCTGCTGGTCAAACAGAGTTACTGCAGTTCAGGACTCTGTGTGGGATCAGCTGGTGAGAGGTCACTGAGAGACATTCCCAGCCCACAGTGATAAAATCTTTAGGGGCATGTTCTAGAGCCCAACCGCAAATACAGTTATTTACAATACAATAATTTGTAGCAAATTAATTTCATATGCAATGATAGAGATAGCTCCAAATTGTGTTAACATGATCTTAGGCTGCTTCGTCTGCTACTGCTGATCGTGTAAACACGATCGCAGTAGTGGCGGGTTTAAAAATATCCTATACAGAAAATCTGCTGTGCAAATAAATCAAATGGGAAGGGCTAAATAGCTCCTATGTTTCTTTTTCCTTTTTTTCAAACCGTTGTTAAAGCAATGAAAGCAAGCAACAAAAAGAACCATACATTAAAGCACAGCTGGGCATCTTCCAAAGTTGGTATTTTTTTTATACTTGATTTAAGAGATTTTTTTTTTGTTCTCCCAGAGGTTCAGCCTTATGTTTCTGGCTGAAATGTAGCTTGATTAAATTTCAGTTATTTATAAGGCTGATTTCTCTGAAGAATAAGAATGTAACAGGCCAAATATCCCTACGCGTTTCAATGCTGAATAGAGTTCATCTGTAAAATGTCATCCATTCAAAAGCATTGCAACTGACCCCTCAATATAATAGAGAAAGTGACAGCTGCCATATATCTAGTTGACACAAAAAAAAAGACATAAAATAGCACTGGCTTCTGTAATTGTAGATGGAGTAAAAAAAAACACATAATATTACAATTAATACTATACACTAGTGTTTAAACGCATAAGAACAATATAATTTTTTATTTATTAATTATGCATGTGACATTATAAGGAAGCTGCATATTGAAAAGTGGCAGCTTCACAAAATTGTGTGAACACATTTGCCTTTTCAGTTTAATAAATGGTAAATGTGTTTAGAGTAACTATTCTCTGTGATATGGCCTGATTTCCACCAGAATGTTTGTTTTTTTCCTCCATGTGCATACTCAGGAGTCTAGGAGAGGATATAAGTGGCAGCACCTGAAGCCTCTAATAGTATCATTTAGAAGCCCCCAAATATTGCAGGTTGAGTTGCTACCTTAGAGGCTCCCCCGTAATAGGGTTGTTAATAGCGAAATGCAAATGGTTAACCCCTTCACTACTGATATCAAGATATCTCGGGCTTCAAAGGGTACCACCTGGTGCCTCGATATCGAGATATCTCGGTATGCCGATCTGCAGCCCAAAAGCAAATGAAATTTGTTTGCTGCAAACTTTTGCTTTTTTATTATTATTATTATTCTTTATTTATAAAGCGCCAGCATATTCCGCAGCGCTGTACAATAAGCACAGTATAGACAGGGTTACAATACATTGAACAACATTTGACAAACAGTACAGGAGGAGATGAGGGCCCTATTCCCGTAGGAACTCACAATCTAGGAGGGTTGGGGTTGGAAACAGGAGGAGAGGACTGTAAGGTGAGAGTGATTGATGGTTGTGTCAGTGAGTTGGGTGGTAGGCTTCCCTAAATAGGAATGTTTTAAGGGAGCGTTTGAAGGAAGAGAAGTTAGGGGAAAGTCTGACAGTACGAGGGAGAGCGTTCCAGAGAGTGGGGGCTGCGCGTGAGAAATCCTGCAGTCTATCATGGGAAGAGGTGATGCGGGGAGAAGCTAGGCGCAGGTCACTGTTTGACCTTAGGGAGCAGGCTGGGGTGTATTTGGTGATTAGTGAGGACAGGTAGTGGGGCGCTGAGTTAGTGAGGGTTTTGTAGGTAAGGATAAGGATTTTGAACTTAATTCTGCAGTGGATGGGGAGCCAGTGAAGGGACTCGCAGAGGGGAGCGGCAGAGACAGAGCGGCGGGTGAGGTGAATTAGCCTGGCGGAGGCATTCAGGATGGATTGTAGGGGGGAGAGGCGGGACAGAGATTATTGCAATAGTCGAGTCGGGAGATTACCAGGGCGTGTATGAGTTGTTTTGTGGTGACAGCGGTAAGAAATGGCCGAATTCTGGAAATATTACGCAGTTGGTATCGGCAGGAGGAGGAAAGAGACTGGATGTGGGGGATGAAGGAAAGAGCAGAGTCAAGTGTAACTCCAAGACAGCGAACTTGGTTTGATGGGGAGATGGTGATACCCTCCACCGTGGTAGAGAAGTCAGGAGGTGGGGAGGCATTGGAGGGAGGAATAAGTAGGAGCTCAGTCTTTGACATGTTGATCTTTAAGTGGTGGGAGGCCATCCAGGAGGAGATGCCAGATAAACAGTCACTGACTTTTGAAAGGACAGGGGGAGAGAGATCAGGGGTAGAGAGGTAGATCTGAGTGTCATCAGCGTAGAGGTGGTAATTAAAGCCAAAGCTGTTGATGATTTTGCCCAGGGAGGAGGTGTAGATGGAAAAGAGCAGATCTGTTTGGGTTGCAGATTCATTTGCTTTTGGGCTACAGAATTGACATGTGCATTTGTTTTAGAACTAAAACGATTTTGTCCGAATTTTGGGATAATTTAGTTTTCGTATGACTCAAGAGATATGAAACTGCTCAGTCCAAAAAACTAAAGAAACGAAAGGAAAATGCATTGCATTTTAGTTTCAGTTCTTTTTGTAATATTACATTGAGTGAAGGAGACCAGCAATAAGAGCGCCACATCACAAAGCTGCAGAAAAAGTTTGTATGTGTAATCCTTCCCAACCCCTACCCAAAAATCTGACAGTGATAGAGCTCCAGAATACTCACTCGCAGCACAGACAGCCAGCACAGGAGAGGAAACCTTTACTTAACCCTTGCATATCTATGAGACAGACGAGATGATAAAAGCAGCTGGAGAGGGAAAACATTCCAATAAATCACACTGAAAGCTAATGACAGAGTATAACAGGGATGGCTGGATAGTAAAAAAACCTTAATAACAAGCAGCGCTGGGAGAAGAGAGGGACTTTATAAAACGTGTGTTATCTCCCCTCCTGCTCTGCATAATAGGGGCTTAGGTCTGATACATTTTATATTATCCAGGATCACTATCCCCCTTTCCTCATCTATAATACACGTTTTATATAAAGTATCTCTCCTCTCCCAGTGCTGCTTGTTATAAAGGGGTTTTTACATACATTTAGTTTTCTGATACATTTAGTATCCAGCTCTCAGTTACTCTGTCATTATGAGCCTTCAGTGTGATTTATTTGAATGTTTTCCCTGGATTTAAAGTGCTTTATTTTATAATAAAAAAAATTGCGCCAGTCATCTCTTCTCTGAGCTTTCAGACCTATTTACGTTAATATTTTCACTCTCTCCTGCTTATAATCCTGTCTGTCTTCCCTACAGAGATGCAAAGTTTAAGTTAAAGTTCCCTCTCCTATGCTGGATAAGCATTGCATTCCGAAGTTATGCACCCTCCACATGCCAATGCAGTAGGATGTTCTATACAGAGAGGGGCATTAATTAATTCAGAAGGATGTTCTATACATTATAAAGAAAGGGGTATAATTAATGCAGGAGGATGTTCTATACATTATACAGAGAGGGGTATTAATTAATGCAGGAGGGTGTTCTATACATAATACAGAGAGGAGCATTTTTTTGAGCCCTTTAAATCCAGTGACTGTGAGTGCTGAGATTGGCTGCTTGTTACATTATCTCTCAGTACAATGTATCAGGCTCAGCTGTTACAGTAACTGACTGCTGCTCATCACAGCGCTCAGAGTTTCAGTAAAACAAGGAAATAATATTGTTATAACCTCTTATATATAAAAAATATTATTTACTAGTTTTACTGAAACTCTGAGCGCTGTGATGAGCAGCAGTCAGTTACTGTAACAGCTTTGTCTGACACATTGTGCTGAGAGTGAAAGATACTGTAACAAGCAGCCGATCTCAGCCCTCTGAGGAGCCACTGCAATAGTAATTGTATCCGCTGGTTTTCGGATGAATGAAATTCGTTTTCATACTAAAGAACTGAAAACGAATTTCTTTAGCAAGTTAGGCTGGGGTCAGACTAGCGCATTTTTAACGTGGGTTTAGGTGCACTTAATCACGGCCGCAGTAGCAGAAAATGACGCGCAATGACAGCCAATATACGAAGTACGGCCGCACGAAGGTACGGCCGCGCAACGCAAGTGGAAAATGAAGGCATTTTTTTGAGAACGCAGAACCGCTAGTACTGACGTACAGACTGCGCTGCGGCGGCATAGTGGCGTGTATGCGTGATTAGGAGACGTCAGACGCTGCTCATGTTCGGCCAACATAACGTCCAGACACCCAAAGTTTCCTGGTTTGGATCCGTAACAAATCAAGCTTCAAAATGCGCATCGTATGACCGTTTTCGTGCATTCCGTGAAAAAATACGTCAATGCGTTCGGATGCACTTTTTGATGGTCGCTGCAAATAATACGTTCATTTGAACCTAACCTAAATAAATTGCGTTTTAGGACTAATCCATTTGTTCAAAACAAAACCAAAACAAAATTTTGTGCTGTGCACATGTCTACTGCAGAAGGTGCCCCCAAAGTTTCAGCTCTGTCGGCATAATGCCCAAATAGCTAAAAATGTAAAATCAGCTGCTCAAAGCTCTGGAATATCAGGCTTTCAGCAGCCGATGCAGGGAGAAATAGAAGAAAATAGACCAGCAGCTCAAACCTCTAACTCAATTTAGCAGTAGATGGTGCCATCTACTGACCAAAAATAGGTAATTTACAGTAAGACATGCAATGGGTAGAAGCTCAAATATTTCTTACTTTAAAATGAATTAAAAATGACTTTAAAAAAAAACCACTGGTTTCTGACAATTTTTTTTGGAAAATCTCCTAGTAGTGAAGGGGTTAAAGACTTGCACCGTTAATTGTGGTTCCCTATTACGGTCTCAGAATAGGGACTCTGTCTTTTCATTAAAATTAATTAATTAAATATTTACATCTTTGAAGTGTGATATTTGTTGGATATCACAAGAAAAAAATCCTTTTTAAGTCCACATTGTAAAACGTGCAAACATATACAAATGTTAAATACTCTGTGTAATATATAATTACTTTGTTGACTCAATATATTGCTTTCACTCTATAATTACAGGCTTCAAAAAAACGGGAATCTTCCAAGTCTAAATTATATCAGAACACATGATTTAGAACTAATTAACTTTCTTGACATTTTACATTTTTAACAATACGAAACAGATCACTGCCTGCTTTAATCATCTGCAATGTATGAAAAGCTAGTAAACTCTGTATTATGTGAGAGGCTCTCGGGACTCTGTTGTGTATATCATTGTTCATATTAAAATACAATAATCCTAGTGCAATTTATGGGAGATTCATTAAATTAAAAAGAATACATGTTTGCTGAAATGCATTACTGTCATTGTATTTTACTGTTTTGGGGTTAGAAAAGATATATACAATTTTACTAAATAATTACCCGTGCTACGGGCTCTATTAACTTGTTCGTGCAAAAGTGCACGTGTATCGCTATGTTTTTTCCGATCAGCGTTAAACGTTAACGTGTGTAAATTAACGCTGGTATTACAATCCGAGCGCATTTTTTCATCCGTCAAAAAATAACGCGCGTAAAAAAGACGCGCAAAAACGCGCGCGCATTAACACTGCACGCAGAAATCGGTGAGCGGACTGTTTTTTCACGCGATTCAGCCAATCAGAATTAAGAACCACAATTGTCTCCTGTTAAGTTTTTGTGCCTGTCAAAATCAATCTGCGTATATATGTTGCAGCAATAATAAAACCACGCACAACCTCTCAATTTTATTGTTTAGGTATGCGTAGAATGTGTAACTATACTTTGCTATATTTTTTTTTTGCGGGCTGGTGTATTTGGGTTCGGCCGGGACGTTCAGATTTGCCTTTAACACCAGCTTTTAAAAGTCGTTAAAATTATGCGCGCAAACGTTGTCTGTTAAAATTTGCGCATAGATTGTAATACCATCCACATACCAGCACACAAACGCATTTGTGCTCACAATGTTAAGGCTAGGGTCAGACGAAAGTATTTTTACACGCGAACGTAAAAAAGTGCGTCCGAACGCATTGATGTATTTTTTCACGGAATATATGAAAACGGTCTTACGATGCGCATTTTTGTGCGTATGTTTTACGAATCCAAACCAGGAAACTTTTTGCGTCTGGACGTTATGTTGGCCGGACACGAGCAGGGTCTGACGTCTCCAAATCACACACACACACCGCTAGCGGGCGCAGCGCACTCTGTACGTCCGTACTAGGGGTTCTGCGTTCTCGAAAAAATGCGTTCATTTTCCACTTGCGTTGCGCGGCCGGACTTTCGTGCGACCGTACTTCGTATATTGGCTGTCATTGCCCGTCATTTGCTGCTAGTGCGGCCGTAATTATGTGCGCCAGAACGCACGTTAAAAATGCGCTCGTCTGACCCCAGCCTAAGTGTAGGACGCGCAACGTACATTACGCTAGCAAAGGGTTCGCGCAGGTTCACCACCGGTAGACGTTAACGTGCATTTTTTGCGCGGACATTGTAATACGACGTTCTGCACAAAGGGTTTTTGCCCTTGCGTTAATGCGTTTTTGCTCACGCGTTAACGTTTGCGCGAAGAAGTTAATAGAGCCCTAAATTTTTGACACTACTAATTATGCCTTATAAAATTATTATTCTGCAGTCAGCATAGGGATTATTTTGTTTAACCACTTTGCTGCTAAGGACGCGCTGAGCGCGTCCAACCGCAGGTAGCGTTCCATGCGGTGGACGCGCTGAGCGCGTCCTCTCTTTTGGGCCAGCGTTCGGCCGGGTTCCGGCCGATCGCTGACCCCCCTGGTGCGGGCTGACATCCTCGATGTCAGCCCAGCACCCGGAACCGCCGCCGGAGTAATTAGATGTCATCGCGGGGGCGCGATGACACCTAATTCAGGCGCCCCCCCGCATGTGTGGAGGAGGCGCCTGAAAGGGAGGGGGGGAGGTCCTTCGGACCTCTCTCCCTCCCGATCGGCGGCGTGCAGGGGGTTAACCCAGGCACGGTTTGGATGGTACGGTCCAAATGGTACCTGGCATTAACCCCATGGGGGCCGGATCACGAATCGGCGCCGAAAAGCGCCGGTTCGTGATCCTTTCCCAGAGCTGGCCGACATCTTGGATGTCGGCCAAGCTTCTGGGAATGCCCCCTGAGGACTGGCATCATCATGCATAGCACGATGACGCCAGTCCTGGAGTTAACTCCTAACTGCCACCAATGGTGGAGATAGGGGGTTCCAATGAACCCCCTATCTCCCGATCCGTGGCAGTTAGGGGTTAATGTTTGGTATTGTTGGATCAGCCAGAGCATGGCCGTTCCAACAATACCAAACATGAGTATAAAAAAGTTCTAAAAAAAATTAAATAAAAAATAAAAATAAAAAGATATTTAAAAAAATTATAAAAAAAATAAACAATTTTTTTTTTTTTTGGGTTTGTTAATGCAGCAATATTGTTCCCATTTCAATTATAATGTGAACAATGATGCTGCACTAACGATTTTTGTATGCGGTGCGTTTGTTAAAAATCGCGTAATTTTCCCCAAAAAAAAATGTAACGAGACCCCATCTCTAATTTTTTTAACAAGCGCACCCCATACAAAATATAACTGCAATTGCTCGCATCTTAAAATGTGAAAAAAAAAACACTTTACACGTTGTAAATTATTGAAAATTCATATTTTATTGCATTTTTTGTTATAATAAACAGACAGGTCATGACGTATACATATAATAATGACATATTATGAATCTGCCGAGGCTGACGGAAAGAACGATATATAATATGTCTAGGTCATATACTAAAATAAGCCTTCAAAACGCATTTAAACATGATGAGCAAAATCGGTAAAAATGAGCTCAGCACAGAGGCGGGAAAAGCCTCAGCAGCGAAAGGGTTAATTAACATTTTGTATGGAATTCCAGGGGCTAGATTCCAAGCCTGGTGTAAACTAACCAGAGCTCTGTTAAACCTAGTGATGCCATGGGGCCCTATTTCATAGTTGTCGGTAAAACAGACAGGGTAAGCAAGAAAATCTGCACCTGCATATTTTCCTTACCATCTCCATTTTACCTTACCTATTCTATAGCTGGGGCTTTGTTAGGGCCTAGGCCTGGAGCATAGCACAGAGCAGCCCCAAACCAGCAGCGGCGCAGTACCCTGCAAGGAGTATCGGCTCGTGGAGTCTGTAGGACTACATGGATCCCTGTGCATCTCGGCCACGGGCTCTGTGCAAGATTGCACAGCGCAGCAGAGGAATCTCGAAGGGAGATTAACTATTTGTTCCCATTCTCACTCTCCTTGTGGCGAGAGGAAGCGGCTGATCATGCCACCCTCTCCAGCATAGGATGAGAGGTGATTATAAGATTTTT
Organism: Leptobrachium leishanense; assembly: GCA_009667805.1. NCBI lineage: Eukaryota > Metazoa > Chordata > Amphibia > Anura > Megophryidae > Leptobrachium > Leptobrachium leishanense. Next base: position 265,295,127 of record CM019066.1, on the reverse strand, counting down.
GGGGGTGTTCACAGGGTATTAAATGATTTGCAAATGTAGATTCACTTAACATCAGCTTTAAGGAGACAGTATGTCTCAATGAAATAATAGGCGTAAGCGAATCTGATTTGGAATAGCTTGCGCTTCCATTCGGAGGTGTAAATTAGTGTCTCCTATACTAAGTACGGGAGACTTTAATTTACAGTAACCTTACACAGAGAATCAATGCAATCGCTTACAGACTGAAGCTGCAAGCCCAGTTTGCGGCAACAATGGAATAGCGTTTTGCAGCGACACTATAACTACAGGAGACATTATGTGTAACTCTGGTTAATTTTAATTATTAACCTCTAAGTGTCCTTGGGCAAGGCACCTAACGGTACATACTCACCACCCAGGACATACTTGAAAACGAGAGAAATATCAATGTATCCTTCCTGGTAAAATACGTTCTCAATTTTTTTTTAAAAAAAATAACAGTTTGCAGCAGATATTCAACTGGTCCAAACTACGCATGTCAGTAGGGATGTGAATGGCTTTTTTTTTTCCGTTTCGGAGTTTTTTTCGTTTTTTATTTGTAATTTTGGATCATTTTGGACACTTTTTCTTTCGTTTCGATTTGGTGATTCGAATCATTTCGGGTGATTTTATTAATATTTTTTTTATTCTGTATTTATAAAGCGCCAGCATATTCCGCAGAGCTGTACAATGGGGGAGTGCAGACATGAGACATACTAAAACACATAAGGAACAGATGGCCCTGCCCTTAGGATAATTGTCCTACTGATACAGCACTGTTTTTTCTTGAGTTATTTAGTTTATTATTGCTTATTTAAGAATGGGAAGTAGATTACTAGCAATAGAATGAACGTTTCTTTAATTATTCTTTAGGATTTTTTAGGTGAAATTTTAGGTTTCCTAACTTTTTTAAAGAAACAAGGCTTTTTAAACTCATAGGTTTCAGCATATGAATCCAACTACTGCTGGGAAGTGCCTCTCTGCAGTATAATTAATGCAGCATATGAATCCGCACACTGCCGGGAAGCACCTCTCTGGAGCAGTGGCGTAGCATGGGTTGTCAGCGCCCGGGGCCAGCCAAGAATTGTGCGCCCCCCCCCCAACCTGTGGACACGTTATCGATATTGCCCCAGCTCTCACATGGATATTGCCCCAGCTAACACATGGATATTGCCCCAGCTCTCACATGGATATTGCCCCAGCTCACACATGGATACTGCCCCAGCTCACACATGGATATTGCCCCAGCTCTCACATGGATATTGCCCCACCTCTCACATGGATATTGCCCCACCTCTCACATGGATATTGCCCCAGCTCATGGGATTTGCCCCAGCTCATGGATTTGCCCCAGCTCTCACATGTATTTGCCCCAGCTCATGGATATGCCCCCCAGTTTACACATGTATTTGCCCCAGCTCATGGATTTGCCCCCCAGCTTACACATGTATTTGCCCCAGCTCATGGATTTGCCCCCCAGCTTACACATGTATTTGCCCCAGCTCATGGATTTGCCCCCCAGCTTACACATGGATTTGCCCCCAGCTCATGGATTTGCCCCAGCTCTCACCTGGATATTGCTCCGGCAGGGGTTGAGGGGACCCAGATGCCGGGCAGCGGGAGTGCCTGCCCGCCGCCCGGTCCTGAACAGTCCGTCCTGTTCTTGAAGGGGAGGCGGCTGCGTGCGTGCGCAGGTCACGCGGTCCGGCCAGTCAGGTGGTACAGAGACTCAGTACCATCTGATTAGCCGGACCACGTGACCGGCTGCGCCTGCACGCAGCCGCATCCCCTTCAAGAACAGGACGGACTGTTCAGGACCGGGCGGCGGGCAGGCACTCCCGCTGCCCGGCATCTGGGTCCCCTCAACCCGTGGGCCAGTTTTAGGGGCGCAAATGCGCCCCTAACAAAACTGCGCCCGGGGCCACGGCCCCCCCAGCCCCCCCCCCCCACGTTACACCACTGCTCTGGAGATTGATTCATTGATTCTGATCAAATCATTTTTTGAGCAGTTAATCATAACTCATAAAAAACGAAAAACTAATGCAGCATATGAATCCACACACTGCCGGGAACTTCCCAGCAGTGTGTGGATTCATATGCTGCAGTAATTATACTGCAGAGAGGCGCTTCCCCGCAGTGTGTGGATTCATATGCTGTATTAATTATACTGCAGAGAGGCGCTGCCCGGCAGTGTGCAGATTCATATGCGGGATTATACTGCAGAGGGGGTGCTGCCCGGCAGTGTGCAGATTCATATGCTGCATTGATTATACTGTAGAGAGGTGCTGCCCGGCGGTGTGCAGATTCATATGCTGCATTGATTATACTGCAGAGAGGTGTTGCCCGGCAGTGTGCGGATTCATATGCTGCAGCACCTCTATGCAGTATAATTAATTAATCCCCAGTGTGCAGCATTTGAATCCTCACACTACCGTGCAGCACCTCTCTGCAGTCTAATTAATGCAGCAAGTGAATCCACACACTGCCGGGAACTTCCCAGCAGTGTGTGGACTCCTATGCTGCATTAATTATAACTCATAAAAAAAACGAAAAACGAACTGATCAAAAAATGAATTGATCCGAATCAATGAAACCAATCTGCAGAGAGGTGCCGGCAATGTGCGGATTCATATGCTGCATTAACTATACTGCAGAGAGGTGCTTCCCAGCAGTGTGTGAATTCATATGCTGCATTGAAACTATGGGTTAAAAAGCCTTGTTTCTTTAAAAAAAGTTAGGAAACCTAAAATGTCACCCAAAAAATGCCTAAAAAAATCCTAAAAGAATAAAGAAGTAAAGTAACTTTCATTCTATTGGTAGTAATCTACTTCCCATTCTTAAATAAGCAATAAAAAATGAAATAACTCATAAAAAAATGAAAAACCAACTGATCCGAATCACCCGAAGCGATCCAATAGGCGAAGCAAGGGGTCTGGTACACAGTTATCAGGAACAGAATAGCAATAGGTCACAACTCTAGCAGGGTTAGATTCTTAATGCAGAGCCAAGTTGAGCAGGAGGGAGTGGACCTTTATTCAGGCAGGGGTGTGGTGAGTGTGTACTGTGATTAACTGTTACCAGTCTGGATACTGGTGTTGAGCATGGGCAACACCTTTCCTGTGCTGTCTGGATACATAATGCAGGCACGGTACAATCAGCGATGGGGATCCTGACTAGGGATGAGCCGAACACTCCGTGTTCGGTTCGCATTCGAACTCGAACAATTTTGAAAGTTTGAGTTCGAACACGAACCGAACTCAAGGCAAGTCAATGGGACTCAAAAGTTCGGTTTTTAGAGTGCCCTGCAAGAGGGCATATATGAAAGATATTTGCCATAAAAGGTGTATGGGGGTCTGGGTAGTGCCCTGGGGGACAGGAAACAAGGACAAAAAGTTTAAAAAAAGAAGGTTTTAACCTCCCTGGTGGTCCAATTTTTTTTAAATTTCGCGTCTAAAAGCGTCTCAATTTTTTTTGAAGGAAACGTGTTTTTGTACATAGTTAGCCTGTAATAATTAGGAATCACGCACTGAAATCCGTGCAATCAAGAGTTTTTAAAGGTAAAATCCTTTATAAATAAATAAATAAATAAATACACTGAGTCCGATAAAGTTTGAAACGCGAAATAATAATTTATTATCCCAAAAATAATTATCCAAAATAATGCAAATAAATGATATTCAATAAAATAAAAAATAAAAAACACTGAAATCGGTCTGAAAACAAGAGTAAGTAGATGTATGGTCTATTTCTTATCCTGTAGTGCCACCCAGTGGCCGTTCATAAACATTGCACTTTGGATTACAGTATTTTATGAATTGTTTATAAGTTTGCTGATGGTTCCCGCCCACCCTGCACCATGTGACTCGCAGGGAGCCTTCCAGGAAGCAGCTCGCCGCAATCACACTGCGAGGGAGCCAGGAGGAGGTGAGTAAACATCCAGCCCGAGTGTGGCTCGGGGTTACCATTCGCGGTAGCGAAATTTAACCACGAGTCACACTCGGAAATACCGCCAGGGAGGTTAAAGGAACAGTGAGTTTTCCATAAAATAAGGGTTGAAAATAAAAACGAAAAATTCCTTCAAATATCGTGCCTATGAGGTCCCTATAACCTGCCCGTGAAGTGGCGGATTTGTAGGATGTATAGAAACATCGCCATCAGAGACCCACACACGACACCTAGCCACCCTTAACCCTTTCTCTCTTTTTTCTGGCCGATCGCTGTGCTCCCCGGTGCGGGCTGAAATCCTCGATGTCAGCCCAGCACCCAGGACTGCCGCCGGCACCATTAGATGTCATCGCGGCGGCGCGATGACATCTAATTCAGGTGCCCCCCCGCGTGTGCGGAGGAGGTGCCTGAAAGGGAGGGGGGAGGTCCTTCGGACCTCTCTCCCTCCCGATCGCGGGGGACCAAAGGCTGAAGGCAGGCATGGTTTGGAAGGACACAGCCTGCCCTTCCAAACTGTGCCTGCCTTTAACCCCTTGGGTGCCGGATCACGATTCGGTGCCGAAAAGTGCCGAATCGTGATCCTCTCCCGGAGCTGGCCGACATCTTGGATGTCGGCCAAGCTTCCGGGAATGCCCCCTGATGACTGGCTATGCACGATAACGCCAGTCCTGGAGTTAACCCCTAACTGCCACCAATGGTAGAGATAGCGGGTTCCAATGCACACCCTAGCTCCCGATCCGTGTCAGCTAGGAGTTAATGTTTGGTACTGTTGGATCAGCCAGAGCATGTCCTTTCCACTGATACCAAACATGACCATGTAAAAAGTTTATTAAGAAAAATAAAATTAAAAATAAAAAAATATTTTAAAAAAATTATAAAATTTTTTTTTTTTGGTTTGTTAATGCAGCAATATTGTTACCATTTCAATTATAATGTGAACAATGATGCCTCAGCAGCGAAAGGGTTAAGGGGTTAAAATGCACAGGGACTGGCTACTATCCTGTTAGATGAGGGAATGTATTATATGTATAAAGCAAGGTATATATGACAATGGATAGTCAGAGACTCTAGGGACTCAGCTTGTACGCTTTATTTTCACATTGTGTTGTGAATTCAGAAGCATACAGAGTTCATACATGTGCAGGAGCCACACCCAGTCTGCAGGTAATGTATCAAATTCATAAGACCAGACTAATATTAGTCAGAGCAGATATTATTTCCAAACACTGATTAACACCTGTTGTTTATGCCGTTTGAGGGGACCCTGCTGTAAGCACAGGTCATTTAGAGGTGAGAATATATTTAATAAACCGTTGCTTATAATATTCTGCAGTAAAGAGTCTCTTTATTTCTAGATTTTTTAGTATTTAAGCATTTTTTATGGTTTTTCTAAAAAAAAATTCAAACTCGAACCGAACACGCAAAAAAGTTCGAAGTTCGTGAGCTTTCGAACTGCCGATGTTCGAGTCGAACTCCGAACTGATCGAACCGAACAGCTCATCCCTAATCCTGACGCACCAACAGGGACTTTTATGGCATCACATTCAAAAGTGCGTAGATATTAACCCTTTCGCTGCTGAGGCTTTTCCCGCCTCTGTGCTGAGGTCATTTTTACCGGTTTTGCTCATCATGTTTAAACGTGTTTTTAAAGCTTATTTTAGTATATGACCCAGACATATTATATATCGTTCTTTCCGTCAGACTTGGCAGATTAATAATATGTCATTATTATATGTATACGTCATGACCTGTCTGTATATTATAACAAAAAATGCAATAAAATATGAATTTTCAATAATTTACAGCGTGTAAAGTGTTTTTTTTCCACATTTTAACATGCGAGCAATTGCGGTTATATTTTGTATGGGGTGCGCTTGTTAAAAAAATTAGAGATGGGGTCTCGTTACATTTTTTTTGGAGAAAATTACACGATTTTTAACAAACGCACCGCATACAAAAATCGTTAGTGCAGCATCATTGTTCACATTATAATTGAAATGGGAACAATATTGCTGCATTAACAAACCAAAAAAAAGAAAAAAAAAAGTGTTTTTTTTTTATAATTTTTTTTTAAATATTTTTTATTTTTTATTTTATTTATTTATTTATTTTTACAAACTTTTTTCACTTTCGTGTTTGGTATCGTTGCAACGGCCATGCTCTGGCCGATCCAACAATACCAAACGTTAACCCCTAGCTGCCACGGATCGGGAGATAGGGAGTTCATTGGAACTCCCTATCTCCACCGTTGGTGGCAGTTAGGGGTTAACTCCAGGACTGGCGTCATCGTGCTATGCACGATGACGCCAGTCCTCAGGGGGAGTTCCCGGAGGCTTGGCCGACATCCAAGATGTCGGCCAGCTCCGGGAAAGGATCACGAACCAGCGCTTTTCAGCGCCGATTCGCGATCCAGCTCCCCAGGGGTTAATGCCAGGTACCCTTTGGAAGGGCAGGCTGTGCCCTTCCAAATGGTGCCTGGGTTAACCCCCGCAATGCCGCCGATCGGGAGGGAGAGAGGTCCAAAGGACCTCCCCCCCTCCCTTTCAGGCGCCTCCTCCGCACATGCGGGGGGGCGCCTGAATTAGGTGTCATCGCGCTGTCGCGATGACACCTAATTTCACCGGCGGCGGTTCCGGATGCTGGGCTGACATCGAGGATGTCAGCCCGCACCGGGGGGCCAGCGATCGGCCGGAACTCGGCCGAACGCTGACCCCAAAGTGAGGACGCGCTGAGCGCGTCCTCAGCACAGCAGCAGCCATGCGGAGGACGCGCTGAGCGCGTCCTCCGCATTGAAGTGGTTAATATGGAGTTTACCTCTTTTTCAGCAACAGCTTCAAAAGCTTTCCACTAGATTTTGGAGTGTTTCTGTGGGAATCTTTGCCCCTTCATCTAGTAGAGTATTTGTTGTGAGGTCAGTTACTGATTTTGGAAAAGAAGGTTTACAATCTCTTTTCCAGTTCATCCCAAAAGTGTTCGATGGGGTTGAGATCAGGGCTCTGTAAGGGCCTTTTTTAAGTCAAAGGAAAGGTGAGTTGCCAATCGTCTATCTGCTCACCTCTTCCTCCCCAAGGGTAAAGCCTTCCTCATAATTTCAGGCTGGTAGAAGTGACCTAGTTTATGGAAAGTCAGGGTCCTACAAACTTCTTCATGCGCAAACAGTGACTTGCAGGTACAGAAGGGGTGGGGTCGCGCCTATTCCCCAATGGGGCGGCTGCAACCACCAAATGCATCCAGCCCAACAACATGTGTAAAACATAACAAAGAAAGAAATGTCATCTGCGCTAATTCCCATTATACCGTGTGAAACAAAACACAGATAGAGACTTTGGTTTCTTATTAATGGCCATTAAAAGATTAAGTTCACCCGCCAAACGTCAAGGCACCTCTAATGAGGGCGAGTCCTATCCAAAATTGAAACCACAGGCTGCTGCATAGCAAACCATACCTGCTCATGCTGCTTGTCAAACATGAGGTAGACTGGTGGGACTTTATTTATGCTCCCCCAGAAACAAAATCCACTTTGGGATCGAAAACAAAGACACGGAGCAGGATCTAGGTCTACGGCCATACCATCCTGAAAGCGCATGATCCCGTCAGATCTCAAATGTAATCAAGGGTAGGGCTTGTTCAGTACCAGTGTGGGTGACAGACTTGGAACAGCAAGTGCTGTAGTCCAACCCCACCCCTTCTGTACTATACGTTTCAATGTACTTCCAGCCAGGTCATCCCTGCAGCAAGATATGGATTTTGTTTCTGGGGGAGCATAAATAAAGGCCCACCAGTCTACCTCATGTTTGACAAGCAGCATGAGCAGGTATGGTTTGCTATGCAGCAGCCTGTGGTTTCAATTTTGGATAGGACTCGCCCTCATTAGAGGTGCCTTGACGTTTGGCGGGCGAGCTTAGTCTTAGAATGGCCATTGATAAGAAACCAAACCTCTAATTGTGTTTAGTTTCACACGGTATAATGGGAATTAGCGCAGATGACATTTTTTTCTTTGTAGTGACTTGCAGGTGTTGCCACACTGGTAAATGTAGCTAGAGAGGTGGATCTCAAATATTTACAGGGTTATTCAGAGAAAGGTAAAAACCAGGAGAATGACTGGAGAAGTGAAAATTCTAGCAGGGTTATTCAAAGAGAGGTGAAAGCAGGAGAATGGCTGGAGAATGGAAAATTCTATGTCAAAATAGCCGATTTGGAAAGTGAGATAAATGGGAGAATTTTTCTGGTTTGGCTATTTTGACCTAGAATTTTCCATTCTCCAGCCATTCTCCTGCTTTTCACCTCTCTCTGAATAACCCTGATAGTCAAAATAGCCAAACCAGAAAAATTCTCCCATTTAGCTCACTTTCGAAATCGGCTATTTGGTCCAGATTGTTCATTCTCCTGGCAATTCTCCTGGTTTTCACCTCTCTCTGAATAACCCCCTTAGGCTAGGGTCAGACGAACGCATTTTCGCGTTGTCTGTGAAAAAGTGCGTTCGAACGAATGGACGTATTTTTTCACGGAGTACGCGATAGCGGTCATACGATGCGCATTTGCATCCGTGATTTTGTACGGATCATCAATAAAACACTTTGTGCATCTGGACGTTATGTTGGCCGGACATTAGCAGCGTCTGACATCTCCAATTCACGCACACACGCCTCTAGCGGACGCAGCGCACTCTGTACAACCGTACTAGAGGTTTTACGTTCTCGACAAAATGCGTTCGTTTTCCACTTGCGTTGCGCAGCCGGACTTTTGTGCGACCGTACTTCGTATATTGGCCGTCATTGCCCGGCATTTGCTGCTAGTGCGGCCGTGATTAAGTGCGCCTGCACGCGCGTTAGCACTGCGCTCGTCTGACCCTAGCCTTAGTGGTGAACTGCAGCAACAGCCATTTCAGGGAAACATTTATTCAAAGAAAAAAGAAGTGAGTGGGCAATACACTTATCTGCTCTTTCCCAAGGACAATGCTTCTCTCACACTTCCATTCTGACATCCTAGAGTGTGGAAAATCAGTGTACCATTACCTTCTGTGGCTACAAAATATGGACTTTGCCACATATTGCCACACTGCTAAAAGTAGCAGAACAGGGGAATTTATAAATTGGGGAATGGAAACAGCAGCCACAGCCATTTATGTTTTAAAAAAGAAAAGTGAGTGGGCAATTGGCTACCCACTCACCTTTCTGCCCCTAGGACAAAGTCTTTCTCACGCCTTCAGTTAATTAGCAAGATGGGATTTGCACTAATGTATGCTGGTCTGTAGAAATATCAGTCATAGTCAGGGTGCCCTAGTTGGCACCTGAGTGGCCAGCTTCATCCACTTAAAAGAAAAACAACCTGGATGCAATGTTTCAGTCATAGAAAATACATTTTTAAATTATTTATTAAATTTTATTTTAATTATTTTCTTTATTTTTAAGCTGATCAAGTTCCCTTTTGGTTTTCAATGTTCTTTCCGTTGTAGCTTCTGACAAATTTGCTCTCCATGGCTCTCAGCATGGTAGATTCTACAGAGCTTATTAACTTCAATTTCACTGTAGTTTCAGTCTGTGTTCTCCAGTGTTGTCTCCATCATTATTTTCAGCGTTGCTGTTATGGGAGTTCGGTGGAGATCGCAAATAGGTGCATTGTGGGTAAATTTGAGCAGACAAGGAGAACTACACTGAGCGGACAAGGTTATTCCTTTAATGAGCGGACAAGGCCAATCTCCTTGAGCAGACAAGGCGAATATCTGAGTGGACAAGCTTCGGTCTGAAACCCAAGAGGTTTAAAAGGAGACGCGGTGGGTGCAGAAGTCAAACCCTGAGCAGGGCTAGGATTTCCAGGGGAAAAAGGCCTCCTTTTTAGGCTAGGGTCAGACAACGCATTTTTCGCGTTGTCCGTGAAAAAGTGCGTTGAACGAATGGACGTATTTTTTCACGGAATACGTGATAGCGGTCATACGATGTGCATTTTCATCCATGATTTTGTACGGATCATCAATAAAACCCTTTTTGCGTCTGGACGTTATGTTGGCCGGACATTAGCAGCGTCTGACGTCTCCTAATCACGCACAAACGCCGCTAGCGGACGCAGCGCACTCTGTACGTCAGTACTAGCGGTTTGACGTTCTCGAAAAAATGCGTCCGTTTGCCACCTGCGTTGTGCAGTCGGACTTTCGTGCGGCCGTTCTTCGTATGCTGCCCGGCATTGGATGTCATTTGCTGCTAGCACGGCAGTGATTTAGTGCGGATAAACACACATTAATACTGCGTTAGTCTGACCTTAGCCTTAAAAGACCTTTTTCTGACGATACCACGCAGGGACCAGAGCTGGTCCAACCTGTGGTATCCCCTAAGCTCTCTTTTCTAACTTCAAAGGCAAAAGACAGGAGAGGCCCTAGGATGGCAGCCTTATACGCAAAGAGTGTCTCTATTTATAGCGAGAAAAAAAGAGAGGTCTGTGAGGGTCCTGAGGACGAGCAACGGCACTAGTGGCCTGCTCGACGGTGGAGCCTGCTCAGGTCTCACAGGGTTTTTGCTCAATTGTGCCATTACAGGGACGAATGCTCCATATGCAAATCAGCCTGCTCTCACTCAGAAAGGGTGGCCAGTACTGATTACCAAAGACGTTGGTCCTGCCCGAGAGATGTAGCAACCCCCGATGATCGTTTCGGCCTTGTTAGGCCTCGTCAGGAGAGTATAGCTGACACCCCCCTAGGCACCTCGAGCAAGGGGTCCACGTCTGGATTGCCCTGTAAACTTATGGTGAGCAATAAAGGGGTTTGTGAGGGTTCTGAGAACAAACAGCACTAGTGGCCTGCTGTACAGTGGGGCCCGCTCAGATCTCACAAGGCTTTAGTTCGAATGTGCCATTACAGGGACAAATGCTCCATCTGCAAATCAGCCTGCTCTCATCCAGAAAGGGTGGACAGTACTGATTGCCGAAGACGTCATCCCTGCACGAGAGGTGCAGCAACACCCGACATTGTTTCGGCCTTGTTAGGCCTCGTCAGGCGGGTATAGCTGACACCCCTCTAGGCACCTCGAGCAAGGGGTCCACGTCTGGATTGCCCTGTAGGTTTGATATATACTCTGAGTCAGCGTGGGATAGAATCAGCATATACTCTGTGTCTGCTCTGGGCATAACATACATACAGGCTTGGTCAGAGAGAGAATGGTCAAGAAGGCAGTCCGAGTCAGCAACAAACAGGGTCCTCATACAATCCGGGTTAGTGATAGAGCGATATGAATCAATGAATCAGTGAATCGAGAACGAATACACCAAGCGATGCGGGAACAAACTCCACGTCAAGGCGATGACTCAGATCACGCAGTCTTTACTTAAAGGCCGACGGCTCCGCGTCACCACGTCGCACTCTCGTTGGCTACAGGAATGCCGGAGGCCGCCTGAACTCCTGGCACCCGACCAGCCAGCGGCGCCACGCTCCCTGGACCCCTTTGAGACCCCGCAGGCACCTGGCGTGTGACAGAAAGTGTACTGAGAGCGACATTGGCACTTTAGCAACGGTATGTTTCTAGCTGACTGGGTATACCAAATGGGTATATCACAGGGGTCAGGAAGGGGTTAAAAACGAATGCCTTCCTGTTTAGTGTCCCTTTAATATATTCTTTGAGTTCTTATAAAACGTTGTCATTTTGTAAACTAAACAAGATTATGGAGTGCTGGTCCTGGATTTTGAAATGTCATTGAGGTATAGAGCACCATTTGTCAAATTTGTGTTGCTTTTCACCTCTACACTGTAGCTGTGACAAACATGTGCAATATTTTTTTAAGTTTTTTTCTTGTTTAGGCTAGGGACAGATGAGCGCATTTTCTGCGGCCACCGTCAAAATGTACGTCGATGCGTGCGCACGCATTTTTTCACGGAATACGCTTAAGTGGTCAGACGATGCGCAATTCTGGACGTATTTCATGACGATGGGGTGAAAAGAAGTCTAGGGAAATCCGGCTGTTTGAACGTTATGTTGGCCGCACACTAGCAGCGTCTGACATCTCCTAATCACGCACACACGCTGCTATGCGGCCGCAGCGCACTCTGTACGTCAGTACCAGCGGTTTAACGTTCTCGAAAAAATGCGTTCATTTTCCACTTGCGTTGCGCGGCCGGACTTTTGTGCGACCGTACTTCGTATATTGGCTGTCATTGCCCGGCATCTGCTGCTAGTGCGGCCGTGATTATGTGCGCCAGAACGCGCGTTCGCACTGCCTCAGTCTGACCCTAGCCTTATACAAATTATACTGAAACTGTCACTTTTATAATTTAATGGCAAATTACGCATTTCGTTTTCTTTCTCTTTCTTTGCTTACCCTTCATGGGTACAATATGTTAGTTTACGCTGTCAATTCCTTAGGGAAGATTTCCAAGGATTTACAAGCTGCTTTTAAGTGAGTGGAAGGCAATAAATTTTATGCATGTAGCAAAACATCCATGCTGTAGTTTCTTGCGCATTTTAAGGCACATAACTAAATTCTGCTAGAATTATGCTGTGTTTACCACAATCTGGTGCAACAAGATTAGTATACTGTAGACTAAATTGCATAACGATGCAATTAAGGCAAGGTTTTGACAAGGTACTTTGATACAGTGTAGCACAAAGACAGCATACAGAATCATTCACTAATCAACAAAACATAACACTCATTTGTATCTGTTAAAATATACATTATGTCAAAAGAATTTCCACGCCAATCTCATTAGTAGGAAGTGTTATACAATCACCAACACTAATTCAGGGGGGCTGATCTTTTTCATTTCAGCACACTATAAAAATGTCACTTATCATTTCATATTGGATGGGAATGAGAGCTGGAAATAGGTGTTTACAGATTTTGTTACATTTCACCCATTAACAATTGAAAGAAACATCCTGACTCAAGCATAATCAACAAATTCTTTCACTGATTTTTGTTTGTTTTGATCCTTTAAAAAGAAAGAAACTACAAAAGATTGTGTCACGTATCTCCTATATATGTCTGATCCCTGTACGCAGAAAATCTTTACTACACTGCAGGTCCTTTAAGTGGCCGGATATCTAAACCTATCGTAGATATACAGACGGACAGAACCAGAAATCAGGGGTTAATAACAGAATGGCTCATAAGTTAGATACCAGGGGTTGATACCAGGATGGCTTGCGACCCCGATACCAGGGGTCGGATGCCAAATACTAGGGGGTCAGATGCCAGGTTGGGTCGTCAGCCAAGAACCAAAGGGTTAACAGCCAGGGGAATAGTGAGACAAGCCAAGATCATACAACGGTGGGCAAAATATATAAATCACTATGAAACGCACTGAGAGGAGTGGAAACCACATCAGGGCAAATGACCAGTGTTCAGTTGTCCAACTTTATATTTGGCGGATGCCTCGCCATCATGTCACGTCCCACGCTTCCCGCATCAGTGACCTGCGGCTGCAATGGGCAGCTACATCATTCGGTGGCCAGCCAGCGAACAGTGAGGATGGCGCTGCCGGCCGCCGGGATGCAGAAGGATCTGCGTGGCACGTGACAGATTGTTTAGTTCAAGATCGTATTTTCATTCCTTCTTTCAAACTCTCTCATTTAACCTTTGAATACTGTATTTATTTCCATATTTGTAAAGTGTCATCTGAGACTCGTGTATTATTTAGCATTGCTGCACTTGTTTATTTATCAGATTTTTAATAAAAAATGGTTTATGAATAATGTTGTTGCCATTTGAGGTCGAGAAAATGTCAATGCTCATGTTGGAAAAAAAAGAACAGTTTGGTTTGTTAAGGCGGCATCTAAAAATGCCTGTGTCCTATTAGCTAAATTATACAAACATAATCATAAAATGGGTTTATTGTTGCAAAGATGTGATCTGTAATAATTAAAAAAAAATGTAATTATGACTAAGCATAAAAAAATAAAGTTCTTACTACAAGATAAACATTTGTACAGAGATTTGTGCAGTACTACATTTTTTAATTAATGCATTGACGAGGTTCTCCACACCAAAAATAGACCTCCCCAACAAGTGTGAGTGATGATCACTTCAGTTTTTGAAGATAGATTCAGTAGAGTTTTTAATATGGAATAAGATGCACAATTGGAACTTCTTAAATACCAAGCACTTAAGCAATTGTGGGTCTCTACGATTGACACCCTGCCTCTCCTCCAAGTTATGTTAGTCAACCAACATGGTAATAAGTTTGTTAATAGTGTGTCACTAGAAAAATGAATTGTTTTAAAAAAAAAATTTAACATTCGATAATATACATTAAATCAATACAAAAATGTGATTCCTTCAAAATCTGTGTTCCTGAAAATCCAACCATTGTTAAAATAGCTGTAGTGGACTGTAGTTTGGCCAATTATTGAACGTAAATTAATGAACCCTAGTCTAAGCACAATATACCAATAAACCTTTACCCTTATGTTCTAGATGTAAAATTTCCTCAATTTAATAAATATAACATAGGGTTCAAACAGTAGCCTTCCTTATTTCCTACGGCTTTATTGCATAAGAATATATGTAAAGCAAATATTAATATACAAATCCCATTATCATCTCAGCAGGGATGTACAATATAATCAATCTATGTTTTCATTGTGTGACAAACCAATATATATATAAATGAACTGTACCCCAACCGTCACTATATATAGCGACTAAAATAACTTCCTTTATAGAACGACTAAACTGAGATAGATCTGATCTCAAAAATGTGACCTCATAGTAAGACCGTAATACTGATACTTGATAGGTATAACTAAAGCATGGATGTTATACATACCTTCCATCACTCAAATCAATGACTGTAACATAATAACTCTTATCCACCAATTCTATCTTTTAAAGTGGCTATGATTAGATCTTGAGTCATTTTAACCCATATAAATATGGAATATATAGAGTGTAGAGGATATATGGCAGAACACTTTAATCTAGGCTTCCATTGTGTTGGAGCCCAATCTATATATAGAAGCATTTTCCTGGTAGGGAAATAGCATGCCCCACTTATTTTTATGTTGCCCCTTCTACTGCTCATGGATGGGGGCTGGAGGGTGGACATAATTCACCCTCCACTGTCATTTACTATCCACCCAACACCAATGGATGGAGTGCTGGGGAGAACAGCAGTATCTTTATTTGATGCAGTCTTGGAACTTCAATGGACTGTGTAAATACTAACTGATCCCAGCTGATCACAATGGCCCTTAGCAGGAGGAGGTGTGTGCCAACTATGCATGCATGGGGTGCACACAAAGAACATCAAGGAGGGGTAGAATACCAAATTGGACCCCCCCCTGTATTCTACACCCTCAAAAAATGTGTAGTCCAACAGTGCAGATGAAGTGCAGGGTTGTTGAGTGTGGACTCATGTCCACACTCATGATGATGGCAACATCACTCTATACCTGCATCCATCCATCCCTCCATCTATTGCTTACCCCTTTATCCATCTATCGCTTCATCTATCCTTCCTTCCATCTATCCATCCATCACTATCTATGATGATACACAGTGGAACTGGTGGTGGGCTGGTGGCACTGGGCTGGGGCACTGGAGGCATAATGAATGATTAAATGGGGAGGCATAATAAATAAAATGGGACAGATTATTTAATTTATTGTGAGATAAAATACATGCATATTATGTGGATGAAAAATATTCTGCACATTTTTGCGTCAAAAGATTGTTTGATTTGTTATATGGTATACAAGTTCAGGACTTTTGATACAAACAGGATTATTCAAAGAGAATCGAAAAGTCACCGCATGTTCGGTGACTTTTCGTTCTCTTCAATTCGGAGCGATTTGGCGATCCCATTTTGGCGACCCTGCGGTGTATTCACCACAGGGCCGTCGTAGTGCAGGGAAAAGCCGTCGCAAACCTGCCGAACACTCAACTCAAAACCCAGCGAATGCACACCGAAACCCGCAAAAACGTCTGGATTAACCCCACCGAACACGCCAGAGAAACCCGAGCAGCCGCCGTTCACAGCTCAGAGCAGCCGTTGGAAAAAGCCGACACCGCAGACGATTGGGGTGAAAAAAAAATAGGAAGCTTGAATGTTTGAAAAGTGAAACGCTGTTTGCAAAGAAACTACATAACGAAAATGTCTGAAATTTACATATAAGATCCAATGAATGATAATAAAAGGGCTGTTACAGAA
Source organism: Leptobrachium leishanense (assembly GCA_009667805.1). Taxonomy (NCBI): domain Eukaryota; kingdom Metazoa; phylum Chordata; class Amphibia; order Anura; family Megophryidae; genus Leptobrachium; species Leptobrachium leishanense. The sequence goes on along the minus strand of CM019066.1, from coordinate 265,279,052 downwards.
AAAAGAAAAAACGATTTTTAAAAAAAACTAGCAAAAATTTTCACAAAAAAATCCCGAAAAATGCCTAAAAGATCCTAAAAAATCTATAAATAAAAAGACTTTTTACTGCAGAATATTATAATCAATGGTTTATTAGATATTGGATTAAAACGGGAATATTTTTAACATGAAGCCTATGGGATTCGCCTGAATAAATCTGCTGCATGAAACCACCGAACAGCAGGGCAATTTGGCAATTTTTCACTGCTGGTTTTTGTTCTCTGAATAGCTGAAGCAATGCTTCTCTATGGGGATTTCACTGCCCTCGAACAGGCAACGAACAGGCACCGTATGTGCAGTCAATTCGCCAACATTTGGCAAACTGCCTGCTCTCTGAATAGCCGAATGGCCAGGAAAGGTAACGTACGCTGAATTTCACTGTTCGGTTACCTTTTGGCCACAATTTGGATCTCTTTGAATAACCCTGTTAGTTGCCAAAAATTCAATAATGTAAGCAAATTAAACTACCACATAAGAGTATGTTTTGATAAATTCTGTTTGGCAATTGTGCTCAATCTCTATCACTCTGGGCTCCTTTACTCAGTAAGGCTCGTGTCAGATGAGCACAGTGTTCACGTCCGTGTTACCGCACATAAGTACGTCCTTGATAGCATACAATTGTGTTAAATGGAGCCCATCACACGAAGTACGTCCACACAGAAGTGCGGACGCACGACGGATTCGGCAAACGGACACAGGTTAGGCAAGAGCGTAATACTGCTAGAACGAACGTGCTGAGTGCGCCACGCCCGCAACGTCCGCATAGCTTTGTGTGTGAGTGATGGAACGTGGTCAGACGGACTGCATTTATACGTCCAGCATTTTTGACAGACAAAATGTTTTTTCATTTTAATATTTTCCCTGCCATATCAGTCAAAAAATACGGACTGTGTGGCCACTACCTTGTTGTCAGTCAGAAAGTACGGACGCACAATCCATACAACGCTCGTCTGACCCTAGCCTAAGACTTGACAGCAATGCAGCCTCTTAAAATGAGTTAAGCCACTTACATTTTCAATCAATTGCTGGTCCATTTCAATTTTCCTCCTCCCATACCTTCTGTTTCCCAATAACCTTTTCTTCTTTAAAAAAAAAATGTTTTTTATGCTCCTTGTCTTGGCTTTTCATCGTTCTTTTCCTTGATTCCTTTTTTCCATTTGCATAGTAGCTCACTCTCTATCTCTCTAATAGTTATATCCCATCTCAATATTATCTTTTTCAAACCTTCTACAATAGCTTAAACCAAATTTGGTAAATATAAATGTAATGAGGATGGTTACAGGTCACATCAGGACTTCTGACCTTCTCAAATTTGCAAATTTCAATCAGGATGGCAATTAGATTTGCATCCTGGTCCACAGTGATAACGAGCACACTGTTGCTCATTAATTAGTGTTAGTGTCAAATAAAGACCTTAGAACTAAGGGAAACAGCTGAAAATGTATTAGTCTAAAATTAGTTTAAATTTCAATTGTAAATCAGGAAACAGCTGGTCCAAGTTTAACTATTATAACTTTCAGTCGCAATAAAAATATTAATTTGTTTTGTCTGTCGAACAAACTTTAAAAACGTTAAAGTTCAATATTTGATTACATTATGCGCATGGTCACAAAGCAAAGAACTCCCAGCGGGGTTGGTTTTATCTCTGTAGCTATGAGAACAAAATGTTAGATAAAAGCTCATAGCTGAAAATGAGGTCTTAGGTTTCAGATTTAGGATGTTTCGATCAATGAAAAGTGTTACTGTGTGCGGCAAAGCCGAGAAACTAAAGATAAAGTGATGCCAGCTAAGTGTGTCACTTGAGACCCAATACAGTTCATCAGACAATGTTAGCATAACCTCTCCTTGCTTCTTTTATAAGGTGTTTTCACAATGTACTCTGTTTCTTTTGCTGTAGATATTTCTTTGCTGCTTCTTGCTTTTTTGTCTAAGCAATTAATAGGACTATGAGAGAAAAAGATCCTTACAACAACGTTTATAAAAAGCCCAGCGGAGGTCCTGGTTTTTATTTTTTCACATTAAAAGCAACTTCTCACAGACCTCCAGACTGTATGATCAGACTCTTTGCGAAGAAGAATAAAACATTAAATAGGAAGCTTGTAATGTGTGAAATTATGTAACTGATAAATAAGCAAAGCTTTATCTTTCATTCATTATACATGTGTTTATTTTCTGACAAACATTGCACAGACAATAACCTGAGCCTTAACAAGAACTATATTATTTACAAAGATCCATTTTTTAATGTTTTTTGTTTGGCATAAATTTATTTTTAGATCATTGTTCTCTATCGTAACAACAATAAACACGTCAACACTTTATAAACAGTGTATCTATGCACCAATATACAAGGGAATATGTTCATTTTCGCTACCGCTCTTTAATGCTTATTATGCAATACCTTGTTTTTGTGCGCTGGATTACTTTTCATTGTTTACTTTATGTTTGTACTGTCTATGCACCTACTATCATAAACTATACATTGGCCAGCCACAAAACCAACTGTCTAATATAGTTTAGACCCACCTCATAATGATCACTACAAATCCCTAGGGATCTGCATGACTTTTTTTTTTTTCATTTTGTTTTTCTTAAGTTTCTGGTCTTTTTTTTCATTTCGGGTCATTTCGGACAGTTTTTTGTTTCGTTTCGGTTTGGTGATTCGGTTCAATTCGGAGATTCGGATCGATGCGGGTGATTCGGATCAGTTAGTTTTTCCGGTTTTTATGAGTTATTTCCTTTTTTATTGCTTATTTAAGAATGGGAACTAGATTACTAGTACCAATAGAATAAAAGTTTCTTTACTTATTTATTTTTTAGGATTTTATAGGCATTCTTTGGGTGAAATTTTAGGTCTCCTAACTTCTTTAAAGAAACAAGGCTTTTTAACCCAAAGGTTTCAATGCAGCATATGAATCCGCACACTGCTCGGAAGCGCCTCTGTGCAGTATAATTAATGCAGCATATGAATCCACACACTGTTGGGAAGCGCCTCTCTGCAGTATAATTTATGCAGCATATGAATCCGCACACTGCTCCGCAGTTAAAAAGCCTTGTTTCTTTTCAAAAAAGTTAGAAAACCTAAAATGTCACCCAAAAAATGCCTAAATAATCATAAATACATAAATAAACTTTCATTCTATTGGTAGTACTCTACTTCCCATTCTTAAATAAGCAATAAAAAAGGAAATAACTCATAAAAAGCAGAAAACTAACTGATCCGAATCACCAGAATTGATCCGAATCGCCAAATCGATTTGAATCGCCTAAACGATCCAAATCACCGATCCGAAATTTCAGATCGATCTGAAATTTTCGGATGGTCAATATTTTGTTTTCGGGAATGGTCCCGAAATACGAAAATGGTGAATTTCGTAAGAATTTTGATTCAGAACTAAACGAATTGCACATCTCTACAAATCCCCATAAGCAGGAGATCTGGCCATTTTTTTAAATGTTTCTTTATCACAGTTACAGTATCTGACACAAAGACCATATCTGCGTGTGTGCTGAGAATGCAAACTCCGAGTGACATTGTGTAAGATAAGAGACACCATGTCAAGTTCAGAATCTTTCATTCCAACAATATTTCTGTAAAGGATAAATGAATGCATGGAAAATTTTAAATATTTAATATTTAATATTAATAAATATAAAATATTTATTTTAGTCTATATTTAACTGTTAACTTTGCATTGCAAGTTTAAAATAAATGATACGATAAATTGTTACAACAAAAATCACTTGATAGTGAAGGGGTTAAGGGATCTCTTTTACACTTTTAAGCTTTACATGTTTGCTTGCTTTAATGGTTTCAAACATAGTACAAAAGAACGAGGAAAGTATTGCTAATAACTAAAGCCATAAACACAGAGCAAAAGAAAAATTGTACACGTCTTATACATTTGATAGTCAGCAAATGTAATTATTGACTTTTTTATTTATACACTTTTATCTTCCTATATTGTGGAACCAGTGGCATATTTATTCGTCTTATTGGAGACAATTAATAAATTACATGGAAAAAAGTGACACTAAACGCATTTCGATTACTGATCTATAACAATAAGCTATACTTCATCATTAGTGGTTATTTATTTTGCTACCCTGCGGTGTTGAATCACATTTTAAGACAGGGAGACGTATTTAGATAAACAGATGTCATTCAAGAGAAATACAACCTATTTATGTTTGCAATTTTTATGGACAGTTAGAGTTATAGAATCCAATTACATCGTGTTAAACATTTATGGCTCTTATATTGCCATCTCCAAACAATTTATTATTGCTACTCTGAATATATGTTCAAAGGCCATAAGAGCCACATTCAACCACTTTCTGCTTTGCTGCATGTGTCTGTTCTAGTACTTGTGAACCATAATTTTTTTTATTCAAGTCCATGAATAAACATGAATAAAAATGCAACATTATCCACTATGGTACACTATCTGTAATATTTTTTTAACTGGGCATCTTTTTAAGGAGACATTTTTACTTTTTTTCGTAAATAAGTTTCTGCAAATTGGATCCAACAATACGAATCTGATCCTTCCATGGGATTTAAGTTTGAGTAGCAGTGGCTGCTACTGTGGAAAACCAACTGCCTTTAAGATCCCTAAGAGATTATAAGAGTTCAATGTGAAAGTCCTCCTTTGGAACATTGCAATTAATTCAGATTAGTGCATATGTGTAAAGGGTCTTTCTAGTGAATTTTAAATTCTAAATCCTGCCTCAATTCCCCTTTGCCCCCATTTGAATCCTTTAGATATATTTATCAATTATGTAAGTCTTTAGCCTGTCACATGGCTGGGGGGGAGCTTGTGCTCCAGCAATCATACAGCCAATACAATGGCAGGGAGGAGGAGGAGGTGGCCCACTTCCTGCACCAGACTGTGAATTTCACCATTTGGTACAGTTTCAGGCCAATTAGTCTATTCACTAAGCTATCAATTCGCCAAATACTAGCACATTGAAAGCAAAATACGATGCAATTCCCCGCAGTTCGCCACAATTCTGCAGCACTGAAATTGCGCCATAGAAGACTATCGTGTCTCTTTACAGAACGCTGAATTCTGGCAAAATGCTCTGATTTTCAGTATTTCAATTCAATAGGTTTAAGCAGGCAAATCCCATAGTGTTCTATGTAAAAAAAAAGGAATGTCTTGGATGGGTTCGGTCGCTTTCTGCTGAGCTCTCTGATGTCCTGGCCTTTTTGGCATTTTAATTGCAACCCACCATCCCGGATTGTGGCAGTCTTGGTCCTCGGTGTGGCTGGAGTTCTAGGAGAACGTTGCTGACCCACTGCATCCCTCTTTTTTGCCCATGGAGTCCCCTGCTCCCTGCTCTGACCTCTGTGGCCTTGCTGGAGGCAGACATTTTGGGGCCCTTCTTTGGTGCGGATCCTGATCTGTACCTACTCGGCACTGCTGTTGGATGGAGTGCGGCCAGCGGCCTGTTTTGACAGAGGGCTTCAGTGACGGGGTTCCTGTGGAGCTCCCATTGGTGGTAACGGCTGAGGAGAATGGAGATTGGCCGCTGGAAGGTCTGCCTCCTCCCCCTGAGGAGTACAAGGCTGCGATGGCGGGCCTTGATGGCTTCCTGGCTTGGCTTCTAGAGGTAGGTGACCAGCCGCTTGCGCGTGGAGACGTGTATCGCCTATGGGCTGCTCTGCGACGATGTCGGGACATGGACCCCCTGCGCAGGAGTGGCATGGTGATCTGTTCGGCCAGGCTGGAGGGAGAGTCGGGGAGCCCCAGGAGGTGTCCCTGTGCACAGGGGTCAAGTCCTGGGAAAAAAAAGTGAGGGAACTCACCCAAGAATTCCACAACCCCCATTACCTGAACAGAAAAAAAAGGTGTGTGTATATATATATATATATTTATATATATATATACACCATACATATATCGTTGTGGTCTGCACTCACGGTTAACCCTTGTATCAATGTACCCGGTGCTCAACGGTGACCTCAGAGATGTAGAATCAATCAAAGAATTGCCAGCACTCCAGGATTTTCCAAAAGAATTACAAAAATTTATTGATCCATGTACGTATAAAATCAAAGTTTCGGTCCCAATCTGAGACCTTCTTCAGGACAAGAACATAACATACCCTCTAACAACCTGTTGGTTTAAATAGGGGTCACAATCAAACACAAATAAAAAACACCGGCAGCTGCGACTTTGACATGCGTCCATGTTGCTAGGACAACAAGAGTGATGTCATTAGGATGTGCTGGAGGTTCGGCTTCGGCGCAATGAGTCTGTAAGCCTGCGGGACGCCTCGCAGGGTGGAGGGGGTGAGTAACCGGTGTTTTTTATTTGTGTTTGATTGTGACTCCTATTTAAACCACCAGGTTGATAGAGGGTATGTTATGTTCTTGTCCTGAAGAAGTTCTCAGATTCTGACCGAAATGTTGATTTTATAAGTACATGGATCAATAAAATTGGCAATTCTTTTTATATATATATATATATATAGCACAGACCCCAGAATTGAATATACCCAGACACAGACCCCCAGAAGTAATTATAGCCAGACACAGACCCCCAGAATTAATTATAGCCAGGCACATGCCCCCAGAATTATAGCCAGGTACAGGCCCCCAGAAATAATTATAGTCAGGTACAGACCCCCATAAATAGTTATAGCCAGGCACAGACCCCCAGAAATAAATATAGTCAGGCACAGACCCCCAGAATGAATTATAGGCAGGTACAGGCCCCCAGAAATAATTATAGCCAGACACAGACCCCCAGCAGGGGCGGTTACAAGGGACAATTGCCTCCCCCCGAGAAAATATTACCGCTGGCCGCCGCCAGCGCCAAGCTGAAGCACTGGCTACTCCGCACAAACTAACTGAAGCTGCCAGGCTGCCTGCACCGTAGGCGGCTGCCTGGATTGACCTTTTCACTCCCTGTCAGTCCCCTCTGAGACCTTCCCCTCCCCACTTTGACTATTCAGAGACACTTTTTGAGGATACCTGAGGATTCACCTCCACAGACATTCTTTTGCAGACCTTGTTTTACTTGTCTGAGAGGTAGTTCTATGTGTTGGTTTGGGCATCTGCTCCCCTCCTTTTTTGTGTGTGGGGCGTTGGGTGGATCTAGGTGAGCCATTGGAGTGGGTACCATGGCTCTGCCCACTTCCTCTGGCCCCAGATAACCTTGCCATGTGGCCTCTCCCGTGGCCACCAATTCGCCGCGGGGTTCCTGAAGCGAGTAAGGGATGCCACTTTTTCCTGTAGCGAGGAAGGGATGCCACTTTTTCCTGTGTGGTCCCCCACCATTTTTATTTTTCCCCCAATCCTTCCCTTGTTTTTACTTTTACCGACACAGCCCTCTGTTTGCCTGGTGATTCCACCGCCTCCCTGATATTGTTGACTGTTTGAGTGTCCTTCCCCCATTCCCCTTATTTTTGTTACCCTTGCTGACTCTTGCTGGCTATCGTTATTTGTTATCGGTTTCTATTATTTTGATGACTTCTTTTCAAAATAAAAAATTTTGAATACAAAAAAATATCTTTTTTTAAAAAAAAAGAAAGATCATTTATTCTTTTCATTGTTTTTGCAGAAACCCTTTACAATTTTAAATTTTTTCCACACCTTTTTGTAATTTTTTCGATTTTTGTTTTTCATATTTTTTAAAAGAATTTTTCAATTTGTGACAAACCTTTTTTATTATTCTTTTAAAGGATTTTTTTTATTTGGACATTTTATTGAGTTATACTCCTATTAGGATATTATGATACTTTTTTTTTGCAGTTCGTTGGAATTCAGCGATGCTAATTCGATGCAATTCAGCAGTTATGGGCGCAATTCATTGATTTTCGCCGGTGTCCCAAAACTGCTTCTGCGACTTAAATTTTGGGGAAATATGGTGACCATTCGCTAAATAGTGAATTGACCCTATTTTTAACTAAATGGAATTGCCAAAATGCAGAGATTTGCAATGAAATTGCATACAATTTGAGGCTTTGTGAATAGAACTGATAGTATTAAACTCTTGTGTAGGAGGCAGGAATTGCTGCGATATCCTCTGTATGCTCCAGATTAGTTTGAATCCTTGTGAATTTTGTTTTATAAATGCTGCTGAAACTACTTGAAACATATTGGCAGACGATCTGGGTATTTTATTTCTATGTTGTATGCTGTTATTTGATGAGCACAAAATTGTATACAGAGCCACTCTAAATATTGCAATCTGAGTCTATGGAAAGCCCTTTTACCTTGTGCAAATATATGGTAATAAATGATCTGGCTGAGGCAGTAATTTAGAAATCTGTGTGTTAATCAATAATAATTTGCAAAACTCAAAGGAAATGAGAAACCAAAAGGGTTAACTAGGTTTGACCTAGTAAGATATTTCCAATTAAAATGTAACATCTTTACTGCAAATTGTAGCTTGTGTGCTATTTCCATAATGGAAAACATCTTAGTTCATTACTGCACATGGCATTTTTGGCTCATGCCTTCAAAGATGTTTTCATAAGTGGACTTTACAAAAGAAATATGAGAATTCCTCCCTATTTTGCTCGTTTGTAAGGGAAATTTGTGTTTTATGTTTCATTTTACTTCATCTCTGGTTTACAATATTTTAATGTTTGGTGTTATTCAAAAGTAGGGATGAGCTGTTCGGGTTCGGACGGTTCGGAGTTCGGCCCGAACTTTGGCAGTTCGAAAGTTCGCTAATTTCGAACTTCTTGGGTGTGTTCGGTTCGAGTTCGAAAAAAAAAAGAAATTTTGAAAAAAGTATAGAAAACGCTTTAAAAAATACAAAAAAATCTAGAAATAAAGAGACTCTTTACTGCAGAACATTATAAGCAATGGTTTATTAGATATTGAATTAAAAACTAATGTATACGTGGAAAGAGTCTCAACTCTAAATGACCTCTGTTCACAAACGGGCATAACACCAGGTGTTTTTAGTCTGGTAATCAATTTGATACATTGCACACTATACTGAGGTACTGAGGGGGTGGGGTGGTGTCTGCTTTTGATTGAGATTTGAGAATTAATTTCCCTCCTAAAACTTCGTAATATGCTGCATTTAACTGGTGTTTGAAAAAAATTCAAAATAACATCTAAAGCAATGTTATTTTTCACCTTGGAATTAAACATTCACAGGGTTATTCAGAGAGCGGTGAAAAGCAGGAGAATAACTGGAGAAGTGAAAATTCTGGGTCAAAATAGCCAAACAAGAAAAATTCTCCCATTTAACTCACTTTCCAAATTGGCTATTTGGTCTAGTTTGTTCTCTTCTCCTGCCAGTTCTCCTGGCTTTCACCTCTCTCTCAGGGTTGTTCAGAGAAAGGTGAAAACCAGGAGAATGGCAGGAAAAGAGAACAATCTGGACCAAATAGCCAATTTGGAAAGTGAGAAAAGGCTAGGGTCAGACTAATGCATTTTTCGCAGCGACCGTCAAAAAGTGCGTCCGAACACATTGCCGTATTTTTTCACGGAATGCGCAAAAACGGTCATACGATGCGCATTTTTGTGCGTGATTTTTTACGGATCCAAACCAGGAAACTTTGGGTGTCTGGATGTTATGTTGGCCGGACATGAGCAGTGTCTGACGTCTCCAAATCACGCACACACGCCGCTAGTGGACGCAGCGCACTCTGTACGTCCGTACTAGCGGTTCTGCGTTCTCGAAAAAATGCGTTCATTTTCCACTTGCGTTGCGCAGCCGGACTTTCATGCGACCGTACCTCGTATATTGGCCGTCATTGCCCGTCATTTGCTGCTAGTGCGGCCGTGATTAAGTGCGCCTAAACGCACGTTAAAAATTCGCTAGTCTGACCCTAGCCTAAATGGGAGAATTTTTCTGGTTTGGCTATTTTGACCTAGAATTTTCCATTCTCCAGTCATTCTCCTGCTCTTCACCACTCTCTGAATAACCCTGACAGGGTTATTCAGAGAAAGGTGAAACTCAGGAGAATGACTGAAGAGAAAATTCTAGGTCAAAATAGCCAAACCAGAAAAATTCTCCCATTTATCTCACTTTCCAAATCGGCTATTTGGTCTAGATTGTTCTCTTCTCTTGCCAGTTCTCCTGGCTTTCACCTCTCTCTCAGGGTTGTTCAGAGAAAGGTGAAAACCAGGATATACTTCGTATATTGGCCGTCATTTGCTGCTAGTGCGGCCGTGATTAAGTGCGCCTAAACGCACGTTAAAAATTCGCTAGTCTGACCCTAGCCTAAATGGGAGAATTTTTCTGGTTTGGCTATTTTGACCTAGAATTTTCCATTCTCCAGTCATTCTCCTGCTCTTCACCGCTCTCTGAATAACCCTGACAGGGTTATTCAGAGAAAGGTGAAACTCAGGAGAATGACTGAAGAGAAAATTCTAGTTCAAAATAGCCAAACCAGAAAAATTCTCCCATTTATCTCACATTCCAAATCGGCTATTTGGTCTAGAATTTTCCATTCTCCAGTCATTCTCCTGCTTTTCACCGCCAAAAAATCAGTAAACTTTTTCTGCGTGTCCGAAAATGTCTCCTCTTTTCATACAGATTGCCGCCCCAAACAGTTGTTTATGGATAGATTAAAGGAAAAGCATTTACCGTCATTTGAAATGTCATTTTTTGGTTTTTACATATTTCTATACATCCTAGAAATCCGCCACTTCACGGGCAGGTTATGGGGACCTCCTAGGCACGATATTTGAAGGAATTTTTCGTTTTTATTTTTAACCCTTATTTCATGGAAAACTCACTGTCCCTTTAAAAACTTTTTTTTTTTACTTTTTGTCCTTGTTTCCTGTCCCTCAGGGCACTACCCGGACCCCCATACACCTTTTATGGCAAATATCTAACATATATGCCCTCTTGGAGGGCACTCTAAAAATTGAATTTTCAGCCCCATTGACTGGTATTGAGTTCGAGTTCGGGTTCGGGTTCGGGTTCGGATCCGAACATTTGGAAACTTCGGGTTCGGCTCCGAACCGAACTCAGGGAGTGTTCGGCTCATCCCTATTCAAAAGTTTATATAAATCATGAGCACAAATTAAAGGATACAATAATCTTTTTCCAAAGCAAATTTCCCAGATCCAGCAGTGATTTTCCGTCTGGACCACCTCAGCACATTATATATACCTATCCAATTTTAATCTTTGTGTACTGACCCTTGGCTAACTATTTAATCCTGCTTCTATCTTAACTTTTGCACTGCCGTTATCATTGTTTGCTCCTTCTGTACTGACCCTTGCTTTCTCTGACTCTGGTTCTGTTTTAACCCTTGTATTGCTGATCATTATTGCCTCTTCCATGCACCAGCTTTTGACTGTGTTGCAACATGGTTCTTGCCATGACTCTGTACTCTGCATGTTATCACACAACGCCACCTTGTATCGATTTTGGCTTGTTTTGTTTGGTCGAATCTACACTAAATAACAATCTAAGGACCGGCCTGTCACATTTTCCTTGGCATTTCCTCTGTATTGTTGGGTTTCTGCATGTTGCATTATCTTTCATTCCTGACATAATGGTAAAACTAGTAATAGTGATCTTGTGTCTGTATGAGCCATTTGTTATAGAGTGGGTTTCCCTAAATTAAAGATTATTCCACCCAGGCATGAAACCTAACGTTGTTGTGCCTAAAGGGGTAGATGGCTGGCACACTGCTACATATGACACATGGATGGATGGACCAAGAGATATGCATTGCTTGGTATTGAGAACCCGGATTTCAACTGGATGTGATATTTGTCTGAAAGTTTGACAGTTTTGATGAATGGCATACTATTTTGCTCATAAATTAATAGTAATAAAATCATAGGGCCAATTCCAACCCTGCTGTAAACCTAACCAGAGCTGGTATAAACTTAAAAATTCTATAGACTTCTGTGTCTTAGTCAAGTTTACACAAGGTCTGATTAGGTATGCAACAGGGGGCCCTATTCCTCTGTTGTCAATAAAATAATACTTATTATAGGAGACATTAATGTGCAACTTCACGTGGAAGCACAGTGGTGCTGGTGTTAAGTGGTTTTGCATTTGCAAAATCTCATAACACTCTAAAAATCCCATACTCCTCTCTCATCCCACAGGGGAGAGGGTGGCTCAATCTGCGGCATCCTTTGGCCGGGAGCAGAATGAGACTGGGAACAAATAGTTTCTAGTCTGCCTCCACAATTCCTCTGCAGCTCTGCACGATGGCGGTAGAGTGATCTTGTGCAGAGCTAGCAGCCGGGACGCGTAAGGCTCCTATGGACTCCATGAGCCGATACTCACAGCAGCACGCTGCACTGCTGCTGGTATCAGGCAGCTTTGTGCTTCATTCCGCAGGTGCAAATTTTCCTATTTACCGTCTCCATTTTATCGTCAAGTGTGTAATAGGGCCCCAGGTTGGAATACAGCCCATAGTGGGCCCTATTCCATAGTTGAATGAAATGGAAAGACGTTAAGCATGAATATCTGCGCCTGAAAATTTTCCTTACCATCTCCATTTTGCTGTCCATATTCCAGTGTAGGAGCTTTGTTAGCACCTAGCCCCAGAATGAAGCACAAGGCTTTATTGACATGCAAAGTCCAAAGGACTCCATGGAGCCTTGTGTGTTCCAACCTAGAGCTCTGCACAAGCTTGCTTTCGCAAGATCGAGTGGTGCCACAGAGCAATCGCAGAGGGAGACTAAGAACTGTTTGTTCCCAGTCTCACTCTGCTGCCAGCAAGAGGAAGCAGCGGGTCGTGCCACTCTCTCCATATCAAGGTCAGAGAAAAGTTTGGGAATTAATGGGTGGCTTCAGAGAGTCCTATGTGATTTTGCGCACCACCAGCTGCAAGGAGATGGTATTTCTTCTCGGTGAAATACTGTCTCCCTGTTGGAAGTGCAAGCTACATTAGAATAACATGCACTTCCATCAGGAGGTGAAAATTAACGTCTCTTATTATAAGCATAGGAGACATTAATTTACAGTAATCTCATGCAGGAAATTGCTTCTTACAAGCCGCAAGCCCAGTTATGTGTAACATCTCCTGTAGTTATTTTATCAACAAACTATGGAATAAGGGTTAATTGTTTCCTAAATAATGCATTTTTGGAATGTCAGTAATTGTAGACTTCACATTAGGATTAGGGGGATTTTAGGGTCAGAAGAGCTCATTTTAATTTTAGCAAAATATTCAGAATCAGAGGAGTAACTAGAAATCTCAGGGCCCAGGTGCAGGAACCATGACGCCCCCCCCCCCGCCATAAGCAAAACCATATTTTGTTCCCCCTCCCGTCAACATGCATTGGTCCACTCAAGGCCCACAATGTTGACTCCAGTTTTTAATGTAATGTGCACTATTTGTATCTCACAGAGCTCCACAGCAATAAATCTCCCAGTAATGTGCGGTGTGTTTGAGTGTATCACAGAGCTCCACAGCAATAAAACTCACAGTAATGTGCAGTGTGTATGAGTGCATCACAGAGCTCCACAGCAATAAAACTCAACAGTTATGTGCATTGTGTATGAGCATATCACAGAGCTCATGCTGCTTGTCAAACATGAGGTAGACTTGTGGGCCTTTATTTATGCTCCACTAGAAATAAAATCCACTTTAGGATGGAAAAAACAAAGACACGGAGCGGAATCTTGCTGCAGGGATGACCTGGCTGGTCATCCCTGCAGAAAGATTCCGCTCCGTGTCTTTGTTTTCGATCCCAAAGTGGATTTTGTTTCTGGGGGAGCATAAATAAAGGCCCACCAGTCTACCTCATGTTTGACAAGCAGCATGAGCAGGTATGGTTTGCTATGTAGCTGTCTGTGGTTTCAATTTTGGATAGGACTCGCCCTCATAGAGGTGCCTTGACGTTTGGCGGGCGAGCTTAATCTTATAATGGCCATTGATAAGAAACCAAACCTCTAATTGTGTTTAGTTTCACACGGTATAATGGGAATTAGCGCAGATGAAATTTTTTTCTTTGTTATGTTTTACACATGTTGTTGGGCTGGATGCATTTGGTGGTTGCAGCCACCCCATTGGGGAATAGGCGCGACCCCACCCCTCCTGTACTATATGTTTTAATGTACTTCCAGCCAGGTCATCCCTGCAGCAAGATTCCGCTCTGTGTCTTTGTTTTCGATCCCAAAGTGGATTTTGTTTCTGGGGGAGCATAAATAAAGGCCCACCAGTCTACCTCATGTTTGACAAGCAGCATGAGCAGGTATGGTTTGCTATGTAGCTGTCTGTGGTTTCAATTTTGGATAGGACTCGCCCTCATAGAGGTGCCTTGACGTTTGGCGGGCGAGCTTAATCTTATAATGGCCATTGATAAGAAACCAAACCTCTAATTGTGTTTAGTTTCACACGGTATAATGGGAATTAGCGCAGATGAAATTTTTTTCTTTGTTATGTTTTACACATGATGTTGGGCTGGATGCATTTGGTGGTTGCAGCCGCCCCATCGGGGAATAGGCACGACCCCACCCCTCCTGTACTATATCCATAGGCGACTCTACAGGGGGGCAAGGGGGGGGCAATTGCCCCCCCTAGGTTATTCCTTGCCCCCCCACCAAAAATCATCATCCAGCTTCCCACACGTCTTCGGACCAACGTATCTCCGTAGCTATGCATCGTATATGAACTAGGTGTCATTTGAAAGGGCAGATTCCCCACATGACCATATTCAGTGTGATGTAAAAGTCATAAAACATCAAATAAAAACGTGCACTTAAACGTAAACATTTTCACAGGGTTGAAATGGCTCAGCAGTGAAATGGTTAATGTTCAGACTATACATTACATTGTGTATTACATTAGTTTATGCCTTGGTTTAGTTGTATATTAAGGGTTAATGGGCAGGCTTCATCCCTCACAGTATACATTTGTTTTTTCCTTGATTAATGGCATTTTAGGGGTTAATGGGTTGGCTACATGCCTCAGTGTATTCATTTCATGTTTTCCCTTGATTAATGGCATTTTAGGGGTTAAGGGGTAGCTAAATGCCACATTGTTTATTATTTTTATTGCATTTCTCTGGGTTTAAGGCATTTTAGGGGTTATTATGGAAGTTAGAATCTAAAGGGTCTAATGATCTGTAGATCCTCTGCTTTCCGTCACATTTCGGGGAATTTATTTTGCAGAAAATAAGGTGAATTCCCTATTTAGCGAATGGTCACTGTAATTTGCTAAAAGTGGAGTCGCTGAAGCAGTTATCAGACATTCAGCGAAAACTGCCAAATTGCGTCAAATAAAATATTGAATTTAAGTATCAGGTTAGTACAACAAAAAGGCATCATTGCATCACATTACTCTGGGGTTTTGTAATCTTATTTATATATTTACTTATTTAGGGCACTATTACCAGGTGTGAGCTAACCCTTGCGTCGGCGTGATTTTGCGTTAGCGCCAGGTTAATTCAGTCTAGCGCCTGACCAACAGATCGTTTGCCTCCCGCTACAAATGGGAAAAATTACTTAGCGCGGCGCTATTAGCGATTTGTACCGCAAGCTTACTGTACTTTCCGCGTCCTATACTTAACACGGGGAGTGCTAGATATCTTTACAGATCACTTGGTGCCAGCACTAAATTTTTTGAGGTGCACTAATTGCAACATTTTACCTACTGCTCAGCCCTGGTGCTAACTCCAAAAAAACAGAAAAAACAGGTCCTCGTCCAAAATTAACAGGCAATTGAAAGGAATGCAACACAGGTGTTCTCTTGGCCCCATACACCATAGTAATGGATATGGTCAGCAATGTCGCTGCTGTTGCAGTCGGCTCTATTATAAATGTATCCTTTATCCACATATATCCTAATTCTAATATATTGCCTAATTTTAAACATTTTATGCTGGGGGCTATTCATAGTATGTAAGCAGTTGATTATTAGGGTGACTGTGTGGACCATGTTTAAAGGAACACATGGATAAGTCTTGCCCTGAAACATGTATTGTTTATATGCTGTAGCAGGGAAATTTTTGTTGCTCACCTGGCCTTCCTTTTGGATCTATTAAATGCAGTGTAATGATTCTACATGCTGCTGGGAGGCATTTATCATGCAATGTCCATCAGCCTTAATATATGTGTGCATCAAAACATGGATGATACGGCCACCGTGGAGGATTTTAATAATGCAGGGGTGAGAGGTTATTCACTGGATGTGTTCATATTCAAGCTTGTGAGGGTGGGGGATAGGTATGGAAAAGAAAAAAACGTTCTATCCTGTACACAACCGCATTAGCGCTGGGTCTCAACTTGGGTCTTAGAGTTTCCCTAGCGTGCGCCAAACGACCTTGTTCATGGACTACTGCAGTCAAGGTGATCTGTTAGTAGGTCGTCAGGCACTAACAGGGTTATTCAGAAAGTGGTGAAAAGCAGGAGAATGACTGGAGAATGGAAAATTCTAGGTCAAAATAGCCGATTCTTTGACCAAGAATTTTCCATTCTCCAGTCATTCTCCTGCTTTTCACCTCTCTGAATAACCCTGTAAGTTTTAGCGACTCACACAAAATTTTTCCTTTAGTGATGGTGTTTTAGCTCACACCAGGTGATAGGGCCCTTACTTTTATTCAGTGGTATGATTTAGTGGTGAAAATTATTAGTGCCCCCCCAGTTTTGACTGCGGTATCTTCTGTGCCCCCCCTAAATATTGTTCCTAGAGTCGCCACTGACTATATCACAGAGCTCAACAGCAATAAAACTCACAGTAATATGTGGTGTGTATGAGCGTATCACAGAGCTCCAAAGTAGTAAAACTCACACAGAAGTATAAAATAAATTTTAAAAAAAGAATTATATGTATAAAATATAGGCAAGCCCCTAGGCCCAGGCAGGCCCCCTGGACACAAGGGCCCGGGTGCCGTGGCACCCTCTGCACCCCTGGTAGTTACGCCCCTGTCTGTAATGCATTTCCTGTCCTGCTCAACCAATAAATTATATAGAGCTACTCTAATGCAGGAAGCACCTAGTACAATATACACTGTAAGATAGTAGGTACCACTCAGAGATTCAGCCTTTCAGCTTGTCAGAACATAAATTTATTTTGCACAGCATGCTATAATTTGTCTCATCTTGGAAAGCGTGATCATGGTTGTTTAGCTTGCAGCATACAAGTACAGTAAACTGTGATTAGATGGCAAATCAATAATGCAATCCCAGCCTCTATTTAAGTTAATGACTTCCAATAATTTACTGATTTATATACTTACTTTGTTCTAGAAGTAAAAGCACAAATTAAATGATTTGAACTGCAGCAATCATAAAAAGTAATATATTTTAAATGAAGATGGATAAATGCATGATAAATGGAGAGTGATGACTGGGGCAGGATATCCTATGCTACAGAAAATTGTTTTTGTGTATCTTCCAAAGTGTTAAATTGAAACATCAATATTTATATTTTCTCGGGTAATTGTAATTGTTCGGAATAAATGAGAACCATTTAGGGATTTATTGTATATTCTGGATATTTGGAATAAAGTGCATATTCTCAGTTTATTTTTATGGACTATAAGTTTCACTACAACAACCATGAGTAAAATGTTTTTATTTTACGGTATGCAAATGTGAAGAGATCTGGGCTGCATTAATAAGTCAATACATGCAGTGAATAACGTATGTAATTTCTTTAGGTTAACAATGTTTATCTTTTCCAATTAACCCTGTAGTGACACAGCATCATTCTGTTTCTTTGGTACTTAAAGACCCAAGACAGTTTGACACATTTGATGTGTGTGTGTTCAATTATAATCTCCATCTTCTCATTTACTACACCAAGATATATTATATACTGTTTATAAAGCAGAGAGGGCTTTATGTTGATGTAATATTTATTTATATTCTATATTATTGTGAAAATTATGAAAAAAACACTTTTATCTCTATTGACAGTAGTAATGTCTACATAATTTGCGCAGCAAAAGAACAGCAATTAAAAATAAGTCTTTTTATTTGCCTTGATTTAAAATGTACATCATATGCCTAAGATTTCATTTACTTTAACACTTGTTTTGGACAGAGAAAGAGGCAATTACGCCATTCATGCATTGCCGCGATTGGAAGTAAAAAGCATTACTGTGCTGGAACATCACAATTTGCTGTTACTGGAGTGCCACAGATACCGAGGCACCCAGCAACAGCATTAAACCTGGTGATTACTGCTACACAGTATGATTTAAGCTGCCTGATGGTATTATTCAGTCATGGGTCCTTAACTATAAGACCAACATGATGAAGTAATTCTGGAGATGGAGAGAAATAGGCGAGAGCTAGCATAAACAATAAATATTATTTAAAGGTACACTCTAGCCAACGTGCCCATTTAATTAAATGTAAACAGTTATGGTGAGCTGATCATTCCTTCCCCTATCGTGTGTTCCTGTGGGCTCTGACAGCCTTCCATTGCAGAGGGCTTTCTCTTTTCAGTTTCTCTGGACCAGTTTCCATACGTTTGTGCATTGTTGTCCAGCCAGTGTATGTTAATGCAGGAGGAGGCAGAGTAGGGAGTCACAAGGGTAATATTAAACACAATTTCCCCATAAATGTAATTTACCATATCTTCCCTCGCTATCATGTGTCTTGCTCTTATTTCACCCCTGTGTTTACCTTTATATACCATTGGCTGCGGTCACACAAGCGCACTGAGTGCGCACAGTGCGTCTGTTGAAACAGATGCACTATATAACGGATGAGATTGTGGTTACATTGTATCAGTTAGTTATAACTGACGTTGAGAATAAGAAAAAAAAGCTTTATAGTATCAATTAGTTTTGACTGACGTTGAGATAAAGAATTGAAGAGACTGTATAGCATCAGTTAGTTTTAAATGACGTTGGGAAAAAGAAAAAAAAAGCTGTATGCAGGGGTTTCTCTACAACCGTTGTAGCTTTTTCACGTCGATGCTATTTTGGCATCCGCTACAACATGCTTTGCATGAAAAATTGCGCACGTGCTTTGTGTGTTGTTCTCTATTGACTCCTTTGAAAAGCTATGACGAACAGCAAAGAGTGCGGTCAGACGGACGCGAAAAGTACACTCGTGTGACCGCAGCCTTAGTCTTTTGTGTATCTATCTTGACTCTCTTCATTCCAACATCTTTGTTTCTGTGTCTTGAATTGTGTCTTTAAACTTTCCCAACTCAGTCCCAATATCCTAGCCCCATACATGGGCTCTCTACACCACTTTGTATTATATCTCCCAATGTCCACCACTACTGTCCCTCATATTTCCATTCTCCCCATAATGCAAGAATGACTTACCTTAGCAGTTCAGATGTTTCAGTTCAGACTGTCCCATTTCGTGGTTCTAAAAAAAATCTAAGACAGCAATATTATTCATCTCTGTCCTGTCCATCTCTCCTCACTTGTGCCGTTCTTCCCATCTTTCCTTAATACCTAATGTGCAGCCATACAAACAGAAAAACATGTCTCTGATGCCATTTATATACCACACCTCTAAGATGTTTCAGAACTGCATGGATTACAATGTTACACCAGCCAATGAAGAAAGTGACTGGTCACACTAGGCATTGCGCTTTATTGAAAACAGCAACCTTTCAGTCCTGACACAGGACCTTTGTCGAGCTTTTTTCATTGGATGTTCATTGGATAGCGACTGGAGTCTAAAAGTGTTATTCAAGGAGTGCAGAATTTGCCAAACAATTGCACCAGACGGCGGTGGGCTGCTATCGTCGGCTCCATGTTTGGCGAACTTCAGGGACCCTGCAGTGGATTCACCGCAGAGTCAGCCAACTGGAATCGCCAAATCGAACCGAAGTGCGCCAAATGAAAAAACGTCGAAATTTCCCTGTAGTTGCAGTGCTTTTTGAATAACCTTTTAAATGTTTGGGAGCCTCTAAAAGATCTGCTCCTGGAGTCTATAGTATTTGCTCTTGGAGTCTATAGGACTCCATGGAGCCAAGCATGACCCTGCCTCTCCAAGAAACTATTTGTTCCCTGTCTTCCACTGTTCATGACCAGAGTAAGCGGTCGACCTGAGGTAAGTGTGGGATTTTGTGTTAGCTTTATTGTAAGGTTTTAAAATAACTACAGGCTCTGAGAGTCAGTATTCATTTCTCAATGCCAGCTCACACCGAAAACAAAGAGCTATCATGGAATAGCTCTCTGTTCTTGTTTTGAGCCATTGTTAACAGATAATATACAAAGGGTAGGAGCCATTAATGTACACTAAAGAGCTGCTAATTCCAAGCCCGCAAGTGAAGCTGGCAACAAGGTCAGAATAGCAACTGTACCAGTTAAGAGGTGCAATCATTAAATACAGTATAATGGCTCCACTTGTTAATTAAACAGCAAGAATGAAATACGGCCCTTGGTGTACTGATACAAAATCCAAAGGTTTTGCGCAGTCTTCATGAGGAAAGTTTATAAAAGAAGAGGTATGCATGATGGTAAATTATTAAGTGTTACATAAGGGGTTATTCACAGAGCGGTGCTCTCTCGTTCCCAGCACTTTGAGGAATCAAATATCCAGACCCTGCAGTGAATTCTGCATTCACTGCAGGATCCCCAGAGTGCGTGGAAAAGCCGCCACAAAACCGCCGAATGGAGAAAAAAAAATCGCGAAACCGCCGAAATTATCGGATCTGATAATTTCGGCAGGTCCTGTGGATTATCGAATTGGATTCAATTCGATAAAGCGCCAGGAACCCGCTGAAAGCATCGATTTGATAATTTTGGCGATTTCGCAGCTGTTTTGTTGGGGTTTTTTTGCAAATAAGCAGAAAATATCACATCCGATCTGATCCATTAAATTATCGGATTGGATCCGATGATCTGCACAAACCCGCTGAATCTGTCCAGAAAAAGCCAACGATCCGTCGAACATTGCGACAACCAGCGGCCGGAAAAAGCAGACAAGCCGACGAACGGGGTTAAAAACAAAAACAAAATGTTTGAAAGTGTCAAAATTGAAACGCTGTTTACAAAAAAACTACTGAACGAAAATGTCTGGAATTTACATATAAGGTAATATGAATGATAATAAAGAGGTCTGTCAAAGAAAAAAAAACGCTATTTAAAAAAGAAACGGAAAAAGAAAAAAACAGAAAAAAAACCAAAAAATGCCTAAAAGATCCTAAAATAAATAGAGACTTTTTGCTGCATATTCAAAGAATAAATGCTTTATTAGATATTGAATAAAAAGCGGAAATATTTTTTTTACATTGGAGCCTATGGATTTCGCCTGAATAACCCTGCTGAATGAAATCACCGAACAGCAGGTATTTTCTCTGACATTTCTCAGCTGTTCAGTGTCCTCTGAATAGATTAACCATTGCTTCTCACTGGGGATTTCTCTGCCGTCGACCAGGCACTGTATTTAGCTGGCAATTCGCCAAAAATTTGGCGAACTGCCTGCTGTCTGCATAGCCAAATGACTCCGAAAATGCACCATACTGGGAAATTCACTCATCGGTGCTATTTCAGGGCCACATGGACTCTCTCTGAATAATCCTGATAGTGTACATTTGGGGAAATTCCTTATGAAGTGTAAGACTAAATTTATAACCTGTAAAATGTTCTAGCCATGACAGGTGAAAATCATTTTAAGATTTCCTTTGTTAATTCTCACACTTATCTTTACAAGCTGAAAAGTACAGATAATAATATTCATTTTGAAAATTAGATTAAAACTAATGACATACAGTAGTTCGCTTAGTAGAAGATTTCATTTAATTAACTTTATTAGTTGGAAGCTAGTTTACTAAATATAGCTTTTACAAAATAACTTACATGCTAGATGGGTTTCAGATATTAATGTTTATCTCACTGCAGGCAAAAATTATAATTATCCCAAGGGTTTATTACATAATGGTATTATGTGAGTAAATTAGTTGGTTTTAATTTATAATACTGTTTACCCTCCTAAAACAAATTTAAATTTATAAGATGTAATTTCAATATGTTTTCTGCTTAAAGGGATATGAGCTACACATATTGGCATTATCTATATTTATCTATATATGGGATACTGTAAAATAAATGACATCCCCCCCTTTTCACCCTTAAATAATTGGGGAGATGCTGCTGGCAGGAACTGTTCAATTATTTTTCTTCTATTTTTATTTAGACTAGGTGATAATACTCACCTTTTTTGTCCCTCGGCACACACTGTTCCTCCCCTTTAGCTCAGGGCTTCCGTAATGCGGAAGTCCCTGCAGCTATATCTAACACAATTTGCATAGGTAATTGCGCATCACCCTGAACCTGCATACTTTTGTACGCAATATCCAGAGCGCCTGAGGGGATTGATGGATTGGTGCTGTGTGCGCACACACACAGAACCAATCCATTGGCTCCTGTCAACCAGATCGCTCGATACTGTGACTGCTATTGTGGCCGACAGATGAGATATTGAAATCCTGTCTGCCTGGTGGTATTCGTGTGGATGGAGGAAATCCCAAAACGGTACCAGAGGAAGCGGACAATCCACACAGTCTGATGCCGAAAAAAAAAAAAACAGCTCTATTCAGAGAAAGGTGAAACTCAGGAGAATGACTGAAAAAGTGAAAATTCTAGGTAAAAATAGCCAAACCAGAAAAAATCTCCCATTTATCTCACTTTCCAAATCAGCTATTTGGTCTAGATTGTTCTCTTCTCCTGCCAGTTCTCCTGGTTTTCACCTTTCTCTGAATAACCCTGAAAAGTGGACAGGTTGTGTAGAGTGTTTCGTTAAGTCCTATGAGATTTGGCTGGATGGCAACGGATGATGGGTTCCTCCACTGGGTTATGGAGGTGTAATATTCACAAAGAACATCCATGGTTTCTTAAAGCTCATAGATTAGCTTTGTCGTCTCCTGCTTTATTATGTCATACAGGTTTTAGGATTTTTCTAATTAATGTATTCCTTTGTAACGATCATTTCAAGTTTGTGTTTTTCTTTATAAGTGGGAATGGAATTGTTACTGGGAAGAGGGTGTATATTGAGAAGATCTGGAAATAACGGGACCTATTACATTAGGAGCGGTAATGATTGCGTTGAGGCTTGGGAATTACGGCAGGTCCTCCACATGCAATCGGTAACACACTGCTTGTAATTCAAAGTCGGTCAGCAACTTGTTACCGCTTGGCTTTTTAGCATTTATGCCATTGGTTTTCATGTCCTTTACTTTGCATAGAAAGTGCAAAATTGTGCCAGCACTTATATAATGAGGGATTCTATAATGCTTGTCTTCCTTACAGTAACAGCAAAAAAAATTACTGCAATTGTGCCTACATAAACCTGGGACAAAGTGATTGTGAGAGTTTAGTCACTTTATAGCCATATGCAGTTTTGATATAAAGGAAGGAGACAAATGTGAAATACTTCCTTGGTGTCCTTCTGCCAGAACCTGAGCGGCACAAGAAGATCTAATTTATGAGATCTCATGATACTCCTGTGGGAATACTCAATGGAGTCCTAAGGTTTGCATTCTGCCAGCGGTGACTGTCACAGCCCATTTTAGCAGCGCCCGGCATAAAACACCTTGTATTCCTACTTGATTATGCGCGGCAACCCTTCCGTGCTAGCTGGTTACAGAACTAGCGGTCACAGATTACCTCTCCTAATGGAATAGGACTCCAGCTTTTATGAATATAGCCCAGAATTTTGGGAAATTTGTAAAAAGGAAAAAAGGTGACAATCCCTGGCGCCTAGTATGTAAATATACGTATTTTAAGTATGCTGCTATAATTCGGAGAGGGCGACCTAACTCCCTGTAGGTCGCTTACGACTTGAACTATCCCACAGTGTTACTCCTAAGCGCAAAATAAAATTTGTGCAAATTAATGCAAAACCAGTGTGCATATGTGAAAAGTAGGGAAAATATACTTATATTGAGTAAGCCGTGCTTATCCTTTCTCCAAGCCTCGCATCAATGGATAATATATGGAGAGGAGAAAAAGCAATATAGTACAATTCGGTTTATATATCGTAACTTTTATATATACAAAGATAAATCATCACTCACGTGGCCCAGAGCCTATATAAAATATTGGCTCTGTATAAGTGCGATGTGCCGATTAAAGGGATGGCACCGTCCTCCACACACAGGAAGCTGGAACAACCGTTCTTGGTCGTCTGCTTCGCTGTCCACCAGGAAGGTTCTTCGGCCTGAGATCCTGTAGTTTGCCTGTAGGATCCTCTGGCTTTTCTCCCCTCTCTGATGTATTGTGTGAAAGATTAAAATCAAGTAGGAGAGAAAAGAATATATATATATATTTTTTCCCCTTAAAATGAATATATAGCTCTAAAAAGCATAAAAATATCCTGGGGAAATAAAAAGTCCTGAAACATCAATGGGTCTTGGCTTCCTCAGTCAGATAAATGTCCTTTCCCATCGGTGGCTTATATATATATTTATAAAGGATTTTACCAGGAAGGATACATTGAGATTTCTCTCGTTTTCAAGTATGTACTGGGTTCAAGAACATTGAGTGGTTACAGAAATACAAAGTCTACAGCTGCAAAACGACGAACTGGTGTTACAAGCATAATATACATACATACAGAAAAATGGCGTCGCGCCCATACTCACGGGAGTTCGTCGTTTTGCAGCTGTTCCTTTTTCCATGTTTTTGTTTTTAACCCCAAATGGGAAGTGTTTGGTGCGTGTATAAATAAAACCCATCATCTTTCTGCCTCTCCTTAGCTGAAAAGCAGCAGGAGGGGCATGGAGCTGCTCAGTAGAGCGGCTTTTGGTACATTGGTTAGGAACTCACTCTACAAAGAGGTGCCTTGAAGGGGTGAGTGAGCTTACGTTGCAATGGCCATTGAAACAAACTAAAACCTCATAGTGTTTTGTTGTACATGGAAATACATAGAAACGAGCACAGATGACACCTTTTTCCTCTTGTTATGTTTTATACAATGTAGTAAGTTTCTGGAGGTGTGTTTGAGGGGCAGCTGCATACACTACATCTCCGTATTCAATGGCATTTGTTGTACAATCTGCTTTTTTACCGCGGGGCTCAGGCAGGATTTGTTTCTGTACAGGGCACCTAGTTTGGGGTAGAGTTTAGATGAGAGTTTTTCGATGTGGGGGCCAAAAGATAGATTTGCGTCTAGCCACATACCTAGGTATTTGAGAGAAGTGACTGTAGTCAGCGTATCATGTATATATATGGTTTATATAAGTGCCAAATGTTTACAGGTGGCTGGTTACAGAGCTAGCAGTCACAGATTACCTCTCCTAATGGAATAGGACTCCAGCTTTTTTGAATATAGCCCAGAACTTTGGGAAAACCTACTGTAAATCAATATATGGGAAACAAATGAATATATTGGTATGGAGTCCCAACATTTTCATTTTTTATAAGTTTATCTAAACTTTAATAAGAATTATCTTATGATTAAAAACTTGAACTGATAACTGTAAAGCATACATTTCAAGATTTTTCCCCAATGTAGAGATTTTTAACCGTTGGATAGAATTCAATTTTTAAACACATGTACAATTGCCTGAATATACAAAATGACACATATGGAAAAAACATAAACCAGAGCTTACAGAGATGCAATTAATTATGGTGATTTTATCTATGTGAACTGGTCTGTGATTGTTATTGAGGTTCTTATCCTTCACATCGCTATATGCCCTTTTCTGCCGCATCTATTCTACAAGTTTGGAGACAGAATCCTAGATAACAAGCTGATGCCTGCGACCAATAATCCAGAGGACAGTGATAAATAGCGATCGCTTTACTGGTAACTGTAACGGTGCTGGACAATTTATACAGCAAACTCTAACAGAAAAGTCCAAGTTCATGAATGCTTTAAACGGCAAAGGGATTTGCATTTATTTTATTATATTTCCTGGTTTGTATAGTAGTTTGTGTTTATTAGTTATCATGGTTTTATTACCTGTTTAATTTTCTTTTATGGTGACTAGTAAAAGCCCACATGAATAATGTAAGCATCTTTTTTCATAACGTAATAGCTTAGAAATAATTAATAAGTGATATTAGTTACATGTAGCGGAGTAATTTGGATGTGATCTCTATATAAAAACAAGATTTACACTGTGGAAAGTTGGATATTAATCACTACGGGTGCATCGATTCCTACACTAAGAAAGCAAATCCACGGCAGAGTTGCACTTTAAATTTTAAAAAAAACTGTCGGCAAGGAGAGTGTTCTTCGGAACACTTACATTCTTTACTCTGGCTCATGGCACCTTAAGGAGAGAGTAACGGGGCCCGAGGAGATGAAGAGTATTAACCCGTGTTATGCAAACCCGCAAAAACATCTGGATTAACCCCGCCAAACACGCCGGAGAAACTCGAGCAGGAGCCGATCACAGCGCAGAGCAGCCGCCAGAAAAAGCCGACAACGCAGACAAATGGAGTGAAATAAAAAAACAGTACGCTTGAATGTTTGAAACGTGAAACGCTGTTTGCAAAGAAACAACAGAACGAAAATGTCTGAAATTTACATATAAGGTCCAATGAATGATAATAAATAGGTCTGTTACAGAAAAAAATGATTTAACCCTTTCGCTGCTGAGGCATTTCCCGCCTCTGTGCTGAGGTCATTTTTACCGGTTTTGCTCATCATGTTTAAACGTGTTTTGAAGGCTTATTTTAGTATATGACCCAGACATATTATATATCGTTCTTTCCGTCAGACTCGGAAGATTTATAATATGTCATTATTATATGTATACGTCATGACCTGTCTGTATATTATAACAAAAAATGTAATAAAATATGAATTTTCAATAATTTACAACGTGTAAAGTGTTTTTTTTTCACATTTTAACATGCGAGCAATTGCGGTTATATTTTGTATGGGGTGCGCTTGTTAAAAAAATTAGAAATGGGGTCTCGTTACATTTTTTTTGGGGAAAATTACGCGATTTTTAACAAACGCACCGCATACAAAAATCGTTAGTGCAGCATCATTGTTCACATTATAATTGAAATGGGAACAATATTGCTGCATTAACAAACCAAAAAAAAGAAAAAAAACTTGCTTATTTTTTTTTTATAATTTTTTTAAAATATTTTTTTATTTTTATTTTTAATTATTTTTATTTTTTTAACTTTTTTCATAGTCATGTTTGGTATCGTTGGAACGGCCATGCTCTGGCCGATCCAACAGTACCAAACTTTAACCCCAAGCTGCCACGGATCGGGAGATAGGGGGTTCCAATGAACCCCCTATCTCCACCATTGGTGGCAGCTAGGGGTTAACTCCAGGACTGGCGTCATCGTGCTATGCACGATGACGCCAGTCCTCAGGGGGAGTTCCCAGAGGCTTGGCCGACATCCAAGGCTGTGCCCTTCCAAGCGGTGCCTGTATTAACTCCCTGCTCCCCGGCGATCAGGAGGGAGAGAGGTCCGAAGGACCTTCCCCTCTCCCTTTCAGGCGCCTCCTCCGCACACGCGGGGGGGGGGCCTGAAATAGATGTCATCGCGCCCCCGCGATGACATCTATTGTGCCCGCGGCGGTCCCGGATTGACGGGCTGACATCCAAGATGTCAGCCGCACCGGGGGGCAAAGCGATCGGCCGGAATCCGGATGATCGCAGGCTGCTTCAGGAGGACGCACTGAGCGCTGAGCGCGTCCTCCGCAGCGAAGTGATTAAAAAAAAACGGGAAAAAATTCTGCTAAAAAATGCCTAAAACATCCTATAAAATGTGAAAATAAAGAAACTTTTTACTGCAGAATATTATAATGAACGGTTTATTAGATATTGAATTAAAACAGGAATATTTTTAACATTGAAGCCAATGAGATTTGCCTGAATAAACCTGTCGAATTAAACCACCGAATGGCAGGGCATTACGGCAACTTTTCTCCGCTGTTTTGTGTTCTCTGAATAGATGAAGCATTGCTTCTCTATGGGGGATTCACTGCCCTTGAACAGGCAACGAACAGCCACTGTATGTGCAGGCAATTCGCCAACATTTGGCGAACTGCCTGCTCTCTGAATAGCCGAATGGCCAGGAAAGGTAACCGTACGCTGAATTTCAGCGTTCAGTTACCTTTCGCCAGCAATTCAGAGCTCTTTGAATAACCCTGTATGTTTCAGCACCATAGATAGCTCTGGATTCAGTCTGGCTGCAGTCCATGGTGCTGATTCAGAACCATGGACAGCAGCCTGCAAGGATCCGGAAACGAAAAAAAAAACAAAAAAAAAACTTAGCATTTTGTCCGAATTTGTATTCGGATCTAAACAAAATACACATGTCTAGTGTCTAAGAGTGCCACCTCTACATATTCATTGTACAGCACTGCAGACTATGGTCTTGTTGATTTTTACAAGAGAAGACATTTCTAAGCTTTTAAAAGAAATCCATTTCATCAAGGAAACATGATCTATACTATAAGAAACCTCTTTCATGCATTTACAATATTATTACAAACTACCTAAACGTAATTAGAATATATTTATAAATATATATATATATATATATATATATATATCAAAAGTCCCTAGGAGTATTACATGATTACATTGTGACATTTTTGCCTGCTGATTTTGAAACACTGAGACTGTTTATTCCTGCTGTTTTGAGATTGTTTGTTTTAACCACACACTTGAGAAAGAATGCTCATTGAGAACCAATTATCTTTTTTTGTAATTATATTAGGAGAAACAAATTCCCCATTGTAATGACCATTTTTTACTTTTTGAAAAATAATTTAGGTTTCATTGTGTAACAGGTGGAGTGATGTTTGTTTAACATTTTAAGCAGGAAAATAAAAATACTGTGGGCCCGATTCCAACGAGCTGTTAATAGGGCTGCAAATGGATAAAAGCTGAGCTCCTAGATAGCCATGCACAACTCTGCATGCACACTGGCGGGGCAGAAGGACGCTGGGAAATATTTGTTCAGACTTGCTTTCACTGGGTGTGAATGCAGAGTTCGTCATAGGTAGACATGTGTGATGCGTGAATGTGGGTGTATTTTTATGTTTGTGTGAATGTGTATCAGGATGTGTGATCTGTTTCTGCTCAAATGAAGATGTGAGAAATAATCATGCAGCCTATAAGACACAAACAAGCAAAACCTTCAGTTAAATGCACTATAGTAATAACCAAAACGCGTATACACATGTGTCAGATGGTGCAACAAAAACCAAAAAGAAACATTTAAAAGAATACCAAAATGGGATCACTACAGTAAACGATACACATGCAAGTGCAAAGCAACCAAAATAGATTATATATATATATATATATATATATAGTGGCAAGAAAAAGTATGTGAACCTTTTGGGATTACGTGGAGTTTTGCATGAACTGGTCATAAAATGTGCTCTGATCTTCATCTAAGTCACAACAATTTGAAAAACACAGTCTGCTTAAAATAATACAACACAAACATTATATGTTTTCATGTTTTTATTGAACAGAACATGTAAACATTCACAGTGCAGGGTGGAAAAAGTATGTGAACCTTTGGACTTAAGAACTGGTTGACCCTCCTTTGGCAGCAATAACCTCAACCAAACGTGTCCTGTAGTTGCAGATCAGACCTGCACAACGATCTGGAGTAATTTTGGACCACTCCTCTTCACAAAACTGTTTCAGTGTAGCAATATTCTTGGGATGTCTGGTGTGAATCGTTCTCTCTTAAGCTCATGCCACAGCATTTCAATCGGGTTGAGGTCAGGACTCTGACTGGGCCACTCCAGAAGGTGTATTTTGTTTTGTTGAAGCCATTCTTTTGTTGAATTACTTGTATGCTTTGGGTCATTGTCCTGTTGCATCACCCATCCTCTGCGGAGCTTCAGTTGGCGGACAGATGGTCTTACGTTTTTCCTGCAAAATGTCTTGAGAAACTCTGGAATTCATTTTTCTATCAATGACAACAATCCGTCCAGGCCCTGAGGCAGCAAAGCAGCCCCAAACCATGATGCTCCCTCTGCCATGTTTTACAGTGGGGATGAGGTTTTGATGTTGGTGTGCTGTGCCTTTTTTTCTCCACACATACAGGGTTATCCAAAGAGATTCGAAAAGTCACCGCACGTTCGGTGACTTTTCGTTCTCTTCAATTCGGTTCCTTTTGCCGATTGCATTTCGGTGACCCTGCGGTGTATTCAGCAAGCACCACAGGGTCCCCGAATTGCAGGGAAAAGCTGCCGCAAACCTGACGAAAACTAACCGAATGCACGCTGAAAACAAGCAAAAACATCTGGATTAACCTTCGAAAAACCCGAACAGGAGCCGAACAGGAGCCAAAAAGGAGCCGAATCACACAGAGCCGAAGCAGCTGTGACGTAGAGGAGGCAGTGAATAAATTAGCAAAACCATTTGTATGAATCTGGGAAAATGAAACGCTGTTTGCAAAGAAACTACTGAGCGAAAATGTCTGAAATTTTCACAGGAGGTCCAGGGAATGATACTAAAGAGGGCTGTTACAAAAAAATAAGTAAACTGAAAAAAAAAAATCGGACTTTTAAATTTTTTTAAAAAAATTCAGAAAAATGCTTAAAGTATCCTAAAAAATCTATAAATAAAGAGACTTTTTGCTGCAGAATTTTATAATGAACGGTTTATTAGATATTGAATTAAAACGGGAATATTTTTAACATTGAAGCCTATGGGATTCTCCTGAATAAATTTGCCGAATTAAACCACCGAATGGCAGGGCATTAGGGGAACCTTTCACTGCTGGTTTGTGTTCTCTGAATAGCCGAAGCAGTGCTTTTTCATGGGGATTTCACTGCCCTCGAACAGGGACCGAACAGGCACCGCATGTGCAGGCAATTCGCCAGGATTTGGCGAATTGCCTGCTCTCTGGATAGCCGAATGGCCAGGAAAGGTAACCGAACGCTGATTTTCAGCGTTCGGTTACCTTTCTAAAGCAATTCGGATCTCTTTGGATAATCCTGATTGTGTTGTGTGTTTTTTCCAAACAACTCAATTTTGGTTTCATCTGTCCACAGAATATTTTGCCAGTAGTGCTGTGGAACATCCAGGTGCTCTTTTGCAAACTTCAAATGTGCTGCAATATTCTTTTTGGACAGCAATGGCTTCCTACGTGGTGTCCTCTCATGTAGTCCATTCTTGTTTAATGTTTTCCTTATTGTAGATGTGTCAACAAAATGTTAGCATGTGCCAGAGATTTCTGTAAGTCTTTAGCTGACACTCTAGGATTCTTCTTTACCTCATTAAGCATTATGCGCTGTGCTCTTGCAGTCATCTTTACAGGACGACCACGCCTAGGGAGAGTAGCAACAGTGCTGAACTTTCTCCATTTGTAGACAGTCTGTCTTACCGTGGACACATGAACATCAAGGCTTTTGGAGATACTTTTGTAACCCTTTCCAGCTTCATGCAAGTCAACAATTCTTGATCGTAGGTCTTCTGAGAGCTCTTTTCTGCGAGGCATGGTTCACATCAGGCAGTGCTTCTTGAAACCAGTAAACCCAAAACTGGTGTGTGTTTTTTTTAAAGGGCAGGACAGCTTTCAGCAACACATCCAATAATATCACACTGATTGGACTCAAGGTTGGCTCACTCCTGGCTCTAATTAGCTCTTGGAGAAGTCATTAGGCTAGGGGTTCACATACTTTTTCCACCCTGCAGTGTGAATGTTTACATGTTCTGTTCAATAAACACATGAAAACATATAATGTTTGTGTTGTATTATTTTAAGCAGACTGTGTTTTTCAAATTGTTGTGACTTAGATGAAGATCAGAGCACATTTTATGACCTATTCATGCAAAACTCCACGTAATCCCAAAGGGTTCACATACTTTTTCTTGCCACTGTATATTATCGGTACTGATATGAATGTAACCTGTAGAAGTCCTTTTGAAGTCCTTTTTTGAAAGTATATTCCGAACAGCTGAAAAAGAGAAGAAGAAAAAAACAGGAGAAATGGTGACGCAAAGAAACACAAATGATGCAATATACTGTAGTTGTACAATAGTTGGGAAATGTCAGGTATATTATATTGGAAAATTAAAATGGATGCCTGTAGCCATCTTGTCTAAACATATATCTATAGAAATAAAAGAGTTGGTATAGGCGCAACAAGAGTATATAGAATGTGGAGAGGAATCTAATACACGATCACCACTGCACCCACAAATGTCATCCCAAGAGTGACAAAAAAACAATGGTAATAGTGAAAAAGAAAGGGATGCGGCGCTTCCCAGTGTACAGTAGATTAATATAATCAACGTTATCTACCGATTAGACAGTATTGGCACAGAAACATCGACTGATGAAGAGTTAGGACCTCAGAAAAAAGGGATAAACAGACATAGCATAATACTGTTTATATATAAACGAAAAGCTCCAAGAGGTATATACACTCACACTATGGAGAGCCTCATCCGGCTCTGGTTATTTCGCTTATGGGTAGATTCATATAGGCTCACCCATTAGCCTCTTCTTTAATATAAAGCTTTCCAAAAAGGACATAAAAAGGAGAGAAATAGCAACATAGAGTAGTTCTGCAAGGTATATATTACACTTTAATGCAGGGATCTCAAACTCACGGCCCCCCAGATGTTTTTGCCTACAAGTCCCAGAATTCTTTGAATGCATTAGATGGCTAGGGAATCATGGGAGCTGTAGTTCAGAAACATCAGGGGGGCCAGAGTTTGAGATACCTGCTTTAATGAGATAAACTCAGACCACTCACGTGCTGGAGAGCCGCCATGGCTCAAGTGATGAACTCAAGGGTTGTTTAGATAGGGCACAACTCTCATGAAAGCCACAACGGATCCCCAGTTCAGCATAGATGAAAAACCAGGCGGTGTAAAAATAAAAACATTTAATTAAAACAAAAGTAACAATAATAGCCGAACACGTTTCGCCTGGGTCGTATAGACCTTATGGCTTCCTCAGCGGCAGCGACACTATTACTATTACTATCCTAAACAAAAGATAAATCCTGGTAAAGTATCCATGTAATTGGGCAGACTAGATGGGCCGAAGGTTCTTATCTGCCGACATTTTTCTATGTTTCTATGTTTCTATCCCTTTTTTCTGAGGTCCTGACTCTTCATCAGTCGATGTTTCTGTGCCAATACTGTCTAATCGGTAAATAACGTTGATTATATTAATCTACTGTACACTGGGAAGCGCCGCATCCCTTTCTTTTTCACTAAACATATATCTATATTCTTATATGAAACAAGTCTTTTCTTTTTCAATTTTTATTCTAGTTTTAGAAATGGACTCAAAGATTTTTTTTATGAGTTCATGGTAAGGACTAGAAGAGTTATGTGTGTTTCTATAAATGCCAGACTATGATGCTATAGACGATAAAATGTCTTTATATGATATATGCCGAGTCTAATTGCTAAGACATGTCATATTTAAATTTATTGGTTTGTTTTAACAAGTCCTTGAATTAAAGATATTTTTCTTTTTGGGTATAGAAACATATTTAAAATATCTATGCCATTGTATAAATATATTCACGAAATTATATTTTTATAATCAATATATTCTATATATTCACAGTAAATAATAAATGCTCCAAATATTTGTAGAGTATAACTGTTCAAACAGTATAATTACTGAAGAATAGAATAAGTTATTTAAATATGGAAGTATTTTATGCTGATTTAACTAGAATGGAATGTCTATAGATAAGAGTACTCAGTAAAATCCTTGAAAGGGAAAGAGCCAAGAGATATTAAATCAAATATGACATAGGCGACATATTGTCTGTAAAATAGTAGAAGGTCCTTTGTTAAAAATTTGATAACAATATTGATCTTTGATCTCTGTCATATAATTCATATATAGTAGAATTAAATATTACACATTTTATTTGAAAAGCAACACTGCCATCTTGAGGTATAGTAAATATTATATTTTAAGAAAGCAGATATTTAAATGAGGGAGTAGATTTTCAGTGACGTCGAATTTACTATAACTGAATATGTGCTGTTCGCTGCAAGGCATTCAGATCATTCCGGGACAAGACACACAATGCATTCAGGACATTACATCTCACTTAATTAGGACCACACCTAAATTTTCCCTCATGGGAATGCACAATTCTAACTGTCATGCATTGATTATCTGATATTGATAATTTTCATATATTCCAAAACAATACATTCTATCCAAAGAATATTGCTGCTGTAACTACAGAAATATTGAATCCAGATCTTGGACAGGTAATGTATGAGGAAGCAAAATTAAGGGATTAATGTAAGAAATATATATATATATATATGAGTGTGTACTTTGCCATGAAATAGATTGAGATTTGTCTCAAGTACTGTTAGATCCAGAGTCTTCAAATTTTTTCTAAATCTGCAGATAGAGATATGAAGAAGAATGGGATATAAGGATTTTATCCTAAAGTATTTGTTGCAATAGTATATACATAAATATATATATATTGAATTTGGAAGTTACTGTGATTGAAATAATAAGCAAGGAATTATATAACTACAATATAAAAAGCAGAAGATTAGAAGCTTAATTCTCGATATTAGGGGAGGATTCACTAAATAAGTTTTTATTACTTATTATTCTAGAAATAGAATAAGTGATAGCTCATCTCTTGTTGATCCACGTAGCATAGAGAGATACATATATCTCTACAAGATCTAGCTTGTTAAACATTGGTTTGCTGGGAAATACATGTTAATTGTTTTCTTTAAGCAGAAATGTTTATTAACCATCTGTGTATAGTTACTAACTGATAAAGTAAATGATATTAATCATATATGCAGTTACTAACAGGAGATACATATATTGGGAAGCTAGTAGTCTATGTGCTGATGGATAGATGTTGTTTATAAATCTTTGTTTATGATATGAGATTTGAAACTTTTTTGTATACGTAATAAATATATATATGGTTTATCCGGTTGTCGATTATTATATTTTTTAAAGCAAAACACATACAATTAAAAGAATTTAGGAGAATTTCTAGGAAATATAGACGATTGATATTTATATCTCGTATAAGTTTCTTATTTTATATATCTTCGACAGAAATATGCATAATATTTATTAGAAGTGTAGAGGGCCCTGCTCATAGGAGCTTACAGTCTAGAGCAGTGTTTCTCAAACCTGTCCTCGGGACCCCAACCAGGCCAGATTTTGCAGATCACCTTGGGGAAATGCAGACTGAATCCTGCAATCACTGAGCAGCAAATCATATCACCTGTGCTGTGCTTCAGATATCCTGCAAACCTGGCCTGTTAGAAGGTCCTGAGGAGAGGTTTGAGAAACACTGGTCTAGAGGGATTGGGTTTGAGGAATACCAGGAGTGTTTTACTGGATGTCAGGAGCATTGGTGCCAGTGGTTCGGGAATGGTGGGGTAATGGAAGCGGCTTAAATCATGTGTTAGTTCTTTCCCATTCCCTGCACATCGGAGAATCAAAGTTTCCCACCCTGCGGGGAATTCAGCTTTCACCACAGGGTCCCTGGAGCGCAGGGAAAACCTGTCGGACACCTGTCGAACACCTGTCAAACCTGTTGAACACCCGCCAAAATCCCACCGAAAACACACAGGAACCACCACAAAATACATGCTGAACATGTCGGAAAAAGCAGACGAGCCGTCGAACACAGCGCACACCAGTCGCCAGAAAAAGCCGACAAGCTGACGAACGGGGTAAAAAAAAATGCGCTTAAAAGTGTCAAAATTGAAATGCTGGTTGCAAAAAACCTTCTGAACAAAAATACCTGGAATTTACATATAAGATCCTATGAATAATAATAAAAAGGTCCGTTACAGAAAAAATAAAAAAGCTTTAAAAGAAAACAGAAAAAATATTTTGCCAAAAAAATGCCTAAAAGATCCTAAAAAATCTTTAAATAAAGAAACTTTACTGCAGATTAAAATAATAAGTGGTTTATTAGATATTGAATTAAAACGGGAATATTTTTAACATTGAAGCCTATGGGATTCGCCAGAGTAAATGCTGAATGAAAACACCGAACAGCAGGGCACTTCAGCAACTTTTCTATGCTGTTTGGTGTTCTTGGAATAGATTACCCATTGCTTCTCTGTGAGGGATTTCACTGCCGTCTAACAGGCACGGTACTGGCTGCAGTTTGCCAAAATGTGGCCAACTGCCTGCTCTCTGAATAGCCGAATGGCCCCGAAATGGCACCATACAAGGAAATTCCCTGTTCGGTGACATTTCGGGGCCAGGTCGGCTCTCTCTGAATAACCTCTTTATGGTCATTAGAATAAAGGCCTTATATCTACACTCTACTATATTCTTTGCTCAGACACAAAGAAATGGGGTAGTCTCTTCTACTGTTCTTAGCGTAAACTTGACCTACATGAAACCTTGGAGGGGGGTGAATGGGAAGAGATTTCTTAAGCTGACTCAAAGACTTCTATAAGCGTTACTTACCAAGAAATGCCACAAAAGATTAGTACCACTCTAGTCCACTTGTGTCACATGGGCAGGACCATCTCTGATTAGTTTTGGTGTAAAAAGGGTAAAGGATAAAGGGATATCCTGTATATTCACATGTGGTAGGTCTGATCTGAGGGACAACACTTCTGGTTGCTATTTCAGCGACTATTGATGGATGTGGTTTCCAGGCATTTTGGGTTAGATCCTAGGATTTTTTTGTCATCTAGACTAGTGTTTCTCAACTCCAGTCCTCAGTACCCACTAACAGGCCATGATTTCCAGATATCTGAAGCACAGCACAGGTGGTTTAATTTGCTGCTCAGTGATTGCAATATTCAGTTTGCATTTCCAAAGGTAATCCTTAAAACCTGGCTTGTTAGGGGGTCCTGAGGACTGGAGTTGAGAAACACTGATCTAGACTGATGGAAGGTCTCACATCACATTAAATAAAATCCTTTTTAACAGAAAAATGCTAGCAGCCTACAGCCTTTAGCTAACTGGGGGATTGTTTGCCTACCTTGAGGGAGGTCAGTCAGAAAGTTTCCGAGGCATACCTAATGGATGAGTTAACATTTTGAGTGAAAAAGGCATATTTATTATGAAATGGGTCTCTCTGGGAAGATTGTTTCCCACCATAATTACCCTTCTGGTCACTGCTATGAGGGCGAGTATCCCCGAGTAGAGATTGGTTATTTGCCCTTTATTGTGGACTCTCCTTGACACCCCCATTTTCTGTTTTTTTTCCTCGTTATTGTGGTTTCGGATATATGATTTTCTCTATTGAAATTTTGCAGTACTTCCCATCTGTCATCATTGCGATTTGTTCCTGTAGATTTGTGCTTCACAAAAATAAAGAAATAAAATATTGTAAGATGCATGGTCAGTGCATAAAAGTGAGATTTATGTCATTATCTGCAAATCTTTCCTAAATCTTAAGAATATTCATGATGGAATTGGTAATCGAATAAATTTAGGGTACACTCAGAAAATGTTTAGAAAGGTGTAGGAAGCCAGAGAACAAACTTCTTCAGAACAATCACATGGATAAATTTATAAAGAAATTAAATAATTAACCTTAATATGGAATGAGTTCCATTTACTTTATAATAATCGATAAAGCTTTTAAGGGACATTGTAGACATTGTTATACAGTATATGTAAACTTGTTTGTCCTTACTGAAATCAATAAAGAATCAAATTTACATTTACCGGCACAGAACATTTTCTTCTATATCTGCTTGATATTCACGCTGAGATTAATATTTTGCTTGTCGTTAATTACATATGGACAGTAACAGCATGTTATACACTTTAATGTGTTGCTGACTCTTTAAGCAAACCGTGACCCGTAAGAAAGATGAATTCTAATAGATCTATACAACTTCTCAGGCACCATCTGTTTAGAAAAACAACCAAGATGCCCTTTGAACTGTTGTACGGTTATTATAAGTTGTTTGTTTGAAGTAAAATATCAATACAGCAACATCATTAATTTCAAGGAAAATCTGCAGAATTGCTTCTACCAAACCTTCAAAACTACCGTTATACATTTAAAGGACTGATATTCCGAAGAGATTTGAAGTTATAACATAAAAGAAGAAATGTCCTTGTATCACTATTCTTGATGGAAATCTTGAAAATGAGAAGAAAATACATGCCCCATTAAAGCCCACTCCAGATTGAAGCTGATTGACCAGTTTTAATGGATGATATTGAAGTAAAGTTGGGTATCACAGATCTTAAAGAGACCATTTGTGTGACCTATTTGCCTGTCAAAATAAGCATAAAATACATACAGACACTTCAGGGCACCTAGTCCATTCCTTGGTATAATCACTAGGGATGTGCACGCGTTTTTTTTTTACTTCATTTCGGCACATTCGGTTTTTCAAAAATTTTGTTTCTGATCGTTTCGGCTCGGTGTTTTGTATCGATTTTTTTCCGTGAAATTTTGGTCTTTCGGATCGTCTGTTCTCTTCGTTTCAAAGGGTCCATCCTCGGATTTTTGTTTTGACTTTAGACGTATGGTATTTCAGATGCTCCAATATTTTGGTCGATACGGTAATCCTGGCGATTCGTTCCTTCAGACGTATCATTTTTTTATGAAAGATCCTTTTTTCTTATGAATAAATGTTAAACACTTAAAAACGGGGGTTTGTTTTATTAAATATTTCTAAAACTGTTTATTATTTTCAATTGCAGCAAACAGCCATTTCTTTTATTTTTTTTTAGAATTAATTTTGCATTCGAGAATTTTTGGGTTAATATTTAGGGTTCTTCCTAACTTAATTTAAATGTATAACGAGATTTGTTTTTTTCTTTGCAGAGCACATACAGCTGGATTATCTTCTCCCAGTCTGTCCGTATGTGTTCTGTTCGGCAATGACTTTTGAGACAATACATTTTGTCAGTATCAGTACCAAGGGATAGTAACAAGCCTGCCGTTATCCATGGTGCTGATATGAAGAAATAGATCGATAATAGGTGTTTCACCATCGGCGACTGACCATGGTTCTGATCTGAGTCAGAACCATGGATAGTCGCCGATGGAGAAACACATATTATTAATCTATTTCTTCATATCAGCACCATGGATAACGACAGGCTTGTTACTATCCATGGTACTAATACTGACAAAATATATTGTATCAAAATTCATTGCTGAACAGAACACATACGGACGGACTGTGAGAAGATAATGCAGCTGTATGTGTTCTGCAAAGAAAAAAACAGACCTCGTTATACATTTAAAATAAGTTAGGAACAACCCTAAAAATTAACCCAAAAATTCCCGAAAAATGCAAAAATAATCCTAACAAATAAATAAATGCAGACACTTCTTGCTGTAAGTGAAAAAAATAAATGCTTTAAGATATATTTATTAAAAACGGGAATTTTGCACTGGAACAAGTGAAAAAAGTGACGGACAATATGAAATCAGCAACAGAACCGAAATGATATAAAAATACGTTGTCCGAAATTAACCAAAACGGAACTCTGATTTCTGTGTTTATCCCCTGGCATATGTTTATCCCATGTACCGACCTCTGGCTTGTTATTACGGAGATATCTCTCGTGTCCCTGCTTTGTACTTTTATGTATTGTTTATATACCTTCTTTAGATTAGTACCTGGCCATTATCAAGGACCAGCTTCTCAGATTAGGGGTTTCTTGCTTTGCTGGGTTTTGTCTGCGTGCTGGGTGACTCTATATCCTTACACATACAGCTCACCTCTCACAGTCATCATCCACTCCCCAGGCTTTGCATCTGCACTCCCACCTGCCCTCTCACCCAGTAATGGGCTCAAACTCATCGCTTCCTTTCCAGCTGCTGCCACTTTTATATAATTACCCTTTTCAAGTCCAAGTTTCTGGCCATTCCCATGCAATCCCTGCTGTATACTTTCTGGCCACCAGTTCCACACTCCCCCAGCTCCCCTTTTGTTTCACGTACCTTTGTCCTTTAGATCATAAACTCACACAATGTCTGGCTGAGCACTTGTACAAAGTGCTGTATCAGTAGGGCAATTATCTTACGGGCAGGGTTGTCTACTCTGTTCCTTATGTGTTTTATTATGTCTCATGTCTCTACTCCCTCATTGTAAAGTGCTGCGGGTTTTGTTGGTGACTGTAACAATCACTATTCACCAGAAAATAGTGAACAACGACTGAAGTTCTCGATTGTAACAGTCTTAACCTTGGCTCACTTCAGTAGAACATCCCTTGTTAGATAATTGACTGTTAGTTCAATGTTGTTCAGCTACTGAAGTGTGCTGAAGTTGACCAAAGAAAGGAACAGTTGTTATCTAAGCACCAATGTTTTAGTTTAATAGAGCCATATGCAGGGCTGGATTTATAACTAGGCTTGTGCCTACAGGTGCCTGCCACAAATAGGCACCTTGCTCTGTAAAAAAAAAAGTGTTTTTTTTAACAATTTACAATCATTTAGACCACTGTATCTCTGGAGCCCTAAGGGCTAGAGGGACATATGAGGTATCATTGGAAAGGTCAGATTACGGCCTTTCCATGGATGCCAAATACAACAAGGTTAGATGTATGGAAAATTAAAGTAACAAATAAAATATTTTTCTCATTTTATTTCTAACACAGCGCTATTACTCAGTTTACAATTAAAAAGGGAACAGTGATGCTGCGTTAGCTCACCTTCTCATTTCCCACACTGCCAGCAAGTATGGAGCTGATGATACAATGCATTGTTTCATCAACAACCTAGACCGTGGCACTGCAGTGAGGAGAGGCAGGGGAACTTTGGAATCCTGCATATCTGAATTGTACAACGCTCAAGGTTAAGTGTGTTGTCGTTGGAACGGTCAGAGTCTGGTCTTAACAATGATACCAAACATGACCGTATAATGTGTAAAAATAAAAACCTGAAAAAAGTAAATTCTAAATTATTTTTTTTCTCTGTTCTACGGCAAAGGCAATATATGCTTTTACATATAAAACAAACCATGCCGCTGCGCTAACTCAACTAAGGTAACAGATTCTGCCCTTTCTTTTGATTTGAGCACAGAGCCAGAGAGAAACTGTTTCAGTTTAAGATATTTTCTTTTTATTTTCTTTTAGTTCGATCCACAACGAAAATTTAAATAAAATCATTTTAGCATGTTTTTTATTGGGGGTGGGGTGGGTAGGGGCGCTCCATATTTCTGTGCCTACAGGTTCCTCCTGAGATGCAAATCCAGTCCTGGACATACGTGTCTTATCTGTTTTCTTATTTAAGAGATGGCAGTGTGTTAGAAGCACCAAAACAGACTGCCTTCACTATGCAAGAATTCGTTTTTTATAGCTATTATGTTGCAGCTAAAATGGTTAATTACATTCTGCATAGACATAACACAGCAGAGACGCTTTACGTTTGGAACCATAGAATGAAACCTATAAATTGCAGGTATTTTTGGCAATCAGCTTAGTCATTGAGCACACAAGTTGACCATTGGTTTTGCTGCCATAGCATGACATTTAATCTCTTACAGAGCATAAAAAAACACCTGAAAGAGTAAATAGTTACTAGCTAAGTGACAACACTTTGAGACATGACAAAAGCCATTTTTTGCAAAATATACTAGAAAATTGCCATTGCTAAATTTATTTTGCTCTGCAATCCTCAACTGAAACATTTATTCAACACTG
This sequence comes from Leptobrachium leishanense, assembly GCA_009667805.1. Classification (NCBI taxonomy): domain Eukaryota; kingdom Metazoa; phylum Chordata; class Amphibia; order Anura; family Megophryidae; genus Leptobrachium; species Leptobrachium leishanense. The sequence continues at coordinate 265,237,630 of CM019066.1, read as the reverse complement.
TCTTTCATTAGAGGCATGAGATGGATGGACAGACAGAGAGACCAGCAAAAATATAGAAAATAAGTTATCTTAAGTAACAGTTCTGAAGTTCTGAATATTAATAAAAAAAAACTAATTTATTATTAGAGGTACTGATGTGTACTGTAACATATTTTTTTTCGGGATTATATAGTCACGAATGTTTACTTTCTTTAGAATAATATTACCAGCTCTCTTGGTTGTCAGTCTGTAGATAGCAACATAATAAGGGGTTGGAGGATGGGCTTTGGGATGTATTATTGAGGCTCGAGAAAGGCTTTATTTGAGCTGAAACATCACCCGCATCTCGCTACATGTGATCTCCAAATAAAGGACATTTCACAAGAACCCACACTGTGATGGTATTATTTTTCTGTTCCTTAAAGTTATATTGTGACTGCCACCAGTCACCTAGATTAAATAAAATACTCTAGGAGAGTTATTGAGCGAAATTCTTCAAACTTCACATCACTCACCTTCACTGTTATAGGTGACATATAAAACTGCACTTTCAGTGTTCAAGTTTCAAAAATGTTGCAAACGCTGTGATGTGTAAACGTAAAAAAAAAGCAACTGTAATCATACCAAGAAAGCTATGGATAACAAACATGCTAATTATTTTTTTAATTGCTTTACAAATAATCTGTGAAGGCTTTAAAATATATACCAGTAACATCTCCCAAGTTTCATAGAGCAACATGAAAAAAATCTTTAGAGGTAGCATCTTCCTTATCATTCGATTGTATCTTGGTGTCATTTCAAGTTTCTACGTTTTTCACTTGGCTTTAGAAATGTCTCTGAGAAAGAACATGAAAAACATACAGGTTATTCAGAGAGAGGTGAAAACCAGAAGAATGACTGTAGAAGTGAAAATTCTAGGTCAAGATAGTCATTTTGGAACGTGAGATAAATGTGAGAATTTTTCTGGTTTGGCTATTTTGACCTAGAATTTTCACTTCTCCAGTCATTCTCCTGATTTTCACCTCTCTCTGAATAACCCTGATAGACAATAATTGTTTGTCAAGGGCCAAAGGGCCACTAGTATCTGTGATTGGGAGTGGTGTGTGGGGTGCCTCTAGAGTGGTATCACACAGTAGCACACGCAAATAAAAGATTTCAATGAAATGTTAGAGATAAAGATAGGAAATTAGGAAACGTTACAGAAGAAGAAATAAGAAGAAAAGAGGGAGTCAAACATTTTGGATAGCTTTCAACAGAAAAATCTCAACACATTAACCTCCCTGGCGGTCTGATTTTCTTAAAATGTTGTGTCCAAAAGCGGTCTATTTTTTTTTTTGTCCAGCTAGCGGTGTTCCCGATTGTGGCTCGGGGTTAAATTCCTATGCTGGAAGCGGTAAGGGAATCCAGGAAGTAAAATGCCGCGATCGCCGGAGGAGACTGCGGGGGATCAGCGAGGGAGCACAGAGAGAGGTGATGTATGCAGTCCGAGTGTGGCTCAGGGTTACCGCTTTCAGCGGTGAAATTTAACCTCGAGCCACACTCGGGAACACCGTCGGGGGGGATAAATAATTAGGTTTTGTGCAATTTTTAAGTAGAGAGTTCTTATCTACTAGGTCTTCTACATTTTACTCTACTACAGGGGAGCGTTGACAAAGAGGGGCGGGACAAATCTCTCTGTGCCACTAGCATACTGGGGTTGTAGGCCACAGCCTATCGTGTGATTAAATACATTGTGATGTGCCATGAGCATGGGCTATCTATATACAGAGCACTGAAGCAGAGGCACTTTCATAGGATCACATTTCTAAGATATACAGTAGTAGTTATAAGAACTATATTGGTATATATACTTATATTATACGATATAACACTTGTCATATATTTTATATAGAATTATAAAAAGGGTGGAACAAGGTTTAATGGTTTGGTTGCAAAAGGACCGACCATTCAGTTTTAAAGTTTTACCAGCCATCCTCTACTCTACAATCACGCTTATTGCATGATGTGGTAATATAATGTTTTTGGAGATTATATGATGGTGATTATTATTTCCTTGGATATTATTGTAGATTGCACCTGGGGCACAAGATATTGCTTCTTATATATAATATCCCATTCACAGTAGCTATGATTAACGTAAGGGTTTATTCAGAGACAGACGATCTGGCCCCGAAATGTCACCGACCAGGGAATTTCCCCGTACAGTGACATTTCGGGGCCAGTCGGCTATTCAGAGAGCAGGCAGTTCACCAAATTTTGGCGAACTGCCAGCCAGTATGGTGCCTGTTTGGCGGCAGTGAAATCCCCCATAGAGAAGCAATGGTTAATCTATTCAGAGACAACGAACAGCAGTGAAAAGTTGCCGAAGTGCCCTGCTGTTCAGTGGTTTCATTCAGCAGGTTTACTCAGGAGAATCCCATAGGCTTCAATGTTAAAAATATTCCTGTTTTTATTCAATATCTAATAAACCGTTAATTATTTTAATCTGCAGTGAAAAGTCTCTTTTTTACAGATTTTTTTTAGGATCTTTTACGCATTTTTCGGCTAACTTTTTTCCGTGTTTTTTTTTTAAATTTTTTTTTCTATTTTCTGTAACAGACCTTTTTATTATCATCCATAGGACCTTATATGTAAATTCCAGGTATTTTCTTTCAGCTTTTTTTTTTTTGCAAACAGCGTTTCAATCTTGGCGGCTTGTCGGCTTTCTCTTGCGGTTAGTCGGCACTGTGCTCGGCGGCTCGGCGGATGCGTTTGACGGCCCTCCGGCGTGTTTGCAGCGGATGTTCAGCGGGTTGGTGGCGACAAGTTTGCGGTGGAAGCTTTAAGGCAGGTTGGCGTGGCATTCAGCGACCACTTCCCTGCACTTCGGGGACCCTGCGGCGAATGCTGAATTCACTGCAGGGTGGGGAACTTTGATTCCCCGAAGTGCGGGGAACGAGAGATTTCGGTGCTCTATAAATAACTCCCTAAGTCTGTTTTGATTTTGTTAAATGTCTTATATATATCTATATGTATCTATATCTATATGTATCTTAAACAAGAAAATAAATATATTATTTATTATAAATGTATCACAAAGGCAGCCAGGCTAGCTCAGGTTTTTTAATCCTGCTTCAGTCTGAAGTATAGGAGAGATCTGGAATGTGTAGGCTGTAAAATTACACAATAGCTTCACAGAACAAGAGAAGATATACTGAGCACTTATTGTGTAAGAGATTGATTTTCTGAAAGTTTTGACTGGTTTAAACATTGTATGATTTCAGCATGACACAGAGCAGTGAATTACACCGTGGAGTGACATATTAAGCAAGAGTGATGATATAAAAGGTTATGAAGCCCATAACTGGATATTAATCTAAGATAATGTATGGGACATCAGATGCTGAACTGTGCCTGAACTCCCAAATGCTGTCACAGTGACATGAGAATAAAAATCCCACCATATATTAAAATACAACAATAGTTTGGAAAAATCCACCATTACATCTAAACTAAAGTAGAATTAAATTGTTACACGTTAACCTAATGACTAATAATCTTGAAAGGGAAAACATATTGAATCAAGAATATATAGCAGCTACCAAGAGATAACTGTAAGATTGTAAAATATTCTAAATGGTCTCTCCATATATCAAACTGATTTATATTGGAATATTGGAGTGATTCCTTTTGTTATTGTGAGCTTTCTTACTCCTGTGAATTAAAAGGGACTGTTAAAGAAACACACCAAGCTCAAGGTGAACACACTACATGAATAAATCTTTAAACAGAAATACTTGTATCCCTCAACACCTCTCATCCTCAAAAGTCTGCATGTCCCCTTAAGCCTAAACCATGGGTTACCTTCTATATTGTTTTACCATGGTGCATTGTATAGTACCTTTCACTACAGCATTGCTCTAATCCAGTGTTCCCCAAACCTGTCATCAAGGACCCATAATACACATGATTTTAACCCCTTCCCGCCAGGTGGGTAGTGCCCAGTGGGAGGATCTTAATGATGTCTGGGTGTCACAGTTCTCCAGCCTCTCCTGAGGTCCGCCTTCGCAGCCGACATGCCGTGTGTGTCATTGGCTGCAGGGAGACGGCCTTAGTTCATCCATCCCATGGCCATCAATGACGCGCTATGCATTCAGGCTAGGGAGTGGGGCAAAAGGCTGGTCATAGACACCAGCGGGGCATGCAATGCAGTCCCACGGCGTTCAGTCCCATGCACTGAAGGGACAGCATAGCACGCCAAGGTGCATGAAATGGTTAAGGTTTACCTTGGGAAATGCAGACGGAATACTGAAATCAGAGAGCAGAAAATCATATCACCTGTTGTACTTGCGGTATCTAGCAAACCTGGCTTGTTAGGGATACCTGAGGACAGGATTGGGAAACACTGCTCTAAACAGTTGGCATTGATTTTATTTTTTTTATTTTTCCTTTACTCCTGGGACCTTATTCCTGTACTACTTCTTGGTGGGGCTAAAAGCAGACGATAACTCCCATTTTATTATTGTCTCAAACCATTTCATACCCATATATTTGTTTACAGTTTTCCATTTTTCCTGTTTTTATGCCTTTAAATGTGTAAGATTCTGAACTTGTATATACTATTTTGAAGGAGTGTTCTCTTAAACATGCTGGGCCCTAGTCTATAGTTGATGGTAAAATTGAGACGGTAAGCAAGAAAATCTGCTAAATATAATATTTATCTTTGCATCATATAGAAAGATTTATCAGTCTTTTATTATATATATATATATATATATATATATATATATATACAGCATGGTTTAATTTGTTTTGTTTTTGGTTTCATTCCAAACACAGAAATTCAGCAATTGCTTAGCACTGAGACTCCTTTACTCCTTTTGATCCAGTGTTTCAGTAAAATCTCTCCCACTGGTACTTTGCTATTTGCTAGCAACATTGTAGAAGTGAGGAAATTTTAATGATCATATGCACAGCAATATGTTACATTGCATTACATCATTTCTTTTGAGTGAAACAAACCATATAATGCTGTTTAAAGCATGTATAAATTAAACTAGCTTGCGTATTGTTGACTAGCATTACATCTAACTTATAATACCGTTAGCTTTCTTATTATTATCCCAACATCCTTTAAAGAATTACTTCACATTGCTGTTTATTTCAACAGCAACAAAACCATTGTTTTCTTTCACATCAGAACAAAAGGCCGTGTAAAAAAAAATGACAAGATAATCTATTTTCTAACAACTGCTTTATATAAACTGTCTATTTGAGTATATTATCCAATCCATTATGCATTATATTAAGCACTGAAATAGAGAAGACACCAATTCATAGAAAATTACAGTAATATGTACAATACAGACAGCAAATCTTTTATTTAGTAATTTAAAGTCTAATGGTTTCTAGCTGAGAAATATATTTATATACAGCATACTATATCTTATTGAACTCGTTTTTGCTATCTTAGATTTATGGTTTTGCAGTACATATTTTACTAAATACTATAAAATCAGGGGTCAGGTACTAAAAAAAAATAACTGTAGGAACTAATGATGATTTCTGCTCAACCATGGAGTCCTGTCATAAAAAATAATGTATTAAACAGTGTCATCGTATAAAGATATGTTTACTGTAAATTAGCTCATGTTATATTTAGTGTTTCTATATGCTGTAAAGATCCAATAAAAGCTTACATTAAACAGAGAAACAATATAGCAGAGATTAGAATAAAAGCAGACAAAAACTAACAGAAAAAGGTTTCAGTACTCGTGAGCTCAACCAAGTACAAGTGAATCTTTCCACGTTCATGTGAATACTCCAGGAAATAATATATAGTGTAACATAATTTATCAGATAGTGGGCCCTATTAAAAAGCTGATGCTAACTTAACCAGAGCTGTTGTAAACTTCCCAGAGCCATTATAGCCTATGGAGGTTTTCAGTTTACAACAGCTCTGGTTAAGTTAGCACCAACTTTGTAATATGGCCCGTTATATTGTTATATTGGTATAATCCCAAAGCTGCTCCTTAAATGATAAAGTTTGTGAGAATGGAATATATATATCTGACTCACGATCAGCTCAGTGTATCATAAAGTATTTACAGTTTTTCTTGATAAAGTCTTTATTTTAGGTGAAATGCGTTGCTGTTTGCGGCATCTTTCAGGGAGCTCCAATGAATCCATCATGAATTTTGAATGGTGTTCCTTTCAAGACTGGAGCTGGTTTTGGGGGATTGAGAAGAGATGACCCATGATAACACATGCATGGTACACCGGAGATTGTAAACCAGTGTTTCCCAAACCTGTCCTCGTGACCCTCAACCAGGCCAGATTTTGGAGGTCACCTTGGGGAAATGCAGACTGAATCCTGCAATCAATGAGCAGCAAATCCTATCACCTGTGCTGTGCTTCAGGCAAACCTGGCGAGGCAGAGGGTCCTGAGGACAGGTTTGGGAAATACTGTTGTAAACAGACCAGATTTTTTACACTGTGTGGTTTGTGAAATGTATATATACACATATCTCTATATAGCTTATTTAGATAATGTGTAAATATCTTTCTAAAAATACACTTTCAGGAGAGCATTCCTTTATGACTAATATATATATCTTTTTCTAACACTTTTGATGGCTAGAAGGGACTCAGATGACTTTTTTTAGTAATAAATGCAGCATGATCAGACACAACGCACTCAGTATGCTTGCTGTGCAACAGAGTGAAGCTAAACGAACACATTGTAAAGCTGTCCCTGAAGCTTTCAAAAGCAAAAGATTCCACTATTTGCATGACCTTGTAGGCTCATTACATTCAAAGTCCTCTTTGCAATCCATGCTTGTTTCCAAGCAGTCGTAACCCCTTCCTGACAAAAGGTAAATCTATTCTTATCCCCACAGTAGCATAAAGACATGTCATCATGAAGAACAAATGTAACATATCACAAACCATTTCCATTTATCTTAAAATAATGACGTGCAAACCATACACAATCTAAACATGGTAGTAGGTCCCTGAAGTAAACACAGAATGCAGTTTATGTTAAAAAGCATTAATACACCATCCCGTTGGTGTCACAAGGGGGGGTGCAGCCCACAGCGGATGACACCACCCTTAGGGTGATACCCTAAAATATTTTTTTTTATTATTTTATTTTTTTACAAAGTATTTTACCAGGAAGGATACATTGAGATTTCTCTCATTTTCAAATACGTCAAAAAATAATCCGCTATTAAAAAAAATGGAAAAAAGAAATTGCCGAAAAAAATCTGAAAAATGCCTAAAGAATCCTAAAAAAAAATAATCAATAAATAGACTTTTTTTTACTGCAGATTAAAATAATAAATGGATTATTACATATTAGATAAAAACGGAATTATTTTTAACATTGAAGCCTATGGGATCCGCTTGAAAAACCTGCCGAATGAAACCACCGAACAGCAGGGCATTTCACTGCTGTTTGGTGTTCTCTGAACAGATTAACCATTACCGCTGTATGGGGACTTTCACTGCCTTTGAACAGGCACCGTACTTGCTGGCAGTTCGCCAAAAATTGTGTGTGCGCATATCACACAGTAATGTGCGGTGTGTAAGAGTGTATCACAGAATCTGCAGCAATAAAACTCAGTAATGTGTGTATGAGCATATCACAGAACTCCACAGCAATAAACCTCACAGTAATGTGCGCGGTGCATGAGCATTCAGTGATATATGGGAGTTACTGATTTATGAGTAAGAGTAGATAAAAAAAGAAACCGTAAAACTCGGGGGAGGGGGGTGACACCATGAGTTACCGCAACGGGTGAAACCAACCCTAATGACGCCACTGCACCATCCTCCCACCCATGCCATAAACTACATGAGTTAGAGATTATATTGAAGAAATGGTAGTGATAAGAACCTTCCATCACCTGCCACTTGTCTCTAATTGTGAGTTATGGGGCTTGCTGGTGTTGTGTGAGTAAATGTGGTGATGTATGTGATTTGACTGTAAGTGATGTGTAATTATCTCTTTGATTACTACGTGTTGGGCCATATTACATTCTTCACGCTAATGTTAGAGCTCAGCTGTGTGATTGTTAACGTTAGCTTTTGTGGCCCTAGCGCGGGCCACCCATATGACATTCTAAATGCTAACGGGTTAAAAAAACCATTAGCAATTTGGAGGTTGCACTTTTCAGTGCGAGCTTACTGTACTTTGTGCTCCCTGTGCTTAACATGGAGAGCGCAAATTGTTAATTAGCATTAGGATTACAAAATCCTAACGCTAATTACGTCCTGCTGTGGTTAATTAAAAAGTTAATCACAGCTAGGACCTGGTGCTAACTGGTTCCGCTTCTTCGGAATCAGTCAGCACCCGCTGAAACTCCACCCAGAAAAAACTTTTTCTGTTATTTTTTGTCAGCTTTTATTCTAATCTCATCCCACGGCGAAAACGGTGGCTCAATCTGCTTCTTCTTGCCGCCGGGAGCAGAGAGAGACTGGGGGGAAAAGGTCCCCCAGTCTACCTCTGAGAATCACTCCGCAGCCCTGCCAGATCTCGTGAGGTGAGATCCTACAGGTCATGTGACCGGCAGTGAGAGCCTCAATGGATTCCTATGGACACCATGGAGGGGATGCTTGTGGTGGCGCATAGCACTGCATCGAGCATCCCGAGGCTTAGTGCTGTGTTACGGGACATGCTGCTGGATTAGCGCCTACCCCATAATATCACGCTAAAATGGGTACGCTAAGGAGATACCTGCAGGTGCAGGTTTTCCTCCTTAGCGTCCCTGTTTAAGCGTGAAGAATGTAATATAGCCCGTTGCGTCATATTCAATTTGGCTAAATGCAATGTAATTTCTACTCATGTTCTGGCAATCATAGATTTCCATGCATTTAATGTATTAGGGTACTGTTGCTTTAAGGTGTCAGCCATTACTAAGCAATGCATTACAGCTACTTCCTGGTTTAGGAATCCATTTGATGTTCACAGAGAAGCAGAGAGTTAGCTCCACATTTCTTGCACATAGGCCATGGAATTATAAGTCTGTAAGTAGAGCATCAATGTTTTTAAGATAAAGCACATGTTTTTAAACTAAAATACTGTTCCATGTTAGTTTAATAGTGTGTAGCGCTCACTCCCAGAGGAGCCGCTGAATTTAACCTCGGGTTAGTCTCTCCGCACTAGGGAATAAATATACACCAGCACTGTTGTGGATTTTATAAATTATATACTTTACTGGTCTCAATAAAGTGGCATATATAATGTAAGCACGGTATAGAAAACAGGATTTCGTAATGCGAGAAACGCGCAGCGGTAAAAGAAAAGTTTAACCCCTTCATTTCTGGAGTGTAAGTCCCGTGCAGGTTATGTCCCAAAAAGTGTGTGTGTGTGAGCTCAGGTACCCGGGTACTATATTCGACTGGCCAGTGAATGGATTTAATAAATCTTCGACTAGTCACGTTGGGGCCCTGTAGATTTAAGCAATACTGCAGCGTGCTTCGTTAAACTCTGACTGTGGCCTGGAAGGCCTCTCACCCATCCGCCAGACAATCTGTTCCGCTGCCCGATCAAGGACGTCTCTCCGCTGGATTATACTGGGACTCTGTGCCACTGGATCCGCTTCTCCTGCTTGTCCGTCTTCTTTAACTAGATCTACGGCCTACCGCCTGCACTCCTAGTGGATCATCGCGGTCTCCTAACTCGGGGTCCAATCTGGAACTCTGTGTCTGTGTAAAACCTCTCAGCAGTGGATTACTAGGTCTCTGGCAAGTCACTGTATCAATCCCCAGCGTCGGCAAGGCAGCGCCTGCTCTCCGGCCTGGTTACAATCGCTCACAGTCTCACATACGTCTCACTCTGTTCACCCCTCGGCTCACACTGGCTCTCCTTCGCTCGAGGCTGCCGCTGTCCTTTCCTCCTTCCCCACCCACTTCCTGTCTCTGCCCCAAAGCATGCTGGAAAACGTACTCCCATTGTGTCCAGTATAGTTTACAATGCGCTGTCTTCCTCTGGTGGCCAATAGAAGTAAATGCAGCAGAACACAGTCTTTTCAAAGCCAGCGCTACACTCTCCCCCCCTAAACTCTTGCATCTTCCCAAGGGCGTGTAACGGGTACATGTATCAGTCATACATAACACAGCATAACATAACATAACATAACCGTTCTCACTTTAACCTATATATTCAGGGCTGACAACAGGCAGCAAATATCTTCAATCTCACCTAAACCCCTAGACACCTCTACAAGTAGGGCTGACACTTCAGGAAACCTCCCCACAGTTGTTACAGCTTCCTCCGTGCTATGTCCTGGTGAATCATACGTGAGTCTCTGAGGGGGTCGTACTGAACGTTTAGGCTCAAATGTTTCAGGACCCTCTTCAGTCGGGAGAGCTGACTCCACAGGCTCAATTCTCTCTCCTGCAGACTGAGTAGATACATCTTCGGTGTATGAACCTTTCATGGAAGGCATAGAACTGTAATCTATGGATATTTCCTCTAGAACTTCAGGAACTTCCGAGGTCTCAGGTACTTCAGGTGCTTGAGTCATAACTTCAGAAATATCAGGCTCTAAATAACTCAGAGACCGGCTTGACGCCCCCGGACTCAGGTGTCCATGCCCAGCTCAGTGTCACGGCTCACTGCAGGGGTTAAGGATTCGAGCCCAATATGCGGTTACTCAGATGATGAAGAGGCAAAAAAGGGGGGTTGTAATCAAGAACATAGTTTATTAAATAAAAACAGAAGTAAACCACGAAGGGGAATCTGAATAACTAATAACGATAGATAGGAGCTGGATGGGCAAGATAATATACAGAGGACAGGGTACACTTAGCAGAAGGGGTAGACAGGACAGGACACTGAATAGCACAATAGGGCCAACAGAACAGGTACTGGACGCTGAATAAAGAATAAACACAAGAGGATCAAAAGACACAGAAGGCAAAAGACACAAGAAGATCAGGCGCAGTATCAGAAGGGTTATGATTGGAGAGTGGTTAAATCAAGCTTAGGTCGGTGGCAGGCAGCTAGCATAGAAGTAGTCAGTCCAGATTCCGGTGTCATACACGTGTAGGTCAATAAGAGGCAGGATAATATAGTCCTTAAGGAATGTAGTAATGGTGAGGGGTTCTCAGGCTACCAGATGGAAAGGTCCTCAGGATAACCAGATGGAAGGGTTCTCAGGATACCAAACGAAGGGGTACTCAGATGAACCTCAGGCAGGTGGATACCAGATGGAAGGGTCCTCAGGATACCAGATGGAAGGGTTCTCAGGATACCAAACGAAGGGGTACTCAGATGAACCTCTGGCAGGTGGATACCAGATGGAAGGGTCCTCAGGATACCAGATGGAAGGGTTCTCAGGATACCAAACGAAGGGGTACTCAGATGAACCTCAGGCAGGTCAGTGCATAGCACTCAGGTCAGGCTTGCAATGAGTCTTTCTATGGTTAGAATAAACGATGCAGAAGCTCTGATTCAGAGGTGAGGCTGGTTTAAATGGGCATTGCAGGCCCAGCCCACACCTGGAGAGGAAGGGATACGTGATAGGAAAGTCAGGGATGGAGTCTTGAGTGCCTGGACCTCAGTCCAGTTAGTGGGAAAAGCCGGACCGGATCCAGGTTCTTAAAGGAGACAGATCCTACTTCCCTTTCTTCCGGCGTCTGCGGCGTGAACCGTGACACTCAGACACCAGCCTTCTTCGTCACTGTCTTCTTCACTCTCTCTAACGGAACATAACTGATGAGACCGAGTAATAGAAGTCGGATGAGATATAGGCGGACCAGGCAAAGAGAACTTGTCTCCAATCGGTACTCGTACAGTCTTTCCTGACCGTAGGACCTTCTCCGTCCCTTCTGTTCTCCTCAGCTTTCTCACTTCTGTAGTGGCTCTCTGTTCTTTGACCCTCCGTGGACAGGCCGGTCGTAACATCGAGTGTGCCTTCTTAAGAGCAGGACTATCTTCTGTCACCAGTGGGGTTAAGAGGTGTCTCAACACATCAGTGTTCATCCCCACTATCATAGAGCTTCGATTAGTTCCCGAGGGACGAGGACACACAATGGCCAATGTGTCACATACTCCCGGTTGTCCAGCGATTACTGAACTGAATTCTAGCTTCACCTGTATATATCCATCATAGGGAAACCTTTTAGTCCCCATACCCCAGATTTCAAGATCCTTCAACTTCTTCAGGGGTATATGCTTCAAATATTTCTGATAGAAGTCTCGGTAAATAAGCGTTACTTGAGCGCCCGAATCTAGAAGAGCCTTAGTGTAGTCTCCTTCCACTTGAACCGGGATGATGGGCGAAGGACCTATCAACTTGTCAGGGACCTTCTTCGTAGCAGCAGGAGATGTAGACCCAGTCTGTTGTACTCTAACCCTCGTCCTCATACGTGGCGACTGCGGGCGTACATTGTCTTCCCGTGACGTAGGGCCGGACCTCCAGGGAGAGGATCTCCTAGTTCTAGCAGGCACATATAGGGACCCTCCCTGTCTCCTTTCCGGGCACTGAGCCTTGAAATGGCCGAATTCCCCACAGGCGAAACATCTTCCACACGAGGATGAGGGCACACTTTCTTCCTGTGGCTCATTTAAAATTCCCCTGTCGGAGGCCACGGCAACCGCTGCTGTTCGTATATCTGAGAGAGACCTCTGTTTTTCAGTCTGCATTTCTGCTACATTCAAGATTGCCCGGCATAGATCCGTGTGTGTCTGTTCCATCTTAACTTGGGCTTCTTGTACTTTCTTGAGAGTCTTTTGTATCTCACCATACACCTAGTTTGACAACTTTTGGGTTATCTCTGGCTCATATGTCTCTTCTGGATCATCTTCATCTGATGAACACTCGTTGTACCCTATGGGCTGCGCATAGACCTTTTCTCCCCTTCTTGCAAGCTTCTCTTCCAGAAGGGCTTCTTCCCAAACAATTCGAATCAGTTCTAGGTAATTTAACTCTTTATTACCTTCTCGAGTCTTTAGTTGCAACATCACAGGGTCTAAGGGTAAAGCACCTTTCAATATCTGCTGCATTCTAACCTGATCTACTGTAGTGGGGTCTGTTCCTTTCTTCAACAGTACTTGGTACAGTATCTTATCCAGGCGCCTCATGTATTCTGTCATCTTCTCACCCTTTTGCTGGTAAGTATGTTCATACTGGTACATGAGTTCAGCAGCATTTTCCGTTCGCCCGAAGACTTCCTGTAATATGTTCAGGTAATCTAGAGCAGTACAGTCTCGCTTACTCAGCTTCAGATTCCTGACAGCCTCTGACGCAGGTCCCTTCAAGCTCTCAGTAATTCTTTGCTTCTTCTGCACTTCAGAGACGTCCCACTCATCCAGAGCCTGCATCGCCTGTTCCACCCATTCTTCGAAGGTTTCTTCTCCCACCAGAGTTGGCAAGTTTCCTGAAAATTTTTCCAACTTCCGATATCCGAAGCTGATGTAAGAAGGGTGGGCCCTCTGACACTTAACTACGAGGTCTCCAATAGCAGCAATGAACTCCGGCCCGATCATGGCCAGCGGGCTGGACGCAGGAATATTCGCAGAATCACCACTTGGCTTACTTGGCTGGATCAGACGAACTTCCACGTCGTCGGTTAGCTGCATACTCACGCCCTGAAAACACACGGGATCTCCCTTTCTCCATTCAAAAAGAACATACGTGTGAGAAGTCTCTGGGTTCACTTTCATGTCCGCTAGAAACCCCCGCTGATCAGGTGCCAACGCTGCCACGGCCCGGCAGATCTGTTCTTCTGCCCAGGTGCCTGCAGGAATATCCATTACTACACTCAACTCTAACTGGCCACCCTGTGCTTTACACCACTCTGCTGCTTCGTCTGGATCCATATTTAACCCTTTAAATGTGGTTTAATCTAGAGACTGTATCCCGGAAACGAGCCCCCATGTGTAGCGCTCACTCCCGGAGGAGCCGCTGAATTTAACCTTGGGTTAGTCTCTCCGCACTAGGGAATAAATATACACCAGCACTGTTGTGGATTTTATAAATTATATACTTTACTGGTCTCAATAAAGCGGCATATATAATGTAAGCACGGTATAGAAAACAGGATTTCGTAATGCGAGAAACGCGCAGCGGTAAAAGAAAAGTTTAACCCCTTCGTTTCGGGAGTGTAAGTCCCGTGCAGGTTATGTCCCAAAAAGTGTGTGTGTGTGTGTGTGAGCTCAGATACCCGGGTACTATATTCGACTGGCCAGTGAATGGATTTAATAAATCTTCGACTAGTCACGTTGGGGCCCTGTAAGATTTAAGCAATACTGCAGCGGTGCTTCGTTAAACTCTGACTGTGGCCTGGAAGGCCTCTCACCCATCCGCCAGACAATCTGTTCCACTGCCTGATCAAGGACGTCTCACCGCTGGATTATACTGAGAATCTGTGCCACCGGATCCGTTTCTCCTGCTTGTCCGTCTTCAACTAGATCTTTAACTGCACTCCCAGTGGATCATCGCGGTCTCCTAACTCGGGGTCCAATCTGGAACTCTGTGTCTGTGTAAAACCTCTCAGCGGTGGATTACTAGGACTCTGGCAAGTCACTGTATCGATCCCCAGCGCCGGCAAGGCAGCGCCTGCTCTCCGGCCTGGTTACAACCGCTCACAGTCTCACGTGCGTCTCACTCTGTTCACCCCTCGGCTCACACTGGCTCTCCTTCGACGAGGCTGCGGATGTCCTTTCCTCCTTCCCCACCAACTTCCTGTCTCTGCCCCAAAGCATGCTGGAAAACGTAGTCCCATTGTGTCCAGTATAGTTTACAATGCGCTGTCTCCCTCTGGTGGCCAATAGAAGTAAGTGCAGCAGAACACAGTCTTTTCAAAGCCAGCGCTACAAGTGTTTAATTTGTCTTAGCATTAAGTAAAACTTCTATTTCTATTAGCTAGAATTTTCACAGCTAGGAAGCATGCTTGTCACGTGTCTGTGTAGATTTGCATTACTAGTCTAATATATTGTCATAATTCTGTATCTTTTGCAGTTTTACAACAATAATAATAAGTAAAAAATAAAAGATTGATGTAAATAAGAATCTAAAACGTAAGGATAAATAAAAGAAAAGGAAAGACTTCATGCAATCCTGCTTCTGGATTTTTATTAACAATTTGTAAGCTGTCTGCCAAGCCTTGTACCTCAGACACATCGTGAGTGCAGAACAACTCACTTTGGGTTAAGTGATTTTAACCTTATTGTTAATAGCATGAGTACAAAGGCATTAGAGTAGATATTAAATATGACAAAATTCAACTTTTCAAGGCTACTTGGTCAAACTATCACAATCTTGGGCAACAGCACTAGTGGCCAGTGCTATGGTGAGTCCCCACTCAAGTCTCATAACGGTTTCACTTCAAGGTGCCATTACAGAGAAAAATAAACCATATGTCAATAAGACTTGTTTTGGCTTTCTCTTGAAGGCGTAGTAGATACCTCTCTATGCACCTCAAGAAAGGGGTCCACATCTGGATTACCCTGTACACTACAGAATATTTTGACTGAGAGAAAGTCATATGCGATACGCCTTTAGACATAAGAAAATATAATAGAGAGGAGAAGTTTTACCCCTAAATAAAGAAAGAGATTAACAAATAGGTGAAATGAGGAAAGGAGGCAAGCATTCCAGCTAATGTCTTTGCGCATTTAAATTTTTTAAGAAACAAATAATGGCAAGTGTTTGTTGGGCAACACATGCTCATTTGGTGAGGATTGACACATGATTAGGCGCCTCCAATAAACATTCATCTAAATATGCATCAATTGTATTTTAAGTGTCATAATTAGACTCTGTCAATGTCAATTTTTCCCGATCATTTGTAAAAAGAATGAAAATTAAGCATTTCTGGGTACTGGTAAATTGTAACATACTAGCTTTTTTTTAATATAATTAATGATTACTTCCAAAAATACTGAACTAACTTGAAACAGCCATCAGTAATTTGTCATTGAATGTGTTTTCCTGACTATAGACAGTATCTCATTAATGATATTATAATTCCATAGCAATATTATAGTGTTTTTGACAAGCTTAAAACAAGGAATGAACATGGTGCCCTTCATATATTTCCTACGATTAATCATTATATGGGCTATCAAATACATCATTGTTTAAGACTCACATGAATAAATATACACCTAAGTACGGTCAAAAACAATAGTGTATTTAGTCGGAGAACAATTGTAGAAGACAGGAAAATGAAAAAGTGAAGATAATAGAAAGCTAAGCATCAGGGAGATAAAGGACATGAAAGGTAAGGAGGAGAGGAAGATGGCCAAAAGAGTCAAGATGAGTTCCAGAAAGATCAAGATGATTTTGTAGAGAATTAGTTGATAACTTTCAGATCAAAGTTAGTCAAGTGGAGCATTGGACAGTCAGCTGGACATAAACAAACCATATGAAAAATTGGAGCAAAAAACAGCAGGTATAAAAAAACACTATAGTTTGAAAGTTGCATTTATTATTGATGGATGTGATCACTCTATGGTTGAAAAAGATATCAAAAGTAGAAATCTAAGATTTTAATTATTGACAGACCAAACATGGTTGAGACAGATTGAGTAAGAAAGGAAAATAAGAGGCTGTGAAAAAAAGATGGTATCAAAAGGACAACACATGTTCCTCCTTAGTAACTCTTTGTAGAGGTGGAAACCAAGTAGAGTGTTGGATAGCAGGGAAATAGAGACAATCATTCTCATAGGGAGAACGGATATCAACAAAGTAATTCTTCCAAGAAGGGGATTCTAACCTAAGCCACAGTGGTTTGTGGGGCATGAAAAAGGTAAGATTCAATACTTCTTTTATTCTGTATCCATTCTATAGTAGAGCACAGACTACTTGAGTTGACAGGATTATAAATCCTTCACAATGCAGTTTTGCATTCTACGCAGTGTTCCAACTCAGGAGGGGATACAGTTACCTGCTTCAAGGATTAAATCAATATATTTAGGGCTATATTCCAAAGTTGGTGCTAAATTAATCAGAGCTGTTGTAAACTTAACAACTCCATAGACTTTAATGGCTGTGGTAAGTTTAAAACAGCTCTGGTTAAGGTAGCACCAATTTTGGAATAGGGCCCTTAGAATGTGATTGCAAGTACTTTGCATTATAGGTTTAGGGTGACTTCATGTTAAGAACATTTTAATTAAGTGGTTATTAACATTATACATAACCTTTCTTCCAGGGACTGTACACTGTTGCTTTGCCTTTTTCACTGTAGTACTCAGTCCCAAAATGTAATTAAAAAAAAGGAAAATTCCTATGTCCGGGTGCTATCCAGGGGATATAAATACCAAAACAACATAGGGAAGCACTCCGGGACTAAAATACTGTTACAGTTACAAGCATTTATAAAGCGCCAACAGGTTCCATAGCACTGTACAATGGGAGAGACAGAATAACAAATATACATACACATTACACACCAAACAGTAGAAAAGAAGACCCTGCTCGAGAGCTTACAATCGAAGAGTGGAAGGGTGACAGGCTAGGTGAGGGTGAATAGAGTACAAGAAGTAACGGGGTGCGCATGGGCAATGTGGGAAGAAGGAGCAAGAGATGAACAATGAGGGAGTGAGCTGATAGGCTTCCCTAAAGTAATGGATTTTCAGCGATGTCTTAAAGGACTGTAGAGACGGGGAGAGTCTGATGTTGTGGGGAAGGGAGTTCCATAGAAAGGGGGCAGCTCGGGAGAAGTCCTGAAGGTGGTAGTTGGGGGATTGGGTACGAGGAGCAGATAACATCTGATCATTGGCAGAGCGAAGTGGTCGGGACGGGGTGTACCTGATAATAAGGGAGGAGATGTAGGGAGGGGCGCAGTTCTGGAGAGCTTTGTATGTGAGGACCAGTATTTTGAATTGGATTCTGAAGGAAAAAGGGAGCCAGTGCAGAGATTGACAAAGGGGTGAGGTGTGAGCTGTGTGGGATGTGAGGTGTATGAGTCGGGCACAGGCATTCATAACAGACTGCAGAGGAAGAATATGGGATCTTTTAAGGCCAGAGAGAAGGAGGTTACAGTAGTCCAGACGGGTGATAAGAAGAGCTTAGATGAGCATTTTAGCAGAGGCATGATTAAGAAAGGGACAGATGCGTGCAATGTTTCTTTAGGTGGAAGTAGCAGGATTTGGTTAATAACTGAATATGAGGAGTAAAGGATAGATTGATGTTTCGGCTCCTAAGAGCCTTTATCAAGGATTTCCTTGATAAAGGTTCTTAGGAGCCGAAACGTTGGATTTTTTTAAATGTATACCCAATTTATTTTATTTTATTTTAGTCCCGGATTGCTTCCCTATGTTGTTTTGGTGTGTATATATATCTCTGCTACAAAGCCACGGTGTGGCATGGCATTGATTTTAGGGTTCTGTGTAATAACAGATCCAGGATGCAAAAAAGTGAGACAGATGTCATTTGCATATCATACCCAGAAGTCCTTGCTGCATATGGGGAATGTGGCACAGGAGCTCTGGGAAGCAATTCATCGAATTGCTGTGATGTGCAAGTGGCTTCTGCAATAATAAACACACTTATTATAGTGTGGAGACTTTTTATCTCACTTTTTGTCCTCCACCACAACTGTTGTAGATACTGACTTGCCCTAGGGGTCCAAGCATCCACTGCAACTGGTCATCATGCCTAGCTCCTAGCTGATGAGGGTCCAACAAACCCGAAACAGTGCGGTCCTAGGAGTGGCTTTGACCAGTTGCATAACCTTATATGGGGAATGAGGCACAGGAGCACTAGGATGTAATTGATCGAATTGCTGCAATGTGCAATTGGCGTCTGCAATAATAAACAATATATATATATATATATTGTATATCTATAAGGGTTGTGGTGGAGGACAAAAAGTGAGATAAAAAGCCTCCACACTATAATAAGTGTGTTTATTATTGCAGAAGCCATGCCATGCCACACCGTGGCTTTGTAGCAGAGATATATATACACACCAAACCACATAGGGAAGCAATCCGGGACTAAAATAAAATGAAATAAATTGGGTATACATTTAAAAAAATCCAACGTTTCGGCTCCTAAGAACCTTTATCAAGGAAATCCTTGATAAAGGCTCTTAGGAGCCGAAACATCAATCTATCCTTTACTCCTCATATTCAGTTATTAACCAAATCCTGCTACTTCCACCTAAAAAACATTGCACGCATCTGTCCCTTTCTTAATCATGCCTCTGCTAAAATGCTCATCCAAGCTCTTCTTATCACCCGTCTGGACTACTGTAACCTCCTTCTCTCTGGCCTTAAAAGATCCCATATTCTCCCTCTGCAGTCTGTTATGAATGCCTGTGCCCGACTCATACACCTCACATCCCACATGCCACACTGTGGCTTTCTAGCAGAGATAAGGTTATGCAACTGGTCCACATATAGTCTCAAGGGACAAATGAGGGATGGGGAAAGGAGGGAATTTTGTGAAAAGTAGGAGGATTATATAGGAACAGGGCTAATGCTGGGATGATCCAAAGGACAATGAGAGCTGCTTTACAATTTCAAGTGATGAATTACAAAGCACTTTTCTGCTAAGTGTCACCAAAACTTTGTACCATGACATATGACATCATCCCCTTGCCCCATGCAATGCAGTCACCTGTAACTGTATAGCCAAATTCCCATATATATGTCACAGTACCCAGTTTCTGCAGATATATTTTTTTTGTAGAAAACGTTTTGTAAAAAACCTTCTAAGTGAAGGGGTTAAAATGCTGTAAGCAAAAAGAAAACACTAAACAATTTAATACTACAAAAAAAATAATAATTCAACAAGCATAGCATGTCACTATGACTGATGCCGCTTAGCTGGAAGAACACGAACTAGTGGGAAGAAAAAAAATGTTGTTATATATATTAAGTCTCCAAAGGGAGCTAACACAAAAATCAATAAAATATATAAGTATTGGTGGAATGAATATGTTCCATTGCCTTACAGTGCAATGCATCTCCTCGTGACACAGGTCTAAGCTCTTGACCTAGCTGGATGCTGTCTCCACACTGAGTTGTGGTGTTAAATACAAATAAATCAGATCTTATATTTGTCTGGAAAAGAAATGTAGCAGCTTGTAGCTTCTATAGCGCTACAGGTGAAGAAATGTGTGTTCAAGGACAACTGTCAAAAAGGAATGGCGTTTCCCAGGCCACTCTATATGAAAGCACAGAGATGACTCCATTCTACATGCACTGAGCGACTGCCTGTTGCAAGGTGGAAAACATGCATTAGTATTACTTTCATGGATGGCCTGATTGTAACTATATCAGCCAAAAGGACTCATAACATTTGACACTTTCACATGGAAATTGTATGTCGTCTGTGAGGGCAGATCTAACAGATTAGACTCTCACTTGACTGAAGTGGGGAAAAAAACACATGGGGCACTATTACATTCAAAACGCTAACATTAGCGCTCACCTACGTGAGCGTTAAAGTTAGCATTGGTAGACCTAGCACGGGTGCACCATATTACCATCTGAACGGTAACGGGTTAAAAAACGCATTAACGATTCGGAGCGTGCGCTCCTTTGCCTGTATTTTTTTTTTGAAAGACATTGGCTATCTACATTGATAATAGACTAATATATACAATTGCAGGTTACTTTATATAGGCAAAAAAGGTGTGTACATATAGAACAGTATTACAATGTTGGTGCTAACTTAACCAGAGCTGTTGTAAACTGAAAACCTCCATAGGCTATAATGGCTCTGGGAAATTTACAACAGCTCTGGTTAAATTAGCACCAACGATGTAATATGGCCCATAGTCTTAGATTATAGGCACTTGATCAGGGTTGTTTTTTTCCCATCATTCTCTGTTTCAAGCGTATTTGTTAATTTTATCCTTGTTTTGGCCGACCATTGCAGAAAGCTACAGAATTTATAATAAATGCATCAAGGATTTGGCTCAATCGAGCCTTTATCAAGATGAACGAGCCAAAACCTTTATGCATTTACAATAAAAATTGGACTTTTACCTAAAGACCTGTGAGTGCCCTACGTTTGTTGAAACTGGATCTACTGTAGAGGTTACCCCGGTGCCAGGGTCGGATTTGCATCTCAGGAGCCTGCAGGCACAGAAATGTGGAGCACCCTACCCCCCTTTTAAATATTCGTTTTGGCGCAACCTAAATTTCTTTTTTAAAAAACCAACATTTTAAAAACCTGACAAACCATTTCTATCTGCACTCAAATCAGGGCAAAATCTGTTGCCTTAGTTGAGTTATTGCAGTGGCATTGTTTGTTTTATATGTAAAAGCATATATTGTTTCTGCCGTAAAACAGAGAAAAAAATAATAATTTAGCATTTACTTTTTTCATTCTTACACATTACATGGTCATGTTTGGTAGTGCTGAGCACACTAACTGTGCTCAGTGAGGTGGCCAGACAGGCATCAGAGTGGAAGGAAAGTCCACTCTTACGGACGTTCCTTCCGCTTGTAAAAAACGCTCGCCTGACACCAGCCTAAAGCTGTTGTTCTTGTTCTTTTTGAATGTGTTGTTAATGGTGGGCTCTCCTCCTGGTCTGTTATACATACAGTAATACCTTGGATTGCGAGCATAATTTGTTCTAGAAGCATGCTCGTAATTCAAAGCACTCTTATATCAAAGCGAATTTCCCCATAAGAAATAATAGAAACTCTGATGATTGGTTCCACAACCATTTATTCATATGAAAATGATTACAGTACCACAAAATACTGTACAGTATAAAGTAAAAATAAAACAAATTAACCTGCACTTTACGTTTGAGAAGAATTGTGGCTAGTGGAAGGGAGAGAGAGAGAGAGAGAGAGAGAGAGAGAGAGAGAAGAGAAGGTTATTGTGCAGGACGTTTATTACCTACGGGGTCACTGCTATCTGTTGGGGAGGGTTTCAGCACGGCCGGTGTTATGTGCAAAACTATTACACGTTACACTGTGTTGTCCTCCCCGTCAAGCTGTCAGAATGCTGCGACGGACGCAGGGAGGAAAGGTGACCATGGCCTCAGTTGTGACGTGACGCTCGGCAGACAAAACGTATGCACTTTTACATCGCTTGTATATCAAGACATCGCTTGTATATCGTCGAAATTTATAAAAAAAATTGTTCCTCTTCTTGCAAAACACTCTCAAACCAAGTTACTCTCAATCCAAGGTTTTACTGTGTATATATATATACAGTTGCAAGAAAAAGCATGTGAACCCTTTGGGATTACGTGGAGTTTTGCATGAATTGGTCATAAAATGTGCTCATACCTTCATCTAAGGCTGGGGTCAGACCAGCGCACTTTTAACGTGCGTTCTGGCGCACATAATCACGGCCGCACTAGCAGCAAATGACGGGCAATGACAGCCAATATACGAAGTACGGTCGCACGAAAGTCCGGCCGTGCAACGCAAGTGGAAAATGAACGCATTTTTTCGAGAACGCAGAACCGCTAGTACGGACGTACAGAGTGCGCTGCGCCCACTAGCGGTGTGTGTGTGTGATTTGGAGACGTCAGACCATGCTCGTGTCCGGCCAACTTAACGTCCAGACGCAAAAAGTTTCCTGGTTTGGATCCGTAAAACATCACGCACGAAAATGCGCATCGTATGACCGTTTTCGCCTATTCCGTGAAAAAATACGTCAATGCGTTCGGACGCACTTTTTTACGTTCACGTGTAAAAATGCTTTCGTTTGACCCTAGCCTAAGTCACAACAATTTGAAAAACACAGTCTGCTTAAAATAATACAACACAAACATTATATGTTTCCATGTTTTTATTGAACAGAACATGTAAACATTCACAGTGCAGGGTGAAAAAGTATGTGAACCTTTGGACTTAATAACTGTGACCCTCCTTTGGCAGCAATAACCTCAACCAAACATTTCCTGTAGTTGCAGATCAGACCTGCACAACGATCTGGAGTAATTTTGGACCACTCCTCTTCACAAAACTGTTTCAGTGTAGCAATATTCTTGGGATGTCTGGTGTGAATCGCTCTCTTAAGGTCATGCCACAGCATTTCAATCGGGTTGAGGTCAGGACTCTGACTGAGCCACTCCAGAAGGCGTATTTTTTTTTGTTGAAGCCATTCTTCTGTTGATTTACTTGTATGCTTTGGGTCATTGTCCTGTTGCATCACCCATCCTCTGCGGAGCTTCAGTTGGCGGACAGATGGTCTTACGTTTTCCTGCAAAATGTCTTGATAAACTCTGGAATTCATTTTTCCAACAATGACATCAATCCGTCTAGGCCCTGAGGCAGCAAAGTAAAGCAAAGCCCCAAACCATGATGCTCCTTCCACCATGTTTTACAGTGGGGATGAGGTTTTGATGTTGGTGTGCTGTGCCTTTTTTTCTCCACACATAGTGTTGTGTGTTTTTTCCAAACAACTCAATTTTGGTTTCATCTGTCCACAGAATATTTTGCCAGTAGTGCTGTGGAACATCCAGGTGCTCTTTTGCAAACTTCAAATGTGCTGCAATATTCTTTTTGGACAGCAATGGCTTCCTCCGTGGTGTCCTCCCATGTACTCCATTCTTGTTTTCCTTATTGTAGATGTGTCAACAAAAATGTCAGCATGTGCCAGAGATTTCTGTAAGTCTTTAGCTGACACTCTAGGAGTCTTCTTTACCTCATTAAGCATTCTGCGCTGTGCTCTTGCAGTCATCTTTATAGGACGACCACGCCTAGGGAGAGTAGCAACAGTGCTGAACTTTCTCCATTTGTAGACAGTCTGTCTTACTGTGGACACATGAACATCAAGGCTTTTGGAGATACTTTTGTAACCTTTTCCAGCTTCATGCAAGTCAACAATTCTTGATCATAGGTCTTCTGAGAGCTCTTTTCTGCGAGGCATGGTTCACATCAGGCAGTGCTTCTTGAAACCAGTAAACCCAAAACTGGTGTGTGTTTTTAAAGGGCAGGACAGCTTTCAGCAACACATCCAATAATATCACACTGATTGGACTCAAGGTTGGCTCACTCCTGGCTCCAATTAGCTCTTGGAGAAGTCATTAGGCTAGGGGTTCACATACTTTTTCCACCCTGCACTGTGAATGTTTACATGTTATTTTCAATAAACACATGAAAACATATAATGTTTGTGTTGTATTATTTTAAGCAGACTGTGTTTTTCAAATTGTTGTGACTTAGATGAAAATCAGAGCACATTTTAGGACGAATTCATGCAAAACGCCACGTAATCCCAAAGGGTTTGCATACTTTTTCTTGCCACTGTATATATATTTTTTAACAGTTAACATAGCAGTGAACAATTGCATAATATAATAAACCTGTATTTCAGCTCAGGTCAGATTTGCATGTCTAATATTAAAATGTTTTTAATTGATAAATGCAGCAACGTCCAAAAGTTTGCCTTTTAAAATAAAGTCCATCTTAAAAAACAATAAACTGTGTTTTATTTTGCATGCCGTATATTCTCAGGTGTTGGTCTTTTTTACATTGCATCACTGGCAAGAAATGTTCAGATTAATAATTTTTAAGGTAATTTGTTTTGAGGCTTTACAAGAGGTGTTACATATTATTTCACCTGTACAGCTGGTGATTAGCATATAATTAAACCTGCACTGGGATGAGGAGAGAATTCCTGGTGACACCTCATCCATCTCGTGCAACCAGATTGCAGGCACAGATGTAAATTCACAAATCAATCTGTTATATTAAAATAACCTATGTGTGTACTAATTAAGAATATGTTTCAGGAGTTCAGATGTACCTCATAGTGATGACAAGTTCCTTTGCAAAGTACCTGCTTCAGAATGTGTTCTTAACTAGGCATAGGTAATATATGTCTTATACATAAGAGTTGTCACAAAAAAGTTCCTCAGGGTCACTTCTTAAAGTCTGAGTTTACAGAAAACAATTTGAAACTTCAGAGAAAACCTCCTGGAGGTCATTGTGAATTTACTATCCTTTACCCTGGAATCCATCTGCTTGAATATCAATAGAAGAGCTTTGAACAGTCGTAGAAACGCTCAAAAATGCAATTTGGAATGTATTCCGATTCATGTCCTTTCAGTATATATAGAATTACTTTGGCAATTTAGTCAATTAACACTTTCACTACCCAAAACATTTTGTTGACATATTATCGTAATATTTATTTGAGAAATGGGATGCATGCTTAACATTTCAAAGTAGGGTAAAATAGCAATTTGCTAAATATTACTAAGAGATAAAGTAAATCTGTACTTTGTACAGGAAGAGCGGGGTGGCTGCAACCACCAGATGTATCCAGCCCAGCAACATGTATAATACATAACAAGAAAAAAAAGGTGTCATCTGCGCTTATTCCTATAACACCGTGTGAAACAAAACTCTAATTGTGTTTTGTTTCACACGGTGTTATAGGAATAAGTGCAGATGACACCTTTTTTTCTTGTTATGTATTATAAATCTGTACTTTGTTCGTGTATTCACTTATCTGTTACAGAAATATTGCTGGGATGAAAGGTTCCAAACTATAGGTAGTGTCCTTCATCTTCCACAGTCGCAAATGTGGCCAGCTTTATAAGAACACAGGCAAAAATATAAAAAAATTGTCATTTAAAAGCTGGTGTTTCCATAAAATCACTTATCATACAAAAATAAAAATATTACAAATAATCCTTATTTGTTTCTGGTCCCACGTTGCACAAGGTGCCAATTGCTGCCTCCTCTAGCTGTAAACATAAGCACAGATCAGTTCCGAAATGTCCTTCCACCACCCTGTGCAATCCCGCTTACACGAGCTCAGTCAAGTCTCCAAGGAATCCTATGTAATCCAGCAGGGGAATTAAACAGCGCTGACGCCAATACCTAATAGTGTCTGCAAATGTTATGAGTCAAGCTGCTAACATAGCCGGGCACACTAGAGTCAGTAAAATGTATTTATTCATTCATAAAGAATTTTACCAGGAAGGATACATTGAGATTTCTCTCGTTTTCAAGTATGTCCTGGGTTCAAGAGCATTGAATTGTTACAGAAATGCAAAGTATGGGGCGGAGCTGACTGCCAACGGGAGTGGATGCACATCGCTGAGCTCTCTACTAGCTGACTTTCAATTAACCCCAGATTTTACATCCCCCCGTCGGGTTAACAACCTCTTTTTGGGTTACCCCATCCCCTGGAGTGGGGGAGCTGGTGCCATGCTGTTTTGTGGGGTCCTCCGTCGACGACTGTTTCAATTTTGGGCTTCAGGCCTGATAGTGCTGCCTACCCCAGTAGCCATATTTGCAGCCTATTGCATCATCCTGGACTGCCTACTCCTGCCTCTCTGAGAGCTGCTGTGTCCTCACATATCTCACCTTCTATAGTCTTGGTGGCCGACTCGCTCCCCCATGACGATGTCTCACCCTGATTTGCAGCCGCTTACTTGGGGGATGCTGGCAGTTATGCTGGCGGAGTTCTGTGAGTTATGGTCGATTGACAGATGGATGGCAGGATGGAGCTGTGATGCTACTCCGGTGCCGGTGAACACTGCGCAGCCTGGCACCTGGGGCTACAGAGGAAGTCTTGTCCAAGACAAAATGCGTCGAGCAGAGGTGTCATCGGGGAGGAATCATCCGCGGCGTGTTCAGTTTGGCCCCAGGGAGATCGCTCATTAATCTACTGACATGCTGCCATTTGAGATTATGTAAATGCAATAAATGTCTTTCATTTTATAAATTCTGTCTGTCTGCACTATTAGTGTTTCTTTTATTTTTTCGAGGTATTGATATAACAAGCTGAAAGGATCACTCGTCCTCATGTTATTATTAACAAGCTATCAATCGGAACAATGCACCATGTAATTTTTGGACCAATGAACTGAATGAACTGGTTTTATTCAATTTTTTTATTCAATGTTTAGTTTCTTTGTGGTCCATTTCAGTTGCTTTGCGGATTGTATATATTTGTCCACATTTTAGTGTGCAAGTGTATTGTACTTGATTATTCAGCTTGTGTATCTTATAGGAGTTACTCTATATATATATCGGTGGACACTTTTAGTTTGGAGCACTCGACTTCTTTTGTTTTACTTCGCTCTCCTCACATTTACTCCCTTTTTATTGCAGTATTTCTTTGTGTTTGATTTTGGTTGACCCTATGTGGCCATTCCTCTCTTATTGTTGCCCTGTATTGTTGACATGTCTTCAAAATAAATTTTTTAAATAAATTTTAAAAAAAAAGAAATACAAACCAACACAAATATACAAATTTTGTTTTTTGATAAAGGATTTTACCAGGAAGGATAGATTGAGATTTCTCTCCTTTGTCCTGGGTGGCGAGTATGTACCGTTAGGTGTCTTGCCCAAGGACACTTCCTGGAGAGGTGCTCTTACCGGGATCAAACCCATGTCTCCACAGGCTCTCTCCATGCAGAGCAGTGATGTTACCTCTACTCCACCCAGAAGGTACTATTTAATAGAAAATAAATATATAAAAAATATATATTTACTATGTTACATGTTTACAGGTGCATTCTGTATCAAAGGTATGTTAATAGAGATCTCTTAAATGACTTTAGACTGGGGGAAGATTTGATGGCGTCTTGGAGGTTATTAGATTACTGTGGTGCTCTGTAGGAAAATGAGGATCAAGCCCCTTTCTTTTAGTATTGTGGTACTGCAAGTAAGGTGCTGTTCCTCAATCAGAGGTTATAGGACAGTGTTTCCCAAACCTGTCCCCAGGTTCCTCTGACACTCCAGGTTTTCCAGATAGCTGAAGCACAGCACAGGTAATATGATTTGTTGCTCAGGGATTGCAGGATTCAGTCTGCATTTCCCGAAGGTGATCTGCAAAATTTGGCCTGGTTGAGGGTCCCAAGGACAGGTTTGGGAAACACTGTTATAGGATGAGGGAACTGCTGGGAGAAGCAGTCTATTCACTTAGGGTAGTAGCTTCCCAGAAAAGCTTTTAAACACCAGGATTCCAGCAACGGCCAGTTTAGCTCTTTTAACATGTCACAATGGTGGGTCATGTAGTTACATTGTAGTACACAGCATCAGAATGAGTTATACAATGTAGTAAGTTTATGACGGTGTGTTTGCGGAGCAGCTGCATACGCTACATCTCCATATTAAATAGTCGGCATAAGCATTTGTTGTACAATCTGCTTTCTTACCACGGGGCTCAGGCAGGATTTGATTCTGTACAGGGCACCCAGTTTGGGGTAAAGTTTAGATGAGAGTTTTTCGAAGTGTGGGCCAAAGGATAGATTTGGGTCTAACCACATACCTAGATATGAGAGAACTGACTGCGGTCAGCGTGCCATTTGATTTAGTCCTGACGCAGAGATGGAGATTTTGCAATTTATGTAGTTTAGGTACTGTTTCAAATAGCATCGTAACAGTTTTGTCAGTAGTTAGTAAAACTTTATCTGTGATCCACTTTTCAACCTCTGTGAATTGTTCTTGCAGCAAGGCCTCCAGCTGTGGGAGATTTGGTTTGCTGGTATAGATTACGGTGTCGTCTGCGTACATGTGTACAGTTGTGGCTTTGCAGACGTTGGGCAGATCATTTATGAATATCGTGAATAGCAGGGGGCCGAGTATCGAGCCTTGGGGTACTCCACACATGACTGGGAGGTGCAGAGAAGCGCTGTCAGAAATGGGCACATATTGCAATTGATCTGATAAATACGATTGAAACCAGGTTAGCGAGCGATCACCAATACCTGAGTTTTTAAGTTTTTGTATAGGACGCCATGGTCCACTGTGTCAAAGGCCTTGGCAAAATCAAGGAAGATGGCACCAGTTAGGTTTCCTTGTTCCATGCGAGCTTGGATATCATTGCAAACTTTTAAAAGGGCCGTTGTAGTTGAATGATCATCAACACTGAGTGTCAAATATGCACCATGAATTCTATGATATACATTTCTACCAATTAAACCTATGTTGTTATTATCGCAGCGGCTAGATTTATCATTCGCATTTGAGGTTTTATTTATTATTTTTATAAATACTGTGAATAGAAGGGAGCCGAGTATCGAGCCTTGGGGTACACCGCACGAGACTGCGAGAAGCTAATGGTAAAGCTAATGGTAAAAGGCATGCACCAAATTGCACCAGGGTTGGGGACCACTGTTCTGAAGAATAACACAGTGCAATAATACCTAACAGGTCAAGTTTTCCAGATAGCTGAAGCACAACACAGGTGATATGATTTGCTACTCAGTGATTGCAGCATTCAACTGCATTTCCCCAAGGTAACCCTTAAAACCTACCCTGTTAGGGGAACTCTTCGGACCGAAGTTGAGAAACACTGGTTTAGCTAACTTCATTAGTTTAGTGATTTGTTGTTATTCTGATCCTTTCTTTGTTACTAGTTGGATTTCTTCTCTTATTATGTAAGCCAATTACTTCTTTTATCCCTGACAGCTATGCAAACTCATGCAAATTTTTCATTAAGTCGACACCTAAAATTTAATAACATACTCAGACATTTTTAGGAAAACAAAACCTTACCGCAATCGCAGATGACTTCAAAAGTATCATTTTACATATATTGACCTTAATAGCAGTCAGAAAAAAAAATACAGAATTTTTATATAACATATGGTTCCCGTGGGCCAAAAGGCAGGAAAAATAATAACTTGTAGCACTGTGGCAGACTGCCATTGGAAGTCACGCAACGTTTTATGTTTCATGCTATCAAATTTGGTTTTGTAATCTTTGAAATAACACAGTCTGCGCCGTGTTGTTCCTTGGTTTTTAATTGGTTGTATAACTATGCTGCTTTCAGCACTCTAGATACATTTTTACTTTTTACTTTTATAGTGAATAAATCAACAGTTGCTGAATTTTACAGCCGGCACGTCGACATTCTCACTTTGTTTTCTCAATATAGATATTTAACTTGAATATATGCAATCTACAAAAACACTTTTGTTTCAAATTCCTCTAAATCAGTGTTTCCCAAACCTGTCCTCAGGACCTGCTGACAGGCCAGGTTTGCCAGATAGTTATAGATATAGTTTTGAAGCACAGCACAGGTGATATGATTTGCTGCTCAGTGATTGCAGCATTCGGTCTGCATTTCCCCAAGGTGATCTGCAAAATATGGCCTGTAAGTTTGAGAAAACACTGTTCTAAATGGCCTTGAATTGGTAAATTTTTTCTTTACCTTCATCTGCATAAAATAATCAATGTAGGCCTACGGGGACTTAGACTTTGACATTATATTATTATGCCTTTAAGCAAGGAAACAGAAACAAATGAATCAAATTTCTAAATTCCATTATATACAATGCTTACAATTAATACGCTCAGGACATTTTTTTTATGACGAATGCATGTGTTATTCGTAGTTTGGGGGGACTTAACCACTTCACTACCGATATCGAGATATCTCAGGCTTCAAAGGCACCATCTGGTGCCCCGATATTGAGATATCTCGGTATGCTGATGTGCAGCCCAAAAGCAAATGAAAATCGTTTGATACAAATTAATTTTGTTTTCTTTTGGGCTGCACGAGGTGCCCCCAAAGTTTTAATAATGCCCAGAGAGCTAAAACTGTAAAATCAGCAGCTTAAAGCTCTGAAATATCGGGCTTTCAGAAACCGATGCAGTGAGAAAAAGAAGATCGGCTGCTCAAACCTCTAGTTCAATTTGGCAGTAGAGACCTACAATAGGTATAAGCTCAAATATTTCTTACTTTATAATTAAAAAGGATTTTACAAAAACCCACTGGTTTCTGACAATATTTTTTAGAAAAATCACTTGGTAGTGAAGGGTTAAGTTGTGTCAATGACAGCATAGCAAAACTTATTTTTATTTGGATTCTTACCCTATTTTGACAGTAGGAGAATATTACTCAGAGAATGGGCTACTGACTGAGGAAGCCTAAGGGCGAAACGCGTTTCAGTGTTCCCCAATTTTGTTTTACTATATATTTGATTTATATCTTAATATTTTGTATTACTGATTTAAACGAATACATTTTTTATACATCTATCTGTGAGTTTGCTGCTATCATTTCTTGCTGCTGAGATCTCAGAAAAAACCCTACTGGGGAGAAAGCTTTGCCCCTAGGAGAGAATGGACTACAAGGAACACCAGTAGACGAAGACACTGCCATCTAAACATAAGTATCCCAATTTCCATGCTTAATCACAATATTGCTAAGTGCCTGCTGTGTTAGTGTTTTAGTCACAACACGACCCATTATCCAGTGCAATAATATTGACGCAATTAGATATCGATTTAAGGTGCGCTAGGAATAACCAATTGTCTTTATAACAAAACTTTATACAAGAAACAAAGTCACTTCCGGTAGAGCCTACAAAATTGAGTTAACTTGCAACGAACTGTATCACGGTACACTTTATTTCTGATATTAATTTTATTATAGCACGTTATGATATAGAAATAAGTTACTGGCACACTTTTACTGGAATTTATTTAACCCTTTAGTGACCGAGCGGTTTTACACAAATCTTTCCTTTAGTGACCGCTGCTGTTTTTACGTTTCTGTGCTGTTTGTGTTTACGTCAGATTTTCCTCTTACTCGTTTATACAACCCACACATATTTTACACTGTTTTTCTCGACATTAAATGGACTTTATAAAGATACCATTTTTTTCATCATTTCATATAATTTACTATAAAAAACATTGTGAAATATGACAAAAAAATTGAAAAAACACCACTTTTTCGAACTTTGACCCCCAAAATTTCTTATGTATCAACAACCGTCAAAAAAATTTCATTCCTTAGTAGTTTCTAAATTTAGTTCTGAGTTTAGCAATACCCAATGTTTACATATTCCTCGCTTTTCTCCTTATCTTATGCAACAATAAGTGAAAGTAGCACTTTGCCATTTACAAAGGGTTTACTTTTGAAAGTAGTCATAGTGACATTGTAACACTGATATCTGTCACTAATTCCTGAATAACCCTCCACATATACAGATTTTTTTAAAGTACACAAATCAAGGTATTAAACTTGGGGTATTTTGACTCTTTCCTTGCAAACCATTTTACCACAAATCTATGCCAAAGTTTGAGAAAAAAAAAGTTTTGGTGATTTTTTTTTTTTAATGCAATTTAAGAGTACTTGTACTGTGAACGTTAAGGTTTACTGCCAAAAAGCACCCCAAAATATGTTCAGCATCATCTTCTGAGTAAATTGATACCACCCATGTATAGGTATGTCGGGTTATTTGGGGGCTAATAGGCCTTATTTGGGGGGTGCGCATTTCAGTTTTCCAACTTGGAATTTTCACATTTCGTCATCATGCACCCATGTCCTATTTGGGACATTTTTGAAGCCGGCCAAAGTAATTTTCCCCCATCAAACCATATATTTTTAGAAAGGGCACACCCTAGGGTGCTTCAAAGAGTTGTATTTTAACACTTTCCATGCACTAGCTCTTTGTCAAACTTCCAGGTAGTCACTTTTTGTGATATTTTTTCACACACATTGTACTTTAGGCATGAATTGTCAAATCCAGTTATGGGTTACTGCCAAAAAACACCCCAAAATATGTTCAGCAACATCTTCTGAGTAAAGTGATACCACCCATATATAGATTTGTTCTGTTGTTTTTGGGGTGCTACGCCAATCTTTTGACATGTGCTTGTCATTTTTCGTTTCGGACGATTTTCGTTTCGTTTCGTATCGACTTATTTTTTCGTGATTTCGGAAATTTTCGTGTTTTTCAGAACGTCTGTTCTCCTCGTTTCAAAGTGTCTATTCGTTTTGACATAAACTAATGGTTTTTCGGATACGATAATTATATGATACGATACGATAATTATACGATACGATAATTCTGCCGATACGATAATTCTGCCATTGAGATTTCTCATGTTTTACAAGAAGGATACATTGAGATTTCTCATGTTTTACAAGAAGGATACATTGAGATTTCTCATGTTTTACAAGTAGGATACATTGAGATTTCTCATGTTTTACAAGAAGGATACATTGAGATTTCTCATGTTTTACAAGAAGGATACATTGAGATTTCTCTGATTTTTCAGGAAGGATACATAGAGATGTGAATGATACAAAATTTAATTACAGAATCAGCGATATAAATACGATGTCCGAAATTACTGAATTGGAACCGAAATCAGGAATGGAGCCGAAATCACGAATGGAACGAAAATGAATTTCGATTTTACACATTTCTAGTCCATTCGAAAATTCCGAAAATTTTTCTTTTTGGCACGAAAATTCGTTCGGATCTGCCGTTTTCGGATCTTAAAATTTTCGGAAAATCGTCCGAATCCGAATGCACGAATCGGGAAATTTCGTGAAAATTCCGAAATTCCGAAACCCGAAACGCACCTCCCTAGTTTTGGGTCTACCGCATACACCAGTTTGAATTATTGGTAGAAAATTGTTTATATTTGAAATGTTGACACCCCAAGGTATTGTATATGGAGTGCTTTGATGCCATGGATGCAACGGTTTTAGCCCAAAACATTTGAGAAGGTGTGTGGCGGTAATTTTAATTTTTTTTATTTTTACGCCCACATTAGATTTGGACTGTGATTTAGGAGACACTGTTGTCGGTTACTGGATGAAAACTCTCCAGGTTGTTTTCTGCAAGGTCTCCTGAGTACACCCATGCCCCCCATGCATAGGTGTGCCAAGATTTTGGCAAAATACAGCACCAATTGTAGAACATAAAAATGTAGGAATAAAATGTAAAAGTCTGGTGCAGTAAAAGAAAAAAAAAACTAAACAGAACTAACTAACTAGAGTGTGAGGAAAAAATAGAAAGGAAAAAAAAATCACAGATCACGCACAGTGTGATACATCTTGAAACAGTCCCCAAGACACAGACCGGGTTGTCCAGGGCATTCTGGGCAGTAAAAGATTGTGTCTCTCCTCTGCCCCCTCTTTAAACACACCCTGCATCTTTTTTGGGGTTTCTGTTTGCCCTCAGTAGGGGGATTTTAAAAATAAAATGTGTAGCCCCAACTCTGTCCCCCATCACTGCCCGGGGAGCAGGTGCATCCTGGTACAAAAACCCCGAAATGACCTGGAGCTGAAACTGTAAAAAGGACAGCGTCACTCCGGGGTTTGCCTTTTTGCAGAGCAAAAAGGCATTGTGGGTTGCAATTTGCATCAGGTAAATTGCAACCTTTTTGTACCAGGCCCTTGACTTCCGCATAATCTGGTAGGGCTGGAGCAGCTGATCTGCCAGATCAACCCCACCCATATGCCGGTTATAGGCTTTGATGCACACTGGCTTCCTGATGCGCTCAGCTCTGCCACGTACAGAGACCTACACAGACCTCTCAGTGTGGATGGTGGATAGAAGGTATACATCCTTCTTGTCTCTGTACTTGACCGCCAACAGCTCCTCTTGGCGCAGAGCTGAGGTCTCCCCCTTTTTTAACCGGGTGCGGACAAGCTGTGCTGGGAAACCTACACGGTTCTTGCGAACAGTACCGCATGTTGCCGTATCAAAACAATACAGCAGCTTGAACAAAGGGACACTTGTATAAAAATTATTAACATACAAGTGGTACCCTTTGTTCATCAGGGGAAAAAGTAGGTCCCACACAATCTTGCCACTGGTTCCCATGTGTTCTGGGCAACCTGGAGGGTCAAGGCAACTATCCTTTCCCTCGTACACCCGGAAAGGCCTGAGTATACCCACTCTCGCTGTCACAGAGCTTATACACCTTCACTCCATACCTGGAGCGTTTGGAAGGAATATACTGCTTGAATCCCAGCCTTCCCTTGTATTTCATTAGGGATTCATCCACGCAGATATTCCTTCCAGGTGTATAAGCCTCTGCAAACCTGGCGGCGAAGTGGGTAATCAGGGGGCGGATTTTATACAGCCTGTCAAACTGGGAATGCTCTCTAGGAGGGCACAGGCTGTTGTCACTGAAGTGCATGAAACGCAAAATGTTTTCATACCTTCTACATGACATTGATTGGGGGTAAATGGGGGTAGAGCAGATGGGGCTACTGCTCCAGTAGGAGCGAATTGAGGGCTTCTTTATGATGCCCATCAGCATAGTAAGTGCCCAGAATTTCAGAAATTCTGGCACATCTAGCGGGGTCCATTGCTGCCTTGCCAAGTAGGAGTCTGGCTTCGCAGCACAATGCTGATGGGCATACAGATTTGATTGGGCAACAATGTGGCCCAACAAATCATCCCCATAAACACCTGCAAAAACTGTGTGGCATTAAATCCTGCAACATCAATATTGATGCCAGGATTTGCCGTGAAAGGAGGGATATCTGGCTTCTGGCGATGAGGCACTACCCGCTCCTCAGCTGGAGCTGTGCGTCTCCTGCTGGCAGGTGGTGGCCCAGGATCTGCATCAGAAACATCACTAGGAGATACATCAGCCAGCGTAGATGATGTATCTAGCGATGTCTCTGAGCACTTAGCGGGGTCAAAATCTGAGTCGGAGTCCGACGCAGATGCCTCAGATTCTGACGCCAGGATGGCATATGCCTCCTCGGCGCTGTACACCCTCTCAGACATTATATATAATAGATTATAAAATTTTATAATTATTATATATATATATAAGCGGATTATTGGTTCTCAAAAGAACCGTTGGGTTTCACAAGAAAATAAAAATAAACACCTAAATCTCTCTAAATCCCTCTAAACCTGCCTCAATTGTTCTAAATCTCCCTAAAATCTCTCTAAATCTGCCTCAATTTTTCTAATCTCACTAAATCTACCTAAAATCTCTAACCTGTCAAATCTGATCTCTCTCTCTCGCTCACCAAAACACAAGTGAGGAGAGGGAGGGAGAATCACAGAGGTCACGGCCAATATTTACAAAATATTGACCTGACCTGACAAATTAGAAATTTTATTTTGATTTTTTATAACTTTTGATTGGATGTTGCTAGCCTGCCTCTCTGATGAGGCAGGCTAGGAACATCCCACACAGCCCCAAGATGACCCTGCCCTTAGAAGGGCAGCGCCATCTTGGCTGTCACTTTTATTTTATTTTATTCATTTTTATTTATTTATTTTTCTTTTTTTACACTTTTTTTACACTTTTTTTTAGTCTGCTGGGTGCCTTGATCCCTCGAGGCACCCAGCAGAGCACCTGATCACTTATGTGATCGTTTTTGTACTGAGTGACACGATACCTCGTGGCACTCAGTACTTTCTGCCGCTACCGGAAGTGATCGCTCGAGGAGCGATCACGGACGGACCAGCGGCAGGTAACCATATTGCAAGGATGCCTCGATGTCAAGGCATCCCTGCAATATACTCAGAGCAGCTGGAAGCGATACCGATCGCTTCCAGCACTCTGTAGAAGTGCGGGGCACCTTTCCGGTCAAACCAGATGTTGATCGCTCCCGGGGAGCGATCACAAGAGGCCCCGGCACTTCTAACCGCCATTGCACGGATGCCTGGACTCCCAGGCAGCCTGCAATGGCGTTTGAGCTGCTGGAAGCGATCCGATCGCTTCCAGCGCTCAAAAGACCACAGGACGTACCATGTACGTCAGCGGGTCTAAAAGAGACCCGCGGCCGTGACGTACATGGTACGTCCGAGGTCCTTAAGGGGTTAAACGTTGGTATACCTACTAGGTACTGCTTTTGTTGGGTTTTTTTTGTGTGTATTTTCCACATTTATTTTTACTCACTCAAGAGATTTTCCCTGTCATGGCGAGTGAGATTATACAGTAATTATAATGACCATTACAATTTAGCTAAAGATCGAATTTTGCAGGCTTTACTGGATTTTGAGCACCTGTGCCAACGTTTTTTTTCTTGTGCTAGTGTTTGGACGGATTGCTAGTGTTGGGCAGCTCCTCCTGAGACTGATAGGAGTTTAAGCACGCAACGTTCTGTGTTGGTTTATAAAAAGTCACTTCAACAGGCTATCAATTACCTTGAAGGATTTGTCAGCCTCTCTAAATCGTCTTGTTTTTCTTCTGAGAAGCTGTCCAACACCAATGCCTTGTAAATCACCTTATTGCCTTGAACATTCAAGACATGTCAAAAACGTATATAATTATAAAATAAACCTTTATTGAATATCTGAGTACTATACTGTTCCTTATATCTTGCTTATAGGCATCTCAACAGGCCATAAAAGCAGGGTTTATATTACTTAAAAACTATGAATAATCATTATCAATGTTCATGCTCTTTATCATAAACCAGATAAGAAGCATCACTTTGTATGCAAGTTATCTCATTTGGGGAAACAAATAAACATACAGATTAACACACACACAGTACAGTAGGTGAGAGAACCCTGCTCAAGAGTTTACAATCTAAAAGGACCACTTCACTTACTGACACCTCTGCAAACAGCACATCAAAATTCCAAACTCCTTGAAAATCCTAGACCAGTGGTTCCAAACCACGGTCCTCAAGTACCCCTAACCGGCCAGATTTTAAGGATTACCTTGGGGAAATGCAGACAGAATCCTGCAATCACTGAGCAGCAAATCATATCACCTGTGCTGTCCTTCAGATATCTGACAAACCTGGCCTGTTAGGGGTACTTGAGGACCGCGGTTGGAAACCACTGTACTACAACATTAGGGCTGTGGTCAGACAAATGTTTTGCAGAGCAGAAGGAACGTCCGTGTGAGTGGACGTTCCTTCCACTCTGATGCCCATCTGGTCTCCTCGCGGAGTGTAGTTAGTGCGCTCAGCGATGCAAGGCTTGATCCTCCTATGGAGCCTCGAATGTGCATCGTAGCACTTCAACGGGGAGGCTTTCAGAATGTCCGCAGCACACCCACTGTAGCGCTCGCAATTCGTGCGCACGCTACAGTGTTAGGCCGGCCCCGTTGAAGCGCCACAACGCTGCGACGGATGCCGGGAGGCACGTCAGTACGGTCGCACATAGTGTGCTCATCTGACCCCGGCCTAAACAGAGCTCACTACCTCTCCAGGAGTATACGGGCCCAACTTCACCCTAGTCATTAGCAATAACGAGTGAGTCTTTTAAGTAAAAAGGCCACTATGCTAACGGCTCCTGTCATACTCCAGGTGAGCCACAAACCCCCTGATGCCGTTATAGCTGCATACTGTACATTTGAACTATACATTTTTGTAGGAAGGCAGCACAACTTGTGATACAGCCAGGGAATAACAACCGATTCCAAGGCTGCCCATTATTCTTCATTGCAGCCTGTAATGAGAAAAAAATTAACGGCACGAAAACCTGGTATTTTCGTGACGAAAATCACTTAATACACAAATTTAAGAAAAAATATCAGTACTCGCTTTTGATCCATGCACTTGTAATTAACTTATATGGCAAAAATAGCTTATCTACAGTGAACATATACAGTAGGGCACCTGTCTATATAGTTACGGTGTGGCTATTGGAAAGTTATTTTAGATTAACCCTCTAAATCCAGTCAATTGTTATATGGAAAATCCCTGGGCAGTGAAGAGGTTAAAATGCCTGCAATTAATATATATGCAATTTTGACCTGTGAAATTGCGAAGAAACTTGTTATTAATAATTATTGCACTGGTAAGCGTATACCGTTACAACAACGCTTATTAGAGATTAATTTGAATAGATGAGACACAAAAATTATATTTCCAAATCATGTATCATCACTTCACTGCAGCAACTATTACCTGATTGCAGTTACACAGGAGCAGGTAAGGGAACATATATGCACCGTTATCTATCCAAGGATTTATTATGGTGCTTGCATGCACCATAATTGTATCTTCGCGATACAGGGAGGAAAGAGGCAATTAACACTCATGCTGATGTCTCCTGTACTCACCAAGACATCTGCTTGAAACATTTTACCACCAAATAATGGTAATCTTGCAACAAAAAAGCGAGCAATGTGTTTCATTTCTAGGTGCCCCCAGGAAGAGCTAGCTTCAAAGTTGGAGTTAATACTGAACTACACTTTACAAATCGAACTTTTATTTGTTATGCTTGCACAAAAAAAGCCTCCTTGACAGCCTCGCTACAGAAATATAACCCATTGTATATTTTAATGGGCTAGAGCACCACTCCAAATAAAACTGCACAGCTAGCATTTTCCGCAAGTATGGTCAATCCAAGATTAGGAAGACATAACATTTAATAATAAATAAACTTGATTAATTTGTATATTGTGTTCTTATCTTTCAGGTTCAGAATCCTCAGAAATAATATTTATTTTGCAAGATGTGCAACACAGCACATAAACGGTACAGCTTTGCATTCTGATAGAAGACGTTAGTGGTACTGGTTTGTAATTGCTGGTATTAATTCCATTCAGAACATGTTAGATTTGTGAGCTAAAAAAAAAGATTAAAAGTCAAGCTCAATAAAGACTTAAGGAAAATATCGTTAAAAATTGTTAGCATGCAACAAATACCAAATATTTAGAAACATAGAAAAATGTCGGCAGATAAGAACCTTTCGGCCCATCTAGTCTGCCCAATTACATGGATACTTTACCTGGATTTATCTTTTGTTTAGGATAGCCTTATGCCTATCCCATGCCTGCTTAAATTCAATTACTGTTTTAGCCTCTACCACTTCAACTGGAAGACTGTTCCATGTATCCACCACCCTCTCAGTAAAATAATGCTTCCTGATGTTACTTTTAAACCTTTGCCCCTCTAATCTAAGACTATGTCCTCTTGTTTTGCTACTTTGTTTCCTTTTAAATATACTCCCTTCCTCTACCTTGTGGATTCCCTTTACGTATTTAAATGTTTCTATCATATCTCCTCTGTCTCATCTTTTTTCCAAGCTGTACATGTTAAGATCATTAAGCCTCCTTCAAGCCGTACACCATTTTAGTAGCCCTTCTCTGAACTTTCTCTAAGATGTCTATATCCTTCTGGAGATACGGTCTCCAGTACTGCACACAGTACTCCAAGTGAGGTCTCACCAGTGCTCTGTACAGTTGATTTTAAAAATGGAACTGTTAATGACCTGTTGAGATAAATATCAAAAGTTGTCTTTTTTCCTTAAATTCTAAATAAAATATAAGAAAGGACTCAGCTTGGGCACCATCTGTGGTCAATGGGATACTCCACATATGTGATGTACCTGTTGAAGTGCCCGTGTGGTCTTACCTATGTTGGAGAAACCACACAGAAGGCGAAGAATCACTTTATTAAGCATAAATCTGACATCAGAACAAAAACGATTGAACTTCCAGTTCCACAACATTTTATTGAATGTGGACATGACACCTCTCCGTTGCGGTTCCAAGTTATTGACGAGGTACCAAGGTTGACGAGAGAAGGTGACCGAGAGAAATTTCTTAAAGGAGAGAACAGTGTTGGATATATCATTTAAATACAATGTCCCCATATGGTCTCACAAGGGAGGCGAACTAATCGCCCTTTTTAGAAGTTGTTCTCTATACCTTTATGTATCCATCTCTTACTTTTTATACATTGTAATTATTCTGTATATTTTATATTGTTCAAAAATCTTTCTTATTATCTTTCTTACTAGTATAAGAACTTTTGTGGATAACTGCAGCGTTAAGATCAAGTTCGTTCCTTACAAACTTCGGCGCTATTTTTTTGGAAACTTTAGATAGGTGTATGTCGGTTACCTGGTATGTAATTATAATGATAAAAGGTGATTTGTATTAATAATGATGTTAGGAGTCTTTCCAAGGAATAATATGCTCCATATTGTTTTTAATCACAGGGCTAAATAGGTGTAGGTTGCCTCTCTGATTGTTAATTGATGATTGATTGATTGATTTATTATTCAATTGATAATGCTATTTAATTGAGGTAAACACATGTATGATTCAGACTTGACAAAGACCGGTTGGTCGAAACGTCATAATTTTTTGCTGGTGATGGAATAAATCCAGTTGATTTAATACTTTGGTCCAATGGAATATTTATTCTAAATAAAATATGTAATTATTATAAAATTAAGCTTATTACATACGTAAAAGCGTAGGGTCCTTTTCTAAGTGGAGTATGTTGCAAAATGACATCCCCAGTAAGGCACTATTGCTGCAGGTGATTTTACACTTGAAGTACTAGGCATGTTATTCCTACTAATCCTACTACTGGCCATGATTACTGCTAGTGGCTCCTGGCTAGTAGTACCCTCTGAAATCCATAGACTTTCATTGAGCTTTATCTTATGAACAAAGCAAGAGCATCGGAATGAGATCGCAACCCATTGCAGTGTTCCACATAAGGACACCTGGGGACTATCAGGGTTATTCAGAGAGCGGTGAAAAGCAAGAAAATGACCGGAGAATGAAAATTCTAGGTCAAATAGGGAAACCAGAAAAATTCTCCCATTCATCTCACTTTCCAAATCGGCTATTTTGACCTAGAATTTTCCATTCCCCAGTCATTCTCCTGCTTTTCACCTCTCTCTGAATAACCCTGTATGTGACCTTGCACCATAAGAATATGGTAGATCAATGTGAGAATTTCAAGGCACCTAATAGGTGAATATAGATTTGTGGGTGTTCCTTTTTTTAATTCTTTGGGAAGAAACCTTGTATGTTTCGATAAGTTCGCTATGACGAAGTACAGTTGTACCATTGTCCCTCTGGAAAAAGATGATGGCCATAGAGAAAAACCATAAGTAACAAGTTAAACAAGAAGCTAAAATGGTGTTGGTATATTCACTTTATGGACAAAATACATTCAGGGTTATTCAGAGAGCAGTGAAAAGCAGGAGAATGACTGGAGAATGGAAAATTCTAGGTAAAAAAAGCCAAACCAGAAAAATTCTCCCATTCATCTCACTTTCCAAATCAGCTATTTTGACCTAGAATTTTCCATTCTCCAGTCATTCTCCTGCTTTTCACTGCTCTCTGAATAACCCTGATTGTTTTATTCTGGAAAGGCTTTTGACAGCTTCCTCCATTAAAATGTCAGCAAGTTCTCATTTCCGAGAGTGGACTTTTGATTTTCCTTAGACTTATGTAAAGATTCAAAGAGGGAAATATCGAAGTGATAACGGAGTTCTACATGTCATCCTTTTTTTTTTTCTCCTTTGCATTATTAGCATTCAAACGCTTTTGTGCAACTTTATGGGCAGTGCAGACTAAGTTCGTAACAGAACACACATTTAGGGGAAAGTAAACTGGGAACTAATAGGATATTGTTTTCTGCCAAGTGTTAAATTGGTGTGTATGTTACAATTTCCCACATCATCAGTAGCGTACAAAAGGGAGGTGGGGGAGGGGGACGGACCATCCCAGGTGGCAGCCAGGTAGAGGGGTACATATAGGGCTACATTACAATCCCCGCGTTAAAACGGCAGCGCTAGGGAGAAAAACTACCGCCCCCGTTTTACTGGAGGATTACAATGCAGGCGATTAAAAAGCTGCCTGCATTGGTAGCGGGCGCTATGGTCCGGGATGCTAGCGGCAGCACTGCGCGCCGCCGCGAGCATCCACTCGATGGAGTCCATTGGACTCAATTGAGCCAGATGCAGGCGGTCACATGACCTGACGAGTTTCTCGCCTCGCTAGATCCGGCTGGTCGGCATAGTGATACGCAGGGGGAAACTGAGGAACTTTATCCCCCAGTCTCTCCCTGCTCTCAACGGACGGAGGTGGACAGAGCCGCGGGACGGGAGGTGAGTGTCTGATTTTTATTTTTTTATTTTTACGGATGGTGTTAACGGATTCTGCAGAAGCGGAATCTGTTAACACCAAGTCCTGGCTGTGGTTAACTTTCCGCTAACCAGAGCCGGACGTTAATCAGCGTTAGGACTTTGTAATCCTAACGCTGATTAACACTTTGCGCTCCCTATACTTAACATGGGGAGCGCAAAGTATAGTAAACTCGCGCTGAAAAGCACAAGGTACCAAACGCAAATGGGTTACTTAACCCGTTAGCGTTTGGATTGTAATATGAGGTAGACACCGCGGCTAACGTTAATGCTCACGCAGGTGAGCGGTAACGTTAGCACCAAGATTGTAATGTGGCCTATAGCTGGCTGTCAAACAACATCCGCTCGGGGCAGACTGACTGTCAGTCAAGCACTACCCAGGGCCCCTCATGGCTTGTGATAC
Organism: Leptobrachium leishanense; assembly: GCA_009667805.1. Classification (NCBI taxonomy): domain Eukaryota; kingdom Metazoa; phylum Chordata; class Amphibia; order Anura; family Megophryidae; genus Leptobrachium; species Leptobrachium leishanense. The sequence continues at coordinate 265,194,792 of CM019066.1, read as the reverse complement.
CTTCAGGTTCAGGGCGCGCCATGCTGAAAATACATCATCTATCCACATCCACTCACCAGCAGCTGTCCTATTTAGTCCGTGGGGGTTATTGTGAAAGTGTGATCAGTCATTGCAAGTCTGTGGTCAATGTTTTTTTTGTATGCGTTTGTGTGTGTTCGAGTGTTGTCAGTGGGGGGGTCATTGTATGTGTGAATGGGATCAGTAGGGGGGCCATTGTATGTGTGTAGTCAATGAGGAGGGTTATTCGCTGCTGAGCCATTTGAACTCTGTGTGCCGAGCTCATTTTGGCCATTTTGAGCTCATCGTGTTTTGAAGTCAGGTTTTATTTTCAGACCCAGACAAATAATATATCCATTTTTCAGCAGACCCGGGAGATTCAAAATAAATTTCTATTTGTATATGTCATGCTCCATCAGAATGCTGTAACAAAAAATTTCAAAGTGTAAATTTCCATTCAGATTTCAATCATTTATGACTTGTAAATTTATTTTTCAACATTTTATCATCCATACCTTTGTGGTTATATATTCTATGGATTAGTCTTTATGAAAAACAAAATCATAAATGGAGAACATGTTATTCTTTTTTTTCCCCAAAAACTTGCAATGTTCACCAAAACGGAAAAAATGAAATTTTTTGTATAGGGGTTATTCAGAGAGCACCGAAATTTCAGTGCTCTCTTGTTCGGCGCACTTCGGTGAGTTCAGTTCACAGACCCTGCAGTGAATTCAACATTCACCACAGGGCCCCCGAAGTGCGCCAAAGCGATTCCAAACACCACCGATCAACCTGCCGAACACAGCCACCAACTGACAGACCGCCGCCAAATTATTTTAAATTATCATCCTATGACCCCCTTTTTTATGCATTATTAGGCAGATACTGCTGACAGCATTTGCACAATCAATATTTTTAAGAATTCCGAGGAACTCTATTGCACTCATACGTACCACACCTTACTGTGAGTTTTATTGCTGTGAAGTGTGGAGCTCTGATCTACAGTGTGTATAAGTGTATCTTATAAACCTGAAAAGTGATTGGCAGCTTCCCACGTCTGCCAAACAGAGCTTCTGTACTGCGACGCAGCTTTAGCTGCAACCCAGATAGCAAGGATAACTTGCCACAAACTTGTGGCTCGTTTGATTTGTAAGTCTTGCAAACTTGCTGCTAATTTTCACTGGCAAGTAGTTAACTTGCAGAACACTTGTAGCACAAATTCTAGTTGACACTTTTTCAATTTGTAGCAAATTTGCTTTGCAAGTCTCTAGTAAGTCATTACCTGCTTGCTCTCCTAAAGCTCTGCCTCTTCCTCTTCCTTCCCACAGCTCACAACACAGAGGCACCACCACTCCAGACTCTGCACTGCCACCCAGTCCTAGGCCCAAACTTATTCATTCCCCTCCACCTGTAGCCACTTTATTCTAATCAACCTGTGGCTTGCTATTCTCTCTCTAGCCACCAGATCCACACTCCCCTGCTCCCCTTCTGTTTCACTTACCCCTGTCCTTTAGATTGTAAGCTCATGGGACGTCTAGCTGAGCACTTGTGTAAAGTGCTGTATCAGTAGGACAATTATCCTAAGGGCAGGGCCATCTGCTCCTTATGTGTTTTAGTATGTCTCATGTCTGCACTCCCCCATTGTACAGCGCTGCGGAATATGCTGGCGCTTTATAAATACAGAATAATAAATAATTATAAGAGCAAAGTTACAATGGCAAGTCTATAGCAAGAGCTCTGCAAGTCAGCACAAGAGCTCTTAGAGTCTGGTGAGGGAATAAATTAAACCCACCAGTCTCTCTCATGACTGGTAAGCAGCATGAGCATATGCGGTTGCATAGAAGGCAGTTCTTGGTTTAATTAGGTAGCACTCACTCACCTGACCAGAAGTGCCGTGATGTGGCAGGTGAGCTTACACTTTAATGGCCATTCAAGTAAACTAAAACCTCTGTTTTGTTTTGCATGGAGGTACAGGGGTGAGGGCAAATGACAATCTTTCTTCTTGTTATGTTTTACAATACATTGAGACTGAACAACATTTGACAAACCAGTACAGGAGGAAATGAAGGCCCTTTTCCCTTGAGAACTTACAAACTAGAAAGGTTGGGGGGTGGAAACACAGTGTCCGGGAGTGTGCAGACACATTTCCGACCCCTGCCTTTGACAGGTTGGCAAAATGCTGCCTCTGACAAATGACACCTGGAGCAGCTGCACCTCCCTGCTCCATGGGCGGGCCGGCCCTGGAGCCAGGGGAGAAAACAGGCAGATGCAGAAGCAGTGTGCTTCAAAAGGAGGAGAAGGAGAGAGATGGGGTGGAGGGAGGTGCTGTTAGGTATAGGTAGGAGAGAGCAAATTTCCAACCCCGCCACCATATTTCTCACCCAGTCTAGGGGTATGTCTGAAGTGTAGACCGCAATGTGTGGGAGCAGCAATGATAGCAATGACACAGGGATTTAGCCAGGTTTCTGTGACTGCTAGGAGGTTGAACGAGTTGTAGAGGGAAAGGTCTTGGATAGCTTTGAGTTTATTGCACACAGAGCGAGCGTTCCACAGAACGCAGGAGAAAGAGGACAGGCGCTGAGGGCTTACAGCAATGAGGTTGCTTGGAGTTGTTACTTGTGTGGGAAATAGAAAGGGAGGGAAGTAGTGGACTTGTTGCGGGGCCAGGGTTAGGAGAGATGTTGCCTGCATAAAGTAACTGCAAGAGAGTAAGAGAAAGTGGGAATGGGATTTGTGTGAGTGGGAAGGATTGTAAGCCAGAGAATTAGAGGGAGACCAGTCTCTGTAGAAAAAAAGGAGTTCATTGTAGGCCATCATGTGGGAAGAGAGAAGGGAAGGAGAGCTATAGATAGTGGAGGGGTTGATGGTACAGGGGCATGTGTTCTATTTTCTGAAAAAGGCAGAAGTAAAGAGTAGAAGAGAAAGAGAGAGCATTGTGCAGCAGTGTGCTTACCAGATTTAGCATGTGGCCCTTGCAGCTCCTCCCTCCAATGTCTTAACTCCTGTCTTTAACTCCACTTAGACCAGGCCACTTGGGACAAGGCTGAGAGCCCCGGCTCAGAGAGCCTGTTCCTGGTGACACATGCAGTGCAGTTCAGTTTTAAGTGATTTAAATAAAACCTATAGATTTTATAGAAGCATATGTTGGCAGAAAATATATAAGGAATCTATATCCCTATAAATTAAACTAAAGTGAACCCCAACATGGCACGTTTAATATGAATATGTTCCTCTCGTTTTGATGTGCATTAATGCTAGGCTCCTGGGGCTTAGTAAGTAGTATTGCAAGAAAGTGACTTAACTCAAATAACTCTAAAAGGTCAGTTTCTGGACTTTGTTGTTCTTTTGAGTGATTTAAATTTTCCTCTGCTTTCACTGCTTCAGTCATGCCTTTTAACAAGTAACAGACACATGCAGAAATTTAATTTGAGCAATGTCTTCATAATGTAAACAATGCAATTCAAAAAAGTATTAGAACACATTTAATTAGAGTGGGATAACAGAAAACCGTAAGATGTATAAAATAAACTGTCTAAACATGTACATGTTTAGTTACTTTTATTGGAACATTTTGCAAACCCATTTTGAACCTGAACCAAAATCAATACTGTATTGTTCATTAAACTTATACTATAAAATATATTCTTTCTTTTTCTACAGAGGGACTGAATATATCACAAATAGCAGTTTTTATTTTATCATTACACAGGTCACGACCCTTGTTTTACATAATATCATACGCTTTTCAAATCAAAAAAACTGAACATGACGTGATTTATTGTAGTGCCAAATTATTCATCTCTTTTAAAACCATCCGTCTGTATTTCTGCTCTAATCTCTCCATATATTCTAGATGATCTCCGACATGAAATCCATGGATTGATTCTTCCTGCAAGGAATCAGAATAAAAGACAATTAATTTGAATAACAAATGCGCTTTTGTTCCAACATCTTTACTATATATATTTCTGTTTATTTTGAGGTTTAGTTGTTATTACTAGGTATCAATCTACATTTTTAACCAGCAAGCTAATGTTTTACAATGATTGATTAACCCCTTCACAATCATGATCGAGTATAGTTGGTTGTCAAAAGCAGGAGCGCAACATCAAGTATACTGGTATTTTTCTGGAGCAATGCAACGGAATTTCTGTTGCAAATGAGCTCCAAAATGTTTCACACTTTCAGCTCGTCGGACAGGTCAGCCGGTGGTAAAATATTTTCTCCAAAAAAAAAAAAATGTTTTGAAAAGCTTGGAGGTTCCTTTTTCCTTCAAGGAAACACGGAAATCAAGCTATAAAGTAGATGTAGTAACGTTTTCTGGCCAGTAGAGGGCTTACCCAGTGACACTTCTCTTATTTATTATTCAAAATGTTTTTATTACAATTTAAAATATGCCTGTGACAGCCTCACCAATTGTAATATTGCAAAGGTTCAAGAGGCAAAAAGTAATCAACACTGCCATACATGAGCAATTGCAACAATAAGAGGCACAATTATCAACAAAAGGAACACAAAACTAAAGAACATACAGATGAATACATGGTACGAACCGCAGTGTAAAAGGAGTCTGAATCCAATAAAGAAAGCATGTCCATTGGGGCAAGGGGTCTATGAATTTACATGAGAGGGTGGTTGTTTTCTGCATATTTTTACTGTGGGTAATGGAAATTGATTTTCCATAAAACCAGTGTATCCAGCCAGTGGATTTATGAAAAATCACTCCGTAACGAATGCGTTAAAAGATAAGTTTTACTTTTATTCTTTTCCCCAACTCAAACTCAAACAGGATCAAAGTCAATCCATTTTTTTCCTCACAAAGTCAAATTTTACTTTCAATGTAATATTACAGTCATTTATTTGAGAAAACAAATAACATTCAATCAACACTAAAACGTCTACAGAGAACTGCATTTTAGCCTTTATGAAAAGCTATGATTTCACGAATTTGGTTTTGTTTTGCATTTTTATATTAGCTTGCAAAACAAATATAACTTGGCCGGTACTACTTGAAAATGTTGTCGAAGATCAAAGCTCAGGAGAATTCCCCCCCCCCTTTAAAAAAAGTAATCGTACATTATGCAGAAACGTTGAAATATGCATGTATAAATAAAGTAATAAATAGAAACATAAGCATTGTTAGTTTCACAAGGACAAGGTACTGGAGTCACTTTCCTGCAGACATTTGATGAGATGAAATAGGATTGATTAATCATGGTCTTTACATCAAAGACTTTCCATTTCTCTCCCTAAATCTAGTGTTTTACTTACAAACTTGTTTATACTCCAGTTCCAGCAAAACAGTCAGCCTATAAAATACCACATTCAAAACATTTACGATAAAACTACAAAAGGCTACACTGTACATGAAAGGCTTTCTACTTATCTTCCATTTCTTTCATAAACTTGCTTTAAAGACAGTAAATTATATGGATTCTAGGTATGTCCTATAGGAAAACATGCACTTTGTATTATGTGCGTATTCATGAAACAAAGACAAAACAATGCTAAAAAAATATAAAAAAACCTAATACTGAAGATACTAAGGGCTAGTTAACCTCCCTGGTGGTCTATTTATTCAGCAACTTATTTGCTGAAAGCGGTCATTTTTCTTTTTGCCCCCCCCAGCGGCATCCCGAGTGTGGCTCGGGGTTAAATTCCTATGTTGGAAGCGGTAACCCCGAGCAACACTCGGGATGCAGCTGGATACATCACCTCTCCCTGCGCTCCCTCGATGTCCCCAGCTGCCTCCTCCGGCGACCGCGACCTTATACTTCCTGGTTTCCTCCTCGCGAGAAGGAATCAAGCAAGTAAAACGCTGCGATCGCTGGAGGAGGCTGCAGAGATCAGCGAGGGAGCACACGGAGAGGTGATGTATCCAGCCCGAGTGTGTCTCGGGGTTACCGCTCTCAGCGGTGAAATTTAACCCCGAGACGCACTCGGGAACACCGCCAGGGAGGTTAAATAGTGACTTGCTATTGGATAAATTGTGTTACCCATTAGCAACTCACGATCAGCTTCTGTATCCAGATGGAGCCACAGTGTTAGCAGCTCAAGTTGGAACATTTAGGAGATGCTGATTGATGGGATACTGGCAGCAGTGCTACTCTTCGACACTTGTATTAGCTCCTGGAGTCCATAGGACACCATAGGAGAGAAGCATGATTCTGTGCAAGTTCTGCGTGAGTTCACATATGAACGGTCAGGTCAGAACCGCCAAAGGACACCAAGAACCATTTGGTCTCAGTGTTCTGATGTATACGTTGAGAGGATGTAGCAGATCGCACCCCCTGCTGCATTTTTTGGCATACTTATTTTAAAGTGTTAAAAGAGTTTGCAAAATCGGTATCTTAAAACAAAGCTGTGAGAGTTGGTATTCTTTGCGGTATACTGGCTTTAGCCAAGAAGAATGAGCTGCGTGGGAGTAGTTAGTTTGCGGCTAGCCAGAGAAGAACAATTTGCTCCTATACAAAGCATGTGGCTTTATCAGAATAGAGGCTTGAGCAGGAATAGGTATTTCTCCTAAATCAGTGTTTGATTTACCATTGCCTTTCATTGTTGAATGTGAATATTTACACAAACACCAAAAAAAAGAAAAGCAAGCATGAATAAACATACAGGGTTAATAAGAGAGCAGCGAAATTTTGGTGCTCTCCCGTTCGCTACACTTCAGCGAGTTAAAGTCGCAGACCCTGTGGTAAATTCAGCATTCACCGCAGGGTCCCTGAAGTGCAGTGAATTGACCCGCTGAACGAATTGAAAAACCACCACAAAGCTGCCGATTTGATGGAAAAAACGCCGAATCGATCTGAGAAACTGCTGAATGCATCCTACGATCTGCCGAATTGATCTGAAAAATGCAAACAAGCCACCGAACGGGGTAAAAAAAAACAAAAAAACCCTGCAACTATTAAAAGGTGTTTTCAAAAAAAGCTACTGCATGAAAAAGCCTGGAAATAAAGTTCCCATGAATAATAATAAAATGTTTTGTTACAGAAAAAAAATGCCATTAATACACTTTTTTTAAAAGATAAAAAAAAAGGGAGATTACGCCAAAAAATCTCGAAAAATGCCTAAACAATCTTAAAAACTAAATACATAAAGAGACTTTTTGCTGCAAATGAGAAGAATAAACAGTTCAATAAATAATAAAAATGGGGATTTTTTTTTTTTTTTACACATTGAAACCTTTAAGATTCAGCCTGCTTAAACCTGTGGAATGAAACCAACGAAAATCAGGGTATTTCACGGATATTTCGGTGCTGTTCAGTGTTCTCTGAATAGATTAACCATTACTTCTCTATGGAGATTTCACTGTCGAACAGCACTGTATTTCACAGGCAATTCGCCAATATTTGGCGAACTGACAGCTTTTTGCATAGCCGAATAACCGCGAAATTGCACCATACAGGGAAATGCACTGTTCGGTGCAATTTCATAGCCAATTCAGTGCTCTTTGAATAACTCCGATAATCATATTCCGAAATAGTCTTTTTTTTCTCTTTAGGCAAATAGTAAGCATACAAGTAAATTAAGGACCAACTAAACAACTCCCCAAATACTCCTTAACTGGGATAGATAGCCAAAACGTTGGGGTACCTTGCCTTGGCTATCAGGAGTCGGTTTGTACTGACCCACTTTACGTGTTTGCTGCTTTTTGCATTGTGCTTTCCCTAATATTGCATATTTCATATGGTTCATGTATTTGGTTTTCCTTGTGTTTATATTTGCTGCGACAGCCTGTCACTATATGCTGCATGTTGAATGCTGTAACTATATGTAACATTTGCCATTGTGATAATATTACTCTTGTTACTGACGTTCTACATTTTTGTATTTAATAAAGATATTTAGGCTGGGGTCAGACCAGCGCACTTTTAACGTGCGTTCTAGCGCACATAATTACGGCCGCACTAGCAGCAGATGACGGGCAATGACGGCCAATATACGATGTACGGCCGCACAAAAGTCCGGCCGTGCAACGCAAGTGGAATTTGAACGCATTTTTTTGAGAACGCAGAACCGCTAGTACTGACGTACTGAGTGCGCAGCTGCGGCATAGCGGCGTGTTTGCGTGATTAGGAGATGTCAGACACTGCTAATGTCCAGCCTACATAACGTCCAGACGCAAGAAGAGTTTTATTGACGATCTGTACAAAATCACGCCCGAAAATGCGCATCGTCTGACTGTTTTTGCGCATTCCGTGAAAAAATACGTCAATGCGTTCGGACGCACTTTTTCACGTTCGCAGGGAAAAATGCTTTCGTCTGACCCTAGCCTTATTATTATACTTTTGTTATATATTATTTCATGGTCGTGCCATCTTGATTTGTCGTTAAATTTGAATCTTATCATTCTATGTACTGTTCTGCTTTGTTGTGAAATAAATTAAAGGAGGGGATGTTACAACAAATGGAGATATTTAATTGTATTTCTGGAAAACTAAAATCCCATAAATAAACGTACCTGTCTGTCACTGGTTCACTTTAAGCTCAATTTTCTCCTTAATCGTTTTTTGGACATATATATCTTTGCACATTTTTGCTGTATCAATGACACTAAGGACTGAAGTGAACATAGACGCAAAGGGAAAAAAAGTCGCTAAGTAAAGCCCAAGGTATTCCTTAGCCTGAAACAAGCAAAGCCTGTGGGTAAATTTCCTAATGCAAATAAAGATTTGATTCAATGAAGCTACGCACTGCTTTATCTAAATTGCTATTCCATAATCATTACTCGCAAAAAGAGGGCAAAGGATTCATATCTAAACAGCGCTAAAGAACATGTTAGGATTTATTGCAACAGATTAAAAAAACAGTAAAAATGCATGTAAATTTAATTCAAGCGATTCTGCGTGACTGCAGCTGATCTATACTATGTCTGCGCTTTTATTAATTAATGTACAAAGTTCTCTGTTTATGACTTTAAAGTTTTCAGTGTGCTGTACAAAGCATAATGTATTGAAATACGTTCAGCACTAAAGTGATAAATGCAAAATTCATGAATCCAAATGAATGTTGCTGCATAAATATGGAGTTTTCATTGCTTTGAGACCCAGTAAAGTAAACAGAATGCTGAAGTGCAAATGCACTTGAGAACAATGCCAGCGTATGTGTGATACTTGTCCTGCAGCCTGCTATATTAATAGTTAAGTTACTTGCTGACTCACATCTCATAATCACCTCATAAAAAACTGGTTAAAAATGTAACAGTACAGCCTGCAATAATAAGAGTGTAATGGGAGCACAAATTAGGGTGTAGTCATTAATCTTTCGGTTTATTAGTAGTATTAACCTTCATATACACATATTTCAAGGGTCCACTTTCATACATTAGAGAAAGAAAGAATGAGAGGCTGTGCTTGGTTCTTGAGATGCAATGTTGCCACTCACATTTATTTCTACTTCAGAATAAATGGGAAGAACGTCAGTGGGAATAAATGTGTGTGGCACCAGAGCACCTCATGAACCAAGATCAGCCGCCTGCTCTTTCATTTTCTATTTTACCTCAGGACCCATTTATTTGAGGTTTTCCAAAGAGGCTTGCTGCTGCTGAGAGTAACATTATAAAACACATAGCAGCAAGCTCCCGACCCACATCTCTACCTGCCACATTCATACATGAAGCTTATCTTAACATGGACCAATCCTGCTAGAAAACACAATGGCCTCTGTTTCAGCTTAACGGATAGTAGGGAACTGCAAAAGTCATCACAAGGGAAAAACCCATGGAGGTTCCCTATTACCAGTTAGCCACTATATTCAAGGCCGGGTCATAAATTAGGCCAACTAGGCAGTTGCCTAGGAAGCCACTAGCAGGGGGGGGGGGCGCACCACTCTGGGCTAATATAGCCATGGACACTATGAAAAAAGTTATGTCCCGTCTGTTTAGCAGTGTCACGGGGCTTGCAGCAGCCCCCTCCTGCTGTTAGTTCAGCACAGCTGATAGCATGAGACCTCTCTGCATATAGGCTCACTCCACTGTCTCACAATGAGCTGCTAATTGAACAGTCCGTGCTAGGCAACAAAGATGGCAGTGAAGGGATTTGTTATATCCGGTATCCTGCATGTGCTGCCTGCAAATGCTTAGAGACCTCACAAGATTATGGAAGTATTAGGGTAAAAGAGAAAATATTTGGTGTTGCAACACTAGGGGGGCCCGCAAAATGTTTTTTTTTCCTAGGGTGGTAGAAATCTTTGCACTGGCCCTTGCTATATTTGTGTCTCAACTAGAAAGATGAGGGGAACCACTAATACCGGCTGGGTGGGGTAGAGGTAATGTCACCGCTCTGCATGGAGAGAGCCTGTGGAGTCATGGGTTCGATCCCAGCCAGCAACCTCTCCAGTAAGTGTCCTTGGCAAGACACCTAACAGTACATACTCGCCACCCAGGACATACTTGAAAACGAGAGAAATCTCAATGTATCCTTCCTGGTAAAATCCTTTCACAAAATTTTTTTTAAAAAAATACTATCAACAGCACCTTGTGGCAGTGCTGGTATCGAGACCTGGACTCCATAGGGCTTTGTGGCGATTTATGCTGCCCTGAACAAGTTGAGGTTGCACAGTCAGCAGAAGACCATTTGTTCCTTCTGCATACGACCAGAGGAGATGGTGGATCACACCGTCTTCTGCACATTTTTTGCAACCATTTATTTTACATGTTAAGTCAGTGGTCCCCAACCCTGGTCCTCAGGGCAGATCATATCACCTGTGCTGTGCTTCAGATATCTGGCAAAACCTGGCCTGTTAGTGGGTCCTGTGGACCAGGGTTGGGGACCACTGTGTTAAGTGATTTTGCAGAAGTAAATAGGGAGCTGCTAATGTTTAGTAGTTTGTGCCCTTTGTTTACATTTCTGGCTTGCTAATAGCGGCTCAGGGATCACTATTTCGCAATGGCAAAACAAATACACAGGACCCTATTCTCTTTTTAGCACTAAAATATGACGCTAATGGGGAAAATATGTGCCTGCAGGTTTCCATGTAGCATCCCCATTTTAGTGTTAGATTCTGAGGAAGGTGCTACTTTGGCATCATGTCCTGGAACAGAGCGACATCCTCAGGGATACTCGCGGTAGTGCTTCATACCACAGTGTGAGTATAACCTCCTGATGTCCATAGGACTCCATGGAGAGAAGCACTGCCTGGCCATGAGCGAGAGCAAGATTGTGCAGCACTGTGGAGTGAGCATAGAGGGAGACTGGGGACTAATTGCCCCCAGTCTCACTCTGCTCCCGGCGGCAAAAAGCAGTGGATTGGACCACCATTCTCGCCCTGGAATGAGAGGGGAGTATTGGATTTATTGGGGGGTGTTTTGGTGGTGTTAGATGATTCCGCAAAAGTGGTAGCACCAGCTTTTAGGTCACGTTAAAAATTGTTTAGCCCATCGGTGCGGTAATTAGCACTAGGACATTGCAATACCTTACTTATCCTAACGCCAATTACCGATTGCGTTCCCCACGTGAAGTATAGGGTGCACAAAGTACAGTAAGTTTGTGCAAGCTAGTGCAGTCACCGATGCACCAATGGATTTTACAGGGCTTTAGCATCAGGAAGGTAATATGGATGGCATGCGTTAAAGTCACTTATCCTGGCATTAATGCTTACTCACCCGAACGTTACAGTTAGCGTTCAGTAGGAAAGAGGTCCCACAAAGTGTAACTGCAGCAGTTAAAAAGCAGCGGTCATCAAAATGGACGTTTGCCAGTAGAGAATAGATCAAGTGGTATGCCAATATTGCAATAATGATGATAATTGCACATGTGTTGAATAAATTCATTCAGCATTAATTACGAAGAGGTAAATAACACGTTTTCTTTTCTGATTGCTGTCTCGATGGACACCAAATTAAAAGTTCACCATCTGGTTGTCATTGGAAAATGCAATAATGTAATATGACATTTGAATTTTTAGCAAAGCAATAGGTTATGTGTAATATAACGGAAAACATTCCACAACAAATTATTCTACGTTTGCTAGACGTTGGGATCTATGACACATTTTTCAGAAGGCACTTTCTATCGTCTTGCAAACCGTGTAACACTATGTTAATGAAAGCAATATAGATGAGATTCTAATTCCGTGCATAGAATGCAAATGGAATGCAGTCATGCATATTTTCTCCCACATGATATATATTCTCACTTCAAGTAGCAATCAGACACGTTACATCTCTGTCGGCTGAAGTCTTTCCTATAATTTGGTGCAAGAAATGGAAGTAGCACGCATTCCAATTGATCTCTTTAATAACAATGAACGCGGCTCGGAAATCTTTAGTTTTAAATATAACATCTAATGCTATGACAAAAAAAAGGATTAGACTTATCAAGTTTTCATAGTTAGCCTAAATTAAACTGTAACATAATAAAGGCATCGTCAGATCCCTTTTCAGACAAATTAGCACTTTCACTTCACATTGTTTAGCTGTGATGTGCTTCAATAATGCATTGATTGAGTCAGGGTTTACTTAACATAATAGATATTCACTTTCAAACCCAAAGACGTGTATACACATTTATGCATTGGAAATAATAAAGCAGTGTTTTCATAAACTTTTTGACCCCTTCAAAACAAAGTGATTTTCCAGAAAACCTTTTAGGATTAGGAACAAGTTTTTTTTTTCGGAAAATCATTTTTAATGAATTACACAGTAAGAACTATTTGGAAATATTCCCAATGTATTCCTTACTGTATTACCCTATCTGGCAGGCAGATGTCGCAATCTACTGGCCAAAAGGATCTACTGCAACACTGGGTTCATGCTGGACCTGCTGTCGATGTGTGTTTTAGACATATTTTCCAGCTGGTTTTAAAGGGTGTTAGCACCGCAGGTATCATGCCGTGGTGCTAAAACATTAGGGGCATTCAGGGGCCCAATTGCAAAGGAATTTTGCATGCAATGAACGAAATTCCTTTGCATTGCTCCAGTAGAATACCATACTAACTATACTTGATATCAGGGCACCAACAGTTACTTTGCAGATCGAGCATAGTGGATATTAGTAATGAATGGTGTTAATGCAGAATTGACGTTCCTGTATAGGAGTTGAAACATTATGATGACACTACAGCTCGATGTGATAAAGTTTGCAGTGGAGCCTTGCTACATATATGAATAGGACACAGAATGTAGAATTGCTGAGAACTCTTCATTTGCTGCCTTTAAGGTACTTAAAAAGGTTATTCACAAAGCACTCATGTTTGCTGGCATTGCAGCACCAAGAAACGCAGGCATTTCACAAAAGTATGATCCAAGGAGCAACAAGAGAAGCTTTACTGTGAAACATCTTCTGTCACGCTTTAAAATAAACCTTTTTAATTGTTCTTCATATATCTGCAACGTAATACACATAATAACAACTATGAAAAGAAATGCATTTCCAAAGCAAAAAAATTATCCAAATACATACAATAACTGTTTTCATGCTTTAAAACAATAGCCTATTACAATAATTTCAATAAAAATGCTGCATCATTAAATCTTTTTGTACTCCTGACACAAATGGGAGAGGAACAGCTCTTCTCCATTGGCTGTTTATCTCTGACAGTTTATGTGAGTGGTTGACGGCTATGTCCATCGCAAATCGCATACACTGGACTCAAAACCATCACAATAGCTATCACTAAAATTACGGCAGCAATGAATTTCCTGCAAATAGTCTTCATCATCTTTGACAATGGGGCTGTAGGTTTCGCTCAACTACCTGTGCATGCTTGGGTAAAGCTTACTGCAAAAGTTTCCAGAAATTGATAATTGAAGTAAAAAGCTGTTCTCAGTGAACCCGTTTCCTCTAATATAAAAACGTAATAATGTAAAAGGTGCTGTGACACAAAAGTGTAAAATAATTCAGCCTTTTCCCAACTTAAAAAAAAAAAAAAAAGCGGCTGTAAAAATCCCCAAATACCTTTGCTTCCACAGTGCAGAGGGCAGCACGATCTGCCACCTACTTTGATTGTAGATAGAAGAACACGGGGAACAAATAGTTCGCAGTGTGCTTCTAAGGCACCTGCGTGACCACACAGTATTGATTTTGCAAAAGCAAAATCACTTAACACCAGGCTCTAAAAGCAGGTATTATTTGTATATTATCCCAAGGTGGATTTTGTTTCTGGGAGGGCATTAAATAAAGGCCCACCAGTCTACCTCATGACTGAAGAGCAGCGTGAGTAGTGATGGTTTGCTACATAGCAGCCTGTGGTTTCATTTTTTTGGATAGGACTCCCCTTCACTAGAGGTGCCTTGACGTTGTCAAGTGAGCTTACATGCTTAATGGCCATTAAAAGAAACCAGAGCCTCTAATTGTGTTTTGTTTTACATGGTGTAATGGGAATAAGCGCAGATGACATTTTTCTTCTTTTTATGTTTTATACATGTTGCTGGGCTGGATACAATTTGGTGGTTGCAGCCGCCCCATCGGGGGATAGGCACGACTCCGCTCCTCCTGTACTATGTTTATTTGTATATTAGTCACTTGAGACAAGAATAGTGAGCTACTTTGGATTAGCGGTTGTCTATGCTGTTGTTGTGGTGAGCAATTATTAATGGCTCCTGTACAATATATACAGGAGCCATTGATATAACGTAAGGAGCCACTAAAGCAGACCTGCAAGTGAAGCTGTGTACCTCAGTCCGAATAGCAACTTGAGCCATTGCACTAATGGCTGGAGCTATTAACTTAGCGGCTCTAGCTGTCATACATAATGTCTCAGTTGGAATAGGGCCCCAGGTTAGACTCAGACCCTTAGGGAACTATTCCCTAGGCAGGGCCGGAATAACATAGGGGTTGATGGAATGGCAACTCCAGGCCCATGCCCCAAAATAGGCACACAGAAAGGATAACTATATCTGCATTGAAGGGTATTTGGACCCCTGTATCTCCAACTCCATACAGGGTCATGTGAGGTATCACTGCAAAGGCCATGACCTTTCCAATGATACCAAACATGACCAGGTTTTATGTAACAGTAAAAAAACTAATATTTCTTTATTTTTTCTTTTTCTTTCTAACACAGCAATATGTTTCACAAAGTGAACAATGATGCTGCACTAATTCACCATCACATTTCTCATGTCACCAACAAGTGTGGAGGTGATGGCACAATCCATTGTTACGAATTGTTACATCAAAACCTAAACCGCCGCACTGCAGCGAAGAGCACTTTGGGCCCCTGCATCACTAATCTTTACACCTCACAAGTGAGGTGTCATTAAACAGGTCAGAGTCTGGCCTTTGCATTGATACCAAACATGACCATGTAAAATCTAAAAGAAAACAAAAAACTTTTTATTTATTTATTTATAGTTCCAAAGCGATGGCATTGTCCATTTGTGAACTATAAAATGAGCAAAACCACTGCCATCACTCAACTTTTAATTTCCCACCCTGGGAGCAAAAAATTCTCTTAACAGTGTTTTTTTTTTCATTTTTTGGTTAAAATATTTACTTAGAAAAATGCAGTAACAGGTTCTCATTCCACATTTCTTTTAAGAAGAATTCCCCATAGAATATAAAACCACAATGGTTTGGATGATAAAATGGGAAAAAATAATTTTACACGCTGCAAATGATTGAAATCTTAATGAGAAATTTATCACACAGTATCTGCCTGGTTAGATATATATACTGTATCTGCACTATTAAATAACCTAAATATGTTTTCATTTCGCTAAATTCCAAAAAAAGCCCACCAAAATATTCAGCTCCAGACCCATAGAGATCTTAATCCGGCCCTGTCCCTAGGGCCTAGTGAACATTAGGATATGCAAGTATCAGCGCCAGGATAAGTGACTTTAACGTATGCCCCTATATTGCCTAACGCTAAACCTGACGCTTAGGCCGGGGGAACACGAGTACACTCAGAGTGGAAGGAACGTCCGTGAGAGTGGACGTTCCTTCCACTTGACGCCCCTCCCCCCCCCCTCGGCGCTGCCAAGTGTGATCCTCCTATGGAGGCTCACGCTTTGCAGCCTCGTCGACGCACATCCCAGCGCATCGACGGGGAGTATTTCTAGACGGACGCTTAGAAGCGTGTGACCGGCCCCGGGCAGCGTCACATAGCTGTAACGGGCCCCAGTAATCGAGGCAGCGCAAGAGTGCAAATATCTATGGAGTTCAATGTGGTCCATGAGGTGATAGTCACGGCAGAGCTACCGTGTGTATCCCAATAGTTAGCGCTGCGGTCCGGAGCAGGAGGTGCTGTGGTAGTGCCTGCCCCAGAATGTTGCACTATAATGGGGACTCTGCGAGGAAACTTGCAGGTGCAGATTTTCCCCATTAGCATCCTCATTATAGCCCATACTAAGGAATAGGGCCCTTAGCTTATTTAACTGAACTAAAAGCAGTAACTATGCCAGTGATGATACTACTAAAGACTGTATCACAACACAGGATTTTCCCGAGTTGCTCATATTTACTCTTTATCCAATCACTCAAGCTAAAAGTACCATGACATTTGGAGTTAAGGGTATTGATTTGTAGTATCAGGGGATCTGACGTTTTAGCACTACTAAAACTTGAATGTGTCAATAAGGCAGCCAAGCCCTGTAGAGTATTACAGAATGCCACATGTACATTTGTTGCTTAAGATAATCCTCAAACTTACAATATATGAATAGCATGTTACCCATCATGGAACTTATTCTCAGGGTTGAACGTTTTAATTGAATAAAACAGACACTTGCACACTTATAATATCCTGCAGGAGGTTTAAATTTAAAGGGCACTATTCCCTAATTAATGCTAACGTTAGTGTCTGGATGTGTAAGCGTTATCATTAGGATAAGTGTGTTTAACATATGCCCCCATATTACAGTCCTGACACTATTCCCATTAGTGCATAGTTTTTTTGTGCTAGTTTCCGCACGTTTACTGTACTTTGCGCATCCTATACTTAACATGGGGAGCGCAATCATTAATTAGCATTTCGATAAGTAAGGTATAACAAAGTGCTAACACCAATTACCGCCGGAACACTCAGGGCAAACTTTTAGCATCTTCTAAAAGATGGTGCTAAATGATTCTGCATATGCAAATGCATTTAGCACCAACTATAAACCCCCCCAATAAATCCAATACTCACCTCTCATTCTGCAGCGACAGCATTGGCCCGATCCTTCTGGTCGTGAGCAGAGTGAGACTGGGAACAAATAGCTCCCAGTCTCCCTCCATGATCACTCTGCAGCGCTGGGCGACCTTATGAGAGCTAGATCACGCAGGGCTTTCGGCTCCGAAGCACAACCTTCCATGGAGTCCTATGGACTCCAGGAGGTGATACTCGCAGCAGTGCGGAAGCGCCAACACGAGTAACCCAGCAGTTAGCGTTGCATTCCGGGGCGAGGTGCTCAGCTAGCGCCTGCCCCAGAATATCGCGGTAACATGGGGATGCTACGGGGAAATATGCAGGCTCAGATTTTCCCCGTTAGTGTGAAGAAGGGAATAGGGCCCAAATAGTGTCATTATGTAGAACTCTTTGAAACACTGATAGTACAAAATGAAAAGCTAAAAATAAACTATAGAGATACACATATAAAACCCATAAAAACTTACTTTCAAATAAACTTGAAGGTCTTGTGCTTGTGTATGTTGAAGGATTTCTTGCTGTAAGTGTTTGAATATAGCTACACAAAAGTATATCTGATAATCCGGCCCGAGGATGATGCATAAAGCAATATAATGACAAATGTCAAGCCAGTCTAGATAGTTCCAGAAACACTGACTTAGCCAATGCTGGCAGATCTGTAAGAGAATGAAAAGTAATCAAGTATAGCAAACAAAACAAATCAAAATCACAAAAATAATGAACATTTATAAAAAAGCAGCAAACTATTTGACAAGAAGAAAAAGCTAATGAGTCATTGTCTGAATAGATTGATGAAAGACAAGCAAACTTCTAATCTGCCAGTCGAAAACCTCACCGAGTCAGGGTTTTTCAGAGAAAGGTGAAACTCTGGAGAACTTTTGGAGAAGTGAAAATTCTAGGTCAAAATAGCCAAACCAGAAAAATTCTCCCATTTATCTCACTTTCCAAATCAGCTATTTTGACCTAGAATTTTTACTTCTCCAAAAGTTCTCCAGAGTTTCACCTTTCTCTGAATAAACCTGTATGTGTTCCATAAAGCAATTTGGGCTTGAAAATCCAATGCATGTAAAAAAAAATACAGACAATTCCCAATGGACTAGATTCTAATGGCTGCTCTCTTACCACATCTCAATAATTCATGCTACATAAATCTTAGGGTAGGCGACTTTAAAATAAATATATAAATGAAAATGTAGCATTTGTAGTTTTTTATTTAAACCATACATGCCTAAAATATGGATATATATATACAAAATAAACAAATTTTTTTCTCCCTGAAAAACAGTAATGATAACTCATTGTGGTTCTTTGGTCCCAAAAGTAATATAAAATCAAATGAAATATTTACATATTCCTTTACGAACAAGTTATATGGTTGTACTATAAGCAACGCTGGTTCTTACAGAAACATATATTTGCAGTCAATATCTTTTTATACTCTGCAATAAAAATGTGGAAGAAGGCATGAACGCTAATATATAGACCAACTATTACTCTAAAGCAGTGTTTTCCCAAACCTGCCCTCGGGACCCTCAACCAGGCCAGATTTTGCAGATAATCTTGGGGAAATGCAGACTGAATCCTGCAATCACTGAGCAGCAAATAATAACACCTTTGCTGTGCTTCACATATCTGGAAAACCTGGCGGAGGCGGAGGGTCCTGAGGACAGGTTTGGGAAACACTGCTGTAAAGGATGTAAATCACGTTGTAATAATAGTAAAAGAGTGTGTATAGTAGATGACCTTTCACAAACATATAGGTAAAGTAGAAGTAAGTTATAATGCAATGCCACCTACAAAAAAAAAAAAAAATAAAGGCCAATTTTAACTCTAAAACCATCAGGTAAACACAGAAACATTTAAAAAGACCATTTAAAATTCTGGTATAGTGAACACTGAAAAAAATGAAGATCCTAAAACAAATATACATACAATGAAAACATAACAGAACTAAAACAACAGTGTACCATGCTTTCAGAATGTAACTGTAGTCTTATGTTGCCCCTTATTGCTTTGAAACACAATGGGCCATATTACGTTACTAACACTAACGGTAGCACTCACCTGTGTGAGTGTTAACGTTCGCTCTGATTGCCATAGCGCGGGTGCACCACATTATAATCTGAACGCTACCGGGTTAAAAAATCCGTTAGCGATTCGGATCTTGCACTTTTCAGCGCACGTTTACGGTTCTTTGCGCTTAACATGGGGAGTGCAAAGTGTTAATTAGCTTTAGGACCTTGTAATCCTAACGCTAATTACGCCTTGCTGCGACTAACACAAAAGTTAACCACAGGTAGGACCTTATGCTAACTGATTTCGCTTCTGTGGAATCAGTCAGCACCAGTTGAAATACCCCCCCCCAAAAAAAAAATCACATACTCACCTCTCATCCCGCGGCGTGAATGGTAGCTCCATCCGCTTCTTCTTGTCACCGGAAGCAGAAAGAGACTGGGGGGAAAAAAAGTCCCCCAGTCTCCCTCTGTGAATCACTCCGCCGACCTGACAGATGTCATGAGGAGAGATCCTGCAGGTCATGTGACAGGCAGTGGAAGCCTCAATGGAGTCCTATAGACTCCATGGATGGGATGCTCGTGGTGGTGTTTAGCGCTGCCATGAGCATCCTGAGGCTTAGTGCATGTTACGGTGCAGGCTGCTAAGCCAGCAGCCTGCACCGCAATATCACACTAAAACGGGGACGCTAAGGGGAAACTTGCAGGCGCAGGTTTTTCTCCTTAGCGTCCCCATTTTAGCATGTAGATCAGTGTTTCCCAAACCTGTCCTCAGGACCCTCAACTACACCAGATTTTGTAGATCACTTTGGGAAATACAGACTGAATCCTGCAATCACTGAGCAGCAAATTGTATCACCTATGCTGTACTTCAGATATCTGTTAAACCAGGCGTGTTAGCGGGTCCTGAGGACAGGTTTGGGAAATACTGGTCTAGATTGTAATATGGCCCAATGTTACTTAGAAAAGTCAATAAGTAACCACTTTGACTGAATGTATCTAATTAACTACTCTATGCCAATTTTATAATTTTTATTCCGATTTTAAAATTATTGCATAGTTGTATTTTATCACCATTTCATTTAAGCCTTCCACCAAGTTGTCTTCCATTAAACCACTGCCAGGAACCAGTGCTCTTAGGATTTTTATTAAAAACCTATAACCTCGGTCGGTTTTACGAAAGTCTGTACGAAAGTGCCCGCTGCTGTTTTCATGTCTCTGCGCCATTTGTGTTTAGGTCAAATTGACCTCTTACTCGTTTATGTAACCAACACATATTATATACCGTTTTTCCCGCCATTAAATGGACTGTCTAACGATACCATTATGCCCATCATATCGTATAATTTCCTATAAAAAAAAATATGAACTAGGATGAAAATAAATGGAAAAAATGTGTTCTTCTTGCCAGTAGTTTTATGGGGAATCACTTCTTATTGAAAAGGTTCAGTTATGTTAGTGGTACATTACTGCGGAGTCAATTAATCTTTATGGTGCCAACAAGCACAGATTCTATTCGTTAGAAATGAGAGTTTATTTGAGAGGAGACACATTAGTGCCAATGAAGACTTATGACCTATTGTCGATAGTGAATTGCAAATCTTAGGTATAAAGAGTCAACTGGGACAATGTTTACATTTCTGTTGTTTTAGTAATTCGTTGGCAGTGCTTTACCATAAATTGGCTGCCTAGTGAATTTATCCTAAAGCGTGAAAACAAATTGAAGAGAGCTTTGAGACAACTGCCGAGCAGGATATATTGTTGAATAAAAATGATAATACTACTATATCTTCAATACAAGTCTTTAACTGGTTATCCGATACAATGCGCAGGAAAATTCTGACTTAATTGTAAAAGAATTATAAGTTAATAGAATCATTCAATTAAAAACCTAGGTGATGGTCTTTTGCGGCATAGTAATCTTGGATGAGAATTTCCGTAGTTTGATTACAAGGCCAGACACAGCCAGATTGCTCCTGCTACTTGAATATCTTAAGTTCACATTAAAGAGGGCATTACTTGAAAAATAGCTGAAAAGTTCTTTTAATTTCCCCAGCATGTAATTCATATATTTCAGCTGCATTCAAAGTTAATTGAAGTGTTACATTAATATACTTTCAATGGAAGTTCTCAGCACGCTCAGAACAGTGAAAAGGAATAGCAGTGGGTGATTGGGATTAAAAATGCCAACTGCCTACTGTACTATATTTATGTATAAAAGGAAACTGAAAAACACAATTTTATTGAAAGTTGTTTTGATATTATCTAGTGTTATCAGACATAGTAATCAAAGTCAACATTGAGAATTTCACTGTGGGGGCTGAAAAGTTTTTCAGCTGAACAACTACAAGTCAGAACACTGTAATGGCGACAACATATTATTCAGGGTCTTAACTTTTTAATTTGTTTATAGGTTTAATTTGAATCTAGTAGTGTCCCACCTTCCCTTTAAGGCTATAAACCTGTCGGAATCACACTTGTGTGCATGAGCAGTCAACAGCTTGGATGACCACTGTTGGAGCTTTATTTAAACTCGTGTGCGATGTTGGAAGTAAGTCAAATTGACACTTTCGTTCAAACCTGCAATTGAAGCTGTGAAAAGCCACATTGATGTGTTTACCAGTTTTTGGTAGCAGTTTCACGACACATATCTGATGGAAATCATTGCTATCCTGGATTTTAAAATTTTAGTTGTCACTGTTCAGATTGAATGCTTCTGATTGTCCGATTATCTTCCTAGTCTGTGCAGTGCTCTTACCTTCACGGTCATACTAGTTTTAAGTTATTATAGCAATGATGCCACCTGGATGCTTTTAAAAATGACTCAATAACAATGTAGAGTCGAAATCGCTGCTTCAAATGGAATGCTTCCGAATTTGGCTCCTCACGGTATTTTCAAAGGCATTTTTTGAGAGCAATTGAAAAATTTCAGAAGCAGTTACAAAATTTCAGAAGCAGTTGAACTGGATTGTTTTCAAGTCGGCCATTAATTTGGCTTAATTTATTTTTTTTTTTAAATCCTTTTAATGGCTTGTCCGCACAATTGCGTTCGTTGTAGAGTTAGCTGCACTTGCCTCAAAATGAAGAAGCAGAATCTGTTGCCTACTAATGAAGCAAAAATTAAGTAGAACGTTAGGGTTAACCCTGACCATAACTCCTAAATTCAACAGCTTAAAAAAAATGCTCCAAATCGAGTGCTTATGAAAATTTTCATCTAGTCCCAAAAACTGCTTATTGCTCATGACAATTGCTTTCAAAAACTATACGAAGTGTCAAATTCGGAAGCATCCAAATTGGAACGTCTTTTTTCAAACTGGCTGTGTTTTTATGTCAATTTTACAAGCACCCAAAAGGTGCTGACTTTAGTATAAGATGCTGGTGTTTTAATAAACCCAGTCTAGTTAGAGACATATATTAGCAAGTTAAAATATTTGTTTCTTCAAAAGATCTTGGACATATACTCTGTGTAAAGTGTACCTCCAGATACAAGGCCCTCCTGGTAGGAGAAATATGAGATTCAGCAGAGACTTTGTGTAGTGTGCATTCATGGGTGTCCGCAGGGTGGGGCAAAGGGACTTCTGGACCGCTGGGGGGCTGTTTCAGAATTAAAACTATTTTAAAACTTTTTTTCCCTTCGGCATGCAGGCTTCCTGTAGCATACTGTGTTGTTCTTAATTTTTATTTAATTTCTGTTAAATGCTCTGGCCTTTCCAATGATACCTCATATGACCCCCTACCATCTATAGTTCAGAAGATACTGGGATCCAAACCGCCTCCTGCATCTCTCCCATAGGGAATACCTTGTCAGAGGAGTAGTTATTCTTCAATTAGACTTGCATCATGTTTCGTAGCCTCTGTATTACTACGCTTTATTTTATAACTGCACCTTCGTGACATTGTCAAAAGGGCAGAATATGGATGCCATTAAAATTTGTCCCCCCCGGAAAAATTTCTGCGAATGCCCATGTGTGCATTACAGAGCATGGGGCAGGAAAGAGGAAGATTGAAGGCTCTGCTTTGAATACAAAAGAAGGATCGGCTGCACTATCTGAAGAAACTCACAAAGCAGTTTGGTAGGCGATATAATGTCACGGTTTAACTGAACCCTACAAAGGATGTCCTTTTATTCCGCAAAGCCTGGATTGCGAATCAAGTGCAGGAATTGCAAAGTAATTACATTTTTTATAATTTCTTAATGGATTTGTAAACAGCAGTGGGGGGGGGGGAGCCACTGCGCAAAAATCACCAAGATTCCTTTGAGTTAAAATGTCCTTCAACGGATAACGTTTTAGAACAAAACAACTTTTATATGAGTATTTATTACCTGGGATGGAGTGTATCCAGACATCCGAAATGCAGAAAAGACAAGTGGAATCTCTGTTTTCATTAACATCTCAATGTAGTGAGAACTGCAGAAATAAACTGGATGGATTCCCGACAGCGCAATATCTGCAGACAGGAGCTTCTGAAAGTATGGGGGCAAAAACAAAAAATCAGAAATGTCTAAGTTCGCTTTTCCGTTTAATTTAAATTTCTTATGAACTTTTCTTTTGGTGTTCTAAAACTTTGATATGATGATAGATTTAATCTACAGATGTAGCAGATGGTGTAATATACAAACAATAACCTTGAAACATGTATGGTCCAGTTTTATTTGTATTATGGTATACGCAAAAATACGATCTAAGGTGTTGTGAAGCCCAAAACCTAGCACGTGAGTGCACCAGAATATCCATTCTTGTAGTAGAACATAGTTCCAATAGACAGCCAGTTTAATACCAAGTGATCTTCCATAAAACCACTTGCAAGACCCAGTGGTTTTATGGAAAAACCTTCCCGTTACTAAACTGTATATAGACACATACATTTCTGCAATACAATACACTACAATAAGCTCATTTTACATCAGAACGCAACCCCTGCTGGTCACAATTGGAAACTGCAGCATGTGTCTGTGACACACAGGCATATACTCTACACTGTGTCGGTTATGTATGCAACATTCAGGATGTTGCAACTCGGGAACATGTTCTGAAGACCATATGCAAAGGAATTTTGTTTGAAACAAACAAAATCCTTTTCTATTGCGCCAGATAAAGAACAGATACGGTTTACTCAATGTTGGGCTCTTGAAGCTTTTGTAGATTGAGTATACTAGAAAACGGTAGTGAAGCGCTTAAGGACATGTACTATAAAATGCAGAAAATATAAAACAAATACACTTAATCTTCTCAAGTGTGCAAATAACTCTAGTAAATCAAAAGATTATCCAGAACAAATATTATTTTTTAAAAGAAAAGAAAGGTCTCGCATATTTGATTTTAAAAATGTGTTTTATTTCACAATACCATTATTTTCTATCCTATGTAGATTCAACTTATATTACATGCAAAAGAGGAAAAAAACAGATCATACGGATTACCTGTTTCGTTATGATACAAAAATAAAGAAAATATACATATAAAGTATGAAAGAAATGAAAATAAAGAATATCAGGGTTATTCAGAGAGAGGTGAAAACCAGGAGAATGACTGGAGAAGTGAAAATTCTAGGTCAAAATTGCCGATTTGGAAAGTGAGATAAATGGGAGAATTTTTCTGGTTTGGCTATTTTGACCTAGAATTTTAAATTCTCCAAGCATTCTCTTGGTTTTCACCTCTCTCTGAATAACCCTGTATAAATAAAATGGATTTATTTCAGAAACGTTTAGCAGCAGAAAAGAGAATGAATGACTGTAAGGTTGAAATGTTGCTGCTGCTATGAGCTTTTATGCATAAAATTAAGTTAATTTAATCAACTGGATACAGCGTGCCAGTTTATTTTTTTAGATATATTTTTCTATGGTCATTTCGAGCACAGATATCACCTAGTTATAGTAAAACACCTTTAAGGAACATAGATATCAGGTGCACTAAGCCCTGGAATGGCCAACTCCCACCCCATATCCAAGAACAAAGGATCGAGCACCGATTCTCCAAAAATGGCAGGCTTTTTGGAAATAATTGGCAATGTTTCGTCTCTGCATGAGCCTTACTAAAGCCTGGCTGAGTGCCCAGTCCTTCTTTGTTCTTGGATTGAATGAGTAAGTGGTGTTGATGGATGACTTTTATCAATTTAATATAATATATCCCACATGTCAGTACTTATGCTGCACTCAACAGAAAAGCATAGGCTTAATGTCAATTATTATGTACTAATTAGTTGAAGAAAAGCTGCACCTTCCATAACCAACATTACCTGGTTGTCACTTTAAGGAGGATACACTTTTACATACACCTTTTACTTTTTTTTTAAAATCAATTCTTGGGAGCAACTGTAAAGTCTAACAAGACAACGTTGTCATTTGCACTCACCACTGTAGGTCCATGTGAAACAAAACACAGGAGGTTTTAGTTTACATGAATCAAATGGCCATTGAAGTGTAAGCCCACCCGCCACGTCACGGCACCTCCGGGACAGGTGGGTCTTACCTAATGAAATCAAGAGTTGCTTTTCTAAGCAACCACATACCCCCATGCTGCTTATCAACTAAGAGGCAAATGGATGTGTTTATATTTATACCCTAAAAAGTACATATACATAGGGTAATAGTCTCCCAATGAAAAAGTACGAACTAGATTCCAATGCACTCACAAGTAGTATATATAGTATATAGCATTCTCCTGATGAAGTCTGAGAGGCGAAACGCGTCGAGCAGAGCTGTGAAATAGAGTCGAGCCATGGAGAACTTCATAGAGGACCCTTCCATATGAGGCGTATGTAATTCAGGGCCAGATTGGGATTCGGGTGTACCTTGAGATATGCTCCATTGTTTCATATTTTATGTATGCGCAATAAATTGTATTTGAGATTTATCTACTGGCTGTCTGCACTATCATTTGTATCCTTTTCCTTGAGGTTTATTGCACCCTAGAATTGGGAATTTGAAGATTGCCTAAACCTGGGTTCTAAAGGATATTTGGATCCATAAAAAACAAAAGGGAGCAGCCTATAAAGATACCTTGATGTGACTACAAAAATATACTACCTGTGAGTGCATTGGAATCTAGTTCGTACTTTTTCATTGGGAGACTATTACCCTATGTATATGTACTTTTTTGCTATTTAATTCTCCCACAATCTTCTTTTAACCATATTTATACCCTAACCAGGAACAATTCCACTTTGGGATTAAAAAGAAAAACTCCCCTGAGCGCAAGAAAAGCAACCCCCAAAAACAGGGGCCCGATTTCCCTTCTTCGCACTAACATGAGGACACTAAAGAGATAATCTGTGCCTGCAGATTCCACAGGACTCCACGGAGGATTGCGCTTACGCGATCTTGTGAGAGATCGAGTGACCACAGAGGGAGACTGGGAACTATTTGCCGCCAGTCTCACTCTGCTTGGGGTCAGAAGAAGCGGCGGATCGGGCCACCTTTCTCGCTGCGGGATGAAAGGTGAGTATCGGCTTTATTGGGGGGGGGGTTAGGATGTGTGAAATAATTTAGCATTTTCAGAATCATTTAGCACCAGCTTAATATGGCACTAAAATTTTGCCTTGCGCGTTCCAGTGGTCATTAGCGCTAGCACTTTGCTAAATTTCACTTATAGAAACGTTAATTAATGATTGCGCTCCCCAAGTTAACTATAGGATGCACAAAGTAAGTAAGCGAAAACTAGTGCAAAAAACAACACACATCCAGACGCTAATGTTAACTAGGGAATAGTGTTCTAGAATGGGCAGATAGAGGGATGCAGCAATACATTTCACTTTTTTTTTAATGAACACTAATTAGATAATTGACCTAC
Organism: Leptobrachium leishanense; assembly: GCA_009667805.1. Lineage (NCBI taxonomy): Eukaryota > Metazoa > Chordata > Amphibia > Anura > Megophryidae > Leptobrachium > Leptobrachium leishanense. The sequence goes on along the minus strand of CM019066.1, from coordinate 265,167,917 downwards.
TGTTTTTTTCCAACCCTTCAAAGCTTCACCCAGTTATTAAACACTATCGGGGTTATTCACGCTCGGTGTTTTTTCACTAACCGCACTTCGGGGGATTCGGCGATTCCTAGTTTGCCGACACTGCGGTGTATTCAGCAAGCACCGCAGGGCCCCCGTAATGCAGGGAATACTTGACGCAAGCCCGCCGAACACTCGCGGAACACTCATGGAGCAATCACGAAAACCCACTGCAAAAACCAAGCCGTACACGCCGGAAAAATCCGAGCAGCTGGCAGTCACAACGCAGAGCAGCCGCCAGAAAAAGCTGACAGGCAGACGAACGGGGTGAAGAAAAAAAGAATAAAACAGTTTGCTTGAATGTTTGAAAATTGAAACGCTGTTTGCAAAACAACTACTGAACGAAAATGCCTGGAATTTACATAAGATCCAATGAATGATAATAAAAAGGTCTGTTGCAGCAAACAGAAAAAACAATTAATAAATAAAAAAAAAAGGAAAAACTTTTTGACAATAAAATCCCAAAAGATCCAAAAAAATTCTAAAGATAAAGAGACTTTTTACTGCAGAATAAAATGATAAACGGTTTATTAGATATTGAATTAAAAATTGAATATTTTTAAAATTGAAGCCTATGGGATTCTCCTATGTCAGGCTAATGTCAGAAGAATGCAGTCTGAGCGCACTCTGCGTGCGTGCATAACGGACGGACATACTGACGGAAGATACTGTAGACACCACATGGTCCCTTTTTTTTGATGGATGTAGAAAAAAAAGAGGGAAATATGGGAATCAAAATAAATTTATATTAAATGACAGCTACAGTCAGCCAGACCAAAAAACTTCTGAGAGTCAACGTGATGGACGTTGCAAATGCATTGCGCCTGACGTTGCGTCATCTTCTGCACGTCCGTCTTAGGCTAGGGTCAGACTGACGCATTTTTCACGTTGTCCGTGAAAATGTGCGTTCGAAGAATGGACGTATTTTTTCACGGAATACGCAATAGCGGTCATACCATGCGCAGTTTCATCCGTGATTTTGTACGGATCATCAATAAAACACTTTTTGCATCTGGACGTTATGTTGGCCGGACATTAGCAGCGTCTGACGTCTCCTAATCACGCACACACGCCGCTAGCGGACGCAGCGCACTCTGTACGTCAGTACTAGTGGTTTAACGTTCTCGAAAAAATGCGTTCATTTTCCACTTGCGTTGCGCAGCCGGACTTTTGTGCGACCGTACTTCGTATATTGGCCGTCATTGCCCGGCATCTGCTGCTAGTGAGGCCGTGATTAAGTGCGCCAGAACGCGCGTTCGCACTGCCTCAGTCTGACCCTAGCCTTAGAGGTTTTACGTTCTTGCCTCACGTGCGTCTGTTTGCCACGTGCGTTGTGCGTGCACAGTTCGGTGCGCACGTACTTAGTGTGTGGGTCTCTATTGATCATGATTCTATACTACGACCGATGTTAAACTGTGCAGCGACACGGACGTGATCACTGCGTTTGTCTGACGCGTGCCTAAGGCTCAGGTCAGACGAGCGCACTGATCAGGTCTGTGTTGCCGCACAGTTTAACGTCCGTGGTAGTATACAATTATGATCAATAGAGACCACACACGAAGTACGTCCACACACAAGTGCGGACGCACAACGGACGCGGCAAACGGACGCAAGTTAGGCAAGAACGTAAATCTGCTAGAACAGACGCACAGAGTGCGCTGCGTCCGCAACGTCCGCATAGCTTTGTGTGCGAGTGATGGAACGAAGTCAGACGGACTGCATTTTTGACGTCCTGCATTTTGACGGACAAAATGTTTTTCATATTAATTTATTTTCCCTTCTACATCAGTCAAAAAAAATGTCAGTCACAAAAACGGACTGTGTGGCCACTACATTTTCGTCAGTCAGAAAGTACTTCCGTTGTGCATGGACGCACAGTCCGCACAGAATGCGCTCGTCTGACCCTAGCCTAAACCGGTCGAATGAAACCACCGACCAGCAGGGCACTCCGGCAACTTTTCACTGCTGTTCGGTGTTCTCTGAATAGATGAAGCATTGCTTCTCTATGGGGGATTTTATTGCCCTGGAACAGGCAACGTATGTGTAGGCAATTCGCCAACATTTGGAAAACTACCTGCTCTCAGAATAGCCGAATGGCCAGGAAATGTAACCGTACACTGAATTTCAGTGTCCGGTTAAATTTCGGGGTCACATCGGCTCTCTTTGAATAACACTGTATGTTCTAGTATACACTGTTCAGTCCAATGTCGAAATAATTAAAACATACTAAAATGACCTATTAGCATCTTCACATAAACGTGAGTGCTTTCAAAGGCTCATCTACACACATCTTGAGTTCTCCACCCTCTGCATTAGGCATGTCAGTGCTGGCACACCTCCAGAATGGCATTCTGACATGCCCCAAGATTGCGATTGCCAAAATTAGGAACTATAATTAGGACATATTTGTGAAAGTTGCCCTAACATCACTGCTGCAAAATCTGGATGAGAAGAAAAAGACTACTTGTCAATCTTGTCGGCTTTCCACGATTTGTGGTTTATTAAAGAAGAAAAATAATAATAAAATATCATCACTTATTACATCCACTTGGAATAAATGAATAAAACACATCAACTATAAAAGACGCTTCATTAGAAAGTTAATATTTCATATTAAACAAACAATGACATTTATAGGGGTTTTTTTTTCACCTTAATGTGTAAAATAATACTTACAGAAATGTGAAGCCGTGGCAGCCAAAGATAAGCTGAGGCAAGGAGACAGGAAAATTTCAGCAGAAATGCTAATGCCTTTTCACTGTCTCCTGACATTATCAGGAAAACAGAAGATGCAAACCAGTCATGACCAGGAAATCTTCCCTGTAAATACCCTGGGTACATCAACAGTCAAGGAAAGGATTAAGCTGAATTCAGATTTTTGCTGGCAAATGATTTCATGTCCCTTATGTATTCTGCATACAACAAAATGCCATCCGAGCCACGTGAAGAATATTTGCAGGGAATATGTAAACAAGCACGTAATACCAGAAAAAAAGGTAAAAACTAAAACATACATTGGTTTCACGATTCCACCCTCACATTTGCTTAAAAATAAAATAAATCTGATTTTTTTTTTCCATTGCCAAGCACTGGCATTTATACAGAAAAGAACAGACTGACAATTAGACCATTGTTCTCTTTCTATATTGTTGAGAATAGATGACAGATCCTATTGAGAAATAAGAAATAAGGGCTGCATAATGGGGGAGTATAGATTTGATGGGTGTCTCCAAAATCATGTTACAAAAAGGTTTTTGGACTTTTGAGTTTTTTAGTTTACTTTTTGTGCAAATGACAAGACTAATGATATGGAATCCGTTGATATCCAAAAAGTAGGACAGATACTGCATGTCAGGTACAATGTATATGATAGCTTCCAGCTGGCTAGAGCATACACAAAAATAAAAGGAAACATTATGGGCCCTATTCTATAGTTGACGATAAAATAACTACAGGAGATGTAACACATACAGGGTTATCCAAAGAGATCCGAATTGCTTGAGAAAGGTAACCGAACGCAGAAAATCAGCGTTCGGTTTCCTTTCCTGGCCATTCGGCTATCCAGAGAGCAGGCAATTCGCCAAATCCTGGCGAATTGCCTGCACATACGGTGCCTGTTCGAGGGCAGTGAAATCCCCATGAAAATGCACTGCTTCGGCTATTCAGAGAACACAAACCAGCAGTGAAAGGTTCCCCTAATGCCCTGCCATTCGGTGGTTTAATTCGGCAAATTTATTCAGGAGAATCCCATAGGCTTCAATGTTAAAAATATTCCCGTTTTAATTCAATATCTAATAAACCGTTCATTATAAAATTCTGCAGTAAAGAGTCTCTTTATTTATAGATTTTTTAGGATACTTTAAGCATTTTTCGGAATTTTTTTTTAAGTTTACTTATTTTTTCTGTAACAGCCCTTTTTATTATCATTCCCTGGACCTCATATGCAAATTTCAGACATTTTCGCTCAGTAGTTTCTTTGCAAACAGCTTTTTACTTTCACAGTCATACAAACTGTTTTGCTAATTTATTCACCTCCCTCTGTCTGCGGTGTAGGCTTTTTCCGGTGGCTTCGCTGCGTGTGATCGGCTCCTGCTCGGGTTTTTCCGGCGTCTTCGACGGGTTAATCCAGATGTTTTTGAGGGTTTTCGGCGTGCATTCGCCGGGTTTTGCGGTGAGTTTTCATCAGGTTTGCGGTAGCTTTTCCCTGCAATTCGGGGACCCTGTGGTGTTTGCTGAATACACCGCAGGGTCACCGAAATGGGATCGGCAAAAGGAACCGAATTGAAGAGAACGAAAAGTCACTGAACGTGCGGTGACTTTTCGAATCTCTTTGGATAACCCTGATAATGTCTCCTGTAGTCAACTTATCACCGAGAATCGCTATTCCACTCCTACAGCAAGTTGGGCTTGTGGCTTAATTTACACCTCCGAACGGAAGTGCAAGTTATTTCAAAGTAGTTTCAAAATCGACACTTTTGCAAAGCTTTGTGAGCATATACTGTATATGCACATGGAAATTGTAGTGATCATATCTAGCAACATGTCATGAACCACGTCGCTGCCGGAAGGCCAAAACCAGCGCCGCTACTTGATTCCTAGGCAGCATCCTTCCTGAAATGCCACCCTGTTTTCCCTCAGGCAGATTCTGGCTGTGTGCTCACACCAGATGCTCCCTAGAACGAGGCCTGTGTTTCCCTTTATAAGGGTGGAGTACTCATGGAGCAGTCCTCCATCATACTTACCTGGTAGCCTTTTTCTCCTGAAACCTACTCCTCCCCTTCAAGTTGGATTACCTGTGTACCGAACCTTGCTTGGATTTTATACTACGTTTGCCAGCCGCCTGCCACGACCCATTGCACGGACTATTCCACGATTACTGCCTACTGCTGTATTCTTGCCTCCAGTGGCCCCCTGCTTCAAGTCTCCAGTCAGCCCTTTTCTTGTGTCTTACGGAAGTTTCCTACTGTGTTTCCGTTAGTGTTTCCCTGTGTCTGGTTCTCCCTGCAATACCTCCTCAGTCAACTCCATTCCTGCCCCGTCAATCATCTTCCATATTGCTGTCTGTACATAATAAACCCCCGTTATCTTATCCACGTGGCTCAGCTCATTATTCACTGCACATTGGGCACATACCCTTTTCCCCTCTACCATGGTCGTGACACAAACACAATTATATATATATATTTATATATATATATACACACCCTATATAAAAGTCACATTTCAATCTAATTTCAAAAAAAGGATACGCATTGGAGAATCCGAGATAATCCTTTGTGGTTTCAGAAGTTTCTCACATTGGTTTAGAAGTTCAGGAAGATCTTGTTCAGCGGTGCTGTTCAGGAGATTTAGATGCTTTCCATACCTTAACAAATAAGTACATGCAAAACAAGTTAAAATGCTGGGAGTTCTTTATTTATCCTCTTTGGTCTCCAACTTTCTTGACATTTCTCCATGTGCTGTTGCAGTATCGTCTCTTCCCATGACCCATACTATAATATATATATATATATATGTTTTCTGTTAAAGCACCTTATGGATGGCATGACAGGCATCATATGTAGTGCAGGGCGTTGATGCTCAGTGACTGCATAGATGTTAGTGGGTGGGCACATGCTGCGTCTTTCTATAGATTATGCGAAGTTTAAGCATTAAAGGGATACTCTAGGCCAGGGCTCAAAATTTCCACTCGCCTACTAGCATTTGGCGAGTGGAAATTATGTGAGGGCGAGTGGAAATGCACTCGCAGGCAGCACAATAAATTCTTTTGTGTGTTTAGGGGCAGAGTTAAAGGCTGGGTAGGGGTTAGGTGGAGCAACTGGTGGCGAGTAACTCTTATGGCCTGGTTAGTAGTTTGGGACTGAAATTTTGAGGCCTGCTCTAGGCAACATGACCACCTAAGCTTTTTTAGGTGGTCATGATGCCCTGAGTATGCCTTCGCCTTTCCCCCCTCCCTCCACTCAGCCGATCGGCTGAAAAAGCTGAAAACAGCTGAGAGACGCAGAGAACTTTACTCCGCCCTCCCAGCTGTCAGTCAGCAGAGCGGGATTCATATTTCCCACTTCTGCCGACTATTGCTGAGTAGGAGACGTCATCGCGCTTTCAGCGCGATGATGTCTCCAACTCGCCGCAGTAGCTGGCGGCAGCGAGCCGCCAGCATAGTCTGCGGCTGGGATTAGTGTTGCGCGCATCCTCCTGCGCGTAACACTAATCCAAGAAGAAGAGGAATCCTGCTGATTGGCTGGCTTACGTGAGCGGCGTGCATGCGCGCTTCTCACGTAAACCATTAGCCAAGTTACAGAGTTAGAAGGATGGGAGCGGAAGAGGAGGGAGGTGAGTATATATAAAAAAAAAAAGCTGTTGGAAAGAAGTGGTTTTTAGGGTAAGTATTACATTTAAAAAAATATATATATATATATATATACACACAATAACTAGGTAGGGAATAGGTATATTTTAATGTAAGAAAAAAGGGGGGGATTTTTAGCCTAGAGTGTTCCTTTAATACAGTAATACACCACTAGTGCCACTTGATGTATAAAAGTCAAAACATTACAGATATTCAAGATAGGAGACATTCCCATATTCAATACAAATTAACCAATCTGTTCTTAGTTACTTTTTGCATTTTTAATGAGTGGATAAATAATTATATTGAAAACTGAAAATTTTATATTTTTATACCATATTTTAATTAATTTTAAAAACACATAAATATATAGTGAACATAAGTAAATAGATGTATTTGTTGTGCACAGAACGGTATATAATATGTGCACTAAAGACAGCAGAAAAATGCAAATGTACATGTACAGAGCAAAAATGCCAAAATTACTCTACACCTTAATGCACAGCAAGTCTTAGGCTAGGGTCAGACGAGCGCAGTGCGAACGCGCGTGCAGGCGCACTTAATCACGGCCGTAGTAGCAGCAAATGACGGACAAAAGTCCGGCTGCGCAACGCAAGTGGAAAACGAACACATTTTGTCGAACGTAAAACCGCTAGTACGGTTGTACAGAGTGCGCTGCGTCCGCTAGCGGCGTGTGTGCGTGAATTGGAGATGTCAGACACTGCTAATGTCCGGCCAACATAACGTCCAGATGCACAAAGTGTTTTATTGATGATCCGTACAAAATCACGGATGCAAATGCGCATCGTATGACCGCTATCGCGTACTCCGTGAAAAAATGCGTCCATTCTTTCTAACGCACTTTTTCACAGACAACGCGAAAATGCGTTCGTCTGACCCTAGCCTAAAAGGCATTGGTTCCTAAGGGTTAATGAATAGTCGTACATGTCTTTCTCTGAGCCTTTCTCACTCATTATCCCTGTTCCACCAGGCTCCCTATTGCTGCTTGTTTCTGTACTCATCTTTGTACTTTTCAAAAATTTCAATAAAAGAGATTGCACGTGAAAAAATGCAATTTTATCCAATTCTTTTACATATGGCCAATTATAATATGCAAACAAAGGCAAGAAAACAGATTTCTTTAATTTCTCTGTTCATACCAGGTGAAAGCAAATAAAAGGAAAATGAGTGGAAATTATCACATGCTAAAATAACCATCTGGTCTGCCTAAACAAATAAAATTCTAATGAGAAGTTTAAAGAATCCTCAGGAAAGTCCTGTTACATATGAATATTTTATTAAAAAATTGCTTTTAGTATTTACCCTCAAAATGAAATGGTAACATTTTCATATAACACACTTTACACATTCCAGATGAAAGACGGTATATTTATGTTAAGAGTAGTTATCGGGTAAATATTCCCCCCTTATTAAATAGCCTGAGGGATTTGTTAGCTTCCTGGGATAAATTGCCTCTTTCCTATATAGGTAGATGTAGCTTACTTAAAATGGTCGCTTTCCCGTGTATTTTATACCCCCTCCAAATGTTACCTATCTTGCTGAAGAGTTGTGATATTGCTCTAATACATTCCTTGTTATCTAAATTTATTTGGGGTGGGGGGAGACCACGGGTAGCACTCCACAAACTTCAGCTCCCATATAATCAGGGGGGGTCTAAATTTACCGGAGGTACATTCCTATAATGTAGTGGCGTTATACCGATTAGTCTCGGATTCGCTCACTGACTCCTCCAGATTTACCGACAGTGTCCTTGACTGTGCTATGGCCAGCCCGATATCACTGTCGGCTTTTCTTCACTTGCCCCCCTCCCTGATACCCAGGGCCGTCTTTAAGGAGGGGAAAAAGGGGCAGGTGCCCCAGGCCCAGTCATAGTTGAGGGGCCCAAAGCAGGCTGCTTTGTTTGGGGGCTGCTGGGGCCGTTTTACAGTGGTGGCTCTGTGTTTTTTGGAGGCCCCAGGCTTCTGTGGAAGCACTGCAGCCTTCCTAGGCCCGGTGGGCCCCCTCTGATGATGTCAGATAGGGCGTGCCACAGAGGGCAGGGCCAAACGGGAAGAAGCCAGTTGAGGTTTCCTGACTGCATCGGCCTGGACACACCCTAATCAAAGGACCTCACATGGAGGCTGCAGCTCCTTGTGCTGACTCCACCCCCTCCTTCCCCAGACAGAGGCATGAGCCTACACATGCTGCTGGAGTACAAGAAGGTATTTGAGGGGGGGGGATGGTATTTGAGGGGGGGCCCTAGGAGAAACACAGGACAGGTCCTGCTAAAAAACTGGCTGCACATCACAATCTCCCTACAGCTCTCAGCTCAGAGGCTCCTCTCCTTAATGCAGCAAGAGATGTGCAGAGGCTGACTGTCACAATCTGTGTGTAGCAAGGTTAATGTGCACAGCCTAATACAGGGAGAAATTAAACCTCTGAGCTTGCAATCTGACTCTGGGGGCTGCAGAGGTTTGGGAGAAGGAGCTGCCCATGGTTTCAAGCAAGCAGCACTTATCTGTCAGTGATCTGAGGCGCGTTCAGTTCCTCAGCACTCAGCAGCTGCTGAATTGTTCCAATGCAGCAGATCAGTTTGCTGCAGCAGTCTCATTGAACGCTTTGGCTGTGAATATGGAAGCGAAAGGGCAGAGGATTGCTTAACCCCTTCACTGCTGAGGCATTTCACGCCTGTGTGCTGAGCTCATTTTTACCGCTTTCGCTCATCAAGTTTAAACGCGATTTGAAGCCACATTTTAATAAATGACCCAGACATATTATATATCATTCTTTCCGGCAGACTCCGCAGATTCATAATATATCATTTTTATATGTATACGTCATGACCTGCCTGTATATTATAACAAAAAATACAATAAAAATTGAATTTTTAATCATCTGCAGTGTGTAAAGTGTTTTTTTTTCACATTTTATCACATGAGCGTTTGCGGTTATGTTTTCTATGGGGTGCGCTTGTACAAAAAATTTGAAATGGGGACTTGTTACTTTTTTTGGGGGGAATTACGTGATTTTTAGCAAACGCACCCCATAGAAAAAAATCATTAGTGCAGCATCATTGTTCACATTATAATTGAAATGTGAACAATATTGCTGCATTAATAAAAACAACACACAAAAAAAAACATGTTTTTTTTTATTTATTTATTTTTTAAAATTTATTTATTATTTTTTTTTATTTTTTTATTATTTTTTTACTTTTTAACTAGTCATGTTGGGTATCATTCGAAAGGCCATGCTCAGGCCTTTCAAATGACACCCTCCATGACCCCCTAGCTGCCACGGTTCTGGAGATATCGGGGTTCACAAGAACCCCCTATCTCCACCAGGGGATTTCCTTGGGAAATCCCCGGCAGCTAGGGGTTCCCCGGCTATCTGACGTCATCACGCTATGCGTGATGACGTCAGACAGCGAGGGGAGTCCCGGGGGCGGAGCCGCCATCCAAGATGGCGGCCCCCACCGGAGATAGGCTGCACTTCGGCGCCGCAAGGCGCTGAAGTGCAACCCAGCACTTGAGGGGTTAAAGCCAGGCATCGCTTAAAAGGGGAGACTCTCCCCTTTTAAGCGGTGCCTGGCTTTTACCGCTGCTCCTTCCCGATCGGGAGGGAGAGGGATCCGAACGGATCCCCCCCCTCCCTTCCAGGCTATCTCCCGGCATTGCCGGGGGGTCGCCTGGAAATGACGTCATCGCGCATGGCGCGATGACGTCATTTACGCCGGGAGGCGCTTGACTTCAGCGTCTGAGGACGCTGAAGTCAGAACGCCGTGGGACCCCGGACAGAGAGGTGAGTATCTCCGCCAGGGGTCCCGCACAGCTGATGACGTGTGGGACACGTCCTCAGCATGCAACGTGCATCAATGAGGACGTGTCCCACACGTCTTCAGCAGTGAAAGGGTTAATCAAAGGTGCTGTGTCTGCAAAATCCACTTTTGTCCATTTTATTACATCATTAGTTTTGTTTTGCTCCACCAAACCTACAAACTGAACATTTCCTTATTGGATTATTTTCTCCGTGGAGGAGGTCATCTTTCGTACGTCACACTCAGCTAATCCTGCAGCCCCTCTCGACTTGGATGCAAGTGCTAAGTTAGCAGTACCGAGTGCTGAGCTGCAGAACAGCGTTCAGTGGCAAATTGCTAACTTAGCACTTGCAGCGGCTGAGCAACTGAACGCGCCTCAGGCTGCATTCCGGGAGCAGCATATGGGGAGTGAGCTTAAACTTCTTTGGGTAAGGGAAGTTAACCCTCTCCACTCACTACCCCAGATACTGCACTTTCATTTTATAACTTACTACTGTGGTATAAATAAATGCAGGTTCTTACCTAAGCTCTCACAGTTTGCATGGAATGAGCAAACATGGATTCACATGCATTATTTTTTCAACATTTTATAATTATTTAAATATAAATATATCATTATTTTAAAAACTTTTAATAATCATTTTAATATAGTTAAAATAAAATATTTTGCCAGTGACAGAAACGAGCCGGGTCAGGTTAGGCAGCTGTTCCCCACAAGCATGCAGCCTGGGGAAGAGTGGGTTGCACGGTGGCACTGCCGGAATACACAGCACAAAATAATTTATTTTTCTGCCTGCGTGTGCATTTCCACTGCGAGTAGGCGAGTGTAAATTTTGAGCCCTGCAGTATATTACCTCTGCTCTCGAACAACGGAAAAAATGTATTTTGCATTTACTTTTTTTCACTGTTTAATTTTTACACATTACATGGTCATGTCTGTATCATTAGATCAGACTCTGACCTTTCCAATGACACCTCAATTAACCTTGTGCGCATAAGCGTCTCTACAGGGGGGTAAGGGGGGGCAATTGCCCCACCTAGGTTATTCCTTGCCCCTCCATCAGAAATCAGCATCCCTCACATATAAGGACCGCTGTATGCATCGTATATGGATGACCTAGGCAGATTCTGGCCTTTCCAATGATATCCAACATGACCATACTCAGTGTAAGTAAAAGTCATAAAAAATTTAATATAAAGGTGCACATAAACGTTTTCACAGGGTTGAACTGGTTCAGCAGTGAAGGGGTGAACGTTTAGACTATATATAACATTGTGTATTACTTTAATTTTTGCCTTGGTTTAGTTGTATATTAAGGGTTAATGGGCAGGCTTCATCTCTCACAGTATACATTTTATTTTCTTCCTTGATTTATGGCATTTTAGGGGTTAATGGGTAGGCTACATGCCACACTGTTTAGATCAGTGTTTCCCAAACCTGTCCTCAGGACCCTCAACCAGGCCAGATTTTGCAGATCACCTTGAGGAAATACAGACTGAATCCTGCAATCATCGAGCAGCAAATCATATCATCTGTGCTATGCTTCAGATATCTGGCAAACCTGGCGAGGCGGTGGGTCCTGAGGACAGGTTTGGAAAACATTGGTTTAGAGGGACAAATGTACATTAAAGCAAATATAAAGTATTCAATCATTCATTATATATAAATATAATTTTACTGTGATTACACTGATTATTAGAAATAATACAGTTTATCATTATTTTGTAAATGTAATTCAGGATTCAGTCTGCTTTTCCCCAATGTGATCTGCAAAATCTGGCCTGGTTGAGGGTCCGGAGGACAGGTTTGGGAAACACTGCTCTAAACTAACTGAAGTGTGCATTGCAGACCACATATGATTATTTTTGATTAGAATTGCCCTGCTGTCATTTCATCATTCAAACATTGCATTTGGTTATGCCTTGGTAATTACAAATCATTATTTGGAAAATTTCATCATTTCGCAGTAGAATAAAACAGTAGGAATTTGCTCTTCTTTTAATACCTGTGCATTAAGGTCAGATATTGATTGATTGCTCACATTTTAATATCTCATCATTCAATGAGCTATTGCAATTTTTTAAACTTAGTTTGGAAGTACTGTATAGTGGAGAAGAAAACGGAAGGTCACTATCCTAGTTTCACTCTTTACTTCTGGTGGAACGATAATGGAGCAAGATCCACTGAAGAAATCAACACTCAAAAATAACAAATTAGCTATGATTCAAGGACTTCAGATCCAAGCCATGATCTACTTGCCACTGTAAGTGTGGGAGAGCCAATCAATGAGTGAGTTCCAGTTCGCAGCCCTAAGCAATTGCAGCTTGAAATGTAAAACACAAAAGGACACTATTACATTCTAAACAATCAGATCTGTTTCAGCGTTAATGCTAGGTTAATTGACTGTAATGCATGCCCCACATATTACAATCCGAACGCTAACGTGTTAAAAAAAAAATCAGATAGCGCATCGGTGATTGTGCTAATTTACGCGAGCTTACTGTACTTTGCTCTCCCGATACTTAACAATAATAAAAACACGCACAACTTCTCCATTTTATTGTTTGGGTATGCGTAGAATGTGTAACTATACGTTGCTGTATTTTTATTTTTGGGCTGGTGTATTTGGTTTCGGCCAGGACGTTCAGATTTGCCGTTACCACCAGCTTTTCAAAGACGTTAAAATTATGCGCGCAAACGTTGTCAGCTAAATTTTTTACGCTTAGATTGTAATACCATCCGCGTACCAGCGCACAAAAGCATTTGCGCTCACAATGTTAAGTATAGGATGCGCGCAGTACATTACGCTCGCAAAGGGTTCGGGCAGGTTCACCCGCGGTAGACATTACGGCGCATTTTTTGCGCGGACATTGTAATACGACGTGCTGTGCAAAGGGTTTTGCTCCTCGCGTTAATGCGTTTTTACGCATGCGTTAACGTTTGCGCGAAGAATGTAATAGAGCCCTTTATTTTTATTACTAGCTCATTCTGAACGATGGATCACTGTTGAGTTTAAACTGAACAATAACTTCATGGAGATTTGCGCTTCCAGGCTGCAAGATCTCGTTCTCGTGAGATTGCACAGTGCTGCGGAGTGATCGTGGAAGAAGACTGGGAACTATTTCTTCCCAATCTCCCTATGCTCCTGGCCAGGAGAAGCAGACTGGGCCACCGTTCTTGCCGCAGGATGAGAGGCGAGTATCGGACTTATTGGAGAGATTTTAGGGGGTGTAAAATGATCTTGCAAATGCGGAATCATTTATCACCAGGTTTTAGGTGTAGCTAAAGTTCTGGCTTTCATGCCCCTGCGGTAATTAGAGCTAGGACTTTGTAATAGCTTCCGTATCGTAAAGCTAATTAACCACTTCAATGCTGAGCCATTGCACCCCTGCATGATGAGCTTATTTTGACCATTTTCTACTCATCATGTTTAAACGCGATTTGAAGTCATGTTTTTTTTGTAGGACCCAGAAAAATTATATATCCTTATTTTCAGTAGACATGTGCCCAGCACAAAATTTCGTTTTGAACTAATGAATTAGTCCTAAAATGTAATTTATTTAGTTGCTAAAGAAATTCGTTTTTAGTTCTTTAGTATGAAAGCTAATTTCAATCATCTGAAAACCAGCGGATACAATTAATATTGCAGTGGCTCCTCAGAGGGCTGAGATCGGCTGCTTGATACAGTATCTCTTATTCTCAGCACAATGTGTCAGGCAAAGCTGTTACAGTAACTGATTGCTGCTCATCACAGCACTCAGAGTTTCAGTAAAACTAATAAATAATATTTTGTATATATAGGAGGTTATAACAAAACTATTTCCTTGTTTTACTGAAACTCTGAGCGCTGTGATGAGCAGCAGTCAGTTACTGTGTCAGCTGAGCCTGATACATTGTAGAGAGATAATGTAACAAGCAGCTGATCTCAGCGCTCACAGCCACTGGATTTAAAGGGGTTAAAAAAATGTTCTTTGTGTAATGTATAGAACATACTCCTGCATTAATTAATACCCCTCTCTGTATTATGCATATAACATCCTCTTGTAGTAATTAATACCCCTCTCTGTATAATGTATAGAACATCCACCTGCATTAATACCCCTCTTTGTATAATGTTTATAACATCCTCCTGCATTAATTAATACCCCTCTCTGTATAATGCATAGAACATCCTCCTGCATTAATTAATACCCCTCTCTGTATAATGCATTGAATATCCTCCTGCATTAATTAATTAATGCCCCTCTCTGTATAGAACATCCTACTGCATTGGCATGTGGAGGGTGCAGAACTTCGGAATGCAATGCTTATCCAGCACAGGAGAGGGAACTTATACTTAGACAGAATTATAAAAGCAGGGGAGAGGGAAAATATTAAAGTAAATCGGTCTGAAAGCTCAGAGACGAGATGACTGGTGCAATTTTTTTTATAAAAAATAAAGCACTTTAAATCGAGGGAAAACATTCAACTAAATCACACTGAAGGGTCATAATGACAGAGTAACTGTGAGAGCTGGACACAAAATGTAACAGATGTAAAAACCCTTTATAACAAGCAGCACTGAGAGAGGAGCGGGACTTTCTATAAAACATGCATAGATGAGGAAAGGGGGAATAGTGCTCCTGGATAATATAAAATGTATCAGACCTAAGCCCCTATTATGCAGAGTGTGAGGGGAGATAACACAGGTTTTATAAAGTCCCTCTCTTCTCCCAGCGCTGCTTGTTATTAAGGGTTTTTTACTATCCAGCCCTCCTCTGTCATTAGCTTTCAGTGTGATTTATTTGAATGTTTTCCCTCTCCAGCTGCTTTTATCATCTTGTCTGTCTCATAGACATGCAATGGTCAAGTAAAGGTTTCCTCTCCTGTGGTGGCTGTCTGCGCTGTGAGTGAGTATTCTGGAGCTCTATCACGGTCAGATTTTCGGGTAGGGGTCGGGAAGGATTACACATACAAACTTTTTCTGTGGCTTTGCGATTTTGCGCTCTTCATTGCTGGTCTCGTTCACTCATCAATGTAATATTACAAAAAGGACTGAAACTAAAATGTAATGCATTTTCCTTTCGTTTCTTTCGTTTTTTGGACTGAGCAGTTTCGTATCTCTTGGGTCATACAAAAACTAAATTATCCCAAAATTCGGACTAAATCATATTAGTACTAAAACAAATGCACATGTCTAATTTTCAGTAGACTCTGCAGATTCAGAATATATCATTATTATATGTTTAAGTTATGTACTGTCAGAATGATAACAAAAATTTTAAAAGAAAAAAATATAAATTTTCATTCAGATTTCAATAATAAAATTACAGCTTCTAGAATAATATGTTTTCACATTTTATCATCCAAACAATTATATATTCTATGGGGTACTCTTGTTAAAAAAAAAAATTGAAATGGGAGCCTGTTACTGCATTTTTGGGAGACATTTTTAACTAACACTGAAACAAAAACCCCTGAAATTGTTTGCTTGTATTTTGCCGCATTGTGCTTTGTGAATAATATGACTATGCATAAAACACAAACCTTGCTCACGGCGTTGGAAATGAGAAGGTGAGTAACAGCAGTTGTATTGCTTATTTTATACGTGACAAATGGACAATGCCATCGCTTGGAAACAAAAAATTTATAAATTTAAAAAATAAATTAAAAAAAATGTATGTAGTTTTTTTTTACCTGACATTTACATGGTCATGTTTAGTATCATTAGAAAGGCCCGACTCTGGCCTGTCCAATGACACCTACCATTTACCTAGGGCTCTATTACATTCTTTGCGCAAAAACGCTTGCGCTATTTTTTTTGCGTGCAGCGTTAAACGTTTAACGCGCGTAAATTAACGCTGGTATTACAATCCGAGCGCATTTTTCCATCCGTCAAAAAATACCGCGCGTAAAAAAAAAAAAAAAAAAAAGTTCAAAAACGCACGCGCATTAACGCTGCACGCAGAAATCGGTGGGCGGACTGCTTTTTCACGAGATTCAGCCAATGATAATTAAGTATCACAATTGTCTCCTGCTAAGTTTTTGCGCCTGTCAAAATCAATCTGAGTATATATGCTGCAGCAATAATAAAAACACGCACAACCTCTCAATTTTATTGTTTGGGTATGCGTAGAATGTGTAACTATACTGTGCTGTATTTTTTTTTTTTGGCCTGGTGTATTTGGTTTCGGCCAGGACGTTCAGATTTGCTGTTACCACCAGCTTTTCAAAGACGTTAAAATTATGCACGCAAACGTCTGTTAAAATTTGCGCATAGATTGTAATACCATCCGCGTACCAGCGCACAAACGCATTTGCGCTCACAATGTTAAGTATAGGACGCGCAAAGTACATTACGCTCGCAAAGGGTTCGCGCAGGTTCACCTGCGGTAGACATTAACGTGCATTCCCTAGTGAACGCTAAGAGAATTCTTATGGGCTTGTTGCCCCCCAGCAATCATACATGAAGGTGCACACCACAAGTAGTTCTTTCCTCTAAAAATATATGAAGTTTTTGTACTGCTCCCTTCCACTGAACACACAAGTTTCACATTGGTAATGGAAACGACGACTTCAATAAAAGCATATTTATGTTATTGGAAGCCCTGGAGAGCTATTCCACCAAAGATCTATTAGATACATTCTGGAAAATTTGTCCTATATACTCACAGAAGTGGAAGAGGATTTGTTAACTCTTACAAACAGACCTTCTAAAACCTAAAATCTCATCTTACAATTAAAGGTTTCTGATGTCAATCATATCATAATACATGAAGAACATTAAAATATTGCCTGCTAATGCTCACCTTACAAAGAAGGTATTACACAGCTGCTAGTAAAGCCAAAAGCTTCATTTCCATAAAAGAATCTTATTTTAAGCATAAAAATGGTTACGATTCTGTGTATGCACATATAAAACTCTCTGCTCTACTCTCATATCTTCACATTAAGTCTACTGATCAAAACCAAAATTCATATCGCTATGTTGCTGCAATGGAATGATATAATAATACTAGTAGTACTCACTTTTGTTGCCAGCAGTTTAGACATTAATGGCTGTGTGTGGAGATATTTTGAGGGGACAGCAAATTGACACTGTTATACATGCTGTACACTCGCTACTTTACTGTCATGTTCGCTGTCCCGCTCAACCCTCACAACCGTGGTGGGCAGGGCCGCCATCAGGGCATTACGCCCCATGCTGCCGTAAGGGGCAGCTGCAGCGCCCTTTTTAACAGCTCCAGTATCAGACTATGAGTCCGAATCCAGAGCTGACTGTTTCCTGGCTGGCTCTGACTGGCCGGGCGGGCCAAACAGCATGCGTGGGCCTCCCAAGCACGCTGCTTTGGCACCGCCCCCTCCAGTCACGTGTGTGACGCACATGTCACACACGAGATGCTGCCTGAGACGGACGGCCCAGGAGAAGAGCGGAGAAGACGGAGGGCTCGCGAGAAGAAAAGAAGAAGAGAGGACAGGGACAGAAGACGGCAGGGCGGTGAGCCAGGGTCCAGCCAGACCCCCAGGGCCCAGCCGGACCCCAAGGTCCAGCCAGACCCCAAGGCCCAGCCAGACCCCCAGGGCCCAGCCAGACCCCAAGGTCCAGCCAGGGCCCAACCAGACCCCCAAGGCCCAACCAGACCCCCAGGGCCCAGCCAGACCCCAAGGTCCAGCCAGGGCCCAGCCAGACCCCAAGGTCCAACCAGGGCCCAGCCAGACCCCAAGGCCCAGCCAGACCCCCAGGGCCCAGCCAGACCCCCAGGGTCCAGCCAGACCCCAAGGTCCGGCCAGACCCCCAGGGCCCAGTCAGATCCCAAGGTCCAGCCAGACCCCCAGGGCCCAGCCAGACCCTCAAGGTCCAGTCAGACCCCCAGGGCCCAGCCAGACCCCAAGGTCCAGCCAGGGCCCAACCAGACCCCCAGGGCCCATCCAGACCCCAAGGTCCAGCCAGGGCCCAGCCAGACCTCCAGGGCCCAGCCAGACCCCAAGGTCCAACCAGGGCCCAGCCAGACCCCATGGCCCAGCCAGACCCAAAGGTCCAGCCAGGGCCCAGCCAGACACCCAGGGCCCAGCCAGACCCCAAGGTCCATCCAGACCCCCAGGGCCCAGTCAGACCCCAAGGTCCAGCCAGACCCCCAGGGCCCAGCCAGACCCTCAAGGTCCAGTCAGACCCCCAGGGCCCAGCCAGACCCCCAAGGTCCAGCCAGACCCCAAGGGCCCAGCCAGACCCCCAAGGTCCAGCCAGACCCCCAGGGCCCAACCAGACACCAAAGCCCAGACAGACCCCAAGGTCCAGCCAGGGCCCAGCCAGACCCCCAGGGCCCAGCCAGACCCCAAGGTCCAGCCAGACCCCCAGGGCCCAGCCAGATCCCCAAGGCCCAGCCAGACCCCCAAGGCCCAGACAGAAACCCCCAGGGCCCAGCCAGACCCCATGGCCCAGCCAGACCCCAAGATCCAGCCAGGGCCCAGCCAGACACCCAGGGCCCAGCCAGACCCCAAGGTCCAGCCAGACCCCCAGGGCCCAGCCAGACCCTCAAGGTCCAATCAGACCCCCAGGGCCCAGCCAGACCCCCAAGGTCCAGCCAGACCCCAAGGGCGCAGCCAGACCCCCAGGGCCCAACCAGACACCAAAGCCCAGCCAGACCCCAAGGTCCAGCCAGGGCCCAGCCAGACCCCCAGGGCCCAGCCAGACCCCAAGGTCCAGCCAGACCCCCAGGGCCCAGCCAGATCCCCAAGGCCCAGCCAGACCCCCAAGGCCCAGACAGAAACCCCCAGGGCCTAACCAGACTCCAAGGTCCAGCCAGACCCCAGGGTCCAGCGAGACACCCAGGGCCCAGCCAGACACCATGGGCCCAGCCAAGCCCAAAGGCCATCATAGACACTGCACATTACTGTGAGTTTTATTGCTGTGGAGCTCTGTGATACGTCATACACACCGCACATTGCTGTGAGTTTTATTGCTGTGGAACTGTGTTATGTCCTTTTTTGTTTTGGAAGGGGGCGAAAAGCTATTAAAGGTTGAGGAAGTTTACAGGGGGGGCATCTTGAGGTTCAGTATGTGCCCCATCATTTCTGATGGCTGCCCTGGTGGTGGGAATCCTTTTGGACAGACTTCTACACCCTCCGATCCTTCAATGGTTGGGACCACTAACCCTATCACTCCCAGCCAGGGAGAACAGACAGACCAACAATACTGAGTATAGTCTAATTACAGCAGGTTTCGAGATCACGTTATTATTGAGCCGCAAAGGGTTAATGTCACTGACAAGTGGGAAACAGTGAGAGAAAAGCTTTAACAGTGTATTCATACACTGGGGGTTAATAACAGCATGGTCATATAAACGTTCCGAATCGGCAACAGAGATGGTTTTCATACAGACTGGTTCTGCAACACTCAAGGCTCTCATACACTCCGAGTCGGCAACAGGACAGATCAAGGGGTTATCGGAGTCAGCCTTATGAAGGACCTATATGTATTCTGTATCAATATCATGCAAGATCGTTATATGTTCTGTGTCAGCGCTATGCACGATCGATACACACTTGGGGTCAGCGTTCTGCACAATCGATATAGGCTCTGGATCAGCGTGGTGCAAGATCAGCATGCACTCTGAGTCTGCTCTGGGCACAACATACATACAGGCTTGGTCAGAAAGAGAATGGTCAGGAAGGCAATCCGAGTCGGCAACAATCAGGGTCCTCATACAATCCGGTTCAGCAACAAAACAAAATAAACAGTGAATCAGCAAGTGAATACACCAGGCGATGCAGGAACTAACTCCACGTCAGGGCGATGAATCGTTTTGCGCGCCCTGCATTTAAGGCCAGCGGCTCTGCGTCATCACACCGCGCCCCGCCCCTCCAGGTGCACGAACGGGCAGAACCCCTGGCACCCAGCCAGCCAGCGATGTCGCCGAGAGACCAGACCCCCCCTTGAAGGTCCGCAGGTGCAGAGGATGTGACATTTACATTGTAGCAAAAGTGTCATTTCTTCAGGGATGTCACATAAAAAGATATAATAAAATATTTACAAAAATATGAGGGGTGTATTCACTTATGTGAGATACTGTACCTCCATCCGTGTGCGAAACGTAAATATACACCTGGTACTCACTTGGTTAATTTATATTATAAAATCGAATCTGTAATGTACCACTATGGCCCCTATTACACGCTTCGCGCAAATGCGCTCGCGCAGCGCAATTGTTTTTGCACACCAAAAAACGATAGCGCGCGCAAATTAACGCGGTAGTACGCTCCGAGCGCAGTTTTTCAGCCTTCAACTTTTTACGTGCGCAAATCCGACACGCAAAGCCGGGCGCAAACGACCATTGCGTGCAGAAATCAGTGGGCAGACTGTTTTTTCACGGGATTCAGCCAATCAGAATTAAGAACCACCATTTGCTAGGTTTCGGTTGTTGCGTCTGTCAAAGTCAATCTGCGTATATGTGCTGCAACAAAAATAAAAAATTAAATAATTTATTAATTTTATTGTTTGGGTATGTGTAGAATGTGCAGCTGTACTGTGTTTTTTTTTTTGTGCAGGTTCGTTTCATTTCGGCCAGAATGTTCAGATTGTAAATTAACACCAGGTATTCAAAGACGTTACGATACCTCGCACAAACGTCGTTCGTACGACATTGCGCGAAGATCGTAATACCATCCGCTCCAACGCATTCGCGCTGACAATGGTAAGTATGGGATGCGCGAACGCACTTGCGCTCGGTTTGTGCAGGGTCAATCACGGTAGACTATAACGCGCATCGTTTGCCCGAATGTCGTACTACGACATTCCGCGCAAA
The DNA here is from genome assembly GCA_009667805.1 of Leptobrachium leishanense. Lineage (NCBI taxonomy): Eukaryota > Metazoa > Chordata > Amphibia > Anura > Megophryidae > Leptobrachium > Leptobrachium leishanense. Next base: position 265,146,912 of record CM019066.1, on the reverse strand, counting down.
TGGTTTTGTCCTCGCGCAAAAGCGCATTTGTGCGCAAGCAATGCCGCTTCCTTGCTGGACCCCGTGTCCTCCTCGTGCCTTTCTCCAGTCCTTAGATGAAGATTAAAGATGGGTACACGTAGAGAGCCTCGCTAGCATCCCCCAGAAATAAGCGGAGGCTGTAGTCCTGAAGGAATTCGTTGGAACAGATACCACTGTATATAGATGTTACCCACACCATGAGTCGTGACTGCATGTAGGGTCAAAATAGAACTTGGGACATGGACTTTCGTTGGTGATTATTCGCACTTTTGTTGTATATTCCCCTCTCACCTCGTGCCTGATGTGTACCTCTGGCTACCTGAACCGATTTAGGTGCATTTCCGTGACACTGGCCTGTTTTTGAGGAGAGTCTCCCCATACTCCCAGACTGGTGGCCATCTTGCGGCCTGTCCGCGCACGTGGCCTTGCCTACACTCCTCACTGAGTACCCCCCTGTGGAGAAGCGGATCGTGGGGATGGTGGGCCCACATCCCCTTACCCTTGCGGATTCCAGGCCGGCGGATTTTGACGGAGTGCAAAGGAGATTGCACCGGAATGGCCTGATCTCCCCTCCTATGGATGACACTAAGGCTGCTTTAGCGGGCCTCGATTTTTATTTGCAGACGCTGCAGGAGGGAGACGACCGCACGGTAACTCGCGGGGACTTACAGCGCCTGTCGGCCACGCTTTGGTCCGGACGGAGATCAGAGGTCCCGGTGAGGGCAGGGCCTGGTGATGCCGAGACTGTGCAGCGAGATATGACCCTGAATGGGGCGAGGACCCGAGGAGACGCGATCAGGAACCCGTATGGTGCTCTTGCTCGGGCCGCTCAGCCACACGTGCAGCTGTCAAATTTGGATGTGCTTCCTCTGGCGGTTGCTCGGCCTATTCGGGTGACGCCCACCAGGATGGAAGGTCCCCCTGGCACTGGCACGGATCGGCCAGATGCCAACCCCCCTGTTGTATCCAAGGTGGTGAATTCCCGGCGCATTGATGGATTGTCCACCAGAGGGTTGCGACGTTGCTCCCGGTCCAGCGACATGGCTTCCACCGTGGTCAGAACTGTCGAGGGCGGACGTGCCCAATGGGCTCTACAGGTGATGGATCGTCCAGAGAGGGCAGCTCATACAGCTTTGTGGCGGGATACAGGTTGAGGAGGCATGCTGGTCTTATTTTTCTCCCCTTGGTTTCTGACCCGGCCCGTCTCCCGGTAATCCCCCCCCCACCAGATGACATCCTTGCTGACTCTCACCCCCTTTTTTGCCTATACGCTGAGACAATTTTTGAGAACACCCCTCCCCCTCTGGGCACTCTTTTACATACCTTGTTTTACAGAGAGGTGGTTATGTGTCGGTTCTGTGTTTGCCCCTTCCCCCCTTTTTTTTTGATTGTGTGTGGGACATTGGGTAGTTCTGGGCGAGCCATTCGAGTGGGTACCATGGCTCTGACCGCTTCTTCTGGCTCCAGATCACCCAGCCATGTGGCCTCTCCCACGGCCTCCATTTCCCTGTGGGATTTATGGAGCGAGCCAGGGATGCCACCTTTCCCAGGCGGTCCCCCGTCCCCCTTTTTTTTTGTTCTTTCCCCCCTACCTTTAATTGTTTTTACCTACACAGATACCCCACCTGCTGTTAGCCCCCTGATTCCACCGCCTCTTTGATATTGCTGAAACTTATGTCTATTTGAGTGTCCCTTTCCCCTTTTTATTATTTTTGTGCTCTTGCTGAACCTTACTGGCTATTGTTATTTTTTCTTTATGTCTGTTGTATTGATGACGTGTTGCAAAATAAAAATTTAGAATTATAAAAAACAAAATAGAACTTGTTTAATTGGGGACAGGCACAGATATTTATGAGGTAAAACCTGGGTTATTTCTGTGTACAAAAACCTCTCCTAAAAAATGTTGTGGGGGTTTCTGAAGTTGCTGTTCCTCCTGCTTCTCGGAGTGTGAGCCATAATTAGACTAGGACAATACAATAGAATAAACATTGCGTAACATTCTTAAATGAGGCAGGACAATGGCAATTGTGATTGGCAAACAGATTACAGTCTAAAGACAGCAGATAATGGGGCAGTGTTTGCCTAACAAAGATTATTAAGAAACTCCTCAAATATACAGCAAATATTAACACATTCCTGAGAGAGGGCATGGAAATAATATAGAACATGAGGCCTGCACCCCCAAACACATTTCTAAGTCCAAAGTGACTTACGTTACAACGCTCATACACGCTGCACATTACTGAGTTTTATTGCTGTGGAACTTTATAAAACATGCACAGGGCAAAGTGTTGGCTAAAATGAAATGGGAACCCCAAACTGGTATCCTGCCTAGGGCCCAATGATGCCTTAATCGAGTTCTGGGTGGGATTGGAAAGGGGGGTACACATTCGCCTTTGTAGGCAAATAACCTTGCACTGGCCCTGCATGTATCTTGTCTCTATATTTTGTTATCTTGAAAGAAAGCTTTTATAACAATTTCAGGCAAACAGGAATAAATTTCAAACTTACCTGATAACCATTTTTACTCCAAGGCATTGTACAGCAGATAATTCAGTTTGCACTTGCTCATCTATATAAAACAAAAACATAAATATAATTTCCAATGATTATAGTAGAATAGAAATCACACCACATAGCATGGCTTTAGATATTATCCTGCAATTTCAGGACAAAGTTGTTGTTTTTTTCTAGTGTTCACGAATGTTAAATAAACAATCTGAAGAAATCAACATGTTCTGTGTATGATTAATTGTGCTAATCTTTCTACATCCAAATGATAATAACTGCAGCAAAAGATACATATACCCTACTTCCTCTAAAAACTTTGTGTTCTCTGATCACAATATATGGAAGAGTCTGCAAGGCATATGACACATAATGTATGAGATATAAGAGGAGGACAGAGGTTGGTGTGTCTTGGAGGGGGCGTGCAAGTGATGTAAATTGCATCACTAGCAATGCCCAATAGAGTAAGGTGGCATTGAATGCGTCATGTCACTCTGCAATCTGCCCTACTTTCTCGTGTTCCAATGAGACGGTCTCCTCAATTCAGGGTTCAGGGTCCTGTAGCAATCAACTTCATGGAAGTCAGAAGCTGCTTTATACCCCCCTTCTGGCAAGACCAGAAGAGCGCCTGAAAGGAGGGAGAGGTCCTTTGGATGCCACAGTCTGCCCTTTGCAGCATTGCCTCTCTTTAACCGGTTTCCCTGAGGTGCCAGTACGTGATCCGGAGCCGAGGGACCTCTCCTGGAGGTGGCTGACATCCTGGATGTCAGCCAAGCCTCCGGGGCTTCTTCCCGCCCACTGATGTCATCATGCATGACGTGATGACATTAGTGTGAGCATTAACCCCTAGCTGCCAAGGGTTTTCCCTATGGAAAACCTATGGTGGAGATAGGGGGGTCCTTTGGTGTCGCTGGAAGGGCCAGAGCATGACTTTTCCCATGAAAGCAAACATGACCAGGTTAAAAGTATTTTTTTTAAAAAAGATAGTTTGTTTATTTTTTATTAATGCAGCACTATTGTTCACATTTCAATTATAGTGTGAGCAATGATGCTTCACTAACGATTATTTATGTATTTTTTAACTATAATCACGTAATTTCTCAGAAAAACAAGTAATAGGTTATCAGTTCTATTTTTTTTAACAAGCATACCCCATATATAACCGAAAATGTTTGGATGATAATATGTGAAAAAATTTTTTACACGCTGTAGATGATTGGAAATTCAAATTTTATTGCATTTTTTTGTTATAAAATTAAGGCAGGGCATGACGTATACATATAACAATGATATAATACGAATCCTGCCGAAAAAAGGATATATAATTTGTCTGGTCGTATAATAAAACGTGACTTCAAATTGCGTTTTAACATAATGAGCAAAAACGGTAAAAATTAGCTCAGCACACAAAGGTGAAATGGCTCAACAGTGAAGGGGTTAAACTCCTATTCGTTTTTTTGTTTCTGTTTATTTTACAGTTCGGTGGAATTCGCTGATGCCAATTCAGTGATTATCGGTGCAAGTCGGAGATTTTTGCCAACATCCGATACTGCTTTGTCGACTCCAATTTCAGCAAAATACGATGACCATTTGCTAAATAGTGAATTCACTGTATTTGAAGACATGGAATCACCGAAGTGTGCTTATCTGCGGCAAAACACAAAGCACTGAAATTGCACGTAATTTCAGTGCTTTGTGAATAGACCCTTAAGTATTTTTAACAATGGCTAATGGGGTTTGTCTGCCTTGAGTGTAATGTGCAGCAACCTATGTAATAGAGTGAGCATCACATCTCTCAGTCACTGCATGACTCAATGCTGCAATTCTTGATGAAGTCTGCATTTTTAGAGGTTTGAGCTTTTCCAGCATCCTTGCAGGTCAGTTTTCGGTCAAACATAGAATTTTAATTTAGCTAACCTATTGTAACTATTATAGAACATTCAATGTCAATTAAAGAACCCTGAAAACTTTGGTGCAGTCCGGCCAGAAAAGTTAGATCAGTACAATGAAAAATAATTGAATGACAACACCATATAATTCAACGGTCGGTTAGAAATAGAGCTAAAATTATTCCATGCTTTTGATCATTGATTTTATAAGTTATAGCAGGTCTCTTCTGAAAGACAAATTCTTCCAATATGAGCAGATTTGTTCTCTAAAACAAAACTGAATATAAGTTGTCATGATAAAGTGAAAAAAAAAGAACAATTTCTGAATTAAAATAATTAAAGATAAGGTAGAATATAAATAGAATTGTGGAGAAAAAAAGACATAGAACTCCATCTAGTGGGCAGATAAATGCAAACAAATGTGAACGCAAACCTAATATAATAAACTACACCGTGAAGTAACATCACCAAGTGTAAACAACAAAATTAAACACAAAGCATCACAACTTTGCATAAATATATGACAGTTATGTCTAAACAATAGAGAGACTATACACTGTAACACTTATTTTTTTTTAAAAGGGGATATGTATCTTGAAAAAAGGATTCAGCAAGGTAGAAGGGAAATAAATGCAAGTCAACATGATGCATATATTCTTTTAGCTGTGCGTGGAGCAGTTGCAATGTCAGGAGGGTTAAATTTCCCCATTGCACCATATTCTATGCCTGTGTTAGAGGCGTTTGTCACAGGAGCGTTTCTCACTGCATCCTAAATGTCCTCTATGTCAGACAGCTGATGGAATGTATTAAAAAACAGTGCGGATGATGACCAGTACACGTAAGGGAGGTCATTTAGGCACTCCGAGAAAATACATTTTGAAAGATGCTCTCTCGTCTATCCTCGACATCAAAGGAGATTCCTGCACTATTGGTTAAATCATTGTTAATCCTAAATTGTTTTGCAATTAATCTTCATGGTTCCCTTTATATATTTGTCAGGTCAGACCAAGCCGTGCTATAGCAATACCGTTTTACACAGAGAAGAAGTTTAAATTAAGGAATCCGTGGATATACCATAACTACTAAAGTTTACCTACCATTACAAAACTTAAGAGATACAGCATTTAAGATTGTGAAGATGGGCAGAATTAAAACATTATTAATAATGTACAGAGAACAGTTAGGGGGTTATTCAAAGAGCACCAGTATTTGAGGAGGTTGCAAACAGTGTTGAAAAGCCAGCATTTCACTAGAGGGAAGACCAAACAGCAGTAAGAGAAGCTTCACTGGGAAGCCGGTGTATACGTATTGTTATAAAAATAAGAATGTGTGCATTTTTGATGTGTTTCCATAGTATACGTTTACTTAAATATTCTACTTGTTAATGACGCGTGGATAGGGTTGCCACCATTTCTCCAGCCAAACCCGAACACTCTAGTGTTGGGCTTGGGCGGCCATTTTTTTGTAGTGTATAAATTATGCGTATATTTACGTTATGCATGTATATTATGGCATACTGGTAAGCATGAAGACTGGTATACATGGCAGACTTTTATTATGGCAGACAGGTATGCATGGCACACTAGTATAATGGCACACTGGTATTAATGAGAGGGGGGTTTACTTTTTCAGTGATATTGATTCTATATTAATTTGATTTCACCTTTTGATGCTTGATTCGATGGAGCCTGAGGAATGGAATAGATCCAGAGCAGACTAGAATCAGATTCTGCAGCTGGGCTAGGCAGGCACTGGCACACAGCAACTGCTGCTGTACTCACAACAACTTATCTGTCTCAGAAGAGAGCCGGACATGACTGCGGCATGAGCAGGCACATGGTCTCTGATCTCCCTGTACTTCGTGTGATACTGCGCCGGGAGACCAAGTGGCTGATGAGAGTAGGCAGGGAGGAAGAGACGTCACCCCACCACACCACTCCGACACGGTCAGTAACTGGCAGAGTGGGCAGTACGGACGGAGTGTCTCTCTGCGATTTAAGAAACTGCCGGTCATCGCGAGGAGGCGGCATGTGTATTGGTAAGTGTGAGACAGAGGTGGGGACTTTGAGCCAGCTCCTACGAGTCATGTGTCCAGGTGACAGGGGGGGTCAAAACCATACACATGACTAAAAAAACGGATTGTCCGGATGAAACCCGGACAGGTGGCAACTCTAGGTGTGGACTGTAGCTTGACATTTATTGTTTACTAGCTTTTGCCTGCCGCTTTGCATGGATTTTGGGATTTGTTACAATTGTTTTTTAAAAAAACACAAGTTTTTTTATCCAAACTGTACGAAATATAATTTACAGGTTGATGTCTTAACCACTTCGATGCTGAGGACGCGCTCAGCGCGTCCTCAGCATTCCCGCTGGTATGCGGAGGACGCGCTGAGCGCGTCCTCCCATTGGGGTCAGCGTTCGGCCGAGTTCCGGCCGATCGCTGGCCCCCCCGGTGCGGGCTGACATCCTGGATGTCAGCCGCGCATCCGGGACCACAGCCGCCCGAATTAGGTGTCATCGCGGCAGCGCGATGACACCTAATTCAGGCGCCCCCCCCGCATGTGCGGAGGAGGCGCCTGAAAGGGAGGGGGGGAGGTCCTTCGGACCTCTCTCCCTCCCGATCGGCGGCTCTGCGGGGGTTAACCCAGGCATCATTTGGAAGGGCACAGCCTGCCCTTCCAAATGATGCCTGGCATTAACCCCTGGGGAGCTGGATCGCGAATCGGCGCTGAAAAGCGCCGATTCGCGATCCTTTCCCGGAGCTGGCCGACATCTTGGATGTCGGCCAAGCCTTCGGGAACTCCCCCTGAGGACTGGCATCATCGTGCGTAGCACGATGACGCCAGTCCTGGACTTAACCCTTAACTGCCACCAACGGTGGAGATAGGGAGTTCCAATGAACTCCCTATCTCCCGATCCGTGGCAGTTAGGGGTTAAATTTTGGTATGGTTGGATCGGCCAGAGCATGGCCGTTCCAACGATACCAAACATGAAAGTGAAAAATTTTGTAAAAAAAAAAAAAATGAAAAAAAAAAATAAAAAATGTTTTAAAAAAAAGCAAAACACGGTTAAACATGATGAGCAAAACCGGTAAAAATGACCTCAGCACAGGGGCAGGAAAAGCCTCAGCAGCGAAAGGGTTAAAGTAAAAAGTAATGTTTACTGCAGACGTTAGTCAGGGCATATTGGCTACAAAACAAAGTTGCTTCATTCATACGCATCCATGATTTTTTTTTTCGTGTTGTAAATACAAACAGGCAATGAGACAGACAAATATTAGGTTATTTGGCATCTGGAACATCAAGCAAAAAAACTATTTGAGTACTTCTTTGTAAACTACATTAGCGGTTCTTCATTCAGGTGTTCGGATCACCAGAAAGTTAGGTGACCACACTTAGGAACAGGCAACATAAAACTGCCCATGTGAGAAGCAGTCTTCCCTTAGGTCAATCCCTGCTACCTTCAAAGACTGCCCCTGAGACTTGTTGATGGTCATCGCAAAACAAACCGTTAGGGTGAACTGAAGTCTTTTTAATTGAAACAGATATTCTGCAGGTATAAGGTGGTAATTCTTGGTATGAACACCGACTTCCCACTGGCCCGAACCAGATAGCACCGTAGCCCCAATCACATTTCTGTGGAGTGCTTTTAATTGCAATCTGGTGCCACTACAGAGCTTAGGTGGGTTGAAATTTCGCAATAATGTCACAGGTGCTCCCACTTTGAGAAGAAGTTTGTGATCTGGAAGACAAGGAGGATTTAAAGAGTTCAAGAACTCAACCGGGTATTGGAGTGCGTAATCACATTGAACCATTGAGTCTACAGATTTGTACTCCATTTGGACTACTTCGAAAGAATCAATTAGTATATTATTGATTACGGCAGCCATGATGTCTTTTTGGTGTTGAAATGGCACGCTCACATAACCAATCTGTAGATTTCTCCATTATATTTTCTAGGTCAGGGTAAATTTTGAATATGAGGTCTGATAGGGAATTTGCGACTATGCCTAGACCAGAAGGGATGACAATTTTGCTGTCAAGTACTGGATAGTCTCCGTCACCAGTTTGAAGAAGCAGTTCAGAGAACTGACCTGTAGATACATCACCTCGCAAATGAACCCTTGCGTTCTTTCTGATGGATCTTTTTTTGTATAAATTGGCCATAAATTTTAAGCATGCCTTTACTTCATCGGCTCGCATTCCTCTAGGCTAAGTCTGGTGACAGTCCCCAACCAGTAGCATGGTTACACCTCCCATCCAGTGGCGTCACTAGGGTTGGTGTCACCCGGTGCGGTAACTTATGGTGTCACCCCCCCCCGAGTTCTACAGATTTTTTTTAACTACTCTTACTCCTAAATCAGTACTCCCATATAACACTGAATGCTCATACACACGGCGCACATTACTGTGAGGTTTATTGCTGTGGAGCTCTCTCATATGCTCACATAAATTTTTGCCAACTGCCAGCAAGTACGGTGCCTGTTCGAAGGCAGTGAAAGCACACATGGATATATATTGCCCCCAGCAGCTCTGGATATATTGCCCCCCGCAGCTCACCCATGGATATATATTCCCCCCATCTCACATATGGATATATTGCCCCAGTTCACAATTATATATTGCCCCCAGCAGCTCACCCATTGATATATATTGCCCCAGATCACATTTGGATATATTGCGCCTCAGCTCACATATGGATATATTGCCCCAGACCAGCTCACACATGGATAGATTGCCCCAGACCAGCTCACACATGGATAGATTGCCCCAGACCAGCTCACACATGGATATTGCCCCAGCTCTCATGGATATGCCCCCAGCACACATGGATACTGCCCCAAGCACACATGGATACTGCCCCAGCACACATGGATACTGCCCCAGCACACATGGATATGCCCCAGCTCTCATGGATATGCCCCAGGAGCTCTCATGAATATGCCCCAGCTCATGGATATACTGCCCCAGCTCATGGATATGCCCCAGCTCATGGATAATGCCCCCAGCTCATGGATAATGCCCCAGCTCATGGATAATGCCCCAGCTCATGGATAATGCCCCAGCTCATGGATAATGCCCCCAGCTCATGGATATGCCCCAGCTCATGGATATGCCCTAGCTCATTGATAATGCCTCAGCTCATGGATAATGCCCCAGCTCAAGGATAATGCCCCAGCTCAAGGATAATGCCCCAGCTCCTGGATAATGCCCCAGCTTATGGATAATGCCCCCAGCTCATGGATAATGCCCCAGCTCATGGATAATGCCCCCAGCTCATGGATATGCCCCAGCTCATGGATAATGCCCCCAGCTCATGGATAATGCCCCAGCTCATGGATAATGCCCCAGCACATGGATATACTGCCCCAGCTCATGGATAATCCCCAGCTCATGGATAATGCCCCAGCTCATGGATATGCCCCAGCAGCTCATGGATAATGCCCCCAGCTCATGGATATGCCCAGCCCCAGCAGCTCATGGATAATTCCCCCAGCTCACCTCCTGCGCCGTGTGTTCTGCTCCCTCTGAGCGTCCGGCGGCACGGAGCTTGGGCGCTCGCCTGGGGGAGCCACGTGACCAGCCACGATCTCGCGAGAACTCGGCTGGTGACGTGTTTCCCCCAGGCGAGCGCCGAAGCTCCATAGCTTCGGACGCTCGCAGGGAGCGAACACGCGGCACAGGGTGAGACACCACCCACCCTTAGGGTGACGGTGTCACCTGGTGCGGGCCACACCCCCTGCCCCCAGGTAGCGACGCCCCTGCTCCCATCACCCCATTGGTCCCCCTGATGTATTTAATAGTTCTGCTTAAAGCCCAAAATCCTCCCTTATGCGTGTAGTGCTCTCGACCCAAACAATGAGTTTGCAATCCCGGAGTACTGAGGCCATGTTGCTTTGTTTTGAAATATAGCACAGAGGAGCTTGTGTGTGTATTAGGTTAAGAGACAGCTTAAAGGCAGCATGAGCTGTCTTACCACCTTTCAAAAACGTTGCAGCAATGCCAGATGATGCGACAGCTAAGGCTATCCCACCATCACTCCTTACTTTCACCAAAGGTTATGAGAAAGATGCTCCTGGTGACACTGGCAAAACCTAAGAAAAAACACTTCACCAGATGCTGTGTCAATGCCGTTAAGGACCTGCTTATAGACAGCAAGTTGCTCATCTGTTCATCTGTCAAAAAACCTTTATTAGTCAAGACTTCTTGTGCTAAAGAATTCATATAATAGCTGGTCTACCTTAAATAGCCTCTGTTACCCAAAGCTCCTCCAGACCTTGACGGATGAGGCAGACTATACTGTAATAACCATTGCCCTCCCAAAGCTAATACCACATCCTCGATCATTAACAGGCACCTGTTATATACCACGTTCATCATACGCGGCACATTGTCTTGTAACTCTTTCACCATCTGCCATGTGAGACTGTTTTTATACTTCTCCCGAAGACTTAAGGGATTGGACAGTTGACAATTTGGATTTTTGGAAAAATGGTAAAACATGTGCACCCTACCTACTGAATATGTATAGTTCTATTTATAAAAGTATTATAAATCTGTTAAAAACATAGGGCCCTAATCCAAATGAGCCATTAAGTGTTGAGATGGGGCATTATAAATAATGGCTCACTCCTTAATCATAATAATTACCCTGCTATTCCATACAAGCAACAAACTTTGTATAGGAAGCGTTAATTTGCAGCCAGGACAATGAGCAATTGTTATTCTCCACCAGAGATGGCATTACAGAAGGCAACTGGCTCTAAGAAAGCGATTGGGTCCCACAGTGCAGAGGATGGAGCAATTTGACACCACCTCTCTGTCCACATGCAGGATCTGGGAGCAAAAAATTCCCTGAGTCTTTCCACTAACCTTGTGTGACATCCCCCCCTTCTGTTTCTAATCCCCTCCCACTTCGAGATTGTAAATTTCCAAGGGAATAAGGCCCTCACGTCCTCCTGTATCTGCTGGAAGGAATACTGACCTGCCTCCTGTATGTATTGTAGAATTGTCCTATCTTTACCCATTGCACAGCGCTGCGGAATGTGTTGGAGGTTAATAAATAATAATTTATGTGAGTTTCTGCAAGTCTCTGGAGTTCTATGGAGTCCAGTTGAACATATCAGTGGCACCAATGCTGTTGGTATTGATTTAGCAGCATTCTTCTCTTAAGAGTCAAGGAGTTATTGTAGCAGCTTGCTCATAAAAGATATGGTAATAGGGAGCTGCTAACTGATAATGGCTTGTGGCGACATGGCTCCCTATTAGGCTAGGGTCAAACGAAAGCATTTTTACACGCGAACGTAAAAAAGTGCGTCCGAACGCATTGATGTATTTTTTCACGGAATATACGAAAACGGTCATACGATGCGCATTTTCGTGCGTATGTTTTACGAATCCAAACCAGGAAACTTTTTGCGTCTGGACGTTATGTTGGCCGGACACGAGCAGGGTCTGACGTCTCCAAATCACACACACACACCGCTAGCGGGCGCAGCGCACTCTGTACGTCCGTACTAGGGTTCTGCGTTCTCGAAAAAATGCGTTCATTTTCCACTTGCGTTGCGCGGCCGGACATTCGTGCGACCGTACTTCGTATATTGGCTGTCATTGCCCGTCATTTGCTGCTAGTGCGGCAGTGATTATGTGCGCCAGAACGCACGTTAAAAATGCGCTCGTCTGACCCCAGCCTTACTGCTTAAGCTGAAATAGGTGCCATAGTATCCATTTGAAAGTGAATCCCTATAAACTCACAAGGTAATGTTTGAACTAATTACAAGCAGGGTGTAGATCTACCTAGTCCATTCTTAACATATCTTACTAAACCTTTGACAGTGCTTAGAAGGACAACTGGTATGAATACACATTGATCCAATAAATAAATATATAAATAAATAAACTGAAAACATGTTTTCAGCATTTTTTAATAATCAGATTTCACAATTTTCAGCAAGAAATATTTTGTTTCCATGGAATGGGATATAGAATGATTCAGCTTTCAACATCATATACTTTTATTATAGAGCTGCAGAGCTATACAATTTTCTGCTCAATTGTGGTGAAAAACACCTTTAACAAATAAAAGTAAAAGTCATTAATAAGAGAATGATCTATCAATTAATTTTGAGAATCCACCTTTGTGTTCCTATTAAATTCTTTATTCTGAGCTGCTGTAATCTCTAACGTTTCCTCCTAAATCTATGCATACAAATAATGTACTCTGTGTCCCTTCATATTTCCATCAATTGCAGCCTATTATTTTAAGTGTCAGAAAACATTTTGTATAGTCTACAAAAATGAAACACACTTGAAGTGTAGGTCAAATGCGGTCAAAACGATGCATAACTGATGAAAAAAAGTAAACCTTTATTTCAAGTTAATATTAAGTACTTAAAATGTGCATTTTTTTCCATGCAGATACGATTCACTATTTAGATTTAGCAGTGATTATTCTAGTATATGTATTTTTGATATTTTCTAGCTGCCAAGTGGCACAATGTGGTGAATATTCCCTAGAACACGCTGCAGTCTTGCCCTTTGGGCCTGCTCAATTTGAGAATTATTTGTACTCTGTGTCCTTTGACCTATGGCTAAAGGAGGGGCTGGATTGGACGAGGAGTAAATTAGCACCAGTTTTTGGGAACTGGTAATTTTATCTGTTCTATTTTTCTCAGATTGGAAATGCATTACTCGTTATTCAATGGCTCCCACTACAGTTAATGTTATTGGAGCACTCATAAATGTACATAATTCATCTAGAATCAAGCCGTTGGTGTTTAATGGGTATATGATAATGGGAAATTCATCCCATTCAGTGTGCCCCTGCTCAAGTCTCAAAATACGTATTTAGTCAGTGGGCACCATTAAAGAGGAGACTAAGAGGAGACTATTCATATGCATATCCACCCAAAACAAAGCTTACTCTGCGACCCCCAGCAATCATTTTGACCTACTTAGGCTGCACTACAGAATATATATTATATATATATATTTTGATTTTTGTGTGATAATTCTAACCACATTTTTTTTCTTTAATTTAAAAATAATAAGAAGCAGGCCAATGACTGACATGGCTCTATTTGATCAAACCAGTTAAAGAATTACTAAAATTGAGCATCTAATCTGCTAGTAAAAAAAATAAAAAAATCAATCCTGAATTTAGCATGGTCCGTTAATCTGCTGATTTATTAATTTGTGAAAAAGAAGCAGAGATTGTTAATTCATTCACAGAAACAAAAATATTAAGACTTTGGCGCATAAGAAAATAACATAAATCATATTTTAGTTAGACAATTGACAAAACGGCTTTTTAAAATATTGTAGGTATTTATCTTCCCTATCAGTGCAAGCACGAGTACTTTTTATGCATAGGAATGCCAGGTTTTGTACTTCTGACTTAAAATCAATGATCTAATCATGGCCAGGAAACTCAAATAAACTGTCTTGATTAGTTGATCGATTTCCCAATTGAAACAAATCAATTCTATGTATTGCTGGAAAGCACTTTTAAGCTCCCCACAAAAACCAGACCTCATAATCACCCTGTAAAATATGAGGATATGGATGATACATACTGATTTTGTGACATGTACACAGCTTGCGAAATTATTTAACGGATTATCGAAAAACACAAGACTTTTATTAGTTTTAAGAGACTTTATTACCTGAAAATAGTGTTGCTATGTTCAAATCATTATAACATTCCCATCAACTTAATCTTCATTAAAACTGACAACCTTTTATATGCTTAACAAAGGAAGCTTATTTCAAATGAATTCAATTAAACTAGATTATGTTTGCCGATTAAAAATGCTTGAGACAAACTAAACTGCAATGAGAGTAGTTCAAAGATATATAAGGCTGGGGTCAGACCAGCGCATTTTTAACGTGCGTTCTGGCGCACTTAATCACGGCCGCACTAGCAGCAAATGACGGCCAATGACGGCCAATATACGAAGTACGGTCGCACGAAAGTCCGCAACGCAAGTGGAAAATGAACGCATTTTTTCGAGAACGCTGAACCGCTAGTACGGACGTACAGAGTGCGCTGCGCCCGCTAGCGGTGTGTGTGTGTGATTTGGAGACGTCAGACCCTGCTCGTGTCCGGCCAACATAACGTCCAGACGCAAAAAGTTTCCTGGTTTGGATCTGTAAAAAATCACGCACAAAAATGCGCATCGTATGACCGTTTTCGCATATTCCGTGAAAAAATACATCAATGCGTTCGGACGCACTTTTTTACGTTCGCTTGTAAAAATGCTTTCGTTTGACCCTAGCCTTAAGCTGCAAGCAGCAATGGAGATGGTCAAACAAATGACAATTACTATGGCACGAAACAATATTTAACAGTATGTTATAGCAGCAATGTTATAAAAATAAATAATTAAAACATTCCTTGTTTCTGTGTTTAAAATATGTTTCATGAGTTTTAGAGTAGGAGCTTACTTTTTAAAGGTGAATGAATAAAATGGCATCTTAAAACATAATATAAAGAGGTCCTTGATCTGTAGCTGCCACCTGCCACATTGATTATATTGGATTATTCACTAACCTCCGAATTAGCCCTGAATTTCAGGGCAATTAGTCTATTTACAAACCTGTCAATTCGTCAAATACAGGCAAATTGATAGTGAAATATGGTGCAATTTGCCGGCACCAAAATTGTCCCACAGAACACTATTGTGTCTTCTATTCACAGAACACCGAATTGCCCCGATTTTCGGTGTTTCAATTCGACAGGATTAAACAGGTGAATTCCATAGGTTTCAATGTAAAAAAGTAATATCTTTTTTTTAAATAAAAAAATTTAAAGACCATTTATTCTTTTTATTTTTTGAAATTTTTTAAAAAGACTTTTATTTTGTAACTGAACTTTTTATTATTTTTAAATGACCTTTTTAATTATTTAGACACATTTTTACTACATTTTTATTACTTTAAATTCCTATTCAGAAAATAGGAGATTTCCTTTTTTTTAGTTCAGTGGAATACGTCAATGCAAATTCGGCACAATTCACCAGTTTTCATCGACATTTGATATCTGCTTTGACGACTCCAATTTTGGCAAAATACGGTGATTATATATAAATATCATTATCATGAGCGTATCATTGAACACAAATCTACCATTAGCTCTAAACATATGGATCTACCAGTAGCAGAGCATTTTGTGAATTATACCCACAGCATACCACAACTGAGGTTTCAGGTTGTGGAACATGTCCCAAGTTTACGACGAAGGGGGTGGGGTAGATTACTGAAACAAAAACAAAAAAGGTGGATACATAGCTTGGTCACAATATGGCCTAA
Source organism: Leptobrachium leishanense (assembly GCA_009667805.1). Classification (NCBI taxonomy): domain Eukaryota; kingdom Metazoa; phylum Chordata; class Amphibia; order Anura; family Megophryidae; genus Leptobrachium; species Leptobrachium leishanense. The sequence goes on along the minus strand of CM019066.1, from coordinate 265,131,185 downwards.
GGGCCTTAATAGGGAGTTTGATTTACACATTTATTATTAATATAAACATAGCATTTCATTGCTGTAGATTGATGTATTTGTTTTTTTCATCGATGTCCTCATCTTTTGTTTAATATTCCCCCACTGATACATATGTATTTGATATTATATGTACCTATATAGTCGTATGGTACTATATGACTATGTTCATTTATTTATCCATTACATGGATTTTCTACTAATTATGGTAATTGTAATGTGAAAAGATTTCCCCTTCCAGTTTAATTGTTTATAATTGTCTTATACACATGTATGTGAATTACCCTTCCCATATGCAACTCAGTGATTGGCTGGGTAACAGTATATTAGAGGAGGAGGTTACCTATACCAGTATGTATGATTAAGGCCTTTGTGGCTGAAACGTCACATTTTATTTCTATGGGGTCAGCTTTGTCTCTCCATTATTAAATTGCACCTTATTGCAGCCTGGAGTCCTGCTGTTTATTTATTGTTCTATGGGGCAATATGAAGTCCCACTCTATGGCTGCAAAGAGTCTCCCAGCTGGTGCTGTGCTGCAGCCATTGGAGAAGCACCAGGTTGCTGCATGGCACGTCCAGGGCATCAGGGAGGGGAGTAATTGTGAAATTTGGAAGTCTCCGTAAATGTTGGATTTCAGAGTCTTTCAGATTCAGAATTCTGGATAAGGGATGCCCAACATGTAGTTAAAATAAGTTAAGGGTAGATGGTGTGTAATGTCAAGAAAATAATATTTGTTATGAAATGCATACTAAACTGAATAAAACATAATCCATGTTTATAAAATTAGATCACCAAAAGCTGGTCATGAAAGATAGAAATCAAATATACAGCATGTATTCCTTCATAACACTTTCAACATATTGTTTATTCAGAAAATATATTGTGAGTGATGATTGGATTTATATTTCGCAATGTGCCATGGTTTATTGGAAAGAGAGCTAAGCTAATTATTATTTTTTCCCAGAAACATGCACGTTTTATACCTCTCATTGGAGTTAGAAGCAGATGGTTGATATTGTTATTCTAATTTAATAAACCCCAGGGTTTTAGAGTCTGCCAAATTAGCATAATCAACAGGTTTGGGAGGACATGACAGTATAATAAAGAACATTCAAAAATAGGTTTTTCGAGTGACTCACTCAGAATATAAAACTGAAACACCCGTAAAATTCAAACAGATGTGTGAGACGGCCTCTTATGATTAATAAAGTTGTGCACTCATGAGGACATGTAATTGTTCCAATCAATTTGTCTGTAAATACAAGTGATCAAGTAAATGAAGAATTAAATATATATTTTGACATTTTTAACTGCAAGTAACGTTTCAAAGTGATTTTACTAAAGTACCTGTAATGTTAATTTTATTGTTAACTGATGGTAAAGGAGGTGACAATTAAAGTTGACGTGCGGTGACTTTTCGATTCTCTTTGAATAACCCTGTATGAATTTTAACCCCTTAACGCCGCAGGACGTACATTTACGCCCTGCATTAGGCGGGCTTTGGCGCCGCAGGACGTAAATGTACGTCCTCTGCGTTTTCAGCCCCCCCCCGGGAGATACTCACCTCCTCCGGCGGCTCCCTCGCTGATCTGAGTCCCACGGAGTCAGATCGGCAGGGTTTCCTGCTCCGGCGCACTGACGTCATCGCGCCAGGGGTGCGATGACGTCAGTTTCAGGCGTCCCCCCCCCCCGCCGGAGCAGGGGAAGCGCCTGGAGGGGAGGGATCCTTTGGATCCCTCTATCTCCCCATCGCAGGGGGCTACAAGGCTGTGGCCAGCATCGCTGGAAGGGTCACAGCCTGACCTTTCCAGCGATGTATTGGGGTTAACCCATGAGTTGCCAGGTCGCGACCGGGCACAAATTTGTGCCCGATCGCGGCCTATTTCCGGTGGGGGCCGCCATCTTGGATGGCAGCCCCCACCTCTGGGTCCCCCCCCGCGTCAACTGACTCATCACGCCATGCGCGATGATGTCAGTTAACTGGGGAAGCCCCTAGCTGCAAAGGGATTTCCTATGGAAATCCCTTGCAGGAGATAGGGGGGTTCTTTGAACCCCTTTATCTCCTGATCGGTGGCAGCTAGGGGGTCATGCTTGATATCGATGTAAAGGTCTGAGCATGGCCTTTCCAACGATATCAAACATGACAATGAAAAAAGTTAAATAAAAGTGTATAAAAATAAAAAAACAATTAATTAAAAAAATAAAAACGTGCTTTTTTTTTTTGATGCAGCATTATTGTTCACATTTCAATTATAATGTGAACAATGATGCTTCACCAATGATTTTTTTTGGGGGGGTTTAGCTAAAATCACGTAATTTCCCCCCCACCCAAAAAATAAATAAAAAAAAAAAAGGGTTCCCAAGTCTACCCCATAGAATATGACCGCAAAGGATCGGATAATAAAATGTGAAAAAAAAAACAAACACTTTATACACTGTGGATGATTGAAATTTTATTGAAAATTCACATTTTTTTACATATTTTGTTATAGCATTCTGGCAGGACATGACTTTTATATATAATTATGATATATTATTAATCTTCCGAGTCTGCCGGAAAGAACGATATATAATTTTTCTGGGTGGTAGAATAATACGTGACTTAAAACCGCGTTTAAACATGATGAGCAAAAACTTCAGCAAACTTCACTTCCGAAAGAGCGCCAAAGTTGTAAAATTACTCCCGTCCTTAATAATAATAATAATAAGCATTTAACCCCTTATTTTTATTGTCATCGTTTATATAGCGCCAACAGTTTCTGCAGCGATTTACAATAACCAAAGGGAACGAGATACACATAAACTGACATAGGATGGAAACAAGTGTCCTGCTCATAGGAGCTTCTATTGGTTTTCCCATGTAATAAAGAATTCACATATTATAGATAATATAAACAGACACATGCAATGTCTAATCATATTTTGTAAATAAACCTAAGTCAGGTGTTTTTAGAAATCTTTAAAGTTATATTAAAGTGGACTGCCCTGAATTCAGTATTCTATGCTAAATGGTCTTATAAGTCACCTTATGAAAAATGCATCTTCAGGTTCAGTTCGACTATTCTGATTGCGAAAGTTACATTTGGAGTACTGACCATCCTCCTTGATTTTGCAGAACGTTTCTAGGCCTTAACTGAAGAGAGAGCTGTAGAAAGATGCATGTCCCAGGTAAGAGGGTTTACCCCATAAGAGAAGTCGTTATGTTAGGACAGAATAATACCTGAAAAAACAGGGTGCAGTGATGACATGGCAGGCACATGCAATGTATGGTCATATTTTAAAAATAAAACCCCCATTTTAAACAACTTAAAGTTATATTTCAGTGTGCTGTGCTGCATTTTGTATGAAATATATACCAAACCAGGAAGAGAGCGCTCCAATTAACACGATCAAAGAGTTCAACAGCAGCTTATACATTTAAACAGGTAAAGATTTTACCAAAATTTAACCCTTCAAAGCTTCCAACAACTCTTCCCCCTTTCAGGATTACAACAGTTCTTAACTGATTCAAGACTGTTTGCAAGGTTTATAACCCTGCGTTCTGGTGAAAATGGTGGAAATTGAGTTCACAATATAAGACCATAAATTGCACAACACCAATGTACTCCACCTTTTGATAAGTCCGACCCTTATTACCGAATGACTGCTATCATAACTGTTGTAATCCTGAAAAAGGGGAGAGTTGTTGGAAGCTTTGAAAGGTTAAAATCTGGTAAAATCTTTAATTGTTTAAATGTGTAAACTTTGCTTAACTTGAGTGCTCTCTTTCTGGTTTGCTGTATTACTATCAGGGTTATCCAAAGAGATCCGAATTGCTTGAGAAAGGTAACCGAACGCTGAAAATCAGCGTTCGGTTACCTTTTCTGGCCATTCGGCTATCCAGAGAGCAGGCAATTCACCAAATCCTGGCGAATTGCCTGCACATACGCACCGTTCGAGGGCAGTGAAATCCCCATGAAAATGCACTGCTTCGGCTATTCAGAGAGCACAAACCAGCAGTGAAAGGTTCCCCTAATGCCCTGCCATTCGGTGGTTTCATGCGGCAGATTTATTCAGGAGAATCCCATAGGCTTCAATGTTGAAAATATTCCCGTTTTAATCCAATATCTAATAAACCGTTCATTATAAAATTCTGCAGTAAAGAGTCTCTTTATTTATAGATTTTTTTAGGATACTTTAAGCATTTTTCTGAATTTTTAAGTTTACTTATTTTTCTGTAACAGCCCTTTTTATTATCATTCCCTGGACCTCATGTGTAAATTTCAGACATTTTCGCTCAGTAGTTTCTTTGCAAACAGCTTTTCACTTTCACATTCATACAAACTCTTTTGCTAATTTATTCACCTCCCTCTGTCTGCGCCTCAGCTTTTTCTCGGCTTTTTCCGGCGGCCCTGTGGTGTTTGCTGAATACACAGCAGGGTCACCGAAATGGGATCGGCAAAAGGAACCGAATTGAAGAGAACGAAAAGTCACCGAACATGCGGAGACTTTTCGAATCTCTTTGGATAACCCTGATTGTCTTGAGAAGCACCCACACTCTATGCTTAGTAAAGGTTGAGTGCTGCCATCCTTGTGTATTCTGTATGAAAAGGGCTGACACCCCTCAGTTAAGCACCCCTGCCTGTCATAGGTGTTCCACCCACAGGATCTATTTAACCTTGAACTGCAAGGAGCTCCAGAAAGGATTCAATACTTGGTAAGTGAGTTGATCCCTTAAAAGCAGTCATTAGGTAATAAGGATAGGACCTATCGAAAGGTGGAATACATTGGCGTTGTTGGCAGGCTTAAGCAATTTATGGTCATATATTGTGAACTAAATTTCAACCATTTTCAACAGAGTTTAGGGTTATAAACCTTGCAGAAAGTCTTGAATGGGTTAAGAACTGTTGTAATCCTGAAAGGAGGAAGAGTTGTTGGAAGCTTTGAAGAGTTCGAATTTGGTAAAATCTGTAAATGTTAAAATGTGTAAGCTGCTGTCTTGTCTTTGAATGTGTTAATGGGGTGCTCTCTTTCTGGTTTGTTGTATTACACAGTCTTGAGAAGCACCGACACCATGGGTACTATCGCGTTGCCCTCGCTAAAACCGGGATGCTAAAGGGAAAAATTAGTGTTTGCCAATTTCTCCTTTGCATCCTGGTTTCCCCAGCAGATCGCGGGGCAGGAACCAAATCCAGCAGTCTGCCCCTTAGCGCTTGCTAGGCTCGCGGATTCTGGGGTGGCGCTACAGCGCCGCCCCCAGCATCCCCTCCATGGTCTCCACGGGACTCCATGGAGAATCGTGCTGCCGGGTCACATGACCAGCAGGATCTCACCGCTCGTGAGATCCTGCTGGTCGGCGGAGTGATCGTGGAGGGAAACAGGGGACTTTCTTCCCCCAATCTCCCTCTGTTCCTGGTGGCCAGAAGCAGCAGATTGGGCCGCCGCTCTTGTTGCCGGATGAGAGGTGAGTATGTGATTTCTGTGGGGATTTGAGCTGCAGGTAATGAATTCTGCATCCATTACCTACACCTCTGAGCTCGTGGTAACTTTTTTAGGTAGCGCCAGCTCTTAGGAACACTTGGTCCTGATGCTAGTTACTAACGCTAGTTAATCTGTGCTTTCACTTTGCGCTCCCCATGTTATGTATAGGAAGCACAAAGTACAGTAAACTCGCGCTACAAATCGCAAATTAACGAGCGTCAACAGGTTTTTTTAACCCGTTAGCGACTCAAAGGTGATCCAGCCGCAGCGCTATGACCTCCTTTAAGCTATCCCTAAAGCTGACACCAGTGTGAGCTTGAAGGAGGTGAAAGAGCCCTATGTGTTTAGTCAAGGTTGAGTGCTATATTTGTATGTATGGAGATATATATATATCAAATAATAAATACTGTTCATATCCTGTTACTATTCTTGTCTTAATTACCTTGTTCTGAGTGAGCGGATTTCAAGGACATAAGTAATCATGTCAACTGGCTGGATTTGCAACAAGAGTTAAGGCACCAACCAAGCTACACATTGGCTGGAGTTAATTGCCCACTGTATGCGAGGTGATCCTATCACCCCCAAAGCAGACTGTGACGAGATATAGGATTAGCTGAGCACTTAGTTTAGCAAAGGCGCTTTTGTCTTCCTGGACCAGATGTTGTCAGTCTGGCAGAGGGCTGAAGGAGATCCTGGTGTTGGGGAAGTAGTGACTTTTTAAAGATCTAAGCTAAAAACGGCAGTCTATTCAGGAGAGATTAATAATTAACACCAGAGGGTGTAATGCTTTGACATTAGGCACAGTCACAACTACAGCCATTGATACTCATATCGTGGATATAGTATGTAGTTAGTGGAAAATGGCTTGGACACACTCTTGTTTTGTCTAGTGTGTATGTTTTAATGCATTAACAGAGGCAGCCTCATATGTATAGGGCACATGTAAAGGAACTGAATTAACCATATAAGGTATTAGCCAGTTTGGCCTACTTATTTCTTCGCTACTGCCTTTTTTTTGGCATCTCATGTGCCATCTTGAATCCTTTGACTGGGCTCTTCCACATCTTCTGACTGACTGCAGCTGTTGTTGCATCCTCATATTTCCTGGGTTGGAATCATTGCTTTACATTAGATCTACTATGTGCATCCAGAGGATGCATGAGAATTAACACCCACTGCATCTCAAATATTAGTGTTCCACTATTCCTATCACACCTCAATGTGTAATATAGCGCTCTTCAAATAAATACAGAAATACATATATATGTGGTATAACGGCACTTACAAAATGATGACTGGCAGGGTAAGGATCCAAACCGATTGAGTATCATTGCTTAAATAACACCATCCTCAGTTTCTTTTCGCATCATAAATCAAAAAGGCATTAATGTCATATAAAACACCAGTTACCATCAGGATGCTGTAATTCTAAAAGATTTTTATTAACAGAAAATAGAAGTACATCAGTCTTACCTTTACAATCTGAGTAAGTGAAGACACAGTTAGTAGGGGTTTCTGACAGATGCGATACACATTTCTCTAACAGTTCTTCATAAACTGAAAGTGAATAAAAAAGAAATGTTCATTAAAAATAAATTTGTGAGGTAAATATTACCTGTTTAAAATGACATTGATTACCAGATTGCAGCAATTCATTTAAATACCACTCACAGTTTCTGAAAAGCAAACAGACAAAAAAATTATTTGAATGGCCTTGGTGAAAACAGTCAGTGCCCGCCTACGCCATTTTATTGTGGCTTTTGTTTAACTAAAACTTCTCAAAGGTGATTTGCTTACTCGAAAATACTGTCAGAAGGACAAAAAGTCTAAATTTAATGTACTACATACAAAAATTGTTCTGTAACCCCTGACAGCAGGCACATTTCATTCAAGTTGTTAAATGCATTTACTTTAACAGCATAGGGAGCTATAAATAACAGCTCACACGTTAATTTGACTCAACCCATTAAACTGTTCTTTTGATTAAGGTTCGCTGTATACAGCAAATTAATTTATTCACTTATTATTTAACTTGTAGACCGTATATTCACATTTTAATTGTAATTTTACACTACAATATAAAGATAAGCAACAGAAGAAGATATTACAAAATGTGAACTGCTGTATTAAAGGGATACTCTGAGGTAAAAATGAGAGGAGAGAAAACGGAGTTCTAAAACATTATCCCCTCTTGACCCTCCATTCACTCCCCTCTCACAATAATCCCAGAGTATGATTAAAAATGTATCTTTATTCAAGGTTCTGGCTATAGGTTGGAATGGAACGGTAACTGTTACTGTTCTAACATATATTCTGGAAGCCAGATCAAGGCTCGCTGATATCGGCTTTCTGTGTGAAGCTTTCCTCTGTACTTGGAGGACTGAATCAGCCCTCTGAGACCCCATCCCTTCCATGCATTTGGATGGTCACAGTTCCTGTAACATTTGGAGACTGGCAGTGAATACCAATCAAAATATATAAATAATGCTATTAACCATAATTTTGAAAAAAAAATCTGTCAAATATACAGATGTAAATATTATATAGTTTTTGTCATTATGATTTTTCTCAAATTTTCTTCCCAGTGTCCATCGGTTCATGGACAACCCATTACCTACCGTTAATAATCACTGGGATTGTTCTCTTGGTAAATTGTTGCTGTAGGTTTTTCTTTTTCGGTTCCAAACATTTTATTGGAATTTTAGCAGAATAGAAAACATGTGTCACAGCGGTGTTACATTACATGACAACTGTCTGTCAAAGTACACGTACAAGGTAAGCATGTATGTGTTTACAGGACTCACAGTAAACTCTAGAAAACTTAGGTCGACATACATATAGATAAAGATAAGGGCAGCAGGTTTGTTAACCATCTGTAAATAATCTAAAGGAAAAGAACAAAAAACACATGTATTACTCTGTGGGCTTGTTTGACAGACAGGGCATGATCTGGTTCAGAGAGTAAGGAAGGCTATTCCTATGACTTCTGTTTTCCAAGTCATCCAATTTGTCTTGGTCTTGCATAGTTTAGTTTTGGTATTTAGCCTATAAGGACTAAGGAGCCTAGAATATCTTCTTGTGATCTTCATTTATTTTAAAGCTTTAAATGAGATGTTTGAAGTGACCTGCGAGAGGACATCTGATATAGATTAATGGATAGTATTGAGCTTGGCATATAGTGATGGCCATAATGAGGCAGCTAATGGGCTGTCAAGTTATTGCTTTGAAGGTGTAGTGGTGTGGATGAAGGACAGAATGAATCAGAGTTTCCTTCGAAGATTACTGAAGTTTATTCCTTTCTGGTGCCTCCATGTTGGCTTTATTAACTAGTTCATCTGACTTTACTGCTCACACTGCTCTATGACAGTTGCTGGACGGCAAAATCCAGATTGTTGTTCTTGAAATATAATGGAATCTTGGAGGTTCATTGCAAAGTTGCAACTTGGTCAGCTGGGTATTTTGTAGAATTCAAAGCACCAATGTACATTATTATTGTAAACACATTCAGGGTTATCCGGTGACTTTACGTTCTCTTCAATTCAGTGCGATTTGGTGATCCCATTTAGGCGACCCTGCGGTGTATTTAGCAAGCACCACAGAGCCGTCATGGTGCAGGGAAAAGCCGCCGCAAACCCAACGAACACTCACGGCAAAACCCGGCGAACGCACACCGAAACCCGCTAAAACATCTGGATAAAGCCCGCCAAACACGCCGGAGAAACCCGAGCAGCCGCCGATCACAGCGCAGAGCAGCTGCCGGAAAAAGCCGACAACGCAGACGAACAGAGTGGGAAAAAAAAACAGTACGCTTGAATGTTTGAAAAGTGAACGCTATTTGCAAGGAAACTAGAGAATGAAAATGTCTGAAATTTACATATAAGAGCCAATGAATGATAAAAAAAGGGCTGTTACAGAAAAAGAAAAAACGATCTAAAATCAAAAACTGGGAAAAAAAAAAATCGCAAAAGAATCCTGAAAAATGCCTAAAAGATCCTAAAAAATCTATAAATAGACTTTTTACTGCAGAATATTATGATCAACAGTTTATTACATATTGAATTAAAACGGGAATATTTTAAACATTGAAGCCTATAGGAATCGCCTGAATAAACCTGTCGAATGAAACCACCGAACAGCAGGGCAGTTCGGCAACTTTTCACTGCTGGTTTTTGTTCTCTGAATAGATGAGGCATTGCTTCTCTATGGGGATTTCACTGCCCTCGAACAGGCATCGAATGTGCAGGCAATTCGCCAGCATCTGGCGAACTGCTTGCTCTCTGAATAGCCGAATGGCCAGGAAAGGTAACCGTACGCTGAATTTCACTGTTCGGTTACCTTTCGGCCACTATTCGGATCTCTTTGAATAACCCTGTTAGTGATAGAACTTGTACCCGATGCCAGTCCTGGCAAACTGGCAGGCGGGTGTGGCAGTGCAGTAATATATGAGTTCCCCCTCGGCTTCTAAGATATCCAAAATAAAAGTAATAGGAAAATAAAATGATAGGAAAACCTTGCATATGGTTGACTGTGTAGAGAAGCAGACAAAAATATTCCGACTTGCTCAGGCGTTGAAGCATGGTAAAATTTAAAATTTCTGTGTGTCTCAATGTGCATTCAAAAAAGCAAAGAGGCTGAATAAATTTTCCTGGAGGGTATCAACATGTCTTTATGAGTAAGAAAAACAAATCTACATATTGTATCAATGACCCAATATGTTTATCTTGTGGAGCCAGTAACATCATATTCCTATATTACTCCATACTTTCATTTGAAAAATTATTGTAGAGTTTAAATGTAAAATTGTACATTGAAATTAAGAGAGGTGTAGTAGTTCCTGGGCTATGGTATCAATTTGATTAAGGGAAATAGTAATATGTCTAGTGATCAATATTGAAGTTCAGTACTATTTTACATACATAGCATTGTATATGTGCGAGCGATGCATAGGCATGTTAAATAAAAATAATCGAGCTAAAACCTTGTCAGACCTGAGCGGGCCCCACCGTAGAACAGGCCACTATTGCCGTTGTTCGTCCTCAGGACCCTCACAAACCCCTTTTTTACTCACTATAAGTTTACAGGGTAATCCAGACGTGGACCCCATGCTCGAGGTGCCTAGAGGGGTGTCAGCTACACCCTCCTGACGAGGCATAACAAGGCCGAAACAATCGTCGAGGGTTGCTGCATCTCTCGTGCAGGGACGACGTCCTTGGCATTAAGTAGGGATGTGCGTTTCGGGTTTCGGAATTTCGGAATTTTCACGAAATTTCCCGATTCGTGTTTTCGGATGCGGCCGAATTTCCGAAATTTTTTAGATCCGAAACGAAATATTTTCGGATTTTTCGAATGGACTTGAAATGTGTCAAACGAGGAGAACAGATGTTCCGAAAAACGAAAATTTTCCCAAAAACGAAAATTTTCCGAAAAACGAAAATTTTCTAAAAACGAAAATTTTCTGAAAAATGAAAAGTTTCTGAAAAAACGAAAACTCGATACAAAAAACCAGCAAAATGACACAAAAAATACGAAAAATGGTCGATATTCCGAAAAATGTGCAATTCCGAAAAACGAAAATTTCCGAAAATACGAAAAGTCGATACAAAGACCGAGCACAGTGACACGAAAATATGAAAAATGGTCGATATTCCGAAAAAAAATGTACCCGAAAAACGGGTCGAACCGAATCGAATCGAAACCGAAATCTGTCGAAACGAGCCGAATCGAAAAGTTTAAAAATCCGAAGAATCGAACCGAAAAAAAAATCGGTGCACAAGCCTAGCATTCAGTACTGGCCACCCTTTCTGGATGAGAGCAGGCTGATTTGCATATGGAGTTGTCCCTGTAATGGCACCATCGAGCTAAAGCCTTGTGAGATCTGAGCGGGCCCCACCGTAGAACAGGCCACTAGTGCTGTTGTTCGTCCTCAGGACCCTCGCAAACCCCTTTTTTGTGCAAATAAAAATAATGCCAAAAATTTATTGTAAAAGTTAAAACTTGCTCTGCAATTAAGAAATGTTGTTTTGGCAGCCAATTAATCCCTCTCTGCCTGAAAATTTCAAATGATTTATCTTTTAATGCAGATCAAAATGTAGATAATGAGCCATATTTTTTCTCGCCCTAAGCACCTTCCAAAGTAATACAGGATCTTCAATTATAAAGTACAAAGCCTGTCAAAGATTGGGAGATTTACCAGGCTATGATAAATGATTGTGGATGGTTATTTTTTTTCTCTACATTATTTTAAGAAAACTTGTCTACTTGCTAAGAGTAAAGGAAATAGAACGGAGAAAAAACTATCAGGGTTATTCAGAGAGAGGTGAAAAGCTGGAGAATGGCTGGAGAATGGAAAATTCTAGGTCAAAATACCCAAACCAGGAAAATTCTCCCTTTTATCTCACTTTCCAAATCAGCTATTTTGACCTAGAATTTTCCATTCTCCAGCCATTCTCCTGCTTTTCACCTCTCTCTGAATAACCCTGTAAGTCCTTGACAGACAGGAGATGCATGGGATCTTTGTTTCTCCATGTGTCTCTTAGTGTGGAAGAAAAGGATAGATCACTACATGCCCTTGGAAGCCGACCAGGGTACAGAATTAAAAAAGATAAGTGGGGAACACACACAGCTTCCCATGTCACACATCAGAATTCACTGTCAATCCTACACGCTCCCTTTCCACCTTGAAAATCCCAGATCCACGTCACTAAGATAGTCACGCAATGTCAACATAATTATAAGTATAAAAACCCCTCTTACACACAATCACATGACTTTCATCATGTACACACAAGTATTGCACTTTCTCCTAAGTTCTCTACAACCCTTTCATATCCAAAATTAACATTTCTATCTGAATGTGGCATTTCTAGCCAATCACCCTATTCCCCTGTAGACGCTAAAAGGGAACATGTAAGACTAAAAATCATCGTGAGTCGATTTTCCATGCCGGCTCCCGTTTACCTATTCCGGTCTAGCCGCTTTATTAATGCGGGAGCCACAGATGAAGCGCAGAGGGACACTGAGAACTTTGTTCCCAGTCTTCTGATACTCGCAGCAAGAGGAAGCAGCATATCGTGCCGTCCTCTCTACTGTCGGATCGAAGGTAAGGAGTGAGTACTTGCAAAAGCAAAACCACTGAACACCAGATTTTAGAAGTTTTATTTCTTTGAGAAATACTGTCTCCAGAATAGAAGAATTTGCTACTGTGGAACAGCTCACTCTTCTAACCTCAGAAGCAAATTAACACTTCCTATACAAGCACTGGTGTATTTTGGCCTAGGCCAACAAGGCCCAGGCCTAGGGCGGCACTTCCCAGGGGGCGGCGGCCCGCTGGGTGGCCCCACCCCTAAAAAAAAAATTTTTTTTTTTTTTTTTTTACTTTTGCTAACTATTTTACCAGGAAGGAAACATTGAGATGTCACTAATTTTCAAGTATGTCCTGGGTAGGCAAGGCCTAGGCTTTCTCTTTCCAGGGGGCAACAAAAAACCTCACCACTAATTGGATTACTCACAGAGCACCGAAATGACGCCAACATTTTGGTGTTCTGTAGTTCCCTGCACTTCGGGGAATAAAATTTCCCAACCCTGCAGTGAATTCACCATTCACCGCAGGGTCCCCAAAGTGCATGGAGTCGGCCGCTGTATGCTGCCACCGCAAACCCATGGCCTGCTGTTTTCAAAAGAACTACTGAACGAAAATGTCTGGAATTTACATATAAGATCCTATGATTGATAATAAAAAGTTCTGTTACAGAAAAAGGAGAACCGCTATTAAAAAAAAGGGGGGAATTTAGCCCAAAAAATTCTGAAAAATCACTAAAAGGTACAAAAAAAAATCAATAAATAAATAAAGACTTTTTACTGCAGATTAAAATAATAAACGGGAATATTTTTAACATTGAAACCTATGGGGTTCGCCTGAATAAACCTGCTGATTGAAACCACCGAACATCAGGGCATTTCACTGACATTTCTCTGCTGTTTGGTGTTCTCTGAATAGATTAACCATTACTTCTCTATGGGGATTTGCACTGCCTTCAAACAGCACCGTACTTGCTGGCAGTTCGCCAAACTTGTGTGTGAGCATATCACCAGAGCAGTGGTGTACTTAGAGGAGTGGCGGAGGGCGGGCCGCCCCAGGTACCAGTGATTATTGGGGTGTCATTAGGGGGTACTAGGAGGTGCCACTGTCACTGTGTGTCAGCTTTGAGCTGTGTTCTCAAACAACGAGCAGCAGAGCATGGCGTTTGCATACGGAATAAAATTGAATAGAATAAAAATCCCCCTCTCCTCCCTCCATAGCTCCTCCCCTGCCCCGCAGCAGCTCTAGGAGAGGGGAGGGGATGTGATTTGTGTCCAGAGAGAGAAGATGACAGTAAACGGCAGGTAAACGGGGGGGGGGGGTTTCAGCAGAATATGAAGCCCTGTCTGCTTACTGCTGTTTAAAGTGGACCTTTCCTTAACCAGCACTGCAGTGATAGAAATTTGTCATTGAGCTGCCTGGCTCCTGGTGAGGCTGCTTGCGTGCAGGTCACACTCGGTCCGGCCAGTCAGGTGGTACTGAGTCTCAGTACCACCTGACTGGCTGAACCACGTGACACGCACGCAGCTGCCCGCCCTTTCGTTAACATGGACTGTCACTCTATTCTGGACTGAACACCCACCGGGAAGGGAATCAAAGCCACGGTGCACCCTCTGGCAGTGGCACCCCACTGCTGACAAGATGGCTCCACGCACAGGCACAGCCGTGATCCTAACGTGGCCTGGAGGGACCTCCTGCTGAGTCTGTACACAGTCCCTGCTGACTCTGCACACAGCCCTACCGCGGACAGAGGCCGGTAAATGTAGAATAAATAATTGCTGTGTGCTCATATACACTCGGTTTGCTGGGAGTTTTATTGCAGTGGATTCTGATGCACTCATACACACCACACATTGCATTGCTGGGAGTTTTATTGCAGTGGATTCTGATGCACTCATACACACCGCACATTGCATTGCTGGGAGTTTTATTGCTGTGGATTCTGATACGCTGACACACACCACACATTGCATTGCTGGGAGTTTTATTGCAGTGGATTCTGATGCACTCATACACACCGCACATTGCATTGCTGGGAGTTTTATTGCTGTGGATTCTGATACGCTGACACACACCACACATTGCATTGCTGTGAGTTTTATTGCTGTGAATTCTGATGCACTCATACACACCGCACATTGCATTGCTGGGAGTTTTATTGCTGTGGATTCTGTGATGCACACTGCATATTACTGTGAGTTTTATTGCCCTGGAGCTCTGGGATACGCTCATACACACTGCACATTACTGTGAGTTTTATTGCTGTGCAGTTCTGTGATATGCTCATACACACTGCACATTTCTGTGGGTTTTATTGCTTTGCAGCTCTGATATGCTCATACACAGTGCCCATTTCTGTGGGTTTTATTGCTATGCAGCTCTGTGATACGCTCATATGCAGTGCACGTTTCTGTGGATTTTATTGTTCCGCCAATTAGAGCGGCTGTGATCCCGTTTACTTGACATGCGTGGCTGTTCTTTGTAAAAATACTTGAATTTAAACATTTCATAATTTTCTTTATCTCAATAGATACATTTGAAATGGTATACAAAATCTACAAGTAGGCACTTGGTATCCACTTTTAATATAAAGAGAGGAAGAGGCGGAGCTCTAAGAGGAAAAGGTGGAGCTTAAAGAGGAAGGGTGTGGATTAACCAGGAAGAGGTGTGCCCTTGACAGGAAGGGGTGCGTCAAATTTAAATTAGGGGGTGCACGAGTTTAGTCAGGCCTAGGGCAGCACAAAACCTAAATACACCACTGTATACAAGGCATACGAGATGCTAAATTTACAGTAGGGACACACTGGGCACTATTCCCTAGTTCGTGCTAACATGAGGATGCTAACGGGGAAAATGTGCACCTGCAGATTTCCCCGTAGCATCACCATGTTAGAGTTACATTCCAGGGCAGGCGCTACCTACACAGAGGGTTGCGCTTCCAGGTCGTGCAGTGCCGCTGAGTGATCGCGTAGGAAGACTATTTGTTTTCAGTCTCTCTTTAGTCCTGGCAACAAGACGTGGCGGTTTGGGCCACCGTTCTCACTGCGGGGTGAAAGGTGAGTATCAGAGTTATCGGGGGGGGGGGGGGTTAGGGGGTGCTGCATGATTCTGCGAATACAGAATCACGTAGGGCCAGCTTTTAGGTGGTGCTAAAATATGTCTCTCCACACCCCTGCGGTAATTAGCGCTATCACCAGGGAAAACCTTACTTATTGAAACGCTAATGTAGGTTTGCGTTCCCCGGTTAGGTAAAGGATATGCAATATACAGTAAGCTCGTAGATAATAGTGCAAAAAACAGTACGCAAACGGGTTACTGACTGGGGTAGCGGCTGGAATGTAATATGGGGGCATGGTTTAACCTCACTTATCCTTCTAACGCTATTGAGACGCTAACTATGGAATAGTGCCCACTATGGCCCCTATTACATTCTTCGCGCAATTTCGTCCGCGCAGCGCAAATTTTTTTCACGCATCGTCCGGCGTTATCGCGCAAAACTTAATGGAGTATTCCGATCCGAACGTATTTTCTCATCCATCCGAAAATAACGTTAGTAAAAACGACACGCAAAACGAAGAGTAATATGTGCGCAGTAACGTAGCGCACGTAAATCAGTAGCGCCGGATTCAGCCAATCAGAATTAAGAACCTTAATTGACATCAATTTACCTTAATTGACTCACTTACGTTTATGCGCCTGTCAAAGTAAATCTGAGTATACATGCTGCAGCAATAAAAAAAAAAAAATGCACGAATTCACAATTTTATTGTATAGGTATGTGTAGAATGTGTAACTATACTGTGCTGTATTTTTTTTTTCATGCTGGTGTTTTTCGTTTCGGCTAGAACGTTCCGATTTGCAGTTACCACCAGCTTTTCAAAAATGTTAAAATTATGCGCGCAAACGTCGTTCGTAAAAAGATGCGCATCGATTGTAATACTATCCGCGTACCAGCGCACGAACGAATATGCGCTCGCAATGTTAAGTATAGGACGCGCACAGTTCAACACGCTCGCGCAGGACCATCTGCGTTAAATGATAAAGAGCATCGTTTGCGCGAACGTTGTAATACGACGTTCTGCGCAAAGGGTTTTGCCACTCGCGCAAATGTGCATTTGCACGCGCAAACAAAAATGCGCGAGGAATGTAATAGGGGCCTATGTCTGAGCAGAATAGTAGCTTGTCCTGCTTTTATGTATATCGGTAACAGCAAGAGGGGAATAGCGCCCAAAATCTTTTAAAATTCAATATTCCATAGTTACTTCTGAATTATTTTCCTTATATCGAAGATCCAAATCACCAAGATACTACACGACACTGAGTACTTACAGTTGTAGGACCTGAACGGCGACTCATAGCACATGAAAATAGTTTTCATCATTTACAATACCCGAAATGGAAATGCAAGTAGGACACCCAGACACCTCCCAGCTTTTTGAGAAAATGAGTAATAAGCGTATGAATTGTATTCATCCTATTAACAGAAACAAATACCTTAAAACAAAAGGGAATACTCACCAGATCCAGATAAAGATACAGGGTTGTTTTTAATAATCTTGGAAAAAAGTCGTCTGCAGTTGTCCAGCCAGCCTGGTCTTGAGTCCAATTTCTTTGATAAAAACTTAGCCAATTCGTTGTCTAAAAGAGAAAAGCAATTTATTGGACTGTGTAAGTGAAAATAAAACATTTCTATACAAAATAAAATCATCACTTAACACAAATGGGGTCCAAAAAGAACATACAATGACTGCATGGTTGTTCTACCTTGAACACGAGTTATTTGTTTGTTTGAAGGTTAATTGAGTAAAATATATCTTTATGTTCTTTTTTTGGTTTCAAGGCTCCAGGAACAAGCAGTATTAGGGAAAAAGTACACATGCCAATACTCAATTGCTTTGCATAGAGAAGAATTCACAAGAGAAACTTCTGAGTGGGTTTCAAGTAGTGATTGTAACAAGAATTCAACTTGCGGATTCCTCATCAGCGCAATGTTGGCATTCCATCACATGTCGACATAGACGTAGGGTTTGGCTTCGTACATATTGCAGAAAACTCAACAGGCATCACTGATTTAAGATATTCACTTCAAAATACTGACAAAGAGGCTAAGAAGAGGCAAAAGGAAAAGAGGTGGGAGTGAGTTCAGCTCCCATAACCATGGCTAAGTAATCATGGTGCCTAAAGATTGCCTTGAAATACATTTTCCCAGTCCCATGTTTACAGGGTTATTCAAAGAGATTCAAAATGTCGCCGCACGTTCGGTGACGTTTCGTTCCCTGCACTTCGGGGCGATTCAGCGATTCTAGTTCGCCGACCCTGCTGTGTATTTAGTATGCACCGCATGCAGAGGCATAACTAGAAACCTCAGGGCCCAGGTGCAGGAACCATGATGGCCCCCCCACCCTAGGCAACAACATATTTTGCCCCCTCCTCTCGTCAACATGCATTGGACCTCTCCAGGTCCACAATGCTGACTCCAGACAATCAGTGTCCCATTTTTTCCAGGTCCACTATGACCTCTTCAGTCCCATCCCATTTTTTATGTAATGTGCACTATGTGTATCTCAGAGCTCCACAGCAATAAACCTCACAGTATTGTGCGCTGTGTATGAATGCAATACAGAGCTTCACAGCAATAAAACTCACAGTAACATGCAGTGTGTATGAGCGTATCACAGAGTTCCACAGCAACTAAAGGCACAGTAATATATGGTGTGTATCAAAGTAAATCATAGAGTTCCACAGCAACAAAACTCACAGTAATATGTGGTGTGTATGAGTGTATCACAGAGCTCCAAAGTAAATCTCACACAGAAGTATAAAATAAATTAAAAATGATCTATATATATAAAATATAGGCAAGCCCCCAGGCCCAGGTAGGCGAGTGTGGGCCCCTCCCCCCCCGGACTCAAGGGCCCAGGTGTGGTGGCACCATCCGCACCCCTGTTAGTTATGCCCCTGACCGCAGGGTCCCCGTATTGAAGGGAAAACTCACTGAAAACCCACCAAACACTCAACGCAAACCCGCCGAATACTCACGAACATCTGTAGAAACCGACGCAAAAACCACCCTGAACATGCTGGAAAAATCCAAGGAGCCACAGCACAGAGCAGCTGCCGGAAAAAGCCGACAGGCAGACGAACGGGGTGAAAACCCCCCCAAAAAACAGTATGCTTGAAAGTGTCAAAATTTAAATGCTGTTTGCAAAAAAACTACTGAACAAAAATGTCTGGAATTTACATATAAGGTCGAATGAATGATAATAAAAAGGTCTGTTACAGGAAAAACCTGATCAAAAAGTTGGCCAAAAAAATTCAGAAAAGTGCCTAAAAGATCCAAAATATATTTTGGATCAGCTGAGGAAGTCGCCTAGTGCGACGTAACGCATCCTGGGTACTTGTTTTATCCATTTGTTTTACATGTCTTGATTTTATTAAATTTTTTTTCAAAAAGAAGATCCAGCCTGTGTCTTTTTGGTGGTTTGTGGATTTGCCCGAGCCTGAAAAAATCCATATGCGCAAACCTTAGAGCTATTGAAGCTCCAACAAGTGTAAGTGAAAAATTGGCTGAAAAGCATATATACACTTATATTTTTCGTTCTGCACAAGGAGAGTTGCGCTGTCTTTTCTTGAAAAAACAACCCAAAACGTGCAGTTCCACTTAGAGCCAGTGCTAGGCTCTATGTTTGTGAGTGAAACATCATTCATTGCATTTTATTTATAGTATATATTTGATATACTTCACCATTGTGTATTTTTAGATTTTGTTTTATGTACCAAAATATGGTCTGCTGGTCTATGAGAGACACCAAGATCCTGATAGCAATTTTTATTGCGCTGATCAAGATACGTATGTTTTTTTCTTTTGGATGCATTCTGCTTTTGTTCAGTGTTTTTTTGCGTTCGAATCGGCAGTTTTGCGAGGTTTTTTTGGTTGCAGTTGGCAGATTTTCCGGGCACTTTGGGGACCCTGTGGTGAATTGGATTCCTCGAAGTGCAGGGAAAGAAAGAGCACCAAAATTCTGGTGGAATTTCAGTGCTCTGTGAATGACCCTGTATAATTTCTGCCTACAGCTTCCACCTCTAGCTGCTAAAATGCAACCAAGGTGCGTCAGAAAATGTGTGTCATGGAAATATGATATCCATTCTAGTTGTAAAAATGAAGGACGATTATCTGTGTAAAAAAAGTACTGCGCCTTCAGCAAATTTCTTATTGCAAAGTTTGTTGATAGCACACAGGTAACACTTCATTAATTACAAAAATGTTTTGCTGCTACAGCATAATCTTACAGCTGACATCTAAAATGGTTCATAATGGCGGTAACAATTTTGATTGACTATATGTTATTTGAAATAGACGTAAATGGTTACTAAGCATATTACAGTAAGAGGCAAAAGCTAAGCCCAACAGGTATAGGAACCGATTTGATTATGAACTTAATAACAATTGATTAACCCATTCACTACCAAGTGATTTTAAATCATTTAAATTAATTATACAATAAGAAATATTTGGGAATATTCCCAATGTATTTCTTACTGTAATAACATACATGACAGGCAACCAAGTGGAGTTACTGCAGTTACGACTGCAGCTCCTGGCTCTGTTATCAGCTGGGGAAGGTCTGTTACACCCTTTCCTAGCAGCTTTTAAACAGTTTTAGCACCTCGGGCATCATGCCCACGGTGGTAAAACTTTAGGGGCATGTTCTCGAGCCCAAAATCTAACGAAATTCAATAACTCAGTATCAGGCACCAGATGGTGCCTTGAAGACATGAGTTATAACAATCGCAGAAGTGAAGGGGTTTAGGAGTCCGTATTACACACACTTTAATAATTTACAGAGAATGTGTTGCGTACATCCAGTCATCCAAATCATTCTGTCAAATGGGAAAGCAGAATCAAGTTGTATGAGAATTGTAGTTAATCTTGATATACTATGACGGGCCCTATTGCATTCCTGACGCTAACGTTAGCGCTCACCTGTGTGAGCGTTAACGTTAGCATTGGTGGCCCTAGTGCAGGCGCAGCATATTACAATTCATATTGAAAAACCCGTTAGCGATTCGGAGCTTGCACTATTCAGCGCGAGGTTACTGTACTTTGCGCTCCCTATACTTAACATGGGGAACAGAAAGTGTTAATTAGTGTTAGGATTACAATGTACCAACGCTAATTACCGTCCAGCTACGGTTAACCCAAAAATTAGATACTCACCGCCTCTTCTGGCCGTCGGCAGCAGTGAGAGACTGGGGGAAAAAAGTCCCCCAGTCTACCTCTGCGGATCACTATGCGTTAGCCTCAATGGAGTCTGGACTCCATGGAGGGGATGCTTGTGATGGCGCTTATCGCTGCCGAGAGCATCCCGTGGCTTAGCGTCATGTTACGGTGCAGGCTGCTGTATTAGCACCTGCACCGTAATATCAGGCTAAAACGGGGACGCTAAGGAGAAACACGCAGGCGCAGGTTTTTCTACTTTGATCCCCGTTTTAGCTTTAGGAATGTAATAGGGAGGATTACATAGGAGGATGGTGTGTTGAGTGCTGAGCACACTGACTGCACTCAGCGAAGTGGCCACATGGGCGTCAGAGTGGAAGGAACATCCACTCGCACGGACATTCCTTCCGCTCAAAGAATGCTCGTGTGACTGCAGCCTTAGAGAACGGAGTTAACCTGTTTGCACTGAACATACAGTCCAAATTCCCAAAAACCCTAAAAATCTACTTTAACCACTTCGCTGCTGAGGACGCGCTCAGCGCGTCCTCAGCATTCCCGCTGGTGTGCTGAGGACGCGCTGAGCGCGTCCTCCCATTGGGGTCAGCGTTCGGCCGGGTTCCGGCCGATCGCTGGCCCCTCCGGTGCGGGCTGACATCCTGGATGTCAGCCCGGCATCCGGAACAGCAGCCGCCAGAATTAGGTGTCATCGCGGGGGCGCGATGACACCTAATTCAGGCGCCCCCCCCGCATGTGCGGAGGAGGCGCCTGAAAGGGAGGGGGGGAGGTCCTTCGGACCTCTCTCCCTCCCGATCGGTAGCTCTGCGGGGGTTGACCCAAGCATCATTTGGAAGGACACAGCCTGCCCTTGCAAATGATGCCTGGCATTAACCCCAGGGGAGCTGGATCGCGAATCGGCGCTGAAAAGCGCCGGTTCGCGATCCTTTCCCGGAGCTGGCCGACATCTTGGATGTCGGCCAAGCCTCCGGGAACTCCCCCTGAGGACTGGCGTCATCGTGCATAGCACGATGACGCCAGTCCTGGACTTAACCCTTGACTGCCACCAACGGTGGAGATAGGGAGTTCCAATGAACTCCCTATCTCCCGATCCGTGGCAGCTAGGGGTTAAATTTTGGTATGGTTGGATCGGCCAGAGCATGGCCGTTCCAACGATACCAAACATGAAAGTGAAAAATTTTGTAAAAAAAAAAAAAAATGAAAAAAAAAAAAAATAAATAAATAAATAAATTTTAAAAAAAAAAATAAACACTTTTTTTTTTTTTTTTGGTTTGTTAATGCAGCAATATTGTTCCCATTTCAATTATAATGTGAACAATGATGCTGCACTAACGATTTTTGTATGCGGTGCGTTTGTTAAAAATAGTGTAATTTTCCCCAAAAAAAAATGTAACGAGACCCCATCTCTAATTTTTTTAACAAGCGCACCCCATACAAAATATAACCGCAATTGCTCGCATGTTAAAATGTGGAAAAAAACACTTTACACGTTGTAAATTATTGAAAATACATATTTTATTGCATTTTTTGTTATAATATACAGACATGACATAACGTATACATATAATAATGACATATTATGAATCTACCGAGTCTGACGGAAAGAACGATCTATAATATGTCTGGGTCATATACTAAAATAAGCCTTCAAAACACGTTTAAACATGATGCGCAAAACAGGTAAAAATGACCTCAGCACAGGGGCGGGAAAAGCCTCAGCAGCGAAAGGGTTAACTATGGGGGCTTGGGTAGTTTGCACATTACCATGGTAAAGCCTGAAAATTGGATATGGTTTTTGCAGCTTTGTCCCCAGCAGTTTTTGGCAATGCAGGCTTTAGCTGGGTGAAGCTAGCATTACCAAACTACGGACTTTACCTGTAACATATACACATAATGTTGCCTAATTCAATATACATACATACATATGCTGATACCATACAAATATATGCAAGTATCTGCAAAAGCAGTCCAGATTTTGCTTAGACAAGCTTGTAAAATGCAGAGGAAAATTCTTGATTTAATGTGCAGACATAATGAAACTGCAGTGTTTTTAAAGACAGGTTCATGAGTTTCTACTCCTTCTCCTCTATGTAAGTGCCAGAAAAAATGATGAAAAGCTCTTTCAACAATAAATGAAATACTAAATGTCAAGCATTTGATAAAGGATAGTTACCGAATGTTCAAAATAGTGTACTTTATTATACATGAGAAAAATTTCTGCAGCAATGATAAGAAAAGTGGGCCAATTGACTCTCTAAATTATAAGCACTAAGGCAGAATATTTCTTGAACTGTTTAACGAAAAGCATAGATGTGCTAGCAGAGCACCGCATTTAATACTGGGGTATTATTGAATCTTACCTTGAGTGTGAACATCAATCAAAGGAACGTCTGAGATGTAGCATTTTGGCACAGGATGGGATGAAAACATTGGCCAGGGATACAAATTGTTACCCTAGACAAAAAAGACATAAACATTAAGAAAAGATCTTGGCAGCCCACTAAACTGCAAAATAAAAATATTAATTTTAATCCGTCTGCCGTTATCTGTCAAAATGATTGCCTCAATCAAAAAATCGTACTGAGTAATACAGCTTAATGCTTAAATAAAAATAAGAAAAGCACTAAATCCTACAGCTATAAAAGACTATTTAAAACAAGTTCAGAAAGTGTTTATAAATTTACAATTTCCAACTTTTTTCTATTAAAAAGTAAGGTAGCAGCTTTCAAAAGGCACTATATTTTCAATTTTGCACATCAATCTTGCCTTCAGTCCAGAGCAATTTCCATCTAATCAGCTCCAGAATGACAGCAAGTACAGAACTGTGAGCCTAACAAAAGGACTTGTCTAATGAATACTGTAATGTAAGAATACACAATGAGATCAATGCTTATTTTGTGTTGTTCAGGAAACATAAAATGAAGGGGGAAAAAAAGACTTTATACGTTCCAGAATACAAATTTGAGTATATAAACACAGGCAAAACTTAGTTTATTCAGAAATGTGGTGTTTATTGAAAACAAAGCTGTACACCAGTTGGGAAATAGACATTTCATTATTATATTACTAGGTCACTAGTCGGTAAGAAAGCAGTTTTTGTTACTATTTGAAGGCAAAAGAAATTAAAATGTAGGCAATTTCAAGTGCTTTTGCCTAGAATCCAAGGTGAGGATTTTAGAAGACACCAGCTTCACAGAGAAAAGTCATGGTCAAGGTTTTCAATGTATCTGCAGGACTCGATATGCAAATAGATACCATCTGGAAAATGTATAAAATCAGTCCAGCCTACGCTGTTCGTATTCAACCCCTCATCATATGAAAAAACATGCCAAGAAAAGTAATGTAACTTTCAGGGCTCCACCTCAGAAAACGTGGAGAGGGCGTGTAATTTTTACCTTCTACAACCTGCACTTTCCAGCCTATTCCTTCCATACCCATCCTCCCATTCTCCTCCTTCGAAGTCCATGCCATCTGACTTTTCTGTCAGACACCCCAATGTGTTGTGGTAATCTAACGCCCCCCTGGTTCTCCTGCACCATTTCTGGAACATTTCTCAGCCTGGCTCCCTCACTTTCCCTCGTCTGACATTCCATCTCTCATACTTGGTGACTTAAACATTCCCATGGACTCTCCTACCTCCCCCCCTTCAAATTCCTATCACCTCCTCTTTGGGTCTCACACAGTGGTCCAACTCTCCTACCCACCAGGCTGGCAACATCCTGGACCTCATTTTCTCCAGCCTCTGTAGTATTTACACCTTTCCTAACACACCTCTCCACCTTTACAATCACCACCTCCTTTCCTGGAAACTTCTCCTGCCGCCAACCCAGTCTCATGCTTCTACTCCACTTTTACTTCAAAGGCAGTTTGGTGCCCTGAATCAAAAGCTACTCTCCGCCGCTATTCATTCTCTTCTTCCGATCTCAAGATCCAGCTGCACTGACACAGCCACTGATCTCTACAATTCTGCCCTCTCCACATCACTTGAAAAACTCACTCCTACTTCTCTTTGTCTGCAGGTCTAAACGCCAACAATGGCACACTAAAACCACACTATATCTTCAACAGTGTTCCAGGGCGGCTGAATGTGGCTGGAGGAAGTCTCGTACTTCAGCTGACTTCCTGCACTACAAATTCATGCTCCAATCCCACAGTCTCGCTTTATCGCTCACTAAACAAACTTAATGCTCGTCCCTAACCTACACCTTTTCTCATAATTCCAGACCTCTATTTCATTCAATCTGTTAATGTGTCTACTTTCGCTCCACCTTCCACAGACCTCACTGCTGTTGGCTTTGCCGACTACTTCAAGGATAAGATTAATAAACTTAGACTAGACATCTCTCCACTGCCTTCCTCCTCTAACCATTCAGCCTCCTCACTCCTTCACTCCCTGTCACCTCTTCTACTAGGTTTTCCTTTTCTCCAGTCTCAGAGGAGGAGGTCGCGGCACTTCTCATGTCCTCCTGCTAACGGCTAACTGTCCGCTTGACCCCATCTCCTCGCACCTTATTCGGTCTGTCCTACCGGTTATTGTTCCTCCTTTGACTCACATTTTCAATCTCTGCCTCTCCTCTGGAGTTTTCCCCTCTACATTAAAACGTGCTCTGATTACCCCACTCTGAAGAAGCCTTTTCTTAAACCTACCTCCCTTTCAAACTACCGTGCCATCTCTTTTGCTCCCCTTTGCCTCCAAAATCTTAGAAGCCTGGTCTATATCCGGCTCACCAGTTTTCTCACTGCTAACTCCCTACTTCACCCACACCAGTTCGGCGTTCGCTCCCAGGACTCTACAGAGACTGCTTTGACCAAGGGGACTAATGATTTACTAGCTGCTAAAACCAAATGTCACTTCTCCCTGCTTATTTTTCTTGACCTTTCCACTGTATTTGACACTGTGAAACAGATGCTAGTATAGAAAAAATATGAGCAAGCATTCAGTAGTGGTAACCCCTTCAAGAGATAAACTTGAGGCAGGGTCAGACATTAGCAGTGGTCAGAAATAGTAGATCAGTCAAGAGAAGCAGAATCGGCAGGTAAAAGAAGGTCATATGTGAGAAATCCTTTGAGACAGCAAACAAGGGTAAGTGGCAGCAAGAAAGATTGGAACAGGAGACAAAAGGGCATAGTCAATGTCAAGCAGGGTTGGAATAAGCAGAATCAGGAATAAGCCATAACACGAATACTAATAATCAAGAGTATCATATAGATAGCATTTCCAGATCTTAAATAAAGGCTTCTTTTGAAGGCACCACTATGCATATGGCTTGACAGAACAGTGAAGTCTATATGTACACATAGAATCCTGAAATGTAATGTAGTGGTGCTCCTTGGTGCAGGCAACCGTAACATGACCAACTCTGGCACTGCCATTTTCGTAAATAAACTCCAGAGTGTGGCTATGCTGACAGGCTTCTGTGTGCACCTTACAGTAAAGTAATGTCCTTTAGGACTCTACAGGACATTACAAAGCAGCAACAATCTGAAGTATGGTAGGGTATTATTTGATTCTATTATCATTGTTATTGATAGCTATAATAATAGAATCTAATGATGTTCCTAGAGTGATGAGATCAGTGGGTGGGTGTGACGAGAACCCCTCTCGTTTCGCCTGTCATGACTCTCCAGACACCCTGTCGTTGCGGTCAGCTCGGGTACTGGGAGCACAGTCCTCAGCGCCTCGAGCAGCTTGACCCGCCTGCTTCTGATTCTCTGCCCTGGAGCCGTTATGAATTTCCAGAGGGCCGCTCTGTGCCTTATGATGTTGAGTGTAGTGTACGTAGCATAGCTGAATGAGACACCAGACAAGCTGTATGTTCAAACAGGATTCTCTCTCACTTTATAGAAGGTTTCACAGGGATATTTATACAAAATACAGCAATGCACATTCAAACTTCCCACCCACCCCAACAGTTCTGATTGGTTGGTCCCAAGACCACTGCAGGCTTCCTTCAGGTCCTCTTCAGGCTTCACTTAGGTCCACAGGCTTTATGCAGATGAAGTCTTGACCCCACAGTGACCACACACAGTGATTTACATAACCCATTGCAAAGGAAATCTGATAGTGTTTGGCTGAGACAATGGTGACTCTCAACCTCTCAGACATGTAAACAGATAACAGATGAACAAAGAGAAATTCCTTCTGCATAATCACAAATTACTCAAACCTATTTTACATTCTATACAAAAGAACCTTCAAAACACATCTTAGTTCACATTTACATAAAGAAATAAAAGTACATTTAAACTAAAATCAAGCAATGTACAATACATTTAAAACCACACAATATAAATGAACATAAGGTCTTTCCCAAAGGCAAAGGTCTGTGTCTTTTGGGGTTTTCGCCATGGGAATAAAAATCTTGGTGATTGACGCGGGGAGCGCTATGTCAGTTCTATGACAGTGGGGCAGTCCTACATCAAGGGCTGACATCTTCAATGCCACAATCAGCTAAAATTTCTACTGATTGGTACAAGGCAGACAGGAAGCGTTTAGCATGTTGTCTACATATTATGACAAAGTGCATTGATGGGTCGGTATAGTCCCCTGTATTTTTGTTGTTTAAGGAGTAGGCATTAATCCCCAGGAGGGAATGTTTTTTGTTTGGTTCTTGCTGCAGGTTTCTCACCTGGCAATTATGCAGAATAAACAAGGACTGTTTCAGTTAAGGGAGAGCTCCACTTGGCCTGTAGCCGGAGTTTATGTGCAAGTAATTGATTCAGTAAATCCTAACAGACCGTGGTTTCTATATTTTAAAGTGGTTTCACAGAGTGGAGAAGAGGCTGAGAAGATGGAACAGTCATTGGTTCCTCGGCCATATTGGACATACTGACTCTGGTCTAAGGCCACTCTCCCTGATGGGTCTGAGCTGGGGGTAGGGATATGTGACATAGTGCATAGATGGGTCTGTATATTCCCCTGTATTTGGATTTAAGGAGTCGGCATTAACCCCCTGGAGGTAATTTTTTTTGTTTGTTTGGTTCTTGCTGCAGGTGTCTCGCCTGGCAATTATGCAGGATAAATAGCTCCTGCTTGAGGGAGGAGAAGAATGAGATGATGAGAGACACAGAGCGAGAGCTTGAGAGAAACACAGGATGGTGCTACTCCTGAGGTGGGAGAGTCTGCAGCGGGTGCAGGATAGTAAACCAAAAGGTTGGTATGAATGTTCTGTTTTCTTTGATGCTGAAATAAAGCCCGGAAGATTTCACCTTTAAAGACACTGTGTGTGATATGATTTGCCCCAGAGGACCGTGCTATAGTGCCCCTGTGACATGTGGGATTACAATATATATGAAGCAATCTTGACGACTTGCTGATCGCTTCTTCTACAGCAAAGAGGTCAAGAATTACTTGTGGATATTCAAATTACTCTATCCTATTCTGCTAAGGTGGGTTCAGATTCCATTCCTAATAGCAACTCGGATAAATTGGGAGGAAGGTGGTGTCCATCTATTGGAGAGTTGCTCACAGATACAAACAGCGTCGCCACTGGTATCTGCTCCTGGAGACCACAGGACTTGCTGGAGCCAAGCATAATTTTGCAAAAACTCTCTGTGAACTAACATGTTTGTTCCCATTATTCTTCTGCATACATCAGTGGCAGTGACGGATCTGTTAGCTTAACGACTCTTGGAATCAATGTCCTGATTTCTGTATGTTATACAGTAGCAGGGTTATTCAGAGAAAGGTAAAAACCAGGAGAATCAATGGACAAGTGAAAATTCTAGGTCAAAATAGCCGTTTTGGAAAATGAGATAAATGGGAGAATTTTTCTGGTTTGGCTATTTTGACCTAGAATTTTCTCTTCTCCAGTCATTCTCCTGGTTTTCACCTTTCTCTGAATAACCCTGTATATTAACTAGCGGATAAAGTAAGATATCATTAGTGTTGGAAATTAAATAAAAGTAAATAATTGATAAAACAGCAGTGATTGCCATGCTTCATGAAATCTATATCTCTAGACAAAAATAAACTGAAAAAAATAATTTCAATATGCCTTTATTTAAATTTTGATTAATATTTAAGAACGCAATACAACTGAGTTTAAGGGTTTGTTTTGTAATACTCACCATTTAAAATGTGATTCTTATTTGTTTAAGAACACAATAAAATAGAGATCAAATTTTACATAAAACTCTCCCAAAGTAGTTAAGGCAGACTTTAAAACTCGGAACAAATATATAGGTAAATGACCCAAACAGTTTCAAGTATATATAAGATAATGGACCATATTCTTACATAAAATGGAAAAATAAAAAAATTACTTTTTTCCAGCATATTTTAAAAATGAAATCAGAAGAGACAGATTTAGCAGTCTGACACATTTCATGCTACACAGCACTTAATCATAGATAATGATTAAGAGCAGTGTAGTATGAAATGCATTAGACGGAGTATAACTTTGCTGTAAAAAGTTAAGGGAACTTGAAGTGTGGCATACTTGGCATTGTGTCCCAGTCGACGTGATGACATGTTCCAAGTATTTCGTCCAATTAAATTCATTATATTTTTTAAAATAGTTTTTTATAGTTGTACAAATAATTGTAGTTTATTCAATGACAAACTGAATGGAGAATTAAAAAGAACATGACTGATGGAATCAGACAATTGTGTATTTCTCTGGTATAGCCTGTTAGGGTGGTAAACACTCTTGACTATGATGTAAAAAAATAGCTTGAAAAAGGTTGGTTAATGCTGCTAAAATTTTGCTGCTGAGCATCTAATAAAGTGGCCTTCCCTACTGGACTGCAGAGCACCAAATGATGCAGCCTATTTGATCAAGAGTGTCAAAGTTCATAGAACTGGTAAAAAGTGTTGTTTAAGTTTCTAATTTGTGTGTTTTTATTCACCCAAGATAATAAATATTATTTTCTCATCAAGAAATGTTTACAACTAGTTATGCAGCGAAATAGATAAATTGACATTATCTTCAAGAAAAAAAAAAGAGGTTTTAGGTTGTATAACAGTGTTGGTATTGAGGTAGTCAGACAACAATTCTGGTGGGTGTTGGAAATCAGGGAACACAGTCCGGTTATCATTGGAGGAGGGACAAAAGTATTCGCACATACTAGCTTGATTGGTGGTGTTTTATTCTTTGTGAGCCAAAATCTTTACAGGAGATCATTACTTTAGGGACCCCATAAACCATAAAAAATTACTCTTCCAGTAAAATACAAAGATTAGAAAAACTATGACATCTAGGGACATTTTAAGGTGAAATAGATTGGGTATCACTCTGGCACAATATTCTGGTCTATATGATAATGTATAATGCAACTATAAAGCTCAAGGATGAGATCATTTTGTACCTGGGCACTGTGTATCATCCTAGAATACAGTTTCAAATTTGGCTAAGAAAGAGGTGACCCCTATTTACAGGTCTCTGCAGGCTGAGAATACTCAAACTGTTTAGTGTTCTACAGAAAAGCAACAAATGACTTGCCAATTCTACAGTTAAAAAGGCTAAATAGCTATAAGTTTATCGCTGATAACCTAACATTTCCCTCCATTTGCCTTCCAAATCCTCTAAATTTATCATTTTATAGTAATTCAAGACAACCCACAAAAGGCCCTATCACCCGGTGTGAGCTAAAACGCCATCGCAAACAAAAAAATGAGCGCAAGTCGCTAAAACTTAGCGCCTGACGACCTACTAACAGATCACCCTTTCCACGGGAATCTGTGTAAAAGGCCGTTTAATTTTTTTTTAGGTTGCCCCAAAATGAAAATTTAAAAGGGGGGTAGGGCGTTCCACATTTCTATGCCTACAGGCTCTTGAGATGCAAATCCGGCCCTGGGGCAACCTCAACAGTAGATACAGTTTCAACAAACTGAGGGCACTCACAGGCAGTGGCGACTCTAGGAACAATATTTAGGGGGGCACACAAGATACCACAGTCAAAACTGGGGGGCCACAAATAATTTTCACCCCAAAATCATAACACTGAAAAAAACTAAGGGCTCTATCACCTGGTGTGAGCTAAAACGCCATCGCTAAAGAAAAAATTTAGCGTGAGTCGTTAAAACGTAGTGCCTGATGACCTACTAACAGATCACCTTTTCGTGGGAATCTGTGTAAAAGGTCGTTTAGCACATGCTAGGGAAACGCTAAGACCCGGGCTGAGACAAAGCACTTAAGGGGTTGTGTACAGGTTAGAAACTTGTATAAGTTTCCTTAGCGCAAGCTAGGGAAACGCTAAGACCTGGGCTAAGACCCAGCACTAATGTGGTTGTGTACAGGATAGAACTGTTTTCTTTCCAGCGCAGAGTGCCAGGCCATACCTATCCTCTGCCCTCAAGAGCTTGTATTAGTATGAACACATCCAGCGAAGAGCCCTCACAACCCTGTATTATTAAAATCCTCCAAGCTGGCCGTATTATCCATGTTTATATGCACACATATATTAATGCTGATGGGTATTGCATGATAAATATCACCCAATAGCATGTAGAAACATTACAATGAATTAAAAAAATCCAAAAGGAAGGCCAGGTGAGCGACAATAATTTCCCTGCTGCAGCATATAAATAATACATGGTTCAGGGCGAGACTTATCCATATGTCCCTTTAAACATGGTCCAAACGGTAACTCTAATAATCAACCGCTTACATACTATGAATAATCCTCAGCATAAAATGTATAGAATTAGCCAATATATTAGAAATAGGGTATATGTGGATAAAGGATATATACTGTATATACATAATAATAGAGCCTACTGCAACAGCTACGACATTGCTGACCAGATCCATTGCTATGGTATATGGGGACAAGAGAACACCTGTGCTGCATTACTTTAACCCCTTAGTGGCCGGGCATGCTTATGCAAATCCATCATTTAATGCCCGCTGCTTGTTTAGGTCAAATTTTCCTCTTACTCATTTATGCAACCCACACATATTATACACTGTGTTTCTCGCCATTAAATGGACTTTCTAAAAATACCATTATTTCCTTCATATCTAATACTTTACTATAAAAAAAAAGTGAAATATGATGAAAAAAATTGTAAAAACACACTTTTTCGGAATTTAATCCCCAAAATCTACAACCACCAAAAAAGACCCTGGCTCAGGCTGGGGTCAGACGAACGCAGTGCAAACATGCATTTAGCCGCACTTTATTACGGACGTGGAAGCAGCATATGACATCCAACGCAGGCCCACACACGAAGTACAGCCGCACGAAAGTTCGGCCGCTCAACGCAAGTGGCAAACAAGCGCATTTTTGCAAGAATGTCGAACCGCTAGTACTGACGTACAGAGTGTGCTGCGTCCGCATAGCGGCGTGTGTGCATGATTAGGAGACGTCAGACGCTTCTCAAGTCTGGCCAACATAACGTCCAGACACCCAAAGTTTCCTGGTTTGGATCTGTAAAATCACGGGCAAAATCATATGACCGTTATCGCGTCTTAAGTGAAAAAATGCGTTCGGACGCATCGATGCACTTTTTGACAGTAGACGTGAAAAATGCGTTCGTCTGCCCCTAGCCAAAATAGTTTCGAAATTTTGTCCCGAGAATAGAAATACCCAATTTTTACATGTTTTTGCTTTTTAACCCCTTCGCTGCTGAGCCAGCTCGCCTATGTGCGCTGAGCTCATTACTGTATGACAATTTTATGCTCATTATTTTTAGATGACAGCCTTGGTCCTATTTAACTAAACCCCCCCCCCAGACAATTTTTATAAAAAAAAATTATAAATTTTTATTATTTATTTTTACACAAATGATCAGGCCTTTCCAATGATGTCAATCATGACCCTCTAGCTGCCATGGATCGGGAGATAAAGGGATCCAAAGGATCCCCCTATCTCCACTTGGCAGCTAGGGGGTTAACTGGCCCACTGACGTCCTCACACATATGGTGAGGAGGTCAGTGGGTGAATCGGAGGCTTGGTTAACATCCAAGATGTCAGCCACCTCCAGATTTGAATCGCGATCCGGCAGCGAAATGGTTAATGCTATACATGCTATACACAGAGAGACTCTCCC
Organism: Leptobrachium leishanense; assembly: GCA_009667805.1. NCBI lineage: Eukaryota > Metazoa > Chordata > Amphibia > Anura > Megophryidae > Leptobrachium > Leptobrachium leishanense. The sequence goes on along the minus strand of CM019066.1, from coordinate 265,098,400 downwards.
CTTTCCATCGGTGCAAAAAGCATCTCTCTAGCTTTAATGGTTGGGGAGATAGAGGGGTCTAAATGAGCCGCCCCTCCACTTCCTGGATTTTACTGTAGGCGCCGGTGGACGCCTGCCGATGATGTCATCACGCTGCGTGATGATGTCATCATGCCTGCCGGCCCCCCGGAAACGGCGGGGCATACATCCAGCCTGCCATAGACGCCGCAAGAGCCGGCGAGGGAGGTGATTATCGGCGGGAGGGAGGTTATGAGCAAGCTGATGTACCATGTATGTCCACGGGTCTAAGGGAGACCCGTGGGCGGGACGTACATGGTTCGTCAGCGGTCGGGAAGGGGTTAATTTGCCTGTTAATTTTGGGAGAGGACCTGTTTTTTTGGAAATACCACCAGGGTTGAGCAGTGGGTAACATTTTGCAATTAGCGTTGCTCCAGAAATTAGTGCAGGCACCAAGTGATCTGTTAGTTACAAAAGCGCTAGAGATCTCTAGCGCTCCCCATGTTAAGTATAGGACGCAGAAAGTACAGTAAGCTTGCGGTACGAAACGCTAATAGCAACGCGCTAAGTGATATTTTTTCCCCATTTGTAGCGAGAGGCAAGTGATCTGTTGGTCAGGCGCTGGACTCCTTTAACCCAGCGCTAACACAAAAACATGTCGATGCTAGGGTTAGCTCACAACAGGTGATAGTGCCTTAAGATTGCCAAAGGTCAGGAACACTTCATAAAGATGCACAAGGCATGGATAAGGCAGAGAAAAGAGATAGGAATGCATGAGACATGTTTCAAAGGATAAGGTATAAATAATGCATAAGGCATGTCTGAAGTTCAAGCACAGTACTCCGGGTACTGTGATGGTGAAAAACCCCAGGTGTTGGAAGAATTAGCCATTGAACTAATGCAATGGGGAGGGGGAGAAACCCCCAGAGAAATATAGGGAATTCTCAAGGCCCAAATTGGGTACACTCCTACTCTCCCTTGCAACCACCAACAAAGAAAAGGGTCCTATCGGAACACTCAGAGTGGGAGGAAGAATAAGAACTCCCGCTGTTGGGACAGAATTGGGGAAGGGAATCTTTAACATTTCAGGAACGGAATTGACGATGAAAGAGATGGAGCTACTTGATAAAGGACTTAAGTTCGCACCCACTAGACAGATAGGTGTTTTTTCCTTGTTTTTAGATGCACAGAAATTTCTGAGGCAACTCACGAGAAAGAGATTCTTCTTGAATAAAGATAGGCTATTGCCTCATATTAGTACTAGCCAATTAGAAGCTTCACTCCCTCAGCCTGAGATTAGACACTCAAATTTAAAGAGACCATCTGATTTTTTTCCGGTGTGGGAAAAGGGCCGTAATCTGGAGGTCTTTATGGACCTGGTTTTAAAGGATTTTGAGAAATTAGAATCGCGTCCCTTTCAATCAAATCTTAGCTTCAAAGAGAGGCAAGCGTGTAATAAGTTGAAGAATAATTACCAACTGGTCATAAAACAAGCTGATAAAGGGGGGTTCAGTTATGTCACGCAACTATTACATCAAAGAAGCACTCAGGATTTTGGGTGATCATATTACATATAAAGTTCTAGATAGGAATCCCACTGTATAATTTCTCCAGGAATTAAAAACATTACTTCAAATAGGCAAAGACAAGGGTATTCTTGAGAAATCAGAATTTAAGTTCCTGTTTAATGAAAATTGCAAAGTAGCAATTTTCTATTTCTTGCCTAAGATTCACAAAAATCTTGAGTCACCGTCGGGGAGGCCGATTATCAGTGGGATAGATTCCCTTACCTGCAATTTATCTCAATACATAGCTATCTTCAGCCTTTAGTTACTAAAACGGAGTCTTATATCAGGGACACTGGACACATCCTAGAAGATCTACAGAAAATTGAGTGGCAAGACAATTTCTGTCTTGCTACCGTGGATGTGGTCTCATTATATACTTCGATCCCCCACGAAAAGGGTGTTTTTGAAGTTACGGAGTGTTTAAAGGAGGATGGATCTCTGCCCCCGATACAAGTAGATTTTCTATCGGAGGCAATGATGTTCATTCTTAAGCACAATTATTTTTGCTTTGAAAAAAGTTTTTATTTACAAGAGTGTGGGAACGCCATGGGAACGAGATTTGCCCCCAGCTACGACAATTTGTACATGCATAGGTGGGAGGGTCAGCATGTTGCATCTGGCGTGGCTGGGGGCGGTCTCGTCCTATGGCGGAGATTCATAGATTATATTTTAATCATTTGGCAGGGGGAATTAGAACACCTACGATCATTTAAAGATTCCCTAAATAGGAATAATTTTAATTTAAATTTTACATCATCTATTCATAAAAAGTCCATTGATTTTTTGGATCTTACTATTTTCGTCAAAGAGGGAAGACTTATGACTAAGACTTTTTTTAAAGAAACCAGTGTTAATTCAGCTATCGACAGAAAGAGCGCTCATGATGCAAAATGGTTAAACAATGTGCCGAAGGGGCAGTTGATCAGACTAAGAAGAAACTGCTCCGAATTAAAAGATTTTAAAGATCAAGCACAGAGTTTGATTGAGAAGTACCATCAAAAAGGCTACAGAACAGATAGAATCTCTAAAGAGAATGGAGAGATTATGAACAGCGATAGATCCACACATTTAGCCAGAAAGAACAAAAGAATTACCAACCAGGAAAAATTTAATTTCGCATTTACTACTCAGTACAATCCTCATGCCAATCAGGTTAGGAAAATGTTAAAAAAAACACTGGCATATTTTGAGGGCAGATCCAGTTCTTCAGGATATTATCCCTAGGTCTCCAGTTGTCATCTTTAGAAAAGCTCAAAATCTGAAAGATCTCTTAGCTCCCAGTTTATTGCCTCCCATTAGAGGGATTAATAATGGTATTTTTAATTCTGAGAAACCACAAGGTTTTTTTTTCGTTGTGGAGGTTGTAAAGCGTGTAAACATCAATTGAGAAAAACTACGAGATTTAAAAGTAATCTCACGAATAAAGATTATGAAATTAAGTCCTTTATCAATTGCTCAAGTAAAGGGGTTGTATACCTATTAGAATGTCCCTGTGGAGTTCAGTATATAGGGAGAACAACTAGAGAACTTAGAGTTAGAATTTTAGAACATCTTGGTAATAGAAGACGGAAGAAGAGTGATCACAGTGTCCCTGTCTACAGTAATCAATGTCCTCAGTTCAATTTATCTGGTTTTATATGTATAGGTATTGACTTGATTGTTAAGGATTGGAGAGGGGGAGACTTTCTGAAAGTTTTGGCCAGGAGAGAGACCGAGTGGATCTACCGAATGGGGACTTGGAAGACTGGAGGTCTTAATGTTGACTTGGACATAAAGGGTTGTCTATAGACTTGCATTTTGTGCTCCGCTCGGTCTTTTTACCCAGCTGATCCTCCCTTTATTTTAATATTACACTGTCATTTTTGCCAATTGTGTGTATTTGTTCGGTCTCTCTATTTGGCTGATCCTTCTTTTATTTTATCTTATTGTATCTGAATGTGTTGTCAATTAAGCTTAGCGATTTTTGCTTCTGATAATTATTTTTGTTTAGGTGAACTACATCTCCCAGCAATAAGCACGGTATCCGCCGTTCGGAGGTTCTCTACTTCCGGATCTGTGCACCTTACTTAGGATGTTTGGGAGAGTTTTTTGTCAGAAGCACTACATCTCCCAGAAGCACACGCAGATCTTCTATTTCCGCTTCTGCGTGTTTTGCTGGAGTTGTCTGAACTGCTCCGTGATGTCATTTCCGGGGATGGAGTTGAGGGAAACCGGATGTGAGGGATGGCATTGGACACCGGACTGCAGGATTTCTTGATTTCGGACACTATATAAATGTATTGTACGAGATGTATTTGTATTATTTCTTTTGCCCTGATGAAGTCCGCTTTATTTACGGACGAAACACGTTGGCTTTTTTATTATTTGTTTTAAGTAAAACATCTTTATACTGCAACTGGTGCCAGTTTGACGTGCTTTTTCCTGTGACGGCGGGGTAACCATTTCCAGTTGAGCCTATCCAGGGGAGCGGTAATCATTGATGTGCCTTTTAATTTTGTACATTCTGTGAGTGCGATCTAAAGGAGGGGGCTTTCTTGCCACTAATAAGTGTTTTGTTGCACCATGATATATTTCTTTATCTCTTTATAGAGTTTACTCCCCCAATTTGTTGTTTTTGTATACCTGTTATCAGCGTCTTTGGGAGGAAACGCTGGGGGAGAACTACTTGAAAGATACAGTTGTGTTCAAAATTATTCAACCCCCAATGCTGTAAAGGGTTTTAGGGAATTTAGTGTACATTTGTAATTGTATTCAGAATGAAATCCTACAAGGACTTTTTAAAGAACCATATGCAACTAAAACGAAATCAATTGGTTTTGTAATACAGTAGTAAATGTTTCTTTTGTGAATTCTTCATTGACACAATTATTCAACCCCTTAAAGACTATCACTCTGAAGAACAGAGGTTCATTCAAGTGTTTTCAATCAGGTATTGAAAACACCTGTGGATGTCACGGAGCAGCAATAAAGCATAATAAGCACCAATTAGGCAGCTTTAAAATGACTGTGATACTCAGCTCCTTCTAGACATTTACTGGTGTGGTTACAAACATGGTGAAGTCAAGAGAATGGTCCAGGAAAACAAGAGAAGAGGTGATTACTCTTCACAGGAAGGGCAATGGCTATAAGAAGATTGCAAAGATGTTAAACATACCAAGAGAGACCATAGGAAGCATCATTCGCAAATTCAAGGCAAAGGGCACTGTTGAAACGCTACCTGGTCGTGGCAGAAAGAAGATGCTGACTTAGACTGCTGTGCGCTACCTGAAGCGTAGAGTGGAGAAAAGTCCCCGTGTGACTGCTGAGGAACTGAGAAAAGATTTGTCAGATGTGGGTACTGAAGTTTCAGCTCAGACAATACGGCGCACACTGCGTAATGAAGGCCTCCATGCCAGAACTCCCAGGCGCACCCCCTTGCTGTCTCCAAAGAATAAGAAGAGTCAACTGCAGTATGCCAAAGGTTATGTGGACAAACCACAGAAGTTTTGGGATAGTGTTCTGTGGACTGATGAAACAAAATTAGAACTGTTTGGGCCCATGGATCAACGCTATGTTTGGAGGAGGAAGAACAAGGCCTATGAAGAAAAGAACACCTTGCCTACTGTGAAGCATGGCGAGGGGTCAATCATGCTTTGGGGCTGTTTTGCTTCTGCAGGTACAGGGAAGCTTCAGCGTGTGCAAGGTACCATGAATTCTCTTCAGTACCAGGAGATATTGGATGACAATGTGATGCAGTCCGTCACAAACCTGAGGCTTGGGAGACGTTGGACCTTTCAACAGGACAATGATCCCAAGCATACCTCCAAGTCCACTAGAGCATGGTTGCAGATTAAAGGCTGGAACATTTTGGAGTGGCCATCGCAGTCACCTGACTTAAATCCGATTGAGAACCTCTGGTGGGACTTAAAGAAAGCAGTTGCAGTGCGCAAGCCTAAGAATGTGACTGAACTGGAGGCTTTTGCCCATGACGAATGGGCGAAGATACCCGTAGATCGCAGCAAGACACTTGTGTCAAGCTATGCTTCACGTTTAAAAGCTGTTATAACTGTAAAAGGATGTTGTACTAAGTACTAAGATTGAATGTCACTTGGGGGTTGAATAAAACTGATAATGATGTGAGCACAGAAAAGACATTTGTGGTTATTTCATTATAAATGTTAAGTTATATTTGTCTGACCTACACGTGCCTCTTTGATTTAATTGTAAGCAAGATGACTGAATGATCAAAATCAATGTCAAACTGGCTAAAACACTCAATTTCAGTGGGGGTTGAATAATTTTGAACACAACTGTACGTATTATATATTCTTTGTGTGATCTCACGATTGTGTTTATTGAACTAATGCAATGCCCTGTTTTTTTGCCTATTAGACACCAGCCAAGGTCAAGACCAGATTGTCTGCTGCATTTTGAGCACAGGGTTTGGAAATAATGCCAAGTTCTAACTGGTTTCTGAATTCCAAGAGTGAGGCTCCAAATTTAAAAAAAATACTGCAGAACATCTAGGCAGGGAAACCAGAGCAGAGTGAAGACGTTTCTTTAATAAGTTTCATTTTTTTCTTAATAAATTTAAAAAAAACTGTTCTTTTTACATAAGTGACAAGGTTCAAGTCTGCATAGGATAATCATCAACCAGGGGTCATGTTCTGCAGGAACACTTGGGAACTCATTTCTAGCACTATTTTAGCAGGAGGAACTTCGTTCCCTTTTGGCTGATATACTGGGAAGCTGCAATGCCTTTCTATATAGACGCAATGTTATGAAATAGTCTATATTTTAGGGTTTTTCCTGGATTTAAATACATTGGGAAGGCATGGAATGACAATTTTTCAGTGTTTGCCAGGGGAATGGCATTCTCATGCATAAAGAAGTGCTGCAGCTGCTGCGGCTCCCAGTAATCTTTGAGACCAGAATGTACAGAAATGTTGGCGAGTTCCCACACTTATTTATTTAGGACTTGACCCCTGTTATCCACATAAGTACAGTTAAAATGTTTGCTTGGGGGTCCCCTAAATCAGAGTTGCACACAGTTAATACTGCTCTATGTGTAATAGTGTCCTCCATGTAATGTATACTGCACTGATGGTAAGAAAAATGAATATTCTAATGTGATATTGTTTTTAAGTTGATAATACTCCTTTCTGCAGGTTTGTTCCATATGCATGCGGAATTGATTAAACTGTATTAACATATACAGTATGTACAGAATATATTAACAGGGCAAAAAGTTACTCAAAATGTTTCACAATGAAGGAACAGGTTTCTGAAAGGACATCCAGATAACTTGGAGGTTACGGTTCTCAATATTAAAGTCAGGCAAATTGCATATGCTTAAATTCTGTTTGATAAGCAATAATTATTATCCGTGGGTTTGACAAATATTTTATTCAGTGCAAATGCTGGTCTGTGCCCAATTAGTGTTGTTTTTATGCTGCCTGCTTGCCACACTGAAATGCATATTCAGGCTTCTCTTCTGAGCCAAATGTGTGCCATTCTGAATTCACAGAACAAACGGTTTAATAATGAAAATAGTAATTACAATATTTATGAACAAATACAAACTGAAAAAGCACCTGTTGTTGGAACAGCAGAATATGTTAACAGGACGCAAAACAACATAACTGTGTGATTAACCACTGGCTTAAAAATATTTTCATCAACAATGTCTTTACTTACATACAAATAAGAAAGATGCATTAAGGACAAGTTTAAGACCCATAGGACTAGTGTAACGGGTTTTTGCATAGTCCCACAAATACCCCTGTGGTCCTTTACCTCAGTTACCTTCAAGTGCTCTGCAAGCCGATCCTGAGCCTCCGCTACCTGGGAGTTGGGGTACATGACTGCGGCAGTGCCTCCACCCAACTGGACATCCAGGCTTTGGGTGTGAGATCCAGTTGGGAACATATTTAAACAAGCAATAAAATCAACACAGAGCTGTCTTTTATAGAACTTTGTATTGCACAGCAAAACTCTATGCAAAAATAAATGTAATGGTCTAAATAAACATAATGCTTTGGCGTAAGTAAATAACGCAAGAGTCAGTGTGAGTTTACCCACCAACAAACAATACTGCAGCCCACCCTAGTCTTTTCCCTAGTGGTAACATAGGTAGGTGGTGCACATAGTTGGGGCCCAGAATAATTGTAATCCACCTTGTTTGCAATATGCTGGGATGTTCCAAGGATCAGAGAAGTCATAGACTGCTGATTTAGTAACCAGTGTTAGAATGCCCTGTTGTAAAACCAAGGGGAGAGGTCTCCGCTTACCACTCCAGTCTGTAATCAGATTTTGTCCAGGAAGGGGAGAAGCTGCTCCACTGGGATTCCTTCACTCTGCAGAACAATCACTGCCAGGAACAGTTCTGTGCTTTGATCTGGATACAGAGTCTGCTGGGAGCCTTTATGCAGGATGCTTCAGCACTGGACACAATACCACAAATCTGAGCCACCATCATCTTCCAGCTTCCTCTCTCTTGCTTCCTCTCTAGCAGCCCTGCCTCCACACACAAAACCATAGAGCCACACAGTCTTGAATCTCCAGAGAAAACAGAAGGTCGCCATCTGCTGGTTACTACATAGAAACTGCAGGGTAGTAGAATTACTGTACTCCAGGGGTTACATGTTCCCCTTTGAAAATAACTTGCCTTCCACTGGCAAGTCCTGGACAGGAAGCGATCAAAACCCAAACAGTATTAAACATTTATAAGAGCCTACAATAACAGTGCTAGCTAATACAATGACATCCTAGCTGGCCAACTACGCTAAAACAGAGAATGATTTTCATTTACTATTTCAGCTAGCGCATGGAGAAAGGTGGTCATTTTATATGATGCCTGTGTCACTGGAGCATAGCTAGGTTCTCCTATATGATCATAAACCAAGGCTGTAGGAGGCTGCCGTACCCTGGTGCTGTGTCTCGGAAGTCGCTGGGGAAGAGAACTTTCTGACCGTGCCTGGGAAGCTTCGGCTCCTGCCCTGTAGTTGGGGAGGTCACCAGTGGCTTGAGGCCCTGGCTCTCCCATAGATCAAGAGTCTCTGACGGTGGTCCCAGGCACAAAGCACGGTCTTTCTGGGTTCCAAGATTGAGGACTGTTTGACATAAGAGGGGTTTTAACTCTCTGAGGTGCCACAGGGGTAGGAGACAAATTCTGTGTTCTCTCAGTATGGGGAGACCACCACTGATCATCAGCTGTGGGAGTCTCTGAGGTCTTCTCTGTCCCATTTTCAGGACTCGCTGCTGTGCTTTCCTCCAATTCACTACTACGCTCTTCCTCATCATCTGTATAGGCTACCGGTAGTAGATGGTTCCTATGCCAAGCCTTTATCCGTCCTTCAGGCCCTTTTATGTTATACACTGGCAGTCCTTTTAGCTTAGACACAACTTCGAACAGAGTATCCTTCCATCTGTCTGCTAATTTGTGTTTTCCAAGCACCCCTAGATTCCGCAGTAGAACCTTATCGCCTGCTTGGATTTCCCGATACTTGACTTTGGTATTGTATCTTCTCTTGTTCCGCTCCTCCATTCTTGTCGTAGCTTTAGTAGCCAACTCATAGGCCCTGTGGAGGTTTTGCTTGAGGGTCCTCACATAACGGGAATGTGAGCTTGAAGTTGTCCCATCAGGGGACACTCCCATCCGGACATCTATTGGTAGTCTAGCTTCCCTTCCAAACATTAGGAAGTAGGGTGAAAATCCTGTAGACTCATTTCTTGTGCAATTATATGCGTGGACCAAGGTTTCCATGTGCTTACTCCAAGACCGCTTCTCCACTGTTTTCAGAGTCCCAAGCATATCTAGGAGGGTCCTATTAAAACGCTCAGGCTGAGCATCACCCTCTGTGTGGTAGGGTGTTGTTCTGGACTTCTGAACCTGCAACATATCCAGCAGCTCTTTGATCAACTTGCTCTCAAAGTCTCTACCTTGATCAGAATGTATTCGATTGGGTAGACCGTAGTGCATGAAATACTTCTGCCACAGGACTTTAGTAGGAAAGGCCTGAGCGTATCTGGTAAAATGATCTGTAACCACTAGAACATTCCCGATTCCAGTAGTATCATTCTCAATACATAGATAGTCCATGCACACAAGATCCAGGGGCCCTGTGCTTTTAAGGTGGCCCATAGGGGCAGCTCTCACAGGTAGGGTCTTTCTCTGAATACATCTTCTGCAGGTTTTCCCATAATGTTCAACACATTCCCTCATACGAGGCCAATAGAACCGGTCTTGTATCAGTCCGTAGGTTTTGTCAACTCCAAGATGACCATGTTGATCATGGAGAGCTCTCATGACTATTCCCCGGTATCTATGAGGTAGTACCAGCTGCTTTCGACCTGGGTGGTCGTGGTATTTCAAAATTCTATAAAGGATCCCATCTTCCAGATGTAGCTTACTCCACTCTCTCCAGTACATGTCTCTTTGTCCTATTGGAAGGGAGCTCAGCAATTTAGGATTCTTAACTCTCATCGCCTTGAGGACTGTCCCTATATACCAATCCTGTGACTGGGCTTTCTTTTTTTCTTCATCGGTTATTTGAGACCAATGTTGAAGGATGACTGGAGCACAAAATATCTCTGGTACTGCTTCTGAGGAGTAACTGATGGAATCTATTCCTCTAAGGTCAGAGAACTCCTCCTGTTTCTCGGCCACTACATAGGTGTGGCAAAAAGCCCCTACCCCTGGCCCAGGAATTTCTTCCCATTCTTCCTTTTCTTCATGAGGAAGCAGTCCAGGTCTGCGAGACCGAGCATCTGCACTGACATTCTTGGGGCCTGGCTTGTATTTAAGGCTGAAATTATAGCTCGACAACGCTGCCAGCCACCTGTGTCATCTAGCTTAGCCGTAGTTTGAATATATGTAAGTGGATTATTATCTGTCCTTACTTCAAATGTTGTACCATATAAATAGTCATGCAATTTGTCTACAATTGCCCACTTAAGAGCCAAGAATTCTAGCTTGTGGACTGGATAGTTTTTCTTTGCACCAGTTAGACTTCTGCTTCTGTAAGCCACGGGTCCTAACCCTTCTGGGTAGCTTTGATGTAATACACCCCCTAGGGCCTCCATACTGGCATCGACATGGATCACATACTGCTTCTCGGGGTATGCATACGCTAAGACTGGGGCTTCTGTAAGTCTTTCCTTCAAGGTTAAAAAGGCTTCTTCACATCCTGAAGTCCATTTGTTTCCGAAGGAGTCTTTAGGACTGGGTACCTTAGCACCTTCTATAACAGAGGTAACCTTTAACAAATTATGTAACTCTCGAGCAATCTTCGAGTAGTCCTTCACGAACCTTCGGTAGGAACCACAGAACCCTAGGAATGAACGTAGCTCACTGATGTTATCTGGCCTAGGTCAATTCACCACTGCTTCAATTTTGGCCGGGTCCGTTGCTACTCCTTCTGCAGAAACTATATGACCTATATATGTGACAGGGTCCCGTGCAAATCGACATTTGTCTAATGATAATTTCAGACCCTCTGCTTGGAGTCGATCCAGCACTTTCAGTAATCGCTGTTCGTGTTCTTCCGGGGTCCTTCCAAAAACTATGAGGTCATCCAGGTACACTAGGCACTCCTTGGGATTCATATCCCCCACAGTCTTTTCCATTAGCCTTTGGAATGTGGCAGGAGCTCCTGTGATTCCTTGAGGCATTCTAGTAAACTCATAGAACCCCAAAGGGCAGATGAAGGCTGTCTTTTCCTGATCCTCCTCATTCAGCGGAACTTGATAATACCCAGATCTCAAGTCAAGAATACTAAACCACTGGCTTCCAGAAAGGGCATTTAACAGATCTTCTATCCGTGGTAGTGTGTACGGATCTGGCACTGTTCTCTTATTCAGAGTGCGATAGTCTAGGCAGAGCCGAACTGTGCCATTCTTTTTCCTAACTGTCACTATGGATGAGGCATATGGGCTTCTGGACTCTTTAATAATACCAGATTCTTCCATCCATTGTAATATATCACGGACATCCTCCACATCTCGCGGGGGTATTCTCCTTGATCTCTCCCTGAAAGGAGTTGAGTTAGAAAGTCTAATAGCATGTGTGGCACTTCTTGCGCATCCCACATCCAATTCTTCCCTGGAGAAGACTTCCTCTCGTGTAATTAGTTTGGATCGGAGTCTATCTTTCCATTCTTGTGGTAAAGGAGAATCTTCCAGATCAAAATCTATACACTCTTCAAGGTTACTCTCCAGTTCTGCTTTCATGGACATTACTGAAGATACCTGCTCTATCAAGTGAATTACGCCAATCTTCGGGTGACGATCAATTCTGACCTCTGTAGGTGTGAAATTCTGTATCATTACAGGGAAATCTTTACACCAGTGATTCCGCCAATCTTTCTCTTCAGGTATGAGGGTCCATTTCATTTTTAATATACTAATCTATAGCAAACTACAATCATCAAACGTAAAAAAAAAACTTGTATAGGATTATATATTTAAAAATTATAAATAATTATCTCCCACACAGAGCAGACAGAGTGAACCCCATATAATAATCTCCCACACAGAGCAGAGTGACCCCCATACAGTGCTAGTGAGCTGGTTCTACAGAGGTAGCTCTCCATACAGTGCTAGTGAGCTGGTTCTACAGAGGTAGCTCTCCATACAGTGCTAGTGAGCTGGTTATACAGAGGTAGCTCTCCATACAGTGCTAGTGAGCTGGTTATACAGAGGTAGCTCTCCATACAGTGCTAGTGAGCTGGTTCTACAGAGGTAGCTCTCCATAAAGTGCTAGTGAGCTGGTTATACAGAGGTAGCTCTCCTTACAGTGCTAGTGAGCTGGTTATACAGAGGTAGCTCTCCATACAGTGCTGGTTATACAGAGGTAGCTCTCCATGCAGTGTACACACAGAGCTTTGGAGGTGTTTATACAGGGGTAGCTGCTCTGCACACAGGGCACAAAGCTGGGAGCTGTCATTGCAAGGAGGCTGGGAGAGCAGACGTACCTCGGAATCCCCCTGCCATTCCCAGTCCCCTCCCTCCCGCAGCTCTCGCGTGGACTTGCTCGCTCCCTCCCTCCCTCGCTCGCTGTAGACACATCCTCCTCACAGGGGCAGCCGGGGATCCCAGGGGTTCCTCTCCGGACGCGCAGTGCGCCCCCTATCATAGCGCCCGTGCAAAGACTGGCTGTGCCCCGCTGAATAGTGTGCGGGATCTCCATAGCAACTACGTTTAAGCAGAGCAAAAGAAAAAAAGAGTGCAGGACGTCACGTCTGGGAGGCACACTGTGATCTTACCGATTCAAAAAAAAATCGAATTGAGCTGCAAATTCGAATTCGAGTCGAATCCGCCCAGCGATTCGATTTCGAATCGAATTTCGAAGCTTCGCAGGTCCCTACTTGATACATCAAAATCCCTCAGGTTTATACTGAGTGGTTACTGTGGAGTTTGCCCCTCCTCTTTGTCCAAAACAGCGTACACTAAGGGGCATCCTTCGGGTGCTGCTCCAAGAAGGTGTAGGCTTGTGGCCCTCTGGCGGCCTCTCAAATCTGTATGGGCATATATTAACATATAAGTTTGACCATTTAAATCCTGCAAGATATCCCTGATGGTAACAATCTCTATTTCCAGTAAAATCTCCAAACACTTGGTGACATGCTTCAGCTTGCTGTAGGGAGGTACTTGACATATCTTCACGGCATGTTGTAATGGTATCTTCTGTTGCTGGGCCCATTCTGTCGCAAATAATAGCGTGGGCCGTGGGATTAATATATCCTTGCTGGTTGTACCCCAATTCATCTCAGCAGTGCCTCCATTTGTAAGGGGTTTTTGCATAGTCCCACAAATACCCCTGTGGTCCTTTACCTCAGTTACCTTCAAGTGCTTTGCAAGCCGATCCTGAGCCTCCGCTACCTGGGAGTTGGGGTACATGACTGCGGCAGTGCCTCCACCCAACTGGACATCCAGGCTTTGGGTGTGAGATCCAGTTGGGAACATATTTAAACAAGCAATAAAGTCAACACAGAGCTGTCTTTTATAGAACTTTGTATTGCACAGCAAAACTCTATGCAAAAATAAATGTAACGGTCTAAATAAACATAATGCTTTGGCGTAAGTAAATAACGCAAGAGTCAGTGTGAGTTTACCCACCAACAAACAATACTGCAGCCCACCCTAGTCTTTTCCCTAATGGTACCATAGGTAGGTGGTGCACATAGTTGGGGCCCAGAATAATTGTAATCCACCTTGTTTGCAATATGCTGGGATGTTCCAGGGATCAGAGAAGTCATAGACTGCTGATTTAGTAACCAGTGTTAGAATGTCCTGTTGTAAAACCAAGGGGAGAGGTCTCCGCTTACCACTCCAGTCTGTAATCAGATTTTGTCCAGGAAGGGGAGAAGCTGCTCCACTGGGATTCCTTCACTCTGCAGAACAATCACTGCCAGGAACAGGTCTGTGCTTTGATCTGGATACAGAGTCTGCTGGAAGCCTTTATGCAGGATGCTTCAGCACTGGACACAATACCACAAATCTCAGCCACCATCATCTTCCAGCTTCCTCTCTCTTGCTTCCTCTCTAGCAGCCCTGCCTCCACACACAAAAACATAGAGCCACACAGTCTTGAATCTCCAGAGCAAACAGAAGGTCGCCATCTGCTGGTTACTACATGGAAACTGCAGGGTAGTAGAATTACTGTACTCCAGGGGTTACACTAGATTACATACCGAACGCTAATGTTAGCATCCGGATATGTAAGCGTCAGGATAAGTGACTTTAATTCATGCCCCCCGATTAGCTTCCGGATACTAATCAGGAAAAAAAATAATCAGTTACCACATCAGTGATTGCGTGAGCTTAATGTACTTTGCGCACCCTATGCTTAACATGTGGAGCACAAACAGTAATCTGCGTTAGCATTTTGTAATACCTTGCTTATCCTAACACTAATTACCGCACTGATACAGTAAACAGATTTTTTTCGTCTGCACTTATTCCTGTAACACCGTGTGAAACAAAACACAATTAGAGGCTTTGGTTTACTGCAATGGCCATTGGAGTGTAAACTCACCTGCCAACGTCAAGGCACCTCTAGTGAAGGTGAGTCCTAACCAATGAACCACAGGCTGCTGTGTAGCAAACCATATACGCTCACGCTGCTTTTCAGCCATGAGAAAGGCTGGTGGCTTTCATTTATGCCCTCCCAGAAACAAATCCACCATGGGATCAAAAAACAAAGTCACGGAATGAAATATGCTGCAATGATGACCTGGCAGGAGGTACAATCAAATATACATAGTGCAGGAAGAGGGGGTCACGCCTATTCCCCACTGGGGCGGCAGCAACCACCAAATGTATCCAGCCCAGCAACATGTACATAACATAAGAAAAAAAAGGTGTCATCTGCGCTTATTCCTATAACACCGTGTGAAACAAAACACAATTAGAGGCTTTGGTTTACTGCAATGGCCTTCGGAACGTAAGCTCATCTGCCACCACATTTGTATTATAATATACATAGTACAGGAAGAGCGGGGTCGCGTCTATTCCCCACTGGGGTGGCTGCAACCACCAAATGTATTGGCAGGTGATCCTACACTCCAATGGCCATTGCAGTAAACCAAAGCCTCTAATTGTGTTTTGTTTCACACGGTGTTATAGGAATAAGCGCAGATGACACCTTTTTTTCTTGTTATATTTTATACATGTTGCTGGGCTGGATACATTTGGTGGTTGCAGCCGCCCCAGTGGGGAATAGGCACATAGAAGCTGTTGCTGTTTCCGCTTTTGCAGAATCATTTAGCACCAGCTAGAAGAACCTCCCTTTAGTGTTGGGTTATTTTGAGGGGACAGCAAATTTACACTGCTATACAAACTGTACACTCACTACTTTACATTGTAGCAAAGTGTCAGGTCTTCAGTGTTGTCACATGAAAAGATATAATAAAATATTTACAGACATGTGAGAAGTGTACTCACCTCTGTGAGATACTGTATATATAGACCTCAAATCAGATCATGCCCACACAGAATCCGCCCCACAGCAGTGACGTGATGGTAGGTGGGAGGGATCTACAGGACATGGCACCTTCCTCTCCTGTCCTGCACTCGCACCACTCCACTGAGGGGAAAGTTGAATTTTTCCACCTCCCATCGCTCAGCGCCACATCGTGACACCAGCTGAGCGGCGGTAGATGGAAAGCCTGTACACACGGAGCGCGTCTCGACGTGCGGTGCAATCAGTGCATCTCTAGCTTCACAGCTCGAGCCATTAGCTTGATGGCATGGTTTGAACATGGCTCCTTAATTGGCTGAGTAAACACTACTCGCACATTTATCATTCTGGAACCAGTGGTTACTTCTGTTGCTTCTTACAGCAAAAGTGTCAGAGGAAAAGCACAATGGGAGACTGAAGAGCTGGTAAAGAGGGATGTTTAAAAATCTCCATGTAACTTACAAGAAACTAAGAGGCTTTCTCTAATTTAGAATGGGAAATGTTTTGGGTATACCTTTACAGGCAAAATTATATCTATGTCATACCTTTTGTTGGTCCATCAGAAGCTCAGTTATTGGACAAAACAGATCAATGCCACTGGGGATACAGTATATAATTTTTTATTATTAATAACCTACCTCCTTTGATGTATCAAGGGTTAATACCTGAATCAAAGCTCTAGGAGGTAATACACGTTCACAGGGTCCTCCAATGACATTCATTCGGACAAGAATATGATTTCTCTCAACAGATACACCATCAATGATAACATTCCTGTAAGCACAAATATAAAACAATAGGAATTAAATCTTGCAACAATGGATGGAGTGTTAGTGAGGGTTAAAATGCTACAACTACTAGTTTGTCATAAAGGAAAATGAATACCAGATACTCTTAAACATCAACCGAAACACCAAAGAAAATGTATAGTCTTTATGAAAGTGGGTAGTTCACTTATCTATAACCCACCTGTTAACCCACTGCGTTATAAAGAAAAACCTGTCTTTCTGGTATTACTACATAAATTCCAGGAAGAAGTCCGCTTTAAGTTATACACTGGGGGGGGGACACATTGGGAATGTATTTGATTTTGTGTGTTCGAGGAACTTCGTATGGACCTCAGAGATTGGAGGAGAGATACCATGGCCAATGTTTCAGATAAATAAGAATCAAAAAAAGAGGTGGTATCGTGCACACTGTATTAAAACAAACAAAAGAGGGTGCTCACCTTCAATAAGGACTCCTAAATTGTCCTCAATAAACCATACTAATACACCAATAGAGATGGCACACCTGAATTATATAAGAAGTAAAAATAATTCTTTATTGAATACAACAATAGGTTCTGGGAACCTTGCCTCTGCTTCTGTGAGCTGGTTTGTGCTGACCCAAATTATGATTTAGTTGCTTCTATTAATTTATCCCTTTGTTATCTGGTGCTTTTTGCTGTTAGGTATTTTTTGTGCATGTGGTCCTTTTGCTACTTTTTTGAGCCTAGAAGTGTAGACCATTGCTTCAAATATCAGTTTGGCCGCTCTGAATATATACTTATTATATTATTTGTGTTGTTAACATCTGTACCTTGTGACATTGTGATATTGTTTTATTTATTTGGACAGCTATTATTTGTTGTATTCAATAAAGAATTATTTTTACTTATATAATTCAGGTGTGCCATCTCTATTGTTGTATTACAATGTTTCAGATAAACCATCCTTTTGCCTCTGTATCAAGTGTGCATCTGAAATATCGGACTATGACTGGGTGAAATTTTAAAGTGGAAACAGCTGAAGGGTGTTAACTAAATGGTTTTTGAATCTGAAGGATTATAAAAGGGATATTGGTGTCATTTGTAAGCATGCTCCTGATGAAGTGAGGTTGGACACACGAAACGCGTTGAGCTGCTGTGTGGGAACCGCTTGTGTGGACCAAGGAACATTTTACCAGTTTTACAACGCTGATCTATATCCACCGGAGGGCAGTTTATGGACCACGTGGAACGGTGATCGGGAGGTTTGGGTCAATGCGGTCAATGTGTATATACACATTTGTTTATGTGCTTTTTAATTTGTGAGTTTTTTACTTTTAATAAATATCTCTGTGTTTTAAAATACTACACATATATCATTTCACCATTTTTTCCAGATTGGAAGTGGACTCGACATTTGGCTGGGGTCACCCAAACTGTATCTGAGTAATCTCATTTTTACCACAACACTACGGATGCGCCATTCCATTTTTTTCAGTTGTTTATGTTTATGAGGTAATCAAGGTAAACCTCGGAACTGGCGGCAAAAGGTGGAGGACATTACTAATGGTTTTATTTATAACCAGCTCCCCAGTTCTCTTGCTGCCAACTCTCTACTTGACCCGCACCAGTCTGGTTTTCGCTCCCAGCACTCCACTAAGACTGCTCTGACCAAGGTGACTAATGATTTAGCTGCTGCTAAAACCAAAGGTGGCTTGTCCCTGATTATTCTACTCGACCTTTCCGCTCCATTTGACACTGTTGACCACCCTGTCCTGCGCCTCACACTGCGTCAACTTGGCCTCAGTGACACAGCTCTCTGCTGGTTCTCTTCCTATCTCTCTCTTCGCTCCTTCAGTGTCTCCTTCGCTGGTGTCTCTTCACCACTGCTTCCTCTCTCGGTTGGGGTGCCTCAAGGCTCTGTTCTGGGCCCCCTACTATTCTCGATCTTTATTGCCTCTCTGGGCAACCTCATTTCTTCCCATGGACTCCAATATCATCTCTATGCTGACAACACCCAAATCTATTTATTATTTATTATTATTCTTTATTTATAAAGCGCCAGCATATTCCGCAGCGCTGTACAATAAGCACAGTATAAACAGGGTTACAATACATTGAACAACATTTGACAAACAGTACAGGAGGAGATGAGGGCCCTATTCCCGTAGGAACTCACAATCTAGGAGGGTTGGGGTTGGAAACAGGAGGAGAGGACTGTAAGGTGAGAGTGATTGATGGTTGTGTCAGTGAGTTGGGTGGTAGGCTTCCCTAAATAGGAACGTTTTAAGGGAGCGTTTGAAGAAAGAGAAGTTAGGGGAAAGTCTGACAGTACGAGGGAGAGCGTTCCAGAGAGTGGGGGCTGCGTGTGAGAAATCCTGCAGTCTATCATGGGAAGAGGTGATGCGGGGAGAAGCTAGTCGCAGGTCACTGTTTGACCTTAGGGAGCGGGCCGGGGTGTATTTGGTGATTAGTGAGGACAGGTAGTGGGGAGCTGAGTTAGTGAGGGTTTTGTAGGTAAGGATAAGGATTTTGAACTTAATTCTGCAATGGATGGGGAGCCAGTGAAGGGACTCGCAGAGGCGAGCGGCAGAGACAGAGTGGCGGGTGAGGTGAATTAGCCTGGCGGAGGCGTTCAGGATGGATTGTAGGGGGGAGAGGCGGGACAGAGGGAGGCCAGATAAGAGATTATTGCAATAGTCGAGTCGGGAGATTACCAGGGCGTGTATGAGTTGTTTTGTGGTGACAGCGGTAAGAAATGGCCGAATTCGGGAAATATTACGCAGTTGGTATCGGCAGAAGGAGGAAAGAGACTTGATGTGGGGGATGAAGGAAAGAGCAGAGTCAAGTGTAACTCCAAGACAGCGAACTTGGTTTGATGGGGAAATGGTGATACCCTCCACCGTGATAGAGAAGTCAGGAGGTGGGGAGGCATTGGAGGGAGGAATAAGTAGGAGTTCAGTCTTTGACATGTTGATCTTTAGGTGGTGGGAGGCCATCCAGGAGAAGATGCCAGATAAACAGTCACTGACTTTTGAAAGGACAGGGGGAGAGAGATCAGGGGTAGAGAGGTAGATCTGAGTGTCATCAGCGTAGAGGTGGTAATTGAAGCCAAAGCTGTTGATGATTTTGCCCAGGGAGGAGGTGTAGATGGAAAAGAGCAGAGGACCAAGGACAGAGCCTTGAGGTACACCAACAGATAGAGGCAATGAGGAGGAGGAGTTTCCAGCAAAGGACACACAGAAGGACCTATTGGATAAATAGGATTCGACCCAAGCGAGTGCTGTGTCACCGAGACCCAGAGAGTTGAGGGTCTGTAGAAGGAGGGGGTGGTCAACAGTGTCAAAAGCAGCCGAGAGGTCGAGCAGGATGAGAATAGAATAGTGGCCGTGTTTTCTACCTTTTCTCCCCCGATCTCTCTCCTCCTGTGTGGACCACATCACACCCTGCTTATCGGCTGTGTCCGAGTAGATGACCTCCCGTTTCCAAAAGCTCAACCTCTCTAAAATTGAACTTCTCGTCTCCCTCCCTCTATATCCTCCATTCTCACGTCCATTTCCCTTCAGGTAAATTGTGCTGCCATTAATTCTACCTCTCAGGCTAATTGCCTAGGGTCCGCTTGGACCTCAATTTCTCCCTTACTCCTCACATTCAGCCACTAACCAAATCTTGCTACTTCCACCTAAAAAACATTGCACGCATCCGTCCCTTGCTTAAATCAGGACTCTACTAAAATGCTCATCCAAGCACTTATTATCTCCCGCCTTGACTACTGTAACCTTCTTCTCTCTGGCCTTACAAGATCCCATATTCTCCCCCTGCAGTGTGTTATGAATGCCTGTGCCAGACTCCTACACCTCACATCCTGCACCTCTCGCACCTCACCCCTTTGTCAATCTCAACACTGGTTACCGGTTTCCTTTAGAATCCACTTCAAAATACTGGTCCTCATGTACAAAGCTCTCTATATCCACACCCCTGACTACATTTCCTCCCTTATTAGCAGGTACATCCAGTCCCGACCACTTTCCTCAGCTAATGAGCTGACGATATCAGTTCCTCGAACCTGCACCCCCCAACTCCCGTCTTCAAGACTTCTGCTGAGCTGCCCCCTTTCTATGGAACTCCCTCCCCCGCACCATCAGACTCTCCCCGTCTTTCCAGCCCTTCAAGAAGTCTCTCAAAAAACATTACTTTAGTGAAGGCTATTGGCTTACTCCATTATCCCCCTTTGTTAATTTCTAGGTCCTTCTTTCCACACAGCCCACATGCACTCTGCTACTTCTTGTACACTATTCACCCTCACCTCACCTAATGTGTCACCCCCTCCTCTTACAGGGTTATTCAAAGAGCTCCGAATTGCTTGAGAAAGGTAACCGAACGCTGAAAATCAGCGTTCGGTTACCTTTCTTGGCCATTCGGCTATCCAGAGAGCAGGCAATTCGCCAAATACTGGCGAATTGCCTGAACATACGGTGCCTGTTCGGTGCCTGTTCGAGGGCAGTGAAAACCCCATGAAAAAGCACTGCTTCGGCTATTCAGAGAACACAAACCAGCAGTGAAAGGTTCCCGAAATGCCCTGCCATTCGGTGGTTTAATTCGGCAAGTTTATTCAGGAGAATCCCATAGGCTTCAATGTTAAAAATAATCCCGTATGTTAATTCAATATCTAATAAACCGTTCATTATAAAATTCTGCAGTAAAGAGTCTCTTTATTTATAGATTTTTTAGGATATTTTAAGTATTTTTCTTAATTTTTTTTTTTTTTTAATCCGATTTTTTTTTTTTAAGTTTTCTTATTTTTTCTGTAACAGCCCTTTTTATTATCATTCCCTGGACCTCATATGCAAATTTCAGACATTTTCGCTCAGTAGTTTCTTTGCAAACAGCGTCTCACTTTTCAAACATTCAAGCAAACTGTTTTGCTAATCTATTCACTTCACTCTGTCTGCGGTGTCGGCTTTCTCGGCTTTTTCCGGCGGCTTCGCTGCGGGTGATCGGCTCCTGCTCGGGTTTTTCCGTGGTTTTCGGCAGGTTAATCCAGATGTTTTTGTGGGTTTTCAATGTGATTTCGCTGGGTTTTGCGGTTCGTTTTCATCGGGTTTGCGGTAGCTTTTCCCTGCAATTCGGGGACCCTGTGGTGCTCGCTGAATACACCGCAGGGTCACCGAAATGGGATTGGCAAAAGGAACCGAATTGAAGAGAACAAAAAGTCACCGAACGTGCGGTGACTTTTCGAATCTCTTTGAATAACCCTGTTGGACTGTAAGCTCTCGAGCAAGGTCTTCTCTCCTACAGTTCTGTGTGTGTGTAATGTGTATGTATATTTGTTATTCGGTCTCTCGCTTTGTACAGCGCTTCGGAACTTGTTGGTGCTTTATATATGCTTGTAACTGTAATTGTGAGCCAACCAGTTATGTGTATAGAAATGTCAGCTAATTCAGATGTAGTAGTCAACATGCACTCCTATTTTCAACGCTGGCACTGACAGGAGAGGAAGAATCTAAGGGGTTATTCAAAGCGTGCCAAATTTGCACGGAAATTGCAACGAACTGTGAATTTTCCCGTACGGTACCATTTCGGAGTCATTCAACAACTCAAATATTGGTGAATTGCCAGCGAAATATCTTCAACGCTAGTGAATCTTCACCGCTAGTGAACGCCCCATAGAGAAGTAATGGTTAATCTATTCAGAAAACACTGAACAGCACCGAAATGTCAGTGAAATGGCCCGATTTTCGGTGCTTTTATTCGGCAGGTTTAGTCAGGCGAATCTCATAGATGTCAATATAAAAAATATTCCTGTTTTTATTAAATATTTATTAAACCATTTATTCTTTTCACTTGCAGCAAAAAGTGTATTTATTTTTTAGGCATCTTTCGGTGAAAAAAAAATTTCATAGCATTTTTTTTTCTTTGTAACAAATCAAATTTTTATTCAACGGACCTTATATGTCATTTTCAGGCATTTTCGTGCAGTAGTTTTTTTGCAAACAGATTTAAAAGTTGCGGTGTCTTTTTTTTTTTAACCCGTTCGTCAGCTTGTCTGTGCTCTGTTTAGGCGGATTGGCGGTTTTTTTTGGATGCGTTTGGCGGTTTTGCAGCGGCTTATCGGATCGATCTGATGTTTTTTTTCCCATCGGATTTTCCCTGCAGCTTGGGGATCCTGTGGTGAATGCCGTATTACCGCAGGGTCGGGGGAATTTTTTCCCCCCAAAGTACGGGGAACGAAAGAGCACCAAAATTCCATTGGAATTTCGGTGTTCTTTGAATAACCCTGTTAGTAAATACAGCCCTATGCCTTGCAGCAATACAGAATGCTTGTTATCTTTCCTCCCCCATTAGCTCTCCTCATCCTACATTGCTTTTTAGCATTCATGTGAAAGAAATTAAAGTGAAGATTGAAAACCGTGACCATTAACATCATAATAATGAAAATGTCATTTTGATTGCTTACAGGATGTAGCACACAAAGCACAATTCTCATTACGCCACTGTAAACATTTATTCACAAACATGAGCGGATTATGGTGTTGGAACGGGAAAATGACTGTTATAAATTGAATTCATATAAATTCCTTGTCATTGGGGTATCATTGCAATCCAGTGAAATGATGGCATACAAATGTTGAATACAAAATAGATAATGTATAAAAAGAACCAACTTTAGTAAACGACGTGTCAGTCTAAAACTTTAAAAGAATTACTGAAGAATTAAAGTTCAAAAGAATTATGTGATTTATTCCGGCATACCTAATACCTAGCTCTGCAAAAAAGAAAGATAATAAGACGCATTAGGATTGTGGGATTAAGGTCTGGTCAGATTTTTTTCCAGTTGTACACAAAGAACCAGGGGGGAAATGAAAATCACGTACAAATTGGAAAGAAATTAAATTGCTTATGCTGGTCTCATAGAAATGGACTGGAGTGCAGCGATAAACTTCACAATTGTATAAGTGAAGAAAAAGTATTTTAAGGTGAAGGGGGGGAATACATATTTTTGAGTTCCTACATCCTTTCGGCTGAGCCCTCATTTCAACATTATCGCTGAAATTATACAGCTTTTGTGAACGGCATGAGAAACTAAATTCCCTGATTATGCGATAAAACAGGCTTAATGGCAAGAGCAATTTTACTCAGTATTAACACTAATCCACAAATAAAAAAGTGGACAGAATCTGGCTTTAAAAGGAAAAGCAGGTAGAGGGCGAATTTTAAAAGAATATACAAATTCTTGAAAACATATATTTCAAGCAGAACTAGACGTTTTCAGGCTTTGCTAGAGAACTGCAGCTGTGACCCATTGACTGGGAAGCAAGAGCCTAAAAACTAATTTAGACCCAATACACAGCTAGTATATCTTTAACTTATTTGTTTTTCAATTTACTTTGTTCCAGATAATAGTCCTGAAACTATTTTGTCATATATAAACTGGCAACATTTCACCCGTGTTCGATACAGGACTGAATTGCGACTCTGTAACCACATTGAATCATGTTCTGAAGCTTTTATTGAAGACCCTGTTGTGCAGTTATTGCAGGATATACAATGCATTCATAAAATATTCAGACCCTTCCTTTCTAGGTTGCAACCACATGCTAAAATTGTTTAAATATCCCCCCCCCCCACATCAATCTACACTCAATATCCCATGTTGACAAACCTAAAACCTTATGAGACCTGATCAGGGACACATCCAAAGGCAGGCCCCTTATGCCACTGCCCATTCTCAGTGCTCTCAGAATTTGGTTTTGTTCACCATGCATTTAAAGGGCAATTCAGGCGTGGAACCCTTGCTCAAGGTGCCTAGAGAGGTGCCAGTTAAACCCCACTGAGGAGAACTAAGTAGGCTGAAACGATCATATGGGGTTGCTGTATCCCTCCTGCAGAGAAAACATCCTTGGTATTTCAGTTTTGGCACATTTTTGCGTGACAGCAGATTGATTTACATAAGGTAATATCTACTCTGTAATGGCAACACCATGCTAAAACCTTATGGGCCACATTCATTACATTCCTGACATTAACGTTAACGCTCACTTGCGTGAGCAGTAACGTTAACTGCGGTGTCTACCGCATATTACGATCCAAACGCAAATGGGTCAAGTAACCCGTTTGCGTTTGGTTCCTTGCGCTTTTCAGCGCGAGGTTACTGTACTTTGTGCTCCCTATACTTAACATGGGGAGCGCAAATTGTTAATCAACATTAGTATTACAATCTACTAGCGCTGATTAACGTCCGGCTGTGGTTAGCAAAAAGTTAACCACAGGCAGGATTTGGTGTTAACGGATTCCCCTTCTGCAGAATCCGTTAACACCAGCCTAAAAATAAAAAAACAGACGCGTATACTCATCTCCTGTCCCGCGGCGAGGACGGCGGCTCTGTTCGCCTCCTCCATCTGGCGGGAGCAGGGAAAGACTGGGGGAAAAAGTCCCCCCAGTCTCTCCCTGCGTATCACTACACCGACAGGCCGGATCTCGCGAGTTGAGTGTGACTGGCAGGGGGAAACTCAATGGAGTCGTATGGACTCCATCGAGTGGATGCTCGCGGCTGCGCTCAGTGCTGCTGCGAGCATCCCGGGGATTAACGTGCGGTAACAATGCAGGCACCATTTTTTGCGCCTGCATTGTAATCCAGCGTTAAACGCGGGCGCAAGGGGGAAAACTGCGGGCACAGTTTTTCCTCCCTTGTGCCCGCGTTTTAATGCTAGGATTGTAATTTCGCCCTATGAGTCCCGAGGTGACAAACGCCAAAGGGCAGATCGCTAATACCAATGTCCGTTCTCTATGCTCTCATAATTGTTTGTGATAACTATGGCAATCACCAGTGCCTTCTTAATAACCTCAGTCAACCAAATCACATAAGATCTTTAAAATAGATGAATATCATTTCTATTAGCAGACATATGTGTACTCGTATGACAATTAAACTTGTTTTGAATAACAAATATTGTGATTATTTGGACTTGCATTACTGTATTACATTACTAAACACAGACTGTAAAAGATACATATTTTTGTGACATTTTCTATTTTATAAAAGAAAGTAGGTATTTCTTTAAAACGGATTGCTTGGTTTATAACTGGCACATTTAGTAGTATACATAATTCAAAATTCCTAAATGGGGTGATAATTGAATAATGCAGAAGAATAAACAGTTACATAGAGATTTCATTTTGTGAGACTTACTCCAATCCTGCAGAGGATTCAAGAGTATTTTCCTTCTGAGCATTTAAGAGCACATCCGATACCTTGTACTGTGATTCCAAAAGCAGCAGCGTATCGAGATTGCAGCATAAAACATTTAACAACCTAGTGCAGAGGGAAAAGCAAAAATATCAATATAATTTTACATTAAAAATAAATAAAAAATATACAAACATCTCAAAATGTAAATGCTTCCAAAAGATAAAATCTGATTAAGTCTAGGCGTGATACAAAAATTCTGGTTTTATGCAGATATATGCATATTTAATTACACTACCAAGGTGCTTCAGCAAGACGGCTCTATATCAATGTGGCAGTGTGACTAGGGGCAGGGTGATAGACTATCAGTTTATCAGCAGGCAGTAGGAAAAAAGTCCTTTTCACCTCCTTATAAGGTTTAATTCTCAGCTGCCTGCTACTTTGCTAGCAGGACTGCCCAGTCCTTCATAGGGTCATATTCCCTTGTTGGCGCCAACATGGGGGCACCAACAAGGAAGATCTGCTCCTGCAGAATTTCCTGAAGCATCCACATGTTAGCGCAATATTCCAGGGCAGGTGGTACCGCAGCGCTAACCACTGGGATACTGGTGGTAGCGGTTCCACGTCGCTGCTTAGGAGTCCATAGGACTCCATGGAGGGTTGCGTTTCCGGGACATGATATAGCGGAGGGAGACTGGGAACTATTTAATCCCAGTCTCGCTCTGCTCCCGGCGATAAGAAACGGCGGATCGGGCCACCGTGTTGCAAGTGTTGGATTTATTGGGAGGTGGTTTTAGAGGTGCTAAATGATTCTGCAGAGTCATGTAGCACTAGCTTTTAGGAGGTGGTAAAACATGGCTGTCCACATCCCTGCGGTAAACAACGTTAGCATTATGGAATACCATACTTATCGAAAAACACTAATGGACGTCGGTTTTAGCATCGGGATTGTAATATGGGTGGCATGCGTTAAACACACGTCTCCTGGTGGTAACGGATACATATTGCGGCGCTAACGTTAGCGTCAACTTTGGAATATAGCCCATAGTGTGGTGCAATTCTCCATGAAGGAGTTTCAGTATTTGGTTACGACCAACAGGGAAGATCATGAGGCTGACTAAGGGAAGTAAGCAAACCATTTCTTTGATTGTTTTGGACTAGTAAGCAACCTAGCTGCCCAGTACTGCTAGTAAGAGAAAAAACGTTTGCTAGGAAGGAGAAGGTTTAAAATTTTGTTTTTTTATTTTCTCTTTGAAACTGTTCCTTGAAGCTGTTGATGCTGGGAACAATAATCACTTCTTCAAACACTTGCAAATGGTCTGTCACGCTCGCACCAGGCTTACACCGTGGTAAGGCCCTGGTTCAGGGGAAAGCCCCTATATGCAGAAATACTACAGACAGACAGCAATATATGTGACAAGAGCAACACAGGGTTAACTAGAGACCTCTGCACGGCAATACCGCAGAAGCCATGATCTGATAGCCGGATCTACGCTATAGAACTATTTACGTCAAAGCCGTGCAGAGTCTTCTAACATATACAGATGACAGCAATCACTATGAACAGCACAGACTGGGATTAAGCAAGAATGTAGTCAAGAGGAAAAAGCCAGAGATCAGAAAACCATAGCGAGAACGTCATACAGATGCCAAATATCAGTAACCAGGTAATCAGTATAAATAATAAACAGAAAACAAAAACACAACAAGAGAACAACCATAAACTGAATAACACAGGAGAAACCAAAATAAACCAAGAACACTTCTAATAGGGTAACAGATAGACAGACAGGGAAACAGGACAAAAGTATACTGAACAAAATATACAAACTAGGACTTGAACAAAACAGCAGGTAGCAAAATACACTGGAGACCAGGAAGTTGAAAATCATGGAGCATTGCACTATGGGCGAATTGCTCGCTTATGGGGAGTGGATCAGGACAAGGACAAACAGATGAGCTGGGAGCGAGACACAATTAACCCCTGGGTTGCAACCCAGTAATAGCAACACATACACAAGGCCTGAACATTACATCACATATGCAGAGGACAGGGGGACAGGACTGGAGACGCAAAACGTGACATGGTCTCTGCAGTGGCTCCGTCACACCAGGGATTCACCTATCTGCATATGATATTCAGGGCCTCATTCCGAGATGAGTGGTATTGACTGAGTGGGGTTTACTTACTGCAAAGACTCTACACAATTATTACCTCTATATTTACTAACTTGGATAAAGGTACGGTATCCTCATGATACAGATGAACGGTAATGCATCCTATAATTTGCATAAGGTACTATTTTAAGTCAACGTCACTTTAAGAAGTGCCCACATAGTGCAATGGCAAGGACCATAACGTGACTTATGAAATTGCGGCCATCTGAATTTTTGGATCGGTTCAAAATACGAATCGCAGTAACATAGCGAACGACCCGAAACAAAAAAAATATGGAATGAAATGATCCGGAACAAAAAAAAAAAGGAACGAAATTATCTGTAACACAACAAATTTATTGCCCGTGCACATGTCTAAGGTCTACTCATTTGCCCAACTTCATGAAAATGTGTAGACCTACCACCTTTATTACAGTAATATTTAATGATGCATTCATTAGCATGCAACCGGATGCTATGGCTTCCTACTCAACTTTTGGGGCATCTCTGCAGGAAACATTGGCTAATTCTGCAAAACTGGCACAATGATAAGTCTAACTTGCCTGTAACAGATGATTTGCACTGCTTGTCATCTACATGGCACATAGTGCATTGATCTTTAATTCTTTTATAGGCATTTAACGGGTTCTTGAATTGATCAGTCATGCAATGAAATTCTACAATGGTTTTCAGCGTTTGGTTAGCTTTTGGCAGCCATTGAATAACCCTCTCTTTGACTAACCCTGATAGTTTAATTTACTTCATAGGAAAGTCTGTACTTCAGAAGACTCTGTTCAAACGTGTTAGGTACAATTAAACTAATCAAATCGTCAGATAACTACAGCAACAGAACGTTGTGTATTTCCATGTAAGGGGAATGGGAAATAAAACACCTTTTGTGTGTTATTAGTAACTGAATCAGGCTTTTTTTCAAAATCTTCATCATTGACAGGATTATTGTAATATATATTTGAAGCGCTATGAAATTGGAGCTTTGGGGGGGGCTATTTATTTCTGTAAATCTGTAGCATTCATAACCCATATTCACTTTTCGAACTATAATAACAATTTTATTTCATGCATATGTACAGTTTGTTAAAATTACAATCTTCACCTACAATTCTACAAATATTCATTAGTCAAAAAGCAATTTCAAAAGTTTTATCCAAGAATGTTACAGATTGATTGAATTTAGCATGTTTCTGAATCTTAGCAAGGTGGAAAAGTAATAAGCTGGCTGATTGCATATTCAGGTTTAATGCACTCCAGCTGCTTAACAAGAAAGTCTTCTACCTCCTTTGTTAAAATGTTCTAATCTTTCAAATAGTTTTCAAAGTTTGGAGAATCAATTATATGCTACTTACACGTGAGCAGCTGCATTTTACTAGGTGACAACTTTAAAAGACGTCTGTCGTGCAAATATGGCAAAGAGGAACTCTGAGCATTGAGATAAAAAAACTAAATTCCCAGGAATTAAAAGATACTTTTTTAAAAAAATAAAAATACTTAAAACAGAAAAAAAGGGGTGGGGGGATGACCATAAAATATTCTGTGCATCCCCTCCATCCTCTATAAAAAAATGTTTAAGGTAATTTTATTGCATTGGAAGGTATTTCCTATCCAATCAAGTTAGGGCTAAATGAGTAAGCATTAGCAGCAGGATAAGTGACTTTAACGCATGCCCCCCCCCTCCTCATATTACATTCCTGATGCTTAACCCATAAAAAAATCCTTTTGGATATATTGACACTGTGACAGGCTTAAGCACAATATGATCATATTTTGTGAACTAAACTCCCATCATTTATTATACAGTTAGGCTGTGGAAAAAAATTGCTTAAAAACAAAAAAAACAAAAGAAAATCTGGTGAAAACCAGTTAAATTTTAAAATTTTATAAAGCTTTGATGGTGTAGTTTTTTGTAATGGAGTTCTCTCCCCTTGGTGTATTGTGTCTATTTGTCACAACAAGCACCTAAGCGATATGCTTAGTATAGCTAGAGTGCTGCCCTCCTGGTGTATTATTTACAGTCAGGTCCAGAAATATTGGGACATCGACACAATTCTAACATCTTTGGCTCTATACACCACCACAATGGAGTTGGAAAGAAAGACAAACACAATGTGCTTTAACTGCAGACTGTCAGCTTTAATTTGAGGGTATGTACATCCAACACAGGTGAAAGGTGTAGGACTTACAGCAGTTTGCAGATGTGCCTCCCACTTGTTAAGGGACCAAAGGTAATGGGACAGAATAATAATCATAAATCAAACTTTCCATTTTTAATACTTGGTTGCAAATCCTTTGCAGTCAATCACAGCCTGAAGTCTGGAACGCATAGACATCACCAGATGCTGGGTTTCATCCCTGGTGATGCTCTGCCAGGCCTCTACGGCAACTGTCTTCAGTTCCTGCTTCTTCTTGGGGCATTTTCCGTTCAGGTTGGTCTTCAGCAAGTGAAATGCATGCTCAATGGGATTCAGGTCAGGTGATTGACTTGGCCATTGCATAACATTCCACTTCTGTCCCTTCAAAAACTCTTTGGTTGCTTTTGCATTATGCTTTGGGTCATTGTCCATCTGTACTGTGAAGCGCCGTCCAATGAGTTCTGCAGCATTTGGCTGAATGTGAGCAGATATTGCCCGAAACACTTCAGAATTCATCCTGCTGCTTTTGTCAGCAGTCACATCATCAATAAATACAAGAGAACCAGTTCCATTGGCAGCCATACATGCCCACGCCATAACACTACCACCACCATGCTTCACTGATGAGGTGGT
Source organism: Leptobrachium leishanense (assembly GCA_009667805.1). Lineage (NCBI taxonomy): Eukaryota > Metazoa > Chordata > Amphibia > Anura > Megophryidae > Leptobrachium > Leptobrachium leishanense. The sequence continues at coordinate 265,068,024 of CM019066.1, read as the reverse complement.
ATGCTTAGGATCATGAGCAGTTCCTTTCCTTCTCCATACTCTTCTCTTCCCATCACTCTGGTACAAGTTGATCTTGGTCTCATCTGTCCATAGGATCTTGTTCCAGAACTGTGAAGGCTTTGTTAGGTGTTGTTTGGCAAACTCTAATCTGGCCTTCCTGTTTTTGAGGCTCACCAATGGTTTACATCTTGTGGTGAACCCTCTGCATTCACTCTGGTGAAGTCGTCTCTTGATTGTTGACTTTGACACACATACACCTACCTCCTGGAGAGTGTTCTTGATCTGGCCAACTGTTGTGAAGGGTGTTTTCTTCACCAGAGAAAGAATTCTTCGGTCATCCACCACAGTTGTTTTCCGTGGTCTCCCGGGTCTTTTGGTGTTGCTGAGCTCACCGGTGCATTCCTTCTTTATGAGAATGTTCCAAACAGTTGTTTTGGCCACACCTAATGTTCTTGCTATCTCTCTGATGGGTTTGTTTGGTTTCTTCCGCCTAATGATGACTTGCTTCACTGATAGTGACAACTCTTTGGATCTCATCTTCAGAGTTGACAGCCTCAGATTCCAAATGCAAATAGCACACTTGAAATGAACTCTGGGCCTTTTATCTGCACATTGTAATTGGGATAATATCACACACCTGGAATATCACACACCTGGCACATCTGCAAACTGCTGTAAGTCCTACACCGTTCACCTGAGTTGGATGTACATACCCTCAAATTAAAGCTGACAGTCTGAAGTTAAAGCACATTGTGTTTGTTTCATTCCAACTCCATTGTGGTGGTGTATAGAGCCAAAGATGTTAGAAATGTGTCGATGTCCCAATATTTCTGGACCTGACTGTATATATACAGTTGTGTTCAAAATTATTCAACCCCCAATGCTGTAAAGGGTTTTAGGGATTTAGTGTACATTTGTAATTGTATTCAGAATGAAATCCTACAAGGACTTTTTAAAGAACCATATGCAACTAAAACGACATCAATTGGTTTTGTAATACAGTAGTAAATGTTTCTTTTGTGAATTCTTCATTGACAGAATTATTCAACCCCTTAAAGACTACCACTCTGAAGAACAGAGGTTCATTCAAGTGTTTTCAATCAGGTATTGAAAACACCTGTGGATGTCACGGAGCAGCAATAAAGCATAATAAGCACCAATTAGGCAGCTTTAAAATGACTGTGATACTCAGCTCCTTCTAGACATTTACTGGTGTGGTTACAAACATGGTGAAGTCAAGAGAATGGTCCAGGAAGACAAGAGAAGAGGTGATTACTCTTCACAGGAAGGGCAATGGCTATCAGAAGATTGCAAAGATGTTAAACATACTAAGAGAGACCATAGGAAGCATCATTCGCAAATTCAAGGCAAAGGGCACTGTTGAAACGCTACCTGGTCGTGGCAGAAAGAAGATGCTGACTTTGACTGCTGTGCGCTACCTGAAGCGTAGAGTGGAGAAAAGTCCCTGTGTGACTGCTGAGGAACTGAGAAAAGATTTGTCAGATGTGGTACTGAAGTTTCAGCTCAGACAATACGGCGCACACTGCGTAATGAAGGCCTCCATGCCAGAACTTCCAGGCGCACCCCCTTGCTGTCTCCAAAGAATAAGAAGAGTCGACTGCAGTATGCCAAAAGTCATGTGGACAAACCACAGAAGTTTTGGGATAGTGTTCTGTGGACTGATGAAACAAAATTAGAACTGTTCGGGCCCATGGATCAACGCTATATTTGGAAGAGGAAGAACAAGGCCTATGAAGAAAAGAACACCTTGCCTACTGTGAAGCATGGCGGGGGGTCAATCATGCTTTGGGGCTGTTTTGCTTCTGCAGGTACAGGGAAGCTTCAGCGTGTGCAAGGTACCATGAATTCTCTTCAGTACCAGGAGATATTGGATGACAATGTGATGCAGTCCGTCACAAACCTGAGGCTTGGGAGACGTTGGACCTTTCAACAGGACAATGATCCCAAGCATACCTCCAAGTCCACTAGAGCATGGTTGCAGATTAAAGGCTGGAACATTTTGGAGTGGCCATCGTAGTCACCAGACTTAAATCCGATTGAGAACCTCTGGTGGGACTTAAAGAAAGCAGTTGCAGTGCGCAAGCCTAAGAATGTGACTGAACTGGAGGCTTTTGCCCATGACGAATGGGCGAAGATACCCGTAGATCGCTGCAAGACACTTGTGTCAAGCTATGCTTCACGTTTAAAAGCTGTTATAACTGTAAAAGGATGTTGTACTAAGTACTATGATTGAATGTCACTTGGGGTTGAATAAAACTGATAATGATGTGAGCAGAGAAAAGACATTTGTGGTTATTTCATTATAAATGTTATGTTATATTTGTCTGACCTACACGTACCTCTTTGATTTAATTGTAAGCAAGATGACTGAATGATCAAAATCAATGTCAAACTGGCCAAAACACTCAATTTCAGTGGGGGTTGAATAATTTTGAACACAACTGTATATTATGAAACTTGTTTATATCTGTTGGGTGAGAGATATCAATGATTAACTGGGGGGGGGGGAGACATCTTGGCATGCTCCCACATTTATTATTTTAGGACTTGACCTCTGGAGCAGTACCTATGCCATGATGTAAATTGGAGCACAGGTAAATGCTCATGGGGTTTATGGATGGCCCACACATAGTCTACCCCTCTCCCATATTCTTGCACATGACCGAGGCATGGAACCATTGTCGGCTATTCGTGAGTGCAAAGGGTACGATGAACACGGCCCTGCGCTCAAGTCGGCCCCATCGGGCTGCAGTCCATAAATGTGAGAAGAGCATCGTGGTGATTCCCTCCCCATCACTGACGATGCTCCCCTCATGTCCTGTCTCTGCCATCAGCGCCAAGCAGGGCTTCAGCCACAGCGGGGTGATATCCTGGATGTCAGTCATTGCTGTGGGACAACCCCCCCACAGCCCCAGGAGTCATTGGGCGTGTGCACAATGATGTCACAGACATGGATTCCTGCTGTCCAGCAAGGGAATCGCATTGCAGGAAATGCTGGGGTCATTAAGACCCATGCATCTCCGGACTCGCACTTTGTAGAAGGTCGGTTGAGGCGCCATTGGAAAGGCTAGACTCGGTCTATTCTATAATGGAGCAAAAATTTATAATAATGAAAATATAACAACAATATAATTTTTTTTCTAAAATATCACCATTGTCCACATTTTAATTGTAAAGTAAACAATGGTGCTGTATTCACCTTCTCATTTCCCACGCTGAGACCAAGTGTAGAGGCAATGGCACAGTGTGTTATTATACACTGTTCCTTCAAAAATGCAAGCTACAAGGAGAGAAGAGTGTTCTTTGGACCCCTCAATCTCTATTGCTTACACCCCACAAGATTAAGAGAGGTGTCATTGGATAGGTCAGAGTCTGGCCTTTCCAATTATACCAAACATGACCATGTATTGTGTAAAAATAAATAAATACAATTAAAGTAACCCATTAAGAACAGGGGCAATTTTACAAGTTCGGAACACTTCTATGGCTAGGGTCAGACGAGCACGTTTTCTACGGACTGTGCGCCCTTGCAGTACGGACGCACTTTTTAACGGAACACGCAGTAGTGGCCACACAGTCCATTTTTGTGACCGACGTTATTTTTGACAGATGTAGGAGGGAAAATAAAGTAAAATGAAAAAACATTTTGTCCGTCAAAAATGCTGGACGTATAAATGCAGTCCGTCTGACCACGTTCCATCACTCACACAAAGCTATGCGGACGTTGCGGACGTGGCGCACTCCGCACGTCCGTTTTAGCGGTTCGACGTTCTTGCTAACCTAGGTCCGTTTGCCGCGTCTGTAGTGCATAAGCACTTCCGTGCGGACTTACTTCGTGTGTGTGCCTTCATTGGTCATGATTATCTGCTACCACAGACGTACTAAAGTGCGGCTACACGGATGTTAACACTGTTTTCGTCTGACCCCAGCCTAAAAGTAGAAGTGGGCTGAGCTCATTTTGACTGTTTTTGCTCATCATGCTTAAATGTGATTTGAAGTCATGCTTTATTGTACGACCCAGACAAATTATACATCCTTTTTTACCTCAGACTCGGCAGATTCATGATATATCATTATTATATGTATGCGCCATACTTGAGGAATGCGGTTGGGAACCACTGATCTACAGCGTATAAAGTAAATTTTTTCACATTTTATCATCTGAGCCTTTACGATTATATATTCAAATGGGGTACACTTTTAAAAAATAAATGGGAACTCATTACTATATTTTTATGAGTAGGCGATTTTGGATAAAAAAATTTTTTTTCATTGATGCAGCACTAGTCACATTCTAATTGAAAAGTGAACAATAGACCTGCATTAATAAATTTAAAAAAACATATCTTTTTTTGTTTATATGTGACCTGGTCATGTTTGGTATCATTGGAAACACAATGCCCTGGCATTTCCAATGATGCCAAACAAGACCCTCTAGCTGCCACAGATCAGGAGATACGGTGGTTCAAATGACCCCCTCCTTAGGAAATCCCTGTGTAGCTAGGGGTTACCCGACTAACTGACGTCATCGGGTCATGCGCGGTAACGTCAGTTGGCGAGGGGGGACCTGGAGGTGGGGCTGACATATAAGATGGAAGTCCCCACCGGAAATAGGCCGCAATCAGGCACCGATTGGTGCCGGATTATGGTCTGGCACCTAGGGGGTTAATGAAATGCATCACTTGAAAGGTCAGACTGTGACCTTTCCAGCGATGTCTGGCTTGTCTGTCTACCTATCAGCAATGGGGAGATGGAGGGCCCCCTCCCCTTCAGGTACTCTCCCTGCTCTGGCGGGAGGCGCCTGAAACGGCCTGTCGCAATGACGTCAATGCACCCGTTGCGATAACGTCAGTGTGCTGGGAGGGGCATAAACACACAGATCTGACCTCAAGGAAGTCAGTCTGCGTGGGACCCCGAAGAAAGGTTAGTATCGGCGGGAAGGGGGGGAATCAAATGCATGGGACCTGCTATGCTTTCCCGCAGCATTAAAGCCCACTTGCTGCCGGATGGTAAAGCAAGTCCTGCACCAGCAAGGGGTTAAAAAGCATTTTTCTTCTAAAAGCAGCAGCTTTGCTTTTTTTTTTACTTAGAGCAGCAGGAGAGGAGTGTGGAGATGATAGCACAAAGCTATGTGCTACAAACTGCTGCACCACTGCGAGGAGAGGTGGGGGTCCTATGGACCCCTGTATTTCCGTTATATTTTCTTTTCGGAACAGGAAGAAAAAAAACGGTAACTCTAGCCATAACCAAGTCATTATCCTAGTCCTAATCCTAAAGCTAACTCTCATCATGTGACACACAGAAACAGTGACCCTAGCCCTAACACTATCCCTGACCATTTTTTATGTATTATACATAAAGATTCGGAAAATCAGAAACAAATGTGTCGGACATTTCCGATATTCTGAATCCAGTGGATACTGAATTATCAAAAGCTTCTGATATTCTGAATTGGCTGATTCTGATTATTTTTGAATCCAATAATTTTGGATTCCTAAATAATCCAAATCAAGCCAAATTATTCTGTTGGGTGAAATTTGTACCTGACAGTGTATGTGTAGTGTACATTATGTGTAGTATATGCAGTGTGTTGTGTATGTATTGTGTATGTAACTGTGTAATGTGTTCTGTGCATGCAGTGTGCACTCGACCAACACACTTACTCCTTCGCCAAGGCAGCATCACACTCTGTTAATGCACTCATTCCTACGTCATTCACCCAACCACAAATCCGCTCCTAGTTCACTCCAGCCACACACGCTCACACCCATGCTACTCAGCCCCCCATTTCCATCACATTCAGTCACTTTTATTATGAAAAAAGTTGTCCAGCATTAATTTTACCTTGCACCTGGCACCGCAAACACTAGAGCCAGCCCAGCATGTAACACCCACTAAGTACCAGCATATAGTTAGTAATGCTGGCACTCCAAGAGGGGGCATGGAGGATGCCAACACTACTGCAGTGTATGTGGCCCCACAGCGTTTGCACAGCTGCCGTAGGGATAGCATCTGTGTGATATGCCCAACGGAGATCTGTTTATCAGAATCATGTTAAGTGCAGGGATGTTGCCCATACTGCAGTCTACCCTGCTTAAAACATGACATGTTGGACCCAGGTTCTGCTTTTAATTCATCAACTAAATTACTCTGTGCAGCGTGGAGCCCATTATTAGCCCATAATGGCCTCCTGCAGCATAACATACAGCTTATTTTACTGTTGTTTTTCACAAAATGAAGTCATCATCTCAGCATAGAATGTTATTAACTGCATCCTGGCATACTGTACATAAACTTGAGGGAAATAATAGAATTGCAGAGTATGATGAACATGAATCTGTATTATTTCATGCCTCTATGCCTTCTGATTCCAATTTAACTTCTTCAAAAGCTCTGTAAACAAAAATGTCTAGGTAGGCATAAACTATATCGAAAATGTTATGATTGCAAATGCCGAATGGAAAGTGTATGGGTTTTCTGAGCAGATATGATTAACGTACCTATGTGGTTAGCAGAAGAGTGTTGGGGTTATTTAATGCAGAGTATTAAAGAATTAAAAGCGAGAAACGTGTGCAGAATGGTCACCTTCTGAAATATTTCATAGTAATAATTCCTAAAGGTTTACCAAACCAAAATGAATAATACTGATAACTAATTAAGTTGGTTAAAAAAGCTGGTGTATTCAAATCCTCTAGAGGGGGGCCGGGGGGGGGAATTGCCCAACTAGGTTATTGCTTGCCACCGATGTGCCCCCCCCCCCCACCAGGGATCAGCATCCAGCGTCCCTCACTTCTTCAGACCCCTATATCTCTTTCCCCATGCGTCCTACATGCTAAAGCAAGGACATTGGAAAGGGTGTATTAAGTGTAAAATAAATATCATAAATAAAATAAAAACATAATTTTTTTTCACAGGGTTGAAATATATATATTGTCAGACTATATATTACATTGTGTATTACTTCCATTTTTGCCTTGGTTTAGTGGAATATTAGGGTTAATGGGCAGGCTTCATGCCTCACAGTGATGGTGGACAGGCATGACAAGAACACAGTAAACTGGTGACTGTGGAACAAGCTAGAGATTTGAGTAGCAGGTTGGAGACTGACAGGAACACAGGACACGGTGGACACTAGCAGGAACACAGGCAGAGCTGGACTGGGACAAAAAATAAATAAATCAGTCCTGGACTTCATCCAGAGAGGCCCACTTCGATATGCAAACACGCAGGGCCGGATTAAGGTCTCTATGGGCCTGGAGCTAAAGATTTTGTTTTGATTTTTTGGCATTTAATGAAATGAAAACATATTTTATGTTATTTTAAATTGCGCGCAATTTCAGTGCTTTGTGTTTTGCCGCATTTAGTCTCTCTACAGTGATTCCATTTAGATGAAAATACAGTTAATTTCCTATTTAGTGAATGTTCACCTTGTTTTGCTGAACATGGAGTCACCAAAACAGTTATCGGCCATCGGCGAAAACCGCCAAAGTGCACCAACAACCGCCGAAATGCGCCAAATTGGCATCGGAAAATTCCTCTGAATTGAAAAAAAGTCTCTTGTTCGCCTAATAGGAGCTTAAATCAATAAAATTGTGTCAAAGGGTCTGCCCATCAGCAGAACCTTGCTATCATTGGACTTGCCTGCCGGCCAGGACCAGGCGATCGCCAGGCTCGGCCGTGGGTCAGGCCCAGGCGATCGCCAGGCTCGGCCGTGGGTCAAGCCCAGGCGATTGCCAGGCTCGGCCGTGGGTCAAGCCCAGGCGATCGCCAGGCTCGGCTGTGGGTCAAGCCCAGGCGATCGCCAGGCTCGGCCGTGGGCCAGTCCCAGGCGATCACCAGGCTCGACAGTGGGCCAGGCCCAGGCGATCACCAGGCTCGGCCGTGAGCCAGGTGATCACCAAGCTCGGCCATGAGCCAGGCGATCACCAAGCTCGGCCATCGGTCAGGCCAGGCGGTAACCAGGCCCAGGCAATCGCAAGGCTTGGCATCGGCCAGGATCGATGCAGAAGCACTGGACCTCAGGCGTGTTTTCCTTTTAAAAGGGATGTCCTCAGGCTAAACACACACCTGGGAATGAAGGACCAGCTGAAAAGGTCAGGTCTGAATCTTGAGACAACAGTAAAACCTGGCCTGGAGTACTTTTGCAGGAAACCTTGTTTTGCTGAACATGGAGTGACCAAAACAGTTACGTCCATCGGCGAAAACCGTCGAAGTGCACCAACAACCGCCGAAATGCGCCAAATTAGCATCAGAAAATTCCGCTGAACTGAAAAAAGTCTCCAGGTCTCCAAATAGGAGCTTAAAGCAATAAAAATGTCTAAGGGTCTGCCCGTCGGGCGAGCTTGGCGATCTCCGGCGGCTAGGCCCAGGCGATCACCAGGCTCGGCCGGCAGCCAGGCCCAGGCGATCACCAGGCTTGGCTGGCGGCCAGGCCCAGGCGATCACCAGACTCAGATGGCAGCCGGGCCCAGGCGATCGCCAGGCTCAGCCAGCGGCCGGGCCCAGGCGTTCCCCAGGCTCTGCCGGTGGCCGGGACCAGGCGATCCTCAGGCTCGGCCGGCGGCCAGGACCAGGCAATCCTCAGGCTCGGCCAGCGGCCGGGCCTAGGCAATCCCCAGGCTCGGCCGGGCCCAGGCGATTTCCCCCTGCTCGGCCGGCAACCAGGACCAGGGGATCCCAGGCTCGGCCGGCGGCCAGGCCCAGGCGATCCCCAGGCTCGACCGGCAGCCAGGCCCAGGCGATCCCCAGGCTCGGCCGGGCCCAGGCGATTTCCCCCTGCTCGGCCGGCAACCAGGACCAGGGGATCCCCAGGCTCAGCCGGTGGACAGGCCCAGGCAATCCCCAGGCTCGGCCCGTGGCCAGGCCCAGGCAATACCCAGGCTCTGACGGCACCCCAGCCCACTGTGCAATCGGCCCACTGGGAGTCTACTGGTAGTCCCAATGGCCATTACATGCCTGAACATAGGGCACATCTGAGAAAGGCAGCAACACAGGGACATGACTTAGAGGGTAGACCGAATTATAGCTTGGAAGAGAGGTTCAGGCTTCAGGGGCAGTGCGACTCGTGATCACCTCCGTAGGTGAATGAGTATCGTTGCAGAAGCACTGTACCTCAGCCGTGTTTTCCTTTTAAAAGGGAGGTCCTCAGGCTAAACACACACCTGGGAATGATTGAAGCACCAGCTGAAAGGGCCAAGTCTGAATCTTGAGACAACAGTAAAACCTGGTCTGGAGTACTTTGCACGAAATGTGCTGCCAGGATGTCAGTTTGTAGCAACACAGGTTTGGGCCTTTCTGCAGTGTCACCAATTCTTTGACATTAATATCCTGTCCTTTTTCATGCATTTTTTGTCTCATAATTCTACACCTGCCCAAATACAATCAGGATTTGTATAAATTTGGAGACCAAAACCAACTACGGTGACATGACAATTTGAGGTGGGAATTGGATGAGAGTGATTAATAAGCTTTAAATGACACCGTGACATTAGGCTACTAAAAAAAGAGAAACAATGAATGTATCAATAAAAAATGTCAGGTTTATATACCTTACTCACACTATGTTTAAAACTTGAAGTGTTTTCATTTTGTATTTTTTTTTACAAATATTGATTAGTTTTCAAATTCAGCAAGATATTAAAAATAATGGGAAAATATCCCAATGCCTATGGCAGTATAATCCATTTAAGCAATACTGAAGAGTTGGGGGCGGCAGAGAAAGAAATGTTTTTTTTCTCCTAATTTAAAATCTTTTAGGATGAACCATGTGAAAAACTTACACCTTCTGGCCAAACTGTACATACTGCTATTTGTTCTTGCTCATTTCAAGGCATGTTACATTATTGAATTAACAAAAATGAAAAATTATACCTCCAGGTTAGGCAAACATCCAGTTGGTGTCTTATTTCTTCAAAATTAGTTAGAGGCGTAAGCATTGACTAATGCTTCAAAACAAACCAGTTTTTATATTAAGGAGAAAAAAAAGACTTATGGATGTTGGTTCAAAAGGGAAAAAAGAAATTCTAAAAAAAAAAAAAACAGTCGTAAACTAAAAGTTTATAGCTTGGGAGTATTCTAAAAGGAACAATATATTTAGTGTGCCTGAAATGCTAGAGTTAAGCAAAAATGAAAATCTTCAATCACTCGCATTTCCTTGGCAGTAATTCTACTACTCCAAACTAGAGAAGGAATAGAACAAAGTAGTTCCTGGTAAACATAAAAATAAAGAACTGCAACTTAGAGTTTATATAAAAAAATAAAATAACATTTACAAGCATGTGTAACATAATTGCCATAGGATATTTATTAATTACAAAATAAAATATAAACGCAATTTGAATACAGTATAAAGTTCAAAAAGCTGAAAAATTTGAATAAAATACAATCAATTTGCTTATCAATAATGAAGTATGCACAGAGACTTCAAATGCAAAATCTACTCAACACCAGGTCCTGGTAGTCGATATTTCTTTGAGAAATACCGGCCCCAGGACGTAGAAGCACGTTCTTCTGTCCTGGGGCCGGTATTTCTCAATGAAATATCGACTACACTCAATCACTTAACATTGTAAGATAACTCGCTCAAAAAAATCCCTTATTCACCGCTTATCCCATGGTGGATAAGACGACACCATCCGTTATCCTCCCATTGCGAGTAGCAGGAGACATGGAAAAAATAGTTCCCAGAGTCACTACGTCCCACCTCTTGTGTGATTCCATGAGTGCAAGTTCATGCAGAGCTCGTGGCTGGCACATGCTGGACTTTGGACTCCAGGAGTCGATGCCAGCAGGAGTCGATGCCAGCAGGAGCAATACTGCAATACTCTGTTTCATTCCGCAGTCAGCTACTAATAATGATTTTTTTTCACTTACTGTCTCCCTTTCCCTTTTCAAAAATGGAATAGGGCTACACAACTTTATTATGATGTAAAATATACACAAGTTAATTTTGTAACTAGGACAGGGATAGACAGAAACAAAGACTAATTTAAGATTACGGATACGTGGCACAAACTAACTGGGCTCCATCACCTCAACAACGCTAGTGCTCACATAAAGGAGCGTTAGCACTAGGTTACTTGACGTGATAGCGTTCCACCCATATCACCTCCCAATCGCTAACGTTAGAAAACCCGTTAGCGAATCGGTATTGGCGCTTTTTAGCACATTAGCACCAGTACTTTGCGCTCCCTATGCTTAATATGGGGAGCGCAAAGTGTAAGCATAGAGTAATTAGCGTTAGGATCACATAGTCCTAACGCTAGTTACTCACAGCTGTAATTAACTCAAAAGGTTTGCTACAGCTTAGAGCTGGCAATAATGGATTTCGCTGCTGCGGAATCAGTTATCACCAGCTGTAACCCCCCGCTCCCAAAATCAAATACTCACCTCTCATCCCGTGGCGAGAACGGCAGCCTGATCCGCCGCTTCTGGCCACAGGGAGCAGAGAGAGACTGGGAAAAACAAAGTCCTCCGCCTCTCTCCGCGATCACTCTCCTCTCGCGAGATCCTGCCGGTCATGTGACCTGGCAGCAAAAGCCTCCATGGGGCTCTATCACCTCCTTCCAGCTAACACTAGCGTTAGCTTAAAGGAGGTCATAGCGCTTTGCCAAATCGCCTTCGAATCACTAGTGGGTTAAAAAAACAATTAGGGCTCATTAATTTGCGATTTGTAACACGAGTTCACTGTACTTTACGCTCCCTATACCTAACATGGGGAGCGCAAAGTGCAAACACAGATTAACTAGGATCAGGACCACGTGATCCTAAGAGCTGGTGTTACCCAAAAAGGTTACCGCCAGCTCAGAGGTGTAGGTAACAGTTTCTGCTGCTGCAAAATCTATTACCTGCAGCTCAAAATACTGAGGTGAGAACAGCAGTCCGATACGCTGCTTCTGGCCGCTAGGAGCAGAGGGAGACTGAGAGAAGAAAGTCCCCCGTCTCCCTGCGCCGACCAGCAGGATCTCGCAAGAGGCGAGATCCTGCTGGTCATGTGACCCGGCAGTAAGATCCTCCATGGAGTCCTTCGGACCCCGTGGAGGGGATGCTGGGGAAGGCGCTGTAGTGCAGCCCCCAGCATCTGCGAGCCTAGCGATCGCTAAGGGGTGGGCTGCCCTTAGCATCTCGGTCTTAGCGAGGTCAACGCGATAGTGCCCGCTACGAGGCAGGCTGCTGGACTCAGCACCTGCCCTGTAATCCATTGGTGAAGCGTGGACACTAAGGGGAGATTAGCGAACGCCAATTTATCCCCTTAGCATCCCCATTTTAGCTACGGGAGGCTGATAGGCAAGCAAAACCATTATGCAAATTCTGCTATCTGATGACTCATAACATTGAAGCATCATGTAAGGTATACATGGAATTTTGAATGAAACACCACAATTAGTGAAGTATTGGCTTTTTCAAGTAGAAACTTACATTTCTAATTATTACAATATTTCTCCATGTCATTCAGCCTTTAAAATGTCTTTATTATATCTTCAATATGCTTTTCCTTTTATATTTGTTGTTCTATATAGACTATTTAAGATAGGTTGAAAATGTACAACTCCACTCTCCACAAAACCGCTTCGTACGTCCAAAATAAACATTTAAAAATTGTGGAAAAAATACCAATGTGCTCCAAACTAATTTGTGACAGGCAACAGAGGGTTGTGGTAAAAGGAGTTTATTTGGCGCAAGGTCTTGTTACCAGTGGGGTACCTCAGGGGTCAGTACTTGGACCCATTCTCTTTAATATTTTTATTAGTGATATTGCAGAAGGTATTAATGGAAAAGTATGTCTTTTTGCTGATGACACAAAGATTTGCAACAGGGTTGACGTTCCTGGAGGGATCAGCCAAATGACAAATGATTTAGGTAAACTAAAAAAATGGTCGGAGCTGTGGCAATTGAGTTTTAACCCCTTAAGGACGGGAGTAATTTTACAACTTCGGCACTGTTTCGAAAGTAGAAGTTTGCTGAGCTCATTTTGACCATTTTTAAGTCACGTATTATTATACCACCCAGACAAATTATATATCGTTCTTTCCGGCAGACTCGGCAGATTAATAATATATCATTATTATATGTATATGTCATGCCCTGCCAAAATGCTATAACAAAAAATGTAAAAAAAAGTAAAAAAATTTTAATTTTCAATAAAATTTCATTCTTCCACAGTGTGTAAAGTGTTTTTTTTTTTAATTTTATTATCCGAGGCTCTGCGGTCATATTCTATGGGGTAGATTTGTTAAAAAAATTAGAACGGGGAACCCATTTTTTTTGGGGAGAAATTGCGTGATTTTAGCTAAACCCCCCCAAAAAAAAATCATTAGTGAAGCATCATTGTTCACATTATAATTGAAATGTGAACAATAGTGCTGCATTAAAAAAAAACACGTATTTATTTTTTTATTATTTAATTTATTATTTTTATTTTTACTTTTTTTAAACTTTTATTTTACTCATAACATGGTCATGTTTGATATCATTGGAAAGGAAAGGCCATGCTCTGGCCTTTCCAGCAATATCATACATGACCCCCTAGCTGCCGCCGATCAGGAGATAAAGGGGTTCAAAGAACCCTCCCTATCTCCTCTAAGGTATTTCCATAGGAAATCCCTTTGCAGCTAGGGGGTTCCCCGGTTAACTGACATCATCGCACATGGCGCGATGAGTCAGTTGACCGGGGGGGGGGACCAAGAGGTGGGGGCTGCCATCCAAGATGGTGGCCCCAACCGGAAATAGGCCGCGATCGGGCACAAATTAGTGCCCGGTCGCGACCTGGCAACTAAGGGGTTAACCCCCCTACATCGCTGGAAAGGTCAGGCTGTGACCCTTCCAGCGATGCTGGCCACAGCCGCCTGGTCCCCGGCGATGGGGAGATAGAGGGATCCAAAGGATCCCCCCTCCCCTTCAGGCGCTTCCCCTGCTCTGGCGGGGGGGGGGACGCCTGAAACTGACGTCATCGTGCCACCGGCGCGATGACGTCACTGCGCCGGAGGAGGGATTCACACTGATCTGACTCCGCGGGAGTCAGAGCAGCGTGGGAGCGACCGGAGGAGGTGAGTATTAACGGAGGGGGGCTGTAAGCGCCAAGGACGTACATTTACGTCCTGCGGCGTCAAAGCCCGCCTAATGCAGGGCGTAAATGTACGTCCTGCGGCGTTAAGGGGTTAATGTGGATAAGTGCAAGATAATGCACCTGGGACGTAAAAACCCAAGGGCTGAATATAGAATATTTGATACAGTCCTAACCCTAACCCACATCTGAGGGTTGGGATTTAGGGGTTATTATTTCAGAGGATCTAAGGGTAAGTAGTCAATGTAATAGAGCAGCAGGAAATGCTAGCAGAATGCTTGGTTGTGTAGGGAGAGGTATTAGCAGTAGGAAAAGGGAAGTGCTCATGCCACTGTACAGAGCACTGGTGAGACCTCACTTGGAGTACTGTGTGCAGTACTGGAGACCGTATCTCCAGAAGGATATAGACATCTTAGAGAGAGTTCAGAGAAGGGCTACTAAAATGGTGTACGGCTTGAAGGAGAAAAGTTACCAGGAAAGGCTTAATGATCTTAACATGTACAGCTTGGAAAAAAGACGAGACAGAGGAGATATGATAGAAACATTTAACCCTTTCGCTGCTGAGGCTTTTCCCGCCCCTGTGCTGAGGTCATTTTTACCGGTTTTGCTCATCATGTTTAAACGTGTTTTGAAGGCTTATTTTAGTATATGACCCAGACATATTATATATCGTTCTTTCCGTCAGACTCGGCAGATGTATAAATGAAATAATATGTCATTATTATATGTATACGTCATGACCTGTCTGTATATTATAACAAAAAATGCAATAAAATATGATTTTTCAATAATTTACAACGTGTAAAGTGTTTTTTTTTTACATTTTAACATGCGAGCAATTGCGGTTATATTTTGTATGGGGTGCGCTTGTTAAAAAAATTAGAGATGGGGTCTCGTTACATTTTTTTTGGGGAAAATTACACGATTTTTAACAAACGCACCGCATACAAAAATCGTTAGTGCAGCATCATTGTTCACATTATAATTGAAATGGGAACAATATTGCTGCATTAACAAACCAAAAAAAAGAAAAAAAACTTGTTTATTTTTTTTATAAATTTTTTTAAAATATTTTTTTATTTTTATTTTAAATTATTATTTTTTTTACAAACTTTTTTCACATTCGTGTTTGGTATCGTTGGAACGGCCATGCTCTGGCCGATCCAACAATACCAAACTTTAACCCCTAGCTTCCACGGATCGGGAGATAGGGGGTTCCAATGAACCCCCTATCTCCACCATTGGTGGCAGCTAGGGGTTAACTCCAGGACTGGCGTCATCGTGCTATGCACGATGACGCCAGTCCTCAGGGGGAGTTCCCGGAGGCTTGGCCGACATCCAAGATGTCGGCCAGCTCCGGGAAAGGATCACGAACCAGCGCTTTTCAGCGCCGATTCGTGATCCGGCTCCCCAGGGGTTAATGCCAGGTACCATTTGGAAGGGCAGGCTGTGGAACGTGACATGCGGTTGGACGCGCTGAGCGCGTCCGCCGCAGCGAAGGGGTTAAATACGTAAAGGGAATCCACAAGGTAGAGGAAGGGAGTATATTTAAACGGAAACAAAGTAGCAAAACAAGAGGACATAGTCTTAGATTAGAGGGGCAAAGGTTTAAAAGTAACATCAGGAAGCATTATTTTACTGAGAGGGTGGTGGATACATGGAACAGCCTTCCAGTTGAAGTGGTTGAGGCCAAAAC
Organism: Leptobrachium leishanense; assembly: GCA_009667805.1. NCBI lineage: Eukaryota > Metazoa > Chordata > Amphibia > Anura > Megophryidae > Leptobrachium > Leptobrachium leishanense. Next base: position 265,052,245 of record CM019066.1, on the reverse strand, counting down.
AGTAATTGAATTTAAGCAAGCATGGGATAGGCATAAGGCTATCCTAAACAAAAGATAAATCCAGGTTAAGTATCCATGTAATTGGGCAGACTAGATGGGCTGAAAGGTTCTTATCTGCCGACATTTTTCTATGTTTCTAAATTTGCCAATATAAGCAATATTATGACACAGCTGAAAAATAATCAGTACCCCCAAATACAGGTGCAATTCGCCAGCTTCAAAGTGTTGAGCCTTGACGGATGGGGAAAATCTGTTGCAGCAAATACGCACATATTAGTGACTTAAGACCGTTCTCGCTCTCCTGCTAAGATGCAGTACCAGAAAACCCATGGAATGAAATCAGACCTCCTTATGAGGTGATCATGTGTCAGATCCGTCGCCGCAGATGCCACAAAAGGTCCTGATTTGGGTCTGCGCCGTCCACAGAACCAGCAACTAAACCAGGTTGCCCATCTAGTAGGGCTGTGCAATTAATCGCAAAAAAATCACGATTTAAGCACATGCAATTTCTAAATCGCATAAGGTTGCAATTTTATCTATTAATTTTATCGGCTCCCTGTAAGCTTCTGGCGGCATGGAGCTTTGGGCGCTCGCAGGGGGAACCACGTGTACAGCCGCGTTCTCGCGGCTCGTCACGTGGTTCCCCCAGGCGAGCGCCCAAGCTCCATGCCGCCGGAAGTTCACAGGGAGCCGAACACGCGGCACAAAGAGGTGAGCTGGGGCAGTATCCATAAGCTGGGGCAGTATATCCATGAGCTGGGGCAGTATCCATGTGTGAGCTGGGGCAGTATCCATGAGCTGGGGCAGTATCCATGTGCTGGGGCAGTATCCATGTGCTGGGGCAGTATATCCATGTGTGAGCTGGGGCACTATATCCATGTGTGAGCTGGGGCAGTATATCCATGTGTGAGCTGGGGCAGTATATCCATGTGTGAGCTGGGGCAGTATCCATGTGTGAGCTGGGGCAGTATCCATGTGTGAGCTGGGGGCAATATCCATGAGCTGGGGGCAATATCCATGAGCTGGGGCAGTGTATCCATGTGCTGGGGCAGTGTATCCATGTGCTGGGGCAGTGTATCCATTTGCTGGGGCAGTATCCATGTTCTGGGGCAGTATCCTTGAGCTGGGGCAGTATCCATGTGTGAGCTGGGGCAGTATCCATGTGTGAGCTGGGGCAGTATCCATGAGCTGGGGCAGTATCCATGTGCTGGGGCAGTATCCATGTTCTGGGGCAGTATCCTTGAGCTGGGGCAATATCCATGTGTGAGCTGGGGCAGTATCCATGTTCTGGGGCAGTATCCATGTTCTGGGGCAGTATCCATGTGCTGGGGCAGTATCCATGTGTGAGCTGGGGCAGTATCCATGTGTGAGCTGGGGCAGTATCCATGTGCTAATCACAAATAAAATCGCAATCGCAATATTCATTCAAAAAAATCGCAATATGATTATTTTGTCCATATTGCACAGCCCTACCATCTAGCCCTCTCCTTCACCCAGTCCCCCATCCTCCAGCCCAGTGTTTCCTATCTGTATAACCCTTAGGTTAATCACCTCTCACCTGCCCAGGTCTCCATATAGGGAGACTACACCCAATGCTCGGCACTTCAGCATTGAAGTCTGACTAGAGCCATACGCTGTGTGTGATCCTGTCTGTACCTGGACTCCAGACCCCCTTGCCTTCCCTACCGGACTCCTGTTTATCAAGACCACCTTGCCTTGTTTCTCTGGACTTCTGTTATTTGGAATATCCCCTCCTTTTGCCTAAAGGACTTTTGCTTCTCCCAAAGACTTCCACCATTCATATGGACTCCTGCTGACTCCAGTACCAAGACCCCTTCGTTGTCACATCCACCAAAGACCCTCTGCTATCTGTATCTGTCCCTGTGTCCTGCAATCTGCCTTTTGTTTATATTCTGTGTCTCAGTAAGTAAAGTAACTTCTGTGTTTAGTTCCTTATTCATGTCACGCCCCTCTGTCTTTAGCCTATGTTTAGTTCATTCAGTTTCTAGTCTAGTTATCTGTTCTGTCCTCTCCCTTGCATTTAGTTTACATCTCAGTTCATTTCATGTCTTGCCCCTGTGTATCAACTCCTTTTATGTCTTGCTCCTGAGTCTAGTCATAATCTGTATTTAGTTCTGCTTCTGTATTTTCCTTTGCCCTGTCCATGTTAAATAAAACCAAACCTCGTGCCCTGCAACCTGTGTAGACATTCTGGGCTATATTACAAAGTTGGTGCAAACTTTGCCAGAGCTGGTGCAAACTTACCAGAGCCATTATAGTCTATGGAGCTGTTAAATTTATGACAGCTCTGGTTAAGTTAGCACCAACTTTGTAGTAAAGCCCTCTGCATTTGACCGCAAACCCGACTCACTCGCTCACCACACACAGCGCACCTGACATTATGCGTCAGCAACTGGAAGAAATGTAACAGGCAATAAATAAATGGATGCCAGAAACTTGCCAGAGGTATTTTAATGTAAAGCAGGTGTATAGGTGTCAAAATTTGAGGATGACTGTTAGGCTAGGGTCAGACTGAGGCAGTGCGAACGCGCGTTCTGGCGCACTTAATCACGGCCGTAGTAGCAGCAAATGCCGGGCAATGACAGCCAATATACGACGTACGGTCGCACAAAAGTCCGGCCGCGCAACGCAAGTGGAAAATGAACGCATTTTTTCGAGAACGTTAAACCGCTAGTACTGACGTACAGAGTGCGCTGCGTCCGCTAGCGGCATGTGTGAGTGAATTGGAGACGTCAGACACTGCTAATGTCCGGCCAACATAACGTCCAGATGCAAGAAGTGTTTTATTGATGATCCGTACAAAATCACGGATGAAACTGCGCATCGTATGACCGCTATTGCGTATTCCGTGAAAAAATACGTCCATTCTTCGAACGCACATTTTCACGGACAACGTGAAAAATGCGTTAGTCTGACCCTAGCCTTATGGTGTCACATATTGTAACGTTGGGAGCTTCCAGCCCTACCTGTGTGCTTGAGGGCAGCATGTCTGATGCTGCTCGCTGACCAATGCCCGGTTTAAATGGAGACAGGCAGGGAGGTGGTTGCATGAGGCTCGGCTTGAGTGGGGGGCGTGGCCTGGTGAAGGTCTTTAAAAACCCTCAGTGTATTCTCAGCAGTTGCCAGATCGTGGTTATCCATACCTGAGCTCCTTGTACCTGACTGCTATATTGAATTAACCCGTTATTGACCTCTGCTTGTTTCTGACTATTCTGCCTTCTGTTGCCCTAGACCATTTTCTTGTACTACGCCACTGCTCTGATATCGACCCGGCTATTCCATTTGACCATTCTGAACTCTGTATTCCTGATTCTGGCTCGGCTGACTACTCCCTGTGTTGTTAACCCTTTCTGTCTAGCTAGTTTACCTGGCAAATTCTAAGGACCAGACAGTTAGAGATCTTTCACGGCTACTCTGTTGGTAGCTTCTGGGCTGTGTGGGGTGTTAAGTACTGCGTGGTGGGATCTGGGAACCGTGACACATATACACTACATATTAGTATGCATCCATTAATATAGATTTTAACTTATATTATTCTACAAATGTGTCACTGATGAAGGATATTTATTTAGGCATATGTGTGTATGTTGTATTTATATATAAACAAACATACAAGTTAATTTAAATATCTATTGATATTAGAATTCAAAGTACAATAGACACAAAGATGTCCCTACTGTTCTCCTTTTTTTTAACACATACTGTACATTAAAATCCCTCTGGGTTTCCAACATAAATATAGTGAACTGCCATATGTACTGTACAATAGAATCCTGTTGCTGGGTCTACATTATAAATATAGGAACCGCTGTAATATTTAATGTATAATAGAATCCGGCGGGAGGGTCACAAATATTAATATTGTGTACACAAGGGATGCCAGAAGAGGTGAGAGGTGCCGTGAGAGGTGAGTTTTTGCATAACTCATGGGCAGCTTCTTTCTGGCTGTTTCGCACTTTAGCGATCTTGCAAAGACAAAATGCAATATATAGTGGTTTATGGGAGGGACCTCCCCCCCCAAGGCTGGATGAGTACCATCATGGCCTTAACAACGTTTAGTGAATCCTGCCACTAGAAACCAAGCACTGATAATCGTACAAAATTTTAGCTTTAGAACCGTACTTCCAAAACCCTTGAATTCTTTGGCCTACATTGGGAATAAATTGCTTACAGTGGGATATACTGTACCTAAAATCATTAACAAATGCAGCCAACTTAAAGCATTTCTAATGTCAGGCAATCTGACAGTATTAAGCAGGCATGACTGAACATATACCATGTAACTTGATATAATCTTGAGGTGACCAGGGTGTGTAATTATTCAATACTTAACATCCTAATGTATCCTGTCCGTCATACTAATGAGTTTATAAAAGTTTATTGTGATCTCATTAAGCTAGTAAAGAAGTGTCAATGGATTATGTGCTTTGTGTAGATATTTTTATCTCCTTCATTTAATATGTGAAGATTTCCCAGCATTTCAGCATGACATTTTATAAATTATGATGACAGGGTTTGGATCATAGTGCAACACTGTTCTCTACTTTATCATCTCTAATTTATTGTTGAACAGGTTAAAATGATCTCTGTGTTTGTAGACTGGAATATCATTTAGCAACAACTTATGAATATTTATTAAGGATATCATTTAAATTTTTTCAGAAAATGGAAAGAAAAATAAGCCGTCTCACACAGAGCTGGAACGCAGTTCTATTTAAAATAGATTTTAGGTTATTAATTTACTAGAGACAAAATAGTCAAAATGCTATGGGCCCTATTACATTCTTCATGCATTTGTTTTGCGAGCGCAAATGCGCATTTGCGCAGAACGTCGTATTACGACGTTCGCGCAAACGATGCGCGTAATCGTCTACCGCGAATGACCCTGCGCAAACAAATTTTCCTGCACGCATCCTATACTTAACATTGTCAGCGCAAATGCGTTAGTTTGCGCGCATTTTCGTTACGTGTTTGAAAAGCAGGTGGTAACTGTAAATGTGATTGTTCTGGGCGAAACGAAATACACCAGCACGAAAAAAAAAAATACAGCACAGTACAGTTACACATTCTACACATACCCAAACATTAAAATTTATAAATTGTGTCATTGTTAATTTTTATTTATTTTGGCTGGTGGTTGTTAATTCTTTTTTTCCTTTTTTTTAGTTTGTAAATATTTTATTGGAAATGGGTGATTGATGTAGGCTGAATCCCGCGACAACAGTTTGCCCACCGATTCCTGCACGCAACCTTTCAGTTGCGAATGGCTTTGCGCACAAAAAATCTTGGCGGAAGAAAAAATGCGCTCTGATCGCAATACCACGTTAATTTTCGCACGATAAAGTTTTTTCGTGTGCAAAAAACAATTGCGCTGCGCAGGCACAATTGCGCAGAGAATGTAATAGGGCCCTATATGTATTGGTAGAAAACAAAAATAGTTACTTGCTTTACAATCAACAGCTACATTCCATACTAAAACACAACATTCTCTACAGTTTCAATCTGGAATTTAGTAATGTATATTAATTATTGCCATTTATTTATTACTCACTTGTTTATTGCCTTGGTTCCCTCAACAGTCAGGAACGAAATGGCACTTCCAAACAGGAGAAATTATGTCCAACATGTACATTTAATTATTAATTTCACATCACATCCCCAAGTGTTTCTTCTAATGACCATTTGACTTTCAAAGGAAGTAGCTTTAATCGAAACGGACAATTCCTACATATGCATTACACCACATGACTGAAGTGAGGTGCGCAATCCACCTTTTTCTTATCAAAAATGAGTATATGTTACAGTATATGTTTACTTTGTGAATTCTACAGAATGTCTAACGTCATTTGGCAAGGTATGAATTAAGTTTTTTTCATAGAAAAAAGGTGGCAGATAAGAACCTTTCGGCCCATCTAGTCTGCCCAATTACATGGATACTTTACCTGGATTTATCTTTTGTTTAGGATAGCCTTATGCCTATCCCATGCTTACTTAAATTCAATTACTGTTTGGCCTCTACCACTTCTACTGGAAGGCTGTTCCATGTATCCACCACCCTCTCAGTAAAATAATGCTTCCTGATGTTACTTTTAAACCTTTGCCCCTCTAATCTAAGACTATGTCCTCTTGTTTTGCTACTTTGTTTCCGTTTAAATATACTCCCTTCCTCTACCATGTGGATTCCCTTTACGTATTTAAATGTTTCTATCATATCTCCTCTGTCTCGTCTTTTTTCCAAGCTGTACATGTTAAGATCATTAAGCCTTTCCAGGTAACTTTTCTCCTTCAAGCCGTACACCATTTTAGTAGCCCTTCTCTGAACTCTCTCTAAGATGTCTATATCCTTCTGGAGATACGGTCTCCAGTACTGCACACAGTACTCCAAGTGAGGTCTCACCAGTGCTCTGTACAGTGGCATGAGCACTTCCCTTTTCCTACTGCTAATACCTCTCCCTACACAACCAAGCATTCTGCTAGCATTTCCTGCTGCTCTATTACATGGACTACTTACCCTTAGATCCTCTGAAATAATAACCCCTAAATCCCAACCCTCAGATGTTGAGGTTAGGACTGTATCAAATATTCTATATTCAGCCCTTGGGTTTTTACGTCCCAGGTGCATTATCTTGCACTTATCCACATTAAAACTCAATTGCCACAGCTCCGACCATTTTTTTAGTTTACCTAAATCATTTGTCATTTGCCTGATCCCTCCAGGAACGTCAACCCTGTTGCAAATCTTTGTGTCATCAGCAAAAAGACATACATTTCCATTAATACCTTCTGCAATATCACTAATAAAAATATTAAAGAGAATGGGTCCAAGTACTGACCCCTGAGGTACCCCACTGGTAACAAGACCTTGCGCCGAATAAACTCCATTTACCACAACCCTCTGTTGCCTGTCACTCAGCCACTGCCTAATCCATTCAACAATATTGGAATCCAAGCTCAAAGATTGCAATTTATTGATAAGCCTTCTATGCGGAACAGTATCAAAAGCCTTACTGAAATCTAAATAAGCAATGTCTACTGCACCACCTGTGTCTATTATTTTTGTTACCCAATCAAGAAAATCAATAAGATTAGTTTGGCATGATCTCCCTGAGGTAAACCCATGTTGTTTCTGATCCTGTAATCTACAGTTGTGTTCAAAATTATTCAACCCCACTGAAATTGAGTGTTTTGGCCAGTTTGACATTGATTTTGATCATTCATCATCATCTTGCTTACAATTAAAACAAAGAGAGGCACGTGTAGGTCAGACAAATATAACATAACATTTATAATGAAATAACCACAAATGTCTTTTCTGTGCTCACATCATTATCAGTTTTATTCAACCCCCAAGTGACATTCAATCTTAGTACTTAGCACAACATCCTTTTACAGTTATAACAGCTTTTAAATGTGAAGCATAGCTTGACACAAGTGTCTTGCAGCGATCTACGGGTATCTTCGCACATTCGTCATGGGCAAAAGTCTCCAGTTCAGTCACATTCTTAGGCTTGCGCACTGCAACTGCTTTCTTTAAGTCCCACCAGAGGTTCTCAATCAGATTTAAGTCAGGTGACTGCGATGGCCACTCCAAAATGTTCCAGCCTTTAATCTGCAACCATGCTTTAGTGGACTTGGAGGTATGCTTGGGATCATTGTCCTGTTGAAAGGTCCAACGTCTCCCAAGCCTCAGGTTTGTGACGGACTGCATCACATTGTCATCCAATATCTCCTGGTACTGAAGAGAATTCATGGTACCTTGCACACGCTGAAGCTTCCCTGTACCTGCAGAAGCAAAACAGCCCCAAAGCATGATTGAGCCCCCGCCATGCTTCACAGTAGGCAAGGTGTTCTTTTCTTCATAGGCCTTGTTCTTCCTCCTCCAAACATAGCGTTGATCCATGGGCCCAAACAGTTCTAATTTTGTTTCATCAGTCCACAGAACACTATCCCAAAACTTCTGTGGTTTGTCCACATGACTTTTGGCATACTGCAGTCGACTCTTCTTATTCTTTGGAGACAGCAAGGGGGTGCGCCTGGGAGTTCTGGCATGGAGGCCTTCATTACGCAGTGTGCGCCGTATTCTCTGAGCTGAAACTTCAGTACCCACATCTGACAAATCTTTTCTCAGTTACTCAGCAGTCACACGGGGACTTTTCTCCACTCTACGCTTCAGGTAGCACACAGCAGTCGAAGTCAGCATCTTCTTTCTGCCACGACCAGGTAGCGTTTCAACAGTGCCCTTTGCCTTGAATTTGCGAATGATGCTTCCTATGGTCTCTCTTGGTATGTTTAACATCTTTGCAATCTTCTTATAGCCATTGCCCTTCCTGTGAAGAGTAATCACCTCTTCTCTTGTCTTCCTGGACCATTCTCTTGACTTCACCATGTTTGTAACCACACCAGTAAATGTCTAGAAGGAGCTGAGTATCACAGTCATTTTAAAGCTGCCTAATTGGTGCTTATTATGCTTTATTGCTGCTCCGTGACATCCACAGGTGTTTTCAATGTTCTTCAGAGTGGTAGTCTTTAAGGGGTTGAATAATTGTGTCAATGAAGAATTCACAAAAGAAACATTTACTACTGTATTACAAAACCAATTGATGTCATTTTAGTTGCATATGGTTCTTTAAAAAGTCCTTGTAGGATTTCATTCTGAATACAATTACAAATGTACACTAAATTCCCTAAAACCCTTTACAGCATTTGGGGTTGAATAATTTTGAACACCACTGTATGTGTTTCATAACAGCCTTACATACTTTATCTAGGGTTTGATTTTTTTTTAATATAGCTGGGAATGATCACATTTTAAAAATTGTTTAATGAGCTTTCATATGATATTTGATGACATTTAGTAAGTTTTAGTGTTTTAGCACCACCCTTTGCACCTTGGAATCAAAGGCAAGTACATTATTTTCTGATACAATTATTTGAAAGTGTTAAGGGATTTTGCAAATGCAAAATCACTTAATACCATGGTCTGACAGACGGTGTATACTTTGCATTGAACCAGTTCGAGCAACAAGTTACATTGAAATATCTCATTCTTCTTACGCTACCCACAAACTAACGACTCCTGTACTTTGCACCAATAAATAAGAATAATGACTGGAATAGTTTGTATAGGAACCATTAATTTGTGGCTAGTCTAAGAAGAACATTAATTTACACTAAGGAGTCGCAACATCCAAGATGCAAGGAAAGTGTGCAGTTTGGTTGGAATACCGTCATGCATTCACAGAACTCTGGGAATTGTAGCCCATCAACACTGTGGGCTGGAGTTTGACATCCCTGCGCCAGGTTGGAATTGGGTTCCTTATTTCTATAACTATATGAGACAATTATGCATAAGTAGAGCATAGAACAAAAAGGGCTATAGTTTTATGAGCCTTACCTCAATCCAAAAATGTGTGACTGCTCATAGTTAAATAATGAATTCATTTTAGCATCTGAATCGACAATAATAAGTCTGTCAAAAATATCCTGAAAAACAAATGAAGAATTACGAAATTATAGATACATGGTGAGGTGTGATTGTACAACAGCGCGCTACATAAAAAAACTCAGTAAAAACAGTAATGTGCGGGATTATGAGCATATGATAGTTTCACCGCAATAAACGTCACAGTAAAGTGGAGTGTGTATACAGGGCTGCCTTCCAAATTCTTGGGGCTCCTTACTGAACCATTGGTTGCCCCCCCTTCCATCAGCTGCCTATTTAAGTAAACGCTTCCCTACCAGTATGTGTTCCCTTGTGGCATAGCTTTGGTACGCACCTCTACATGGTGCAAACCATACTAATCGCTCCCTCAGTGATGAGTCAGAGCACTGGTACCGGCCCCAGATGCCGTAGCCCACCGGGAAATTTGTTGAGCCAGTCCTAGGTGGCATTGCAGTATCCTTATGTCTATGACACTTTGACAAACTGCCCAAGGTTTGGTCAGGGCCCCCTTGAGCCACTGGGCCCTGAACATATCATGAGTTGTCACCCCCTGATGGCTGCCCTGTGTGTAGGAGACTATCACAGAGCTAAAACGTACAGTAATGTGTATCACAAAACTCCGAAGCAATGAAACACACAGCACTATTTTGTGTGTACGAGTATTCCACAGTTCCCATAGATCCAAAGCAATAAAATTCACAGTACTGCATGTTTTCTGCCAATTAACATCATACAATATTTAATTAAATAATTGAAATCCAAACAATTAAATGAAACAATGACACACCACGAAGCCCGTATGCAAACACATTTTGCTTACAATAAATTAAATTCCTTTGCACTGCTCCAGAATAAGACTAGATCGAAGGCATTCTATCTGGGCACCAGCAGATGCTTATGAGGATCTGGTATAACTGATCGTGGTAGTGAAAGGATTAAAAATAAACCCTCCAGATAAATAAGGAGACCTCTGCTTCTTGGTCATTTTGCTGGGTGCACCTTGTATTGCTATGAAAGCCAGGAGTGGTAATTTAAATTCTTACACAGGCAAAAAGAGATGAAATTACTACAGATCCTAGTTTTTTTTATAAAGCAAATCAGTTTCAATTGTGCTATCGTTAAAAATAACCCCAGAAGCTGCACTACTAGCAACACAAAATAAATTAACTTCCGTGACACAGTATTCTCTCTCACATGCTTAATGTAATGTCACCTCATAACCAAGACAGTTAATTCATCCATGGGACTGGAGATACGATTGTATGACAGGACAGTTAACATGAGAGAGATTAATAAATCTATAGACACAATTGAATCTTATCAGATACAGACTAGGACCAAGGGCTCTGTGTAGAACTAATGTGTCCACAACTGTCAAAGCATTAACATTATTCATATATTCGGATTTCAAAATGGAAGCAAAGATTAGGATTCCTGTCATTATAGTGAAAGTAGATGAGATCCAGCATTTGCGTTTGTAGACTAATTTAGATGCTTGCTCTGAAATGTATCATCCAGCGTAAAAATATGCACCAGCACGATAATATCATTTCTTTCTTTGATGAAACCTATAACTCACTGGCTCCTGAATGATTGTGCAAAAAATAAATATAAAAATAAGAAATGTGCCTTGCATATCGATATTGTAAGTTATGTGAGAATGGATAAAAGAACTTGCAGAAAAAAACTTACGTGTAAAAAAAATAATATATATAATGGCGCACATAGCATGATGCCGTCAGTTACCAAGTTAAGTTAACCCCTAGCTGCCCAGGGATTTCCTATGGTGGAGATAGGGGAGTACTTTGGACCACCGTATCTCGCGATCGGTGGCAGCTAGAGGGTCAGAGTATGGCCTTTCCAATGATACCAAACATGACCAGTGTGACACAAGGAAAGTCATCGAGGGGAGATATATTTCCCCATGTTTTCTGTCCTATGTACAGGACTAGCAGAACTCAGACCGGGTATTCGGGCTGACTTTGGGTCTGAATAATCCAGCTTGGGTTTTGTGTCTCTCACCTGGATAGTTAATTGCTTATCCAGGTGAGCTAAAAAGGGGAAGGCTGAAACATGATGTTGCTCTGGCCTGGGACTCAGATAGCATTCTGAGAGAGCTACAAGCTGAAAGTGTGTGAGTAAAAGGTTGCTCAAAGTACTTTTGTTTGGTGAGGTGGCTGAGATAAGCTCACCACTTGGTAGAGAGGAAACCTGCCTGTATAGTCAGTGCCTGGATGGCAAGGATTTATTTTCTGACTTATCTTGTTTTATTGCAACTTTCCCTTAATCCCCCTGGTGGTCAAATTTTTTCAAAATTTCGTGTCTAAAAGCGTCTCAATTTATTTTTAAAGGAAACGTGTTTTTGTACATAGTTAGCCTGTAATAATTAGGAATCACGCACTGAAATCCGTGTAATCAAGAGTCCTTACTGGTAAAATCCTTTATAAATAAATAAAAAATAAATAGTAAATACACTGAGTCCGATTAAAGTTTGAAACACGCCATAATAATTTATTATCCCAAAAATAATTATCCAAAATAATGCAAATAAATGATATTCAATAAAACACAACAAAAAACACTGAAATCTGTCTGAAAACAAGGGTAAGAGGATGTATGGTCTATTTCTTATCCTGTACTGCCACCTAGTGACCGTTCATAAACTTTGCACTTTGTATTCTACAGTGTAAAATTATATTTTTCTAAGTGTTCTGCTGGTCCCGCCCACGCTGCATCGTGTGACTCGCAGGGAGCCTTCCAGGAAGCAGCTCACCGCAATCACACTGCGGGGGACCGCGAGGGAGCCAGGAGGAGGTGAATATGCATCCAGCCCGAGTGTGGCTCGGAGTTACCGTTCGAGGTAGTGAAATTTAACCCCGAGTCACACTCGGGAATACCGCCAGGGAGGTTAATAAAAACTGACTGCTGGGCAAATTTAAAAAACACACTTGCTGCCTGGACTACCTTTTTCCTAGGGAAGGTAATCTCCATTTGAGCTATACCAACACATCAGGTTAAGTGTAACCAAAAAATAAATAAATAAAAATAAAATAGTTTTTTTTTCTTTAATTCATGAATGCAGCACTATTGTTCACTTTTCAATTATAATGTGCTGCACAAACAAAAATTTTTTTTTAGCTAAAATAGTATATTTTCTCAGAAAAATACAGTAACAGGTTCCCATTTCTATTTTTTTTTTTCCTAATGAGTACCCCATAGAATATATAACCGCAAAGGCTCAGGTGATAAAATGGGAAAAAAATACTTTGCACACTGCAGATGATTGTAATTTTAATGGAAATTCAATTTTTTTTTCCATATTTTGTTACTGCATTCTGGCAGGACATGATGTATACATATAATAATGATATATTATTAATGTGCCGAGTCTGCTGTAAAAAAGGATCTATAATTTGTCTGGGTTGTATAAGAATACATGACTTCAAATCGCGTTTAAACATAAGCACAAAACGGTCAAAATGAACTCAACCACAGAGGTAAAATGGCTCAGCAATGAAGGGGTTATGAAAATTGCATATTTTTGCACAAAACCACTATGAAGCATTCTCAGTTACCCCATTTTTAAAAAGGTACTTTATGTATAAACATAACCACAAAAGTTCAGGTCATAAAGTTTATAAAAAAAAAAAAACATGCAGTGTTTATTAGAATTCTAACTTTTTTAATGACTTTTACACATAATACTGATATACTATGAATCTGCCAAGTCTGCTTGAAAAAAACATTATATAAGCCTTTGGTCTACAATAACACATGACTTCAAATCACATTTAAACATGATGACCACAAAATTGTAAAAGTTAGCTCAGCACACGGGTGAAATGGGTCAGAAGCGAAGGGGTTAATGTTTATCCCCTGTTTCTGTCTCTCCCGTTTTAACCCCAGGGTATCCTGTTAACCTTAAGGCGTGTGTCAGACGAGCATGTTTGGAGAGCGGAAGGAACGTCCGTGAGAGTGGACGTTCCTTCCACTCGACGCCTGTCTGGCCACCTCGCTGAGCGCACTCAGTGCGCTCAGCACTGCAAAGCGTGATCCTCCTATGGAGAATCGCGCTTTGCAGCTCCATCAACGCGCATCCTAGCGCTTTGCAGGAGAGGCTTGGATAACAGACGCTTGTTACGCGACCCTTTCGACACTGCGACGGACGCCGGTAAGCACATCAGTATGGGCGCACATAGGCTGGCGTCAGACGAGCGCGCTAAGAGTAAAGTATGTGGAAGGTAATCCCAAAACCCCAAACAGGAGTTTGAAGTTTCTGTTGCAACACCTACCCCTCCCAACTCAAAATAATAATTAAATGTCTGGCAGGGTCAGCTTCATTTTGACACAGTGGGCCCTATCAGTTGCCTACAGCTAAAACGGGGATGCGTTTTACCTGTAGATTATGGTGCAGGCGCTGAGTCCAACAGCCTTCCCCGTAGCGGCAGCTAGGGTGCTCGGGGCATAGCTAAAGCGGTCCCCTCCAATGGAGTCCATAGGACTCCATGGAGGCTTCTGTTGCCTGGTCACATGACTGTCAGGAATCTCGCCTCTCGGAGTGATGGCGGAGGGAGACTGGGGACCTTTTTTCCCCCTCAATCTCACTCTGCTCCCGGCGGCCAGAAGCAGTGGATCGGTCCGCTGCTCTCGCCGCGGGATGAGAGGTATTTGATTTTGTTTTGGGGGGGGGGGTCCACCTTTTGCTAACTGATCTGCTCTAAGCTGCGACAAACTATTTTAGCTAGGACTAGGTGTTCCTATTGCTAATTGCACTCCCCAGGTTAAGTATAGGGAGTGCAAACTACAGTAAGCTTGCACTAAAAAGCGCTTATACCAATTCGCTAACGGGGTTTTTTTTCTGTTGCGAAATAGTTGAGTTTAATTGAATTCCAGACGACTTGTAAAACTGTTAAAATCCTTCTATTCTAGCTAAACCTGTTTGCAGCGGCGGACACCGCGCGAGCACTTGGCTGCGGAGGACGCACTGGGCCTCCTCCTATTGCAGCCAGCGATCGGCTGATCTTGGATGTCAGCCCAGCCTCCGGGACAACCGGCCGCCCCCCGTTAGCTGGGCGCGATGACGTCTATTCCAGATACCCCCCCCCACCAGTGCAGGAAGGTAAGCACATCTAAGCGCAAAGGCTCGGATGATAAAATGTGAGGAAAAAACACTTACATGCTGCAGATGAATGAAAATTCCATTTTTACTTCATTTTTTGTTATAATATTCAGGCAGGACATGACTTATACATATAACAATGATGTATTATGACTCTGCCGGAAAGAACGATATATAATTTGTCTGGGTCGAAAATAAAATGTGACTTCAAATCGCGTGTATACATGATGAGCGAAACCGGTATAAAATTAGCTCAGCACACAGGGGTGAAATGGCTCCGCAGCAAAAGGGTTAAACTGTGCAATTCCCTTGGAATTCTCTTCTTTTTTAAAATTCTTTATTTTTGGATTTTACACAAACAAGCAAATAAAATACACAGGGAAAATGGCCGCACAAGCCCACGGTTAGTCATCGACAATGTAGCACAGACAGATAAAAAAATCAGACAGCTGAATACCCTTCAGAAGTTAGAGAACGGAATAAAGGAGTAAAAAATAAAATAATGCGAGAGTCCACAAAGGAAACAGACAATAATGAGAAATAAAGAGGATGGGGAGGGGGGTCTCTTCATCCATTGTCCAGGAATGGGATCGGTACCACCTGTGACGGAAACCGCTCTCTTCTGCCTGTCCTGGCTCTCCAGACACCCCCTTGTTGCGGTCAGCCTGGCTACTGGGAACTCAGTGCCTCCAGCAGTTTGACCCGCTTGCTTCTGCCTGCTGGGAGACCTGGGCTGGCTGGTAGGGATCTGTGCCAGTGCTGGGCCGAAGTTACAGCAGCTTCTAGGGATATGCAGGCTTTCGCTCTCCTGACCTGTAGCCCTGATGTTAGGTCAGTATTTCAGATGGCCGCTCGGTGCCTGCTGAGGGGGATTGTAAATAGGCATTGTAGCTGAATGAAACACCAGACAAGCTGAATGTACAAACAGGGAAGGACTCACAATCTCTCTGACATGCAAACAGAAAGATAAATAAAGAGAATAGTGTTCTTGCATAATCACTGATTACTTAACCCCTTAAGGACGCAGGGGTGGCGCCCTTAAGGGGATCGATTTCGCCAGCGAGGCGTACAGGTACGCCTCGCCGACAGGTGCCGTCGTGCAGCACTGATTCAGAGCCCTCCCCGCAGCCTGCGCGCAGTGCGCGTCATTGGCTGCAGGGGACGGCTTGATTTCAGGCCGTCCCTGTGCAGCCAATGACGCGCGCCACGAGTCAGCGCGCGCAGGCTGCGGGGAGGGGCCGAGGCGGCCCCATTGAAGACAGCGGGGCGTACCTGTACGCCCCGCGTCTTTAAAGCACGCCCGCCGCCAGGACGTCATGGAACGTCCTGCGGCGTTAAAGGGTTAAACCTAATTACATTCTACACAAAAGAAAGGTCTGCACCTTCAAACCACATCTCCAAGTTCACATTTACATAAAGTAATAAAAGCACATTTAAACTAAAACCAAGCAATTTACAATACATTTAAAACCACACCACGCAATATAAATGAACATAAAGTCTTTCCCAAAGCAAATGTCTGTGTCTTTTGTTTTTTTTTGCCAGAAAAATAAGTCTATGGGCTCTATTACAATCCCCGCGCTAAAACGGGGGCGGTAGGGAGAAAAAACTGCCCCCACAGTTTTCCCCCTACCGCCCCCGGTTTAACGGGGATTACAATGCAGGCGCAAAAAAAATGCTGCCTGCATTGTTTGCGCCCGCTATGTCCCGGGATGCACGCGGTAGCGCTAAGCACAGCCGCGTGCATCCTCTCAATGGAGTCCATAGGACTCCATTGAAGCAGACGCCGGCGATCACATGTCCAGCCGGATCTCGCCTCGCGAGATCCAGCCGGTCGGCATATGGATACGCAGGGAGAGACTGGGGGACTTTTCCCCCCAGTCTTTCCCTGCTCCCACCGGCCGGAGGAGGCGGACAGAGCCGCGGGACAGAGCCGCGGGACAGAGGGCGAGTATGTGTTGTTTTTTATTATTTTTTAGCCTGGTGTTAACAGATTCTGTAGAAGCGGAATCCGTTAACACCAGGTTCTGGCTCTGGTTAACTTTTCGCTAACCAGAGCCAGGCGTTCGTCAGCGCTGGGACTTTGTAATCCAGCGCTGATTAACACTTTGCGCTCCCCATGTTAAGTATAGGGAGCGCAAAGTGCAGTAACCTTGCACAGAGGAGCACAAGGTACCAAACGCAAACGGGTTTTTTATACGCAGGTGAGCGCTACCGTTAGCATTAACAGAGTAATAGCGCTCTTCGCTTCAAACCCTAAGGGCCCTATGTCAGTTCCATGACACCACCGCAGGCAGGACACCGCTGAGCAACCAAGTAGTGCCGGCTGGGTGGAGTAGAGGTAACATCACTCCTCTGCATGGAGAGAACCTGTGGCGTCATGGCTTCGATCCCAGCAAGCAACCTCTCCAGTAAGTGTCCTTAGGTGTATTGCCCAACGGTACATACTCGCCACCCAGGACATACAGTTGTGTTCAAAATTATTCAACCCCACTGAAATTGAGTGTTTTGGCCAGTTTGACATTGATTTTGATCATTCAGTCATCTTGCTTACAATTAAATCAAAGAGGCACGTATAGGTCAGACAAATATAACATAACATTTATAATGAAATAACCACAAATGTCTTTTCTGTGCTCACATCATTATCAGTTTTATTCAACCCCCAAGTGACATTCAATCTTAGTACTTAGTACAACAACCTTTTACAGTTATAACAGCTTTTAAACGTGAAGCATAGCTTGACACAAGTGTCTTGCAGCGATCTACGGGTATCTTAGCCCATTCGTCATGGGCAAAAGCCTCCAGTTCAGTCACATTCTTAGGCTTGCGCACTGCAACTGCTTTCTTTAAGTCCCACCAGAGGTTCTCAATCGGATTTAAGTCAGGTGACTGCGATGGCCACTCCAAAATGTTCCAGCCTTTAATCTGAAACCATGCTCTAGTGGACTTGGAGGTATGCTTGGGATCATTGTCCTGTTGAAAGGTCCAACGTCTCCCAAGCCTCAGGTTTGTGACGGACTGCATCACATTGTCATCCAATATCTCCTGGTACTGAAGAGAATTCATGGTACCTTGCACACGCTGAAGCTTCCCTGTACCTGCAGAAGCAAAACAGCCCCAAAGCATGATTGACCCCCCGCCATGCTTCACAGTAGGCAAGGTGTTCTTTTCTTCATAGGCCTTGTTCTTCCTCCTCCAAACATAGCGTTGATCCATGGGCCCAAACAGTTCTAATTTTGTTTCATCGGTCCACAGAACACTATCCCAAAACTTCTGTGGTTTGTCCACATGACTTTTGACATACTGCAGTCGACTCTTCTTATTCTTTGGAGACAGCAAGGGGGTGCGCCTGGGAGTTCTGGCATGGTGGCCTTCATTACGCAGTGTGCGCCGTATTGTCTGAGCTGAAACTTCAGTACCCACATCTGACAAATCTTTTCTCATTTCCTCAGCAGTCACACGGGGACTTTTCTCCACTCTACACTTCAGGTAGCGCACAGCAGTCGAAGTCAGCATCTTCTTTCTGCCACGACCAGGTAGCGTTTCAACAGTGCCCTTTGCCTTGAATTTGCGAATGATGCTTCCTATGGTCTCTCTTGGTATGTTTAACATCTTTGCAATCTTCTTATAGCCATTGCCCTTCCTGTGAAGAGTAATCACCTCTTCTCTTGTCTTCCTGGACCATTCTCTTGACTTCACCATGTTTGTAACCACACCAGTAAATGTCTAGAAGGAGCTGAGTATCACAGTCATTTTAAAGCTGCCTAATTGGTGCTTATTATGCTTTATTGCTGCTCCGTGACATCCACAGGTGTTTTCAATACCTGATTGAAAACACTTGAATGAACCTCTGTTCTTCAGAGTGGTAGTCTTTAAGGGGTTGAATAATTGTGTCAATGAAGAATTCACAAAAGAAACATTTACTACTGTATTACAAAACCAATTGATGTCATTTTAGTTGCATATGGTTCTTTAAAAAGTCCTTGTAGGATTTCATTCTGAATACATTTACAAATGTACACTAAATTCCCTAAAACCCTTTACAGCATTGGGGGTTGAATAATTTTGAACACAACTGTACTTGAAAACGAACGAAATCTCAATGTATCCTTCCTGGTAAAATCCTTTCACAAAAAAAAAAAAAGTGCACATGCGGGGGAAGGGACACAAAAATCAAGGAAGTCCCAGATGGGATCACACACAGCACCAGCAGCATCTCGGGTTATATATAGTAGCTCACGATGGCCCCATCAGATGTCGACAAGCAAAAGCTACGCAGCTCCAACGCCACAGTCATCTTGGGGGGGAAAGGCGCACAGCCGCCAGTGTGCACCGGCCCTCATCAGCAGGGGGTTCCTCAACCCTGCAGGCAATCCGTGAGCAGCCGACAGACAGAGCTCACCCGATTCTGACAACCCCTCCAGCAGATGAGCATCCAGCAGAAGTGCGCCGCCCGGGTCTCCAATCTCGTCCCGACGGCCTCTATCCCCTTCCAGGATCGCACAGCACCATGGTAGCAGGGCATCCTTGGGCTGCCCCACCTGGATCCCCCAAACTCCAGCCGGACCAAAGCGTAGCCAATGGGCGATGCAGATCTCCGCACGAAAGCAGACCCTCCAGCTGCGTCAAGTATAGGTTGAGGCCCGATATCGTGGCCGTCGAGTCATCCTTTGGAGGGGAAAATGAACTTCCCCACTGCCAACTCCCGTTCCCTCCATCCAGTCCCTCCGGTCAGGAGGTAGCAGGGTCTGGGAAAAATGGGCCCTCTGTCCCCATAGCCTGCTTCTCTGTCGGGGGATACAAAGCAGGGAGCCAAGACAAGTGCTGCAAAGCTTAGGTAGGCCTCAAAATGGTCACCCATTTTGACCAGGAAGCACAGAGAAACTCAGAACAAAGTCAGGGTAAAGCTGCGGAATCTAATCCGGGTTGTCTCATGTAGCCAGGGGCACACTAAAGGCGCGAGTGGCGAGGGGAGAGGAGAGGCAAAATGTCATCAAACGGGTGAGTAAACACCAAAATATGTCCATATCAGAACGAAGCCCTTTCAGTCGGCGTGCTCGCACTTCGGCAGTTAGTCACGCCCCCTCACTAACATGGTTTTTAACCCGTTAACAATCAGGAGGTGATTTATGGGGAACACTATCACCTCTTTTAAGCCAACGCTCATTTATGTGACCTCTAGCGTTAAGGAGGTGATAGTGTAAATCATGTTTCATCTATACAATGTGCTAGCCAAAAGACCAGATGTATATTTCTGTTTTTAACTAGTTCATTATTATGTAAGCAACCCCCTGAAACCAACACTCACTTAAATTGGCATATATTGGAGCGCAAGAAAGTTGCTCTAAAGAAGGAGTCGTCTAGGACGGCAACTAACAATTATTTTCATAATGAATTAGCTGGCCAATTATTTTTTTGATTGTATTTTTTTTATCAGATGAATCGATCAATGTTTTTGTTTACTTTAAAGAAACCTTATGTTTATATCAACCCCTGCTCTCCCTTTTTATTTTATAAGCAAATATGAACATCACTACTATGAGCACTCTGATAGATATGATGATGTCAGCACGAAAGCGGGATGAGAAGGGGGAGCACTCAACACAACCTGACCACTTTAATAAGCTAAATTGGTCAGGGTGCATAGAGTGTCCCTTTAACATAATTTAATGAACAAACTGAGTGGAGAAGGGTCTGGAAGTGGGAGTGAGTTTGGACCATGGTCCTGACCTGAGTGTGAGAGGGAGTAGGTTTGGGCAAGAGACTGGACCTGAGTATGGGAGGGAGTTTGGGGGAAAGGACCGGACAAAAGTGAGGGATGGCAGTTCCAGACCAGAGAGGGGGCGGCAGGGAGGGTGTGGTGTCGGCACAGGACTCCAGCTCCAAGTAAGAATAAATCATTGGTGGTACATCTCCTCTAGCCAGAGGCAGTACCCCTGGGTCTGTGCTATAGCTCTGTTACTGGTGTAAGCTAAATAAAAATAAACTTGTTATATCTGGCATAATTTTAGAACTAAATAATACTGAGTAAAGTAGCCGTCACATCTTCTGCAATCAGTTCCAAAGTAGAGTTTGATATTATTAACGTTTAACTCAGTCTGACAGTGAGTACTGTACACAGGATGATTACTTGACCAACTGATTAATCGATAATGAGGATAGTTGACAACTACTTACATTATCAATTAGTAGTCGATTAAATTGATTAGTTGTTCCAGCCCTATAGTCGGCATGACAGCCCACTATGTAGGACCAATCAGATTTCTTCAGAGAGAAGCACGAGTGTGACTACTGACAATAGGCAGAGGTAATTTGACATGACCTTTTCAAATAATATTTCCGAAAATGCAATATCCTCTACCCGAGGAATTATATCATGATCTGCTCAATGTACAGTGACTAATGTAGAGGTCAGCAACTTTGGTCCTCCAGATGTTTTGGAACACATTGCCTAGGAGTCTCCAATATAATGGGTTCCTGAGCATTATGGAAGATGTAGTTCCAAAACATCTGGAGGGCCAAGGTTGCTGATCCCTACTGTAATCACATCACATCTTAATACAGTGTCAACATTTTAGCATTGCCCAGATCCTTGCACCAATTTTTTTTCTAGACAAAGGACTACTACCTTAAAACCATTCTGCAGATGTCATAATTTTAATATTATAGGTCAGAGAAAATATTTCCAGATGTATATTTGACGTGAATAAATTCTCTCAGTGACCAATAAGGTATACACTTAAGAAATCATCACCCAAAATATGCTTTTTCTGCCTTTTTTTTATTTTTAGATTGAACCATAGAAACATAAATATAGTCTCTCCTAAAATACTGACAAATCCCCAAGTACATTTGTTTACCGATTGCAAAACATTATAAGCAGCAGATATGCGCATAAAACATTTTTAACATTAAATATACTTCCTTAAGAGTGGATCGGAAAGTTCTTAGGTTGGCTAGGCTCTATATAAAAAAAATCATTCTTCTCCGAGCTCATAAATTTTATATACAAGATTTTGAAATTTCTAATAAAAATGTCTGCCACCAAACCAGATTTAATGTATGTGGTATGAGCACTTGCTTCCCTGCTGCACATTTTATTAAGCACCAATAAATAATGGAAAGCCAACTGTTTTCAGGTGTCCGGTACATGAATTCTTTATACAGTTTTGTATTTCACAAAGAAAAAAGTAACTTGTATTTGTCACATCTACAAAACCAAACAACATTATCAAGAACAAAAAAGTTGCAACAGTGCTTGCTTTATACAAATTTTTTGTATGTTTATTCATGAATCTTGTTTCTAGTGCAAGGTTATTACATTCTTCTACAAAGTGAATGAACTGATAGCACCATGTTTTTTTTCACTAAAATGAATAATTGTTAAATAGATATTCTTGTGATATTTAATTGTACCAGAATATATATTACCATACCTATTACCTCCTACCAACTGCATCATGATTCTCTTGGAATCTTTAATGTAGACTCCTGAAGGAATAGGATTAACTCCGTGCAGGAAAAACAACAAATTGGATATATTTGTTAAAATATTTATTCTACTGCTTTACTACTACTGCCGCTAGAATATTCCTTTAAATAATAACATTATGGGATTAAGGCTTTTGGGCCCTATTCCATTGTGGACGCTAACATGGAGACGGTAAGCAGAAAATCTGTGCTTGTAGATTGTCCTTACCATCTCCGTGTTAATGTCCTATTCTGGGGAAGGTGATAACCTCCATGATACCCGCAGCAGCACTTCCACGCCACCCTGCGTATCACCTCCTGCAGTTCATAGGACTCAATGGAGGCCTGTGCTTCCGGGCCGTCAAATTGCGCAGTGCCGCGGAGTGATCAAGGAAGGAGACTAGGCGCTATTTGTTCCCAGTCTCACAATCCTCTCGGAGAAGAAGCTTCGGATCGGGCCACCCTTTTCGCCACGGGATGAGTGGGGAGTATGGGATTTAAAGGGGAGGGGGGTTTAGAGCGTATAAAATGATTTTGCATTTGCATTTCACCGCCTTTAGAAGTTGTTAAAATTTTTGCTAGCTCGTCCCGATATTAAATTGCGCCAGCACTTTGAAATACCTCACTTGTCGAGATGCTAAAAATAGATTGCTCTCCATATATTAAGTATAGGAGATGCTTAAGTACAGTAGGCTCGATCAAGCTGCGAGGCGCAAAAATGTTTTAATTTGACTGTAGAGTAAAGAACGGAATATCGATGGCAGACGTTAAACTTACTTCTCCTAGCGCTAACGATTACATATATCGAGACGCAACACTAGCACCAACTATGGAATAGAGCCCTTTGGTTTTACTTACTCATAAGTTGAATAATAACTAATATTGTCAAACCATAATCTATGTGAAGTACAGGACTGTCGTCAAAGCAGCAATAGTGCTGGATATACAACAAAGTAGATTAGATTGCATTTTAGTTGAGAAAGCTTTAGTTAATTAAGGCCCATATTACATAGTTGTTGCTAACTTAACCAGAGCTTTTGTAAACTTAAAACCTCCATAGGCTATAATGGTTCTGGTAAGTTTACAACAGCTCTGGTTAAGTTAGCAACAATTATGTAATATGGCCCCAAGGGTGTAGAAGTGTGGTAGGGAATCTTATTTGAGGGTGCTGCACTTATTATATATTACAACTATAGAAATACAAACAGTTTATAAATAACCATGCTTAAACATGATAAACTAACTTCCCAGCAGATCTCATTCTTATAAAGTATACAACGTATTATATACATAAGGCCGTGTGCAGAAATGAACTGGTGTTTAGAGAATATATACTTACAGCAAAACATGTAGGAACTTCACGAAGAGAGTATATATCCTTTGATGGTAGAACCTGATTGCCTATTAGTTCATAAACAGCTGGATATGACGACATTAAATTCACCAAAGCTAGAAAAGACTGCAAGCAGAAATAAACAAAAAAAACACCACATATTAAATAAAACCAAAATTAGACACTAAAAACTGATTAATCATTCCAGTATAGAATAATTTATTAACAGATGCAAATAAGAAAATACTCAGGAATATTTAAGGGAGTGGTGTAAATCAGAATGCGAAAATTTGACACTATCCTCTTCAGCGTATTTTGGGTCCATTTGAGAGTGAAATACTACCAATATATGTTCTAGCATTTATAGTCAACACAGTGCTCTATATCACAGTTGCCGTTATAATCAGATCGGCTCCAGCTGATATCATATTGGCAAGTGGCAAGTCAACCAAGTGAGTATAGGGGGCGGAAGAGCCGACCTAATGAACAATGGGGTACATTGTATGTGTCTTTTAAATAGTGCCAATGTATAATATGTGTATATTTCGTGAGTTGACCGGAATGTTGGTGCAGCCAATTTTGGGGAGCATGTGGGATCTACATCCTCTCAGATACCCGGAGTTCAAATAGTAAACAAGAAAAAACTCCAATACGGTGCAGCAGTGTTTAAGATGCAAGCATCATGTGTGACAGCAATTAGGGATGTGCGTTTCGGGTTTCGGAATTTCGGAATTTTCACGAAATTTCCCGATTCGTGTTTTCGGATGCGGCCGAATTTCCGAAAATTTTTAGATCCGAAAATGGCAGATCCGAAAAGTTTTCCGAGCCGAAACGAAATATTTTCGGAATTTTCGAATGGACTTGAAATGTGTCAAATCGAAATTTATTGCTTTGAAACGAGGAGAACAGACGTTCCGAAAAAACTAAAATTTCCGAAATTACGAAAAGTCGATACAAAAAACGAGCAAAGTGACACGAAAATATGAAAAACGGTCGATATTCCGAAAACATGTACAATTCCGAAAAACGAAAATTTCCGAAATTATGAAAAGTCGATACAAAAAACGAGCAAAGTGACACGAAAATACGAAAAATGGTCGATATTCCGATAAAAAATGGACACGAAAAACGAGTCGAACCGAATCGAACCGAAAAAAAAATCGGTGCACAAGCCTAACAGCAATTACAAAAATCTCAAAAACAATGAGGCATACTTATGTACATACTTAACACTTTACTGTATGTATATACTGTATAGTGTGTAACGTAATCGAGAAATTGTGCCCGTAAATACACCTCTGATATATATTCAAATTTCTACTGTCATCTAGTATTTACAGGCACAATTTCCCAACCGAATGGACAGTTGAGGACAGGTTCACTAAATTACACGTAAATAAAACAGAGATGACAACTTTGAAAACTATCACAAATGTAATAACATAGTACCTTCAATATCTTCTGTGACTATAAAATATTTTTTGTCAATTATTTTTTAACACTAGCCCCTCCCAACCACCCAGAAATCAGACCCATATTGCTCCTACAGAGGAACATACCTCATTGGGTCATAAACATTTAGGGAATCATTCGGAAAGTGCAAGTGTTTTCCAGTATTGCAAAAACAAGAAAAAATTGTTATTGTTGCATTGGTGACAGATGCAGACTATTCACACAAGACAAATACAAACAGCTGCAGGAGAAGCTTCTCCTATGGCTCTTTGGAGTATTTATTCTCTGAAGTGCCGGCGTTTGTTGCCATTTTAACAATGCTGGTTTTCGCCAGTGTTTGCAACATCTGCAATCATCGGCTCTTTCTGAATGACTAATATGAGCCATTTACTTCGTTGCTATGGCCCATATATAGACAAATTACTCCCATATACTTTCAGGGTTGTTCAAAGAGATCCGAATGGCTGCCGAAAGGGAACCGAATGCTGAAAATCAGCGTTCGGTTACCTTTCTTGGCCATTTGGCTATTCAGAGAGCAGGCAATTTGCCAAGTCCTGGCGAATTGCCTGCACATATGGTGCCTGTTCGAGGGCAGTGAATCCCCATAGAGAAGCAATGCTTTGGCTATTCAGAGAACAAAAACCAGCAGTGAAGGTTCCCAAAATGCCCTGCCATTCGGTGGATTAATTTGGCAGATTTATTCAGGCGATTCCCATAGACTTCAATTTAAAAATATTCCCGTTTTAATTCAATATCTAATAAACCGTTCATTATAATATTCTACAGTAAAGAGTCTCTTTATTTTTAGAATTTTTGGGATATTTTAAGCATTTTTTTCGGGATTTTTTTTGCCGATTTCTTTTAATATTTTTGTTTTAAACTTTTGTTCTCTTTTCTGTAACAGCCCTTTTTATTATCATTCCTTGGACCTCATATGTAAATTTCAGACATTTTCGCTCAGTAGATTGTTTGCAAGCAGCGTTTCACTTTTCAAACATTCAAGCGGACTGTTTTTTTCTTCACCTCCTTCGTCTGCGGTGTCGGCTTTTTCTGGCAGCTGCACTGCGTGTGATCGGCTCCTGCTCAGGTTTTTCTGGTGTTTTCGGCGGGTTAATCCAGATGTTTTTGTGGGTTTTGCTGTGTGTTCGTCCCTCGTTTTGCGGTGAGTTTTCGGCGACTTTTCCGTGCATTTCGGCGGCCCTGTGGTGCGTGCTGAATACACCGCAGGGTGGCCGAAATTGGATCGCCAAATCATACCGAATTGAAGAGAACGAAAAGTCACCGAATATGCGGTGGCTTTTCGATTCTCTTTGAATAACCCCGATTGTCATTTATGTTAGCACTTTTCCTAAAAGTGCAATGTTGCCCAGTTACTACAATAAACCCAGAAATGCCTCAAACATACCAGACTGATACACAGAAATGGCACGTAACAACCCCATTGCATTACACAAGTGACACAAAGCTGATGCCTCATGACCTCTTGAACCTGTTGGTTATGTATGAAAGAGGCACTGGAGTCTTGTGAATCTGCAGTAGAGAACTTTACTTTGTGCATATAGCAATAAAACAACTTATAACAGATTAGTCACTGGATATATATCAGGATGCTTCATCATCACACAGCTAGAAAGGAAGAAGGAAGTAAAGCAGAGACAATAGAGACTTATTTCCTGTGAACATATACCAACGAGTTTAGAACACATTTAACCTGTACTAACAGCGCCACCTGCAGTCCATAGTATAATATATGCTGTTGTATCTCCAACACCCCTTCTCAACAGCATGTGCATAATCATACAACATTCAGCTTCTTTTGAAGAAAACAATAACGTTCCTTTGGCAACGGTTTGGTGAGTGCATCTGCAGTCATCTCTTCTGATGGGCAATACTGAATATCGATAAGTCCTTGCTCTTGTGTGTCCCTGAGCAGATGATATTTTACGTCTATGTGCTTGGTTCTAGGGTTGATCCTTTCTGATTGTGTCAACTTTATACATCCCTGGTTGTCTTCAAAGATGGGTATCGGTTTAGACATATCCAGTCCCATGTCTAATAGAAGTTGACGAATCCAAATTGCTTCTTGACATGCATGTGCTGCTGCTATGTATTCTGCTTCAGTTGAAGAGAGTGCAACAGTCGCTTGTTTTCGACTAGACCAGCTGATGGTTCCTTCTCCGTACTGGAAGATGTAACCAGTAGTAGATTTGCGGTCTGTGATATCTCCGGCCCATTCAGCATCTACATATCCAATTAAGTTTGCATTGGGTGTTGCTGGCAGTCGCAGTTTCATATGAATTGTTCCTTTTAGATACTGTATCACCCTTTTTACGGCATTCCAATCACGTTGACAGGGTGTTGAAACTTTTCTACAGAGTATACTCAATGCTGCGGCAATGTCTGGTCTTGTCACAGTTGCAATGTATAACAATTTTCCAATTGCTTTGCGGTACTTCTCATTGTTAGGTAACAAGTTTTCCATTCCATTGTCTTTCTGATAAGCTGGTTCCATAGGCGTTTTCACCTCTTTTGCATCTTGCATGTGAAACTCTGCTAGAATATCTGTAATTTTCTGACTTTGGTGAAGAAGATAACTTCCGTCTTCTTCTTTCTCGATTTGGATTCCTAAATAGTGAGCAATGTTCCCAGCTCTTTAATCTCAAAGTTTTGTTTCAATGTGCTAGTTATTTGATCATAATCCCCTTCTTGTTCAAAACAAATTATGATGTCATCAACATAAATTAGTAGGTAGATCCATTTGTTGTCTTGATTCTTTGAATACAGGCATGGATCAGCGTTACTTCTTGAAAATCCTTCTGTTGTGAGTACTTCGTTCACTTTTTCATTCCACATTCTTGCTGCTTGTTTGAGACCATAGATGCTCTTTTGCAGTTTACACACAAGGTTCTGTCCTGTATTAAACCCTGGTGGCTGCTCCATGTAGAGTTCCTCTTTGATATCTCCATATAGAAAAGCTGTTTTGACATCCAGGTGCTTCACTTGCATTTGTTTTTCAGCTGCAATGCTGAGGAATGTTCTAATGGTTGTGTGCTTTACCACTGGAGCAAATGTTTCATCATAATCTTCTCCATATTTCTGGGAATATCCCTTGGCGCCTACTCTTGCCTTGTATCTGTGAATGTTTCCTTCTGCGTCGTACTTCACTTTAAAAATCCATTTACTTCCTATAGTTTTGTGACCGGGAGGGAGCTCTGTGAGAGTCCAGGTTTCATTTTTCTGAAGTGATTTTAGTTCTTCTTCAGCCGCCTTTCTCCACTGATTGGCTTCCCCTTTTGGTAGT
Source organism: Leptobrachium leishanense (assembly GCA_009667805.1). NCBI lineage: Eukaryota > Metazoa > Chordata > Amphibia > Anura > Megophryidae > Leptobrachium > Leptobrachium leishanense. Next base: position 265,024,104 of record CM019066.1, on the reverse strand, counting down.
TTATCTATGTCTTCCCAAGATGTTGGTTCAAATGTCTCATGTGTCTTAACAGTGTATGACAGCTTGCGCGGTGGGATCCCTTTTGTTGTCCGAGTAGATCTTCTGATTTCTGGTTGTTCTGTCGGTTCTACTGGATTGTGAACAGTTAAGTCATCAATTGTGAGTTCCACTTCTTGGTCTGACTCCTGCACAGTTTCCTTTTGGTCAGCATCTCTTGCTATTTCAATCGGCACCTTTTCTTCGTGTTTTTCGGGAGTCATTATTTCTGATGTTTGGCTTTCATCAAAATAAACACTGCGGCTTACTGTGACCTTGTTGGTCTTTGGATTAAGGATTCTGTATCCCTTACTTTGTTCACTGTAGCCTATTAGAATGCCTTCTATGGCTCTGTTCTTCCACTTGGAGCGTTTTTCACTTGGAATGTAAACGTATGCTTTGCAACCAAACACTCTAATATGACCTATACTAGGTTTTGATCTGTTCCACATTTCATAAGGGGTACTTTCAATAGCTTTAGATGGTAGTCTGTTCTGTAGATATGTTGCAGTCATTATTGCTTCTCCCCAGTACTTGTTGTGTAGGTTGGCATCTGAAAGCATGCATCTGGCCATTTCTACAAGAGTGCGATTTTTTCTTTCAGCTACACCGTTTTGTTCTGGAGTGTACGGTACGGTTGTCTGGTGTATGATACCATGTTTCTTTAGATATGATTCCACTTCTTTACCCATATATTCCCCTCCATTGTCCGTGCGTATTATTCCGGGTTTCCTTTGAAATTTGTTGCTAGTCATCGCTACAAATTCTTGAAGTTTATCAGTTGTCTCACTTTTGTGTTTCATCAGATATGTCGTTGTGTACCTGGAATAGTCATCAATGAAGGTTATTAAATATTTGTTGCCGCTGGGTGTCGGGGTTTTCATTGGTCCACACACGTCACTGTGTATAAGTTCCATGGGTTTAGTGGTTTTTCTTTGACTGGCTTGTGGAAGTGGTGTACGTGTGGCCTTTGCTTTGATGCAACACGTGCACTTCATCAACTTTGGACAAGGTATCATTATCATGTCTTCTGATAATTCTCTCTTAGAAAGTTCCTTTATAGCTTCTGAGTTTCGATGCCCCAATCGTCTGTGCCATAGATGGATGCACTTGTCATGTGGATTATGAGTGACTGTTTTGACTTGAACACGTTCAGTGACGATTTTGTATAGGTGTTCATTCAACCTTCCTTTTGCAACGATTTCTTTTCTGTTTCGAATTGTGCATTCATTACCTCGGAATTGTACTGTAAGTCCATTGTTAGCAAGGTTTTTTACTGATAGGAGGCTTCCTTCTAGACTTGGAACATACAGAACGTTCTTTACAAGGATGCTTCGGTTACCTCCTGATGGTGTGATGCAGTTCAGAAATCCTTGACCTTTACCTTCTGATGTAATACTTTTCCCATTTGCTAGGAAGACTTTGTCTTTTGTATTAAAATTAATTTCTGTGAAGAAGGTCTCATCACTGGTCATGTGACTTGTTGCTCCTGAGTCAATGTACCATCCATGCGGGGTAGTATTCTGAGTTACTTTAAAACTTGCACTCCACGCTGTGTCTTTGCTTTCCTGTGTGGCTGCTTTAGCTCTTTCTTTTGTGAATGTCTCTCTCCTTCGCTGTTCTGCTTTCCAGATTGAACAATTATATTTCAAATGACCTGTCCTTTTGCAGCGAAAACACACTCTGGTCTCTTTGTTTTGTTTTTGTGTTTTCATTCACCTTTAGAGCTACTTCTGTTTTGTCATTCTCTTCACCACGTATATTTTCCTTCTTTCTGTTGTATTCATCAATTAATTTCCCTTTAGCATATTCCAGTGTTAGTTCTTCCTCTGGTCTGGTTTCTAGAGCGTTTATCAGGGCACTATATGATTCTGGAAGGCTGCATAATAGTAATGCCACTACATGATTGTCTTTTATTTCTTCTCCAATTGCACGTAATTGCTCCACAATTTCCAGCATAGCGTTCACATGTTCACACATTTCCTGGCCTTTTTCCAGCCTCATCTTATACAGTTTACGTAGCAGATATAGTTTACTGTTTAAGTTTGAACGCTCGTGCAGTTTCTGTAGCGCAGTCCACATACCTTTAGCTGTGTTTTCTTTTCTTATATGGATTAGTTGATCATCCTCCACTAACAGGCTTATAACTGCTTTTGCTTGCCTGTTTCTTTTGTCCCATTCTTCTGGGTTGTCAGTGGGTCTGATTGTATCCAGCACCTGCCACAGATCATCTTTGGATAACAGCATTTCCAGCTTAAACTTCCACAGCTGATAATTGGTATTGTTTAGCTTTGCTATTGCATATTTCACATCTGAGCCACTTGCCATCTTTCAGTATATTGGATGCAGCTTCTTTCCTCACACACAGCAGGTATTTGGATGATAGCTGCAGCACTTACTGATTTGTAGTTTCGTTTTCAGTGTCTGGGCCCATAACCTGTTGGTTATGTATGAAAGAGGCACTGGAGTCTTGTGAATCTGCAGTAGAGAACTTTACTTTGTGCATATAGCAATAAAACAACTTATAACAGATTAGTCACTGGATATATATCAGGATGCTTCATCATCACACAGCTAGAAAGGAAGAAGGAAGTAAAGCAGAGACAATAGAGACTTATTTCCTGTGAACATATACCAACGAGTTTAGAACACATTTAACCTGTACTAACAGCGCCACCTGCAGTCCATAGTATAATATATGCTGTTGTATCTCCAACAGAACCTCACAGTTCCTTTAGCCCCACATTAAAAAAACCATGTTACACTAACAAAATTCCAGATTTCATAATATTCTGGATTTCAGAATTCCAGATAAGGGCAGCATAACCTATATTTCTTTTCACTGTTGTTAATTAGTAATTCTTCTGGCATATGATGTAGGCGCTGTTTGTACTCCATTACTAATTTATAATGATGTTTTATAAATTTTATTTATTGAGATACACTATATTGCCAAAAGTATTCGCTCACCTGCCTTGACTCACATATGAATTTAAGTGACATCCCATTCCTAATCCATAGGGTTCAATAGGACGTTGGTCCACCCTTTGCAGCTATAACAGCTTCAACTCTTCTGGGAAGGCTGTCCACAAGGTTTAGGAGTGTGTTTATGGGAATTTTTGACCATTCTTCCAGAAGCACATTTGTGAGGTCACGCACTGATGTTGGACGAGAAGGCCTGGCTCTCAGTCTCCGCTCTAATTCATCCCAAAGGTGTTCTATCGGGTTGAGGTCAGGACTCTGTGCAGGCCAGTCAAGTTCATCCACACCAGACTCTGTCATCCATGTCTTTATGGACCTTGCTTTGTGCACTGGTGCACAGTCATGTTGGAAGAGGAAGGGGCCAGCTCCAAACTGTTCCCACAAAGTTGGGAGCATGGAATTATCAAAAATGTCTTGGTATGCTGAAGCATTGAGTTCCTTTCACTGGAACTAAGGGGCCAAGCCCAGCTGCTGAAAAATATCCCCACACCATAATCCCCCTTCCACCAAACTCTACACTAGGCACAATGCAGTCACACAAGTACCGTTCTCCTGGCAACCGCCAAACCCAGACTCGTCCATCAGTTTGCCAGATGGAGAATCGCAATTCGTCACTCCAGAGAACACGTCTCCACTGCTCTAGAGTCCAGTGGCAGCGTGCTTTACACCACTGCATCTGACACTTTGCATTGCACTTGGTGACATATGACTTGGATGCAGCTGCTTGGCCATGGAAACCCATTCCATGAAGCTCTCTGAGCACTGTTCTTGAGCTAATCTGAAGGCCACATGAAGTTTGGAGGTCTGTAGCGATTGACTCTGAAGAAAGTTGGCGACCTCTTCGCACTATGTGCCTCAGCATCCGCTGACCCCGCTCCGTCAGTTTATGTGGCCTACCACTTCGTGGCTGAGTTGGTGTCGTTCCCAAACACTTCCACGTTCTTATAATACAGCTTACAGTTGACTGTGGAATATTTAGGAGCGAGGAAAATTCACGACTGGATTTGTTGCACAGGTGGCATCCTATCACAGTTCCACGGTGGAATTCACTGAGCTCCTGAGAGCGACCCATTCTTTCATAAATGTTTGTAAAAACAGTCTGCATGCCTAGGTGCTTGATTTTATATACCTGTGGCCATGGAAGTGATTGGAACACCTGATTCTGATTATTTGGATGGGTGAACGAATACTTTTGGCAATATAGTGTATATCCTTACTTAATTTAAATGTTATACTGGAGCCATTCAGGTTTCATAGGAGGGCAATACTAGGTCTCACTCCAGAAAAATATATATTATTATTAGGAAAGAACGTGAACGATATAGGTTGTCAAGTTCCCTGCATGTCTTAGACAGCGTTCAAAGGTGTTTTTTTTTTTCTTTTTTTTAAGTTCGGAGGCGAAGGAAAAAAAAAAACACCTGTCTTTGTTAAAAAAAAAAAAAAAAAAGAATCAAAAATTTCGCCTAAAGAAAATACTCAAAAAATTCAATAAATAAACAGGTTTTTTGCTGTAAATGAAAACAATAAACGGTTGAATAAAAAAAGAAAAGGATAAAATCGAAAATATAATTTTACATTGGGATAATCCTTTATAAATAAATAAATAAATAAAATTTGCCTGTCAAATTGAATCACTTCTCTACGGGACAATTTCCCTGCCGCCGCACGGTGGTTTAACTATGCAATTCATCTTTTTTCATGTAAGTTGTACCAGACCATGCAGACTTCGTCTGACAAATCCCATTCAAATGGGAAAGATCACAGGTCTGTTATAGTCACACAAAGTCATCTGAAGTCGTCCGATGAAAGTCGGAGGCAGTGAAAGAGGGCTGAATCACCTGCATGTTGTGGGATTGGTTGGACGATGATGGAATTTGATGGACAATTGCACAAATACGGACCAAGTGGACAGCCAGCATTATGCCCTTGCAGTACTGTAAGTACAAGGCCTTAGTGAGGGAGGATATGAATATCCGTATTCTCATAAGGTCAGTAGAGTATTGGAATGCAAGGTGTATAGGACTCAGGAAAATGTTGAACGTTTTGAAGTTAAGGCCTGTGTCCACAAACCAAGAAAAGAGTTTTTTTTCTAACAGAAAATTGAAAACAAGGTTCTGTATGAGTATGTTATATATTTCTGACATTTCTGCAAACCTATTTTATAGGCATTTCAGATAATATACAGTCTTATTCCACAGAGAAAATATAATTATAAATTGAAGGTGTGAAGGGAAATCACACACACCAAGTAAACTACAGCATAATAAGATATATAAAAATAACAGAAAAAAATACAAGTACCTGATTTGGAATGCTTCAAACTAATTTGTATTGTGCAGGTTTGAAAAAAATTGATCTGCCACATTAATAACAGCTGTACAATATATACAGGCACAAAATAAAAGACACAAAATGGTTAGAATTCACATACATAATAATCAAATTTGTATGCAGCAGAAAAAAACAAAACAAAAAAAACCCATAGCATTTTCAATAGGATTACAGTACTTTTAAAGAAAGCCTAGGTACCTTTTGACAGCTTCTGTCTATGGGGTCTACAGGAGTAGGTTTAGGATGGATGACTCTCACATCATCTCTTCCACATTCCAAAACTGCCCACAAATCAGTGACAAGGGCTTGGATGAAGCCTATAAACAATGAAAGCAAAATGTGTTTTTTTTTTTTTACATATGATTCAATATAAACTCAGGCAATATATTAGGGCTGGAACAACTAAACGATAATGAAAATAGTTGACAACTATTCTCTTCATTGGTTAATTCGTTGGTCGATTAATCGGAACTTGTACAGCACCCACTGTTTAGAGTTAGACGGAGTTGAACATTAATAACCTCAAATGCAGCTTTGGAGCTGATTGCAGAAGATGTGACGGCTGCTTTTACTCGGTATGATTTAGTTCTAGGATTATGTCAGAAAAAAACAAATTTACAAGAGCAGCAGAACTATAGCACAGACTCTGGGGTACTGCCACTGGGTAGTGAAGCTATGCCAGTGTTTTAGCCTTACTTAAAGGTGGAGTCCTGTGCCACCACTCCACCCTCCCTACTTCCCTATATCTAGGTAGGATCTGCCACCACTCCCTTTAGTCCAGTCCCTTCCCCAAACTTCATCGACCATTTGGATCTGGACTCTTGCCCAAATTCACTCACGCCCTCCCCCTACTCAGTTCATGAAATTATTTTAAAGGGACGCTACTCATCCTGACCACTTTATCTTATTAGAGTGATCAGGGTACGTGGTGGATTGCTCCTAGCAAAAGCTGTGTACGTGAAATCCTGTGCATGCTCAGGACCTCAGACTGGGGAAACTGAGGAATTAAATATTAACTATGTAACTGTGAAAGCAAGACTTACTCACTTGCTGACTCGCTCACACACCTACAGTTGTGTTCAAAATTATTCAACCCCCACTGAAATTGAGTGTTTTGGCCAGTTTGACATTGATTTTGATCATTCAGTCATCTTGCTTACAATTAAATCAAAGAGGCACGTGTAGGTCAGACAAATATAACATAACATTTATAATGAAATAACCACAAATGTCTTTTCTCTGCTCACATCATTATCAGTTTTATTCAACCCCCAAGTGACATTCAATCTTAGTACTTAGTACTTAACAGCTTTTAAACGTGAAGCATAGCTTGACACAAGTGTCTTGCAGTGATCTACGGGTATCTTCGCCCATTCGTCATGGGCAAAAGCCTCCAGTTCAGTCACATTCTTAGGCTTGCACACTGCAACTGCTTTCTTTAAGTCCCACCAGAGGTTCTCAATCGGATTTAAGTCAGGTGACTGCGATGGCCACTCCAAAATGTTCCAGCCTTTAATCTGCAACCATGCTCTAGTGGACTTGGAGGTATGCTTGGGATCATTGTCCTGTTTAAAGGTCCAACGTCTCCCAAGCCTCAGGTTTGTGACGGACTGCATCACATTGTCATCCAATATCTCCTGGTACTGAAGAGAATTCATGGTACCTTGCACACGCTGAAGCTTCCCTGTACCTGCAGAAGCAAAACAGCCCCAAAGCATGAATGAGCCCCCGCCATGCTTCACAGTAGGCAAGGTGTTCTTTTCTTCATAGGCCTTGTTCTTCCTCCTCCAAACATAGCGTTGATCCATGGGCCCAAACAGTTCTAATTTTGTTTTATCAGTCCACAGAACACTATCCCAAAACTTCTGTGGTTTGTCCACATGACTTTTGGCATACTGTAGTCGACTCTTCTTATTCTTTGGAGAAAGCATGGGGGTGCGCCTGGGAGTTCTGGCATGGAGGCCTTCATTACGCAGTGTGCGCCGTATTGTCTGAGCTGAAACTTCAGTACCCACATCTGACAAATCTTTTCTCAGTTCCTCAGCAGTCACACGGGGACTTTTCTCCACTCTACGCTTCAGGTAGCGCACAGCAGTCGAAGTCAGCATCTTCTTTCTGCCACGACCAGGTAGCGTTTCAACAGTGCCCTTTGCCTTGAATTTGCGAATGATGCTTCCTATGGTCTCTCTTGGTATGTTTAACATCTTTGCAATCTTCTTATAGCCATTGCCCTTCCTGTGAAGAGTAATCACCTCTTCTCTTGTCTTCCTGGACCATTCTCTTGACTTCACCATGTTTGTAACCACACCAGTAAATGTCTAGAAGGAGCTGAGTATCACAGTCATTTTAAAGCTGCCTAATTGGTGCTTATTATGCTTTATTGCTGCTCCGTGACATCCACAGGTGTTTTCAATACCTGATTGAAAACACTTGAATGAACCTCTGTTCTTCAGAGTGGTAGTCTTTAAGGGGGTGAATAATTGTGTCAATGAAGAATTCACAAAAGAAACATTTACTACTGTATTACAAAACCAATTGATGTCATTTTAGTTGCATATGGTTCTTTAAAAAGTCCTTGTAGGATTTCATTCTGAATACAATTACAAATGTACACTAAATTCCCTAAAACCCTTTACAGGATTGGGGGTTGAATAATTTTGAACACAACTGTATGACACTCAATTGCACTTTTTCATGATTTACATACTCACTGTCTCAATCAAACTCTCACTGGTCACTCACTCACTCTCTTCTTTGTGCTGTCTCTTGCGCGCAGTCTCTTGCTGCTTCTCATGTGCTCTTTTTTTCTTGCACTTTAATTTTTTTCTTGCTGACTGCTTTATTTTGCTGTCTTTTTCTGTACCATTTCTTGCTGTCTCTCTGCTTTTTTGCTGTACCTTTCTCTGCTGTCTTTATTTCTCCTTGTGTTTATGGATTTCTTTCCTTCCCTGTCTTTGCAGTAGCTGGGAGTTTGAAAGTCACTCAGCCCCTCCCTCCCCTCAGCTCACAGTGCAAGAGGGAGGTGAAGCAACTCAGTTGCACATGCTCTGTGGATTTTATATATATATTCCACAGAATACACACGGATTGGTTAGAACAGTGTACCTCCTGCAGTGGGCGTGGAAACACCAAGAAAGAAAAAGCAGATAAATATGAATAAAAAAATAATATTTACTTGCCGTTTATACCTGCTGAATGAGACTACTGACTCATTCAAAAGGAATAGCATGGTTTTAAAGGCACACTGACAAAGCATGCATGTCCCTTTAAGTAAACAAGAAAAAGTGTGTCTTGTTTTTTTAAACGATGAATCGAGTAATAGGAAAAATCATCAGCCAACTGATCGATTATGGAAATAATAGTTAGTTGCAGCCCTACAATATATAGAGTTTATCAAAACACTGCATGCAAAGGTAGGCTGTTTCTATTGAGTTGTACTAAATAAACATTTGCATTAAGTATAATGACATTTCCTAACAATTAAGAAGCTATTAATACTATGCACGCCTTTTAAAACCATTCACATCCAAAACTGTAAAAACATCCACCACCTACAAAGGACTTTTCAACAAAAGTTGTCTTTGTAATGGGCATATCCTATTTGACAAGACTGGATTGTAACAGAGAGAACAAGGGAACCTTACTAAGGCATTTACCCCATTAATGGGCTCTATTCCATAGATAGGGCTAACATACCCAGAGCTGTCGTAAACTTACTAGAGCCATTATTATTATTATTATTAATTAAGCGCCAACACATTCCGCAGCGCCGTACAAGGTGCAATGGGTATAGACAGGAAAATTCTACAATACATACAAGAGAAGGTCAGTATTGCTGCCAGCAGATACAAGAGGACGTGAGGGCTCTATTCCCGTGGGAACTTATCTAGATGGGTGAGGGGATAGAAACAGGAGGGGGGGGGGCTGCAGTGATGAGTTAATGCAGGGAGAGGTGAGGACCATTTTTAGGTCTGTCGGATGTCTTGTTACGGAGTCAGGTGGTAGGCTTCCCTAAACAGAAGGATCTTTAGGGAGCGTTTAAATGAAGCCAGATTTGGGGACAGTCTAATATTGCGAGGGAGCACATTCCATAGGGTCGGCGCAGCATGAGAAAAGTCCTGCAGTCTGGCATGTGAAGAGGTAATGGTGGAGGATGCCAGGTGCAGGTCATTGTTGGATCTTAGGGAGCAGGCTGGGATGTATTTGGTGATTAGTGCGGACAGATAGTGAGGAGCGTCGTTCGTGAGGGTTTTGTAGGTCAGGGTGAGTAGTTTGAATTTGATTCTGCTGTGGATGGGGAGCCAGTGTAGGGATTCACAAAGAGGAGCGGCAGAGACAGAGCGACGAGTGAGATGGATAAGCTGGGCTGATGTGTTTAGGATGGACTGCAGAGGGGAGACACGGGAGATAGGAAGACCAGTCAGGAGGTTGTTGCAGTAGTCCAGGCGAGAGAAAACAAGTGAGTGGATAAGTTGCTTGGTGGTGTTGGCAGTCAGAAATGCACGGATTGTGGCAATATTGGGAAGAGGATTGCGGCAAGATGAGGAGAGTAATTGAATGTAGGGGCTGAAAGAAAGACTGGAGTCAAGAGTTGCTCAGAGGCAGCGGACTTGGGCAGAAGGAAGAATAGTGATACCGTCAACAATTATAGAGAAGTCAGAAATTAGAGTAGAGTTAGCGGGGGGAATTAGAAGGAGCTCGGTCTTGGACATATTGATCTTCAGGTAGTGAGAGGCCATCCAGGCAGAGATCCCATACAGACAGTCACTGACCTGAGAGAGAAGAGAGGGAGAGAGATCGGGAGTGGAGAGTTAGATCCGAGTGTCATCAGCGTATAGGTGTTACCTGAAGCAATATTCGGTGATGAGTTTACCCAGTGAGTAGGTATAGATGGAGAAGAGCAGAGGACCTAGGACTGAGCCTTGAGGTACACCAACTGACAGAGGCATTGAAGAGGAGGAATTGCCAGCAAGGGATACTGAGAAGGATCTATTAGAGAGGTACGATTTTAGCCAGGAGAGGGTGGTATCACAGGGACCAAGAGAGAAGAGGGTCTCTATAAGGAGGGGATGGTTGACTGTATCAAAGGCAGCTGAGAGGTTAAGTAGGATCAGTATGGAGTAGTGGCCATTGCATTTAGCAGAAAGGAGGTCATTAGTAACCTTTGTGAGAGCGGTTTCTGTTGATTGTTGGGAGCGAAAGCCAGATTGTAGTGGGTCAAGCAAGGAGTTGGATGATCGGAAGCGGGTTAGGCGTTCGTAGACTAGTCTTTCTAGCAGTTTTGATGCTAGTGGAAGTAGTGAAACTGGACAGTAGTTTTCAGGAGAATGTGGGACGAGTGAGGGTTTCTTGAGGATGGGTGTGATAGTGGTATGCTTGAAAAGAGAGGGGAATGAGCCAGAAGAAAGGGATAGATTGAAAATGTGAGTAAGAGCAGGAGTGATAGATGAGGACAGGAAAGATAGTAGGTGTGAGGGGATGGGGTCTAGCGGAGGTAGTGGGGCGTGAGGAAAACAATAGAGAATGGACCTCATCCTCTGTGGTTGGGGCAGAGTGTCAAGGTGGGGTTGGCTGGGGGAGTAGCAGTGATATGTGATTGTGCTGGGACATTGTTACGGATTGTGAGTTTTCTTTATGATATAGTCAGCAAGATCTTGAGCGCTGAGGTCAGATGGGGGAGGTGGGGCAGGTGGGTAGAGGAGCGAGTTGAAGGTTGAGAACAGTCTTTTAGGGTTGGATGAAAGTGAAGATATAAGAGAGGAGAAGTAAGTTTGTTTGGCGAGGTGAAGGGCAGTTGTGTATGAGCGGAGAAGTAACTTATAGTTAATGAAGTCAGTTTCAGAATGGGATTTCTTCCAAGCACACTCAGCAGCGTGGGAGCATCTCTGCAAGTAGCTCGTCTGCTTAGAGTGCCAGGGCTGAAACTGGCGACGTGGAATTGTGTGTGGTTGTTTAGGAGCAAGGGAGTCTAGTGTGGAGGAGAGTGTGTTAATATAGTGGGATGTTGCACGGTCGGGACAGGTTATGGTGTTAGTGTGGGATAGGGGACTTTGTATGAGATTGGAGAATTGCAGAGGATCCAAGGCCTGGAGATTCCTCCGGGTGTGGGGAAGGGATGGATGAGACGAAGTTGGTTCTGTTTAAAGTTTACAACAGCTCCGGTTAAGGTAGCACCAATTTTGCCCATATTAGCCTATCTCGGCATCATTCATTGCACACAAATGTAAGAGAAATTAAACCAGTATGTCCTGATTGGATACTTGTTTCAAAGCCAGATACCTCATGTAGGAGAGAGGCTGGAGGTATGGAGGGACAAAGGAAAGCTGTGACATTGCTGTAACAATTGCAAATTGGAAATAATTGTTGGGCACTCAACTCTGGAAAGAAGGGAAGTATAACAGAATAGTTCATTAAGCAAAACAGACTAATTGTATCTGACCTTAAATGTATTGTCATATACAATTCGTCTTTTCCATATCTCTGTTTTTTTGCTTCATGTAATTGTCAGTTACTGTCTCTGTCTACCAATTTCATACTTCCACGATCCCATTTGCCTCATGTCACATCACTTTTAGATTGTAAACTCACAGGATGTCTGGCAGAACATTTACATAAAGTGCTGTAATTGCCAGACTGTTATCAGACAGGGTCCTCTGATCCTTATGTTGGATTATGTCTCTTGTTAGTGTTAAAAGTAAAGTGCTGCACAACATGTTAGCACAGCATAAATACTAAGGGCCCAATTCCAAGGTAAGATAACTTCTCAAGACGTTATACAATAACATAACATGGCTGTCATGGAACTGACATAACGCTCCCCCCTTCATCCACCATGACTATTTCGATGGCGGAATCCCCAAAAGAAACAGACTTTATGCACATTTATATTGTGTGGTGTTTAATATACTGTAAAATGCTTGGTTTTAGTTTAAATGTACTTTTATTACTGTATGTAAATGTGAACTTGGAGATGTGTTTTGAAGTTGCAGGCCTGAGGTTATTTTCAATGCCTTCTTTTGTATGGAATGTTTGAGTAATGTGTGATTATGCAAGAAGGCTTTTCTCTTTGTCTGTTTATCTTTTGGCATGCTTGAGGAGACATGAATCTACCCTTGGCTAGCAAACACTATCCCAATCTGATCTATTGGAACAATGGATTATGTAAATGTGGTGTGTGATAATTGACCTAATGTTATTAGAGTTCCAGTAAGTCAATGTTCGTGGTTTGGTTTATGCAGATGACCCCTGTTGGACCTGAGCATAAATACGGGTATGGTTTTTCTCAGTGAAGCAGATAGTTCTTGATTGATACATGCAGCTTGTCTGTTGTGTTATTCCTGTGCACTATTCCACTACACTCACCATCAGAAGGCACCAAGCGGCCATCTGAAAGGCTGCCCTAACATCAAGGCTACAGTTCAGGAGATCGAAAGCCTGCAGATCCCTAGAAGCTGCTGCAAACTTTGGCCCAGCACTGGAACAGATCCCTGCCATCCAGCCCAGGTCTCCCAGCTGGCAAAAGCAAGTGGGTCAAGCTGCTCGAGGCGCTGAGGACCACGTTCCCAGTAGCCGGGCTGACCGCAACAAGGGGGTGTCTGGAGAGCCAGGACAGGCGGAAGAAAGGGTTTCCATCACAATGGCTGTGGTTATTCAGCTTTTTTGCTCAATTTCAATAGAAATGTCTGAGCATTTTTTAACTATACACAATGATAGACAGATAAACGTAGACAATATCTATGTGAGGTGTCTTTGGAAATTATTTAAAGTTAGTAGGTAGATACTTACTTATGTTGATCCATATACCATATTTCACAATTATACTTATAATGCTAGTCTCTAAATTCCTTGCCTGCTGCATTTTCAAGCACGTTACAAACATTGGACAGTGTGCATTTATCTTTTTAATATATAATAGTTATAGTATTATGAAGTATAAATTGCTGGCACACTGTTCTTCGGTTCCTAAAGGCGGCTCCACAGATGCTTTGCCATTATATTTGACATTATATAAAGTACATTTTGAGGAAGACTTGTGCGTGTGGTAGGTATAGGATGTACAATGTGCTTTTCTATAGATGCCGCTCTACTACTACTACTCAGGTTTCCTTACCTTTCTCCAAAGATACATGGAGATATGGGTCAACTGTCTAAGGCCAAAAAGAGGATTTTTAACAATAATGATCCACAGTCATGTTTACCTGATTTTTGCAAAGCCAATGCCCCAGAAGCTGTCGCCGCCACCTGTGTGACCATAACACCATAACCAAATTTCTCACATCTGCTCACCTGCAAGAAAAATAATTAGACATGGCTCTTTAGATGCAAGCTGCACAGCTACAATAACAAAAGCATATTCATTGCTACTTACAAGAAACCGTGCACAAGTAATCCATTTGTAAATGTCACAGATTAGATATCATGCTGCGCGAGCAGAGTTTCTCTACAAGATAAATACAATTCTGAAAAGCACCTGCTGTCGCAAAACCCGTCACACAATGCAGGTGTGAAATTACAGGTTAAGTCATTTCTCATGTATGTTTAGAACAAGCACTACTCACTACAAATGTATACTACAAAACTAGTCATTATTAAATTGTAACGTTTTTGTTAAAAGAACCACCATGACCGTCTGAGTGAATTTAAATAGTCCTGGTGCCACGAGTCATTTCACTAGAGGAGAAGCCTCCTGATCATTTATTTATTTATAATTTATTTTACCAGGAAGGGTACATTGAGATTTCTCTCATTTTCAAGTATGTCCTGGGTTCAAGAACATTGAATTGTTACAGAAGGTACAGCAATACAAAGTAATAAGGTGCAAGATATTAAAAAAACAACACAAATCTACAGATTAGCAGAAAATAAATATGTAGGAAATATACTCACTATGTTACATGTTTACAGGTGCATTCTGTATCGAGGTATGTTAATAGAGATCTCTTAATGACTTTAAACTGGGGGAAGATTTGATGGGTTCTGGGAGGTTATTCCATGTTTGCGGTGCTCTGCAGGAAAATGAGGATCGAGCCACTTTCTTTTTGTATTGTGGTATTGTAAGTAAGGTGCTGGTCCTGAATCGGAGGTTATAGGATCAAGGAACTGCTAGGGGAAGCAGTCTATTCAGTTAGGATGGAAGCTTCCCAGAAAACCTCTTAAACAACAGGTTGGAAAGGTGAAGGGTACGTCTATATTCCAGTGATGGCCAGTTTAGCTCTTTTAACATGTCACAATGGTGGGTCATGTAGTTACATTGTAGAACAAAGCGGCAGAATGAGTTATACAATGTAGTAAGTTTATGAAGGTGCATTTGCGGGGCAGCTGCATACACTACATCTCCATATTTAATAGCTGGCATAAGCATTTGTTGTACAATCTGCTTTCTTACCATGGGGCTAAGGCGGCATTTGTTTCTGTACAGGGCACCTAGTTTGGGGTAAAGTTTAGATGAGAGTTTTTCGATGTGGAGGCCAAAGGATAGATTTAGGTCTAACCACATACCTAGAAATTTGAGAGAGCTGACTGTGGTCAGCGTGCCATTTGATTTTCTCCTGCACATAGATGGGGAGATTGCAATTTATGTCGTTTAGGTGCTGTTCCAAAAGGCATCGTAGCAGTTTTGTCAGTCTTTAGAAAAAGCTTGTTATCTGCAATCCACTTTTCTGCTTCTGTGAATTGTTCTTGCAGCACGGCCTCCAGCTGTGGGAGATTTGGTTTGCTTGTATAGATTACGGTGTCGTCTGTGTACATGTGTACAGTTGTGGCTTTGCAGACGTTGGGCAGATCATTTATGAATATCGTGAATAGCAGGGGGCCGAGTATCGAGCCTTGGGGTACTCCACACATGACTGGGAGGTGCAGAGAAGCGCTGTCAGAAATGGGCACATATTGCAATTGATCTGATAAATACGATTGAAACCAGGTTAGCGAGCGATCACCAATACCTGAGTTTTTAAGTTTTTGTATAGGACGCCATGGTCCACTGTGTCAAAGGCCTTGGCAAAATCAAGGAAGATGGCACCAGTTAGGTTTCCTTGTTCCATGCGAGCTTGGATATCATTGCAAACTTTTAAAAGGGCCGTTGTAGTTGAATGATCATCAACACTGAGTGTCAAATATGCACCATGAATTCTATGATATACATTTCTACCAATTAAACCTATGTTGTTATTATCGCAGCGGCTAGATTTATCATTCGTATTTGAGGTTTTATTTGCAATTTATTGGATAACGTCTTGCAATCTATCCTTTGGCCACCACATTGAAAAACTATCATCTAAACTTTACCCCAAACTAGGTGCCCTGTACAGAAACAAATCCTGCCTGAGCCCCGCAGTAAGAAAGCAGATTGTACAACAAATGCTTATGCCGGCTATTGAATACGGAGATGTAGTGTATGAAGCTGCCCGCAAACACACCTTCAGAAACTTACTACATTGTATAACTCATTCTGCCGCTTTGTGCTACAATGTACCTACATGACCCACCACTGTGATATGTTAAAAGAGCGAAACTGGCCGTCACTGGAATCTAGACGCACTCTTCATCTTTCCAACATGGTGTTTAAGAGATTTTCTGGGAAGCTACCACCCTACCTAAATAGGCTGCTTCCCCTAGCAGTTCCCTCATCCTATAACCTCCGATCCAGGACCAGCACCTTACTTGCAATACCACAACACAAAAAGAAAGTGGCTCGATGCTCCTTTTCCTACAGAGCACCGCAATTATGGAATAGCCTCCCAGACGCCATCAAATCTTCCCCCAGTCTTAAGTCACTCAAGAGCTCCCTATTAACATACCTCAATACGGAATGCACCTGTAAACATGTAACATAGTGACTATATTACTTACATATTTATTTTCTGTGTTAATTTGTATATTTGTGTTTTGATTCTAATATCTTGCATTTATTACTTTGTATTTCTGTAACGACTGTAAAATTTCAATGTTCTTGAACCCAGGACATACTTGAAAACGAGAGAAATCTCAATGTATCCTTCCTGGTAAAACACTTTGCAAATAAATAAATAAATAAAAAGGTAAGCTGAAAAAAAATCAGAGCTGTAAATAAAACGCATTATTTCTAAACTGGTGGGACATATTTTCTCAGTGTTGTTGTATATTCCACGTCAGTGATGGCGAACCTTGGCACCCAAATGTTTCAGAAGTACATGTTCCTGGATGCAAGGCCAGCCTTAATGGTTCCAGAGCACCAAGTGACATCTAGTTTCAAGACATCTCGGGTACCAAGGTTCGCCATCACTGCTCTATGCATTCATAGGGATTCTCCACTATTTTGCATTTAATGAATAAACTAGAGTTCAGTCATGGACACAATCACTCACATTTACTGGAGTCGGATAAGTGACCACAAACTGACATCTCTCTTTCTACTTGCAGTAACTTCGTAGTATTCTTACCTGCAGTTTTTTTGTAAATCGACTGAACATGTAAGTCACGCATTCATTGATGGCACCAGTTTGCTGCAGTAGAAGAAGACCTTTCGGAGTTGCTGCAAAGTTCAACAGGTTATCCAGCAAAGATTCTTCCCATGCCATTCTACAAATATATAATTCAAACAATGAGCCTGCTATTATCCTTTGTGTATACAAGACAAAATAGTTTTGAGAAGCCAAAAATGCATTTAAAAATCTCATACAGTATAATAGTCTAGGATAAATGATGACGTGCACTTCTGTAATTCATTAGGCTGGAATACTTCTATCTTAAACTTGCAGATCAAATTCTTTATCAGGAAGCAGCATGGTGTTGGTTTGGCTCAAGAATGGTGTCTGAAAACGATACTTTGGTCATCTGGATCACTTTAGCATTTTAAAGTGGCCAGGATGCGTAGAGTCTCCCCAACGCCACCCGTTGTAGCGACCAGCCTCAGGCTGGGGTCAGACGAGCGCAGTAATCACGTCCGTGTTGCCGCACATTAGTACGTCCGTGGCAGCAGAGAATCATGACCGATGAAGCCCCACACACGAAGTACGTTCGCATGGAAGTGCGGATGCACAATGGACGCGGCAAACGGACGCAAGTTAGCAAGAACGTAAAACTGCTAGAATGTGCGGTTAGAAAGACGTGCGGAGTGTGCTGCGTCCGCAACGCTTTGTGTGTGAGTGATGGAACATGGTCAGACGGACTGCATTTATACATCCAGCATTTGAAGGACAAAATATTTTTCATTTTAATTTATTTTCCCTCCTACATCCGTCAAAAATAACGTCAGTCACAAAAACGGACTGTATGGCCACTACTGCGTCTTCCGTCACAAAGTGTGTCCATACCGCACGGGCGCACAGTCCGTAGAAAACGCGCTCCTCTGACCCTAGCCTCAGAGAGGCAGTCGGTGGATCGGATCTATGCATTTGTGCAGCTCTGATCCATCGTTCTGCACAAGCACTACCACACTTGCATTTGTAAAGTGCACAAGTCCCGTAGCGAGGCACAATTTGCAGTTCTTACGCTACGCAATTGCATAGGAATGCAAATTGTGCAGAGACTCTTTAGGGACTTTAAGGTTTGGGAGACCATGAACAAAAGAGGAGGAGATGCACCCTACGAGGGACTAACAGTAAGTAAATTCATTAACATTAACAAACAAAACAAAAGAAAAAAATAAATTGGCAGAGGTTGTTAGCAGCCACTACCCAAATTTTGTAAGGTCAAAAACTAACTTTATTTTTCAATAGAGTGTCCCTTTAAAGAAAAGAAAAAACGTATCTAATGTCTGGTAGTGAAAAAGCATATGGAGAACAACAGTTTGCGAGAATAGGCTACAGCACTAATTGCCTGGCCTTCTGTGAGTACCCGCTTCTTCATATAAAAGCAGTGGCTCCCAACCCTGGTTCCCAAGTCCCCTTAATAGGCCAGGTTTTAAGGATTACCTTGGGGAAATGCAGACTGAATCCTGCAATCACCGAGCAGCCAGTGTTAATTTTGTCGACTAAAAATTTTAGTCTAGCTTTACTGAACTAAATATTATAACATGTTTTTATCTAAAATATGACTAAAATTTAAATAATTCAGGTGGGCGTGGCTGGCTCTGCAAGGAAGAGGACGTGTCTGGAGGGAGCTCTGCTGGATTAACCCGATATTGGGGGTTTTTAGCAGGCGCTTCCCACCGAATTACTCATTATTGGGGTCCCTGCACGACTGGCCATAACGGGGAATGCTCCGGGGCCTGTTTTAGTCCCCTCCCCTCCAGAGCACAGCTGAGTTTTAGCCCGGTGAGTCTGTTCGACTGTCGGCCATCTTGCAGCCTACTCACCACCCACCTCTGGACTCTCGTTCCCCCTCCTGCTTCCCTGTGGAAAGACCGATCCGGGCATCTGGCGGCTGTGGGCTAGGGAGATGGAGGTCCCCCATCTTCTGGCTACATCAGCGGTACCCCCGGAGACTAAGTTGAGGGAGCGGACGGAGTGGCGCAGTCTGGAGCAGACCCCCCCCCCTCACCAGTGACATAGAGGCTGTGTTTGTGGCCCTCAAGGTCTGTTTGGCAAAGCTGGGGGGTGGAGGAGAGCCAGATTTCTCACGGCGCATGGAGGCGCTTGATGGCCGCGTGGAGGATTGGCCGGGCAACCGCTGACCTGAATGTGGAGATCACGGAAGATACTTTGCCTGCTGACTATGGAAAAGAAGCTGAGGATCTGTTTGGTGCGAGAAACGAACCAGTACATGCTGTGCCCGGAGAAGAGATGGAGACCGAGGAGTTACCGGATGCTGACCCCTGGGAGCGCTCGGCAGCGGATGGCGGGCTGCACCCCAGGGACAGTGTGGACTGCGAAGCCGGCACCGGGGACCTTGACGGGGAGCCGTTCCTGGACCCCTTGGCAGGGGGGAAGCTTCGGGCTCCGAGTGGCGATGGCGATCCGGACGCCTGCTTAGACGGTGCAGATGCGGGGGTTGCCGATCCGATGGAGTTAACCCCGATAGGTATGTCTTTGATGAGGGCTTCCGGACCGCCACCTAAGAAGGTGAGCGTCGAGGTTCCACGAGAGCAGCCGGGCCTTTACGGAGTTGGGACTGTGGATGTTAACCACGTTTTCTGGCACAATACGGGCTGATGCAGATTACCCCACGGTGCTTTTCTCCCCATAGAGCTGAGGAATTCCCGCCGAGCGGTTTTCTCTCCCCTTCTTTTGTTTTTCACCCCATGATTTACTGTGAGACACCTATTTTATTTTGATGACGCCTCATTTTTATGTCTTTGAGGACTGTTTGCTGTTCTCTCGCTGTTTTTATGGCTTTATTGTTGATTGACTTTTGCTATGAATCTTTTCCCCCTTGTTTTTGCACACCTTGATGCCCATTCTGAGACCTCCCCTCTCCCCTTTGTATTGATGTCTTTTCTGTGACGTATACTTTGTGGCCCTGCACGGCCAGCTCTGTTGGTCAATCTGTGACCCTTCGTACAAAATAAAATTTTAAGTAAATAAAAAATAATAATAATTAAATAATTCAGATGACTAAAATTAAATGACATTTTAGTCAAAAGACTATGACTAAAACTAAATCAATTTGCTGTCAAAAAGGAAACTGGGTTTTTAAGATAAATATGTTATTTATTACATAAGTTGAATCTGCGCCTGTATTGCATGTTCAGAACTTAATACTATAAATAATAACAGGTTAATAGAGGTTTACTCCAGGAGTATAGAATGAGAAATGCTGAACTAATGAAATAATTACACTTTAACTAAATCCATTAGATTTTAGTCGACTAAATTCACAGTAGATTTTAGTCGACTAATACTAGATTAAAATTAAAACAATTCAGATACTAAAATGTGACTAAAATTAATTGCTAAAGTCAAAATTAACACTGGGAGCAGCAAATCATATCACCTGTGCTTCGCTTCACATATCTGGCATAACTGGCCTGTTAGGGGTACTTGACAGCCAAGGTTGCAAACCACTGATATAAGATATTAGCCAGGATGGTCCATTAGAGAGGATACTGTAGCATATGCAAATCAGACATCGATCATCCAAATCAGCAACCAGAACTGAAATGCCAATGAAACTCCTCCGTCTTCTGCAGGAGTGATACAACATCTGCCTGACGATCATTTCAGCTTTAATTGGGTCTCATTGGGAGGGCCAGTGTAGCGGATACTTCTCAAACAATACTTTCAGGAATACTTAATTATTACTTACCTTATTAACATCTGAAGTCAGATAACTGAATAATTGCCCCTGTAGTATAAGTAAACCTTAGGTGCAATTCCAGGTTACTGCAGTACATATCAATATATTCATGCACTTTTTTTGATGTTGTTGCAGATGGCAATTTAAAGTTTGAAAGCCAAAAGTGTCCGTGTTTGTTACATTTTATTATTCTATGCCTCAAAGATATGCCTGTTATGTGATCTCGGGACATTAACATTTTTATAGGGCCATAATTGACAGAGTTTGTTGTAAATGGCACAAAAATTAAATAGAGTTATAATTTAGAAATGTCAAATAAGTGATGAAATGAAACAGGGAAAACAGTGCAAGATAACTGTTCAATAGCCCCTCCAGTATTTAGAGATTGTTATGATGATCTTAAAAGCTTATCCCCAGCAAAGAAGAGGAAGGTTAAAAGATATTGTAGACTTATTTTATGTGTAGGATCCTGCGTGATCCTTTCTTCTCTCAATATTTGTGTTTTATTTCTGGCATTTGTTCTTTACGTGTGAACCTCAACAAAAACTTTTATATGGGAAAAAAAAAGATATTGTAAAGGGTCATTGTAGTATTAGAAAATATGACATACTTCAATAACAGTTTTTGACCCAAATGACCTAAGAAAGACTGTTGTAACTCACTTTAACCAGCACAGCAGTTACAAACACACAAACTCTTGTTCGGATTGGAAAACACAAACAAAGAGAGCGTGAGTTGGCTGTAAATTCGCCGATATGGGTAAGTGCCTAGAAGAAAGTGAGTTTAGGTGTGTGTTTCCACCTTTTGCTGGGGGTAGATAATAAATTAATAGAAATATACAGTATCTCACAGAAGTGAATACACCCCTCACATTTTTGTAAATATTTTATCATATCTTTTCATGTCACAACACTGAAGAAATGACACTTTGGTACAATGTAAAGTAGTGAGTGTAAAAAAAAAAAAGGGAAAAGATTGGCATTCAGTTTATAATAAATTTTATTAATTACCCATTGGCATCCAAAACACAAAACTAAACGATTAAAACCACATAAAGAGAGAATGAAAAAAGATGGCAATTGCTGGAGTAATTAGTCAGCCCTCAGTAAATACACTGAGTAGGGATGGGCTGGCGGATCGATGCGAACATGAGTTTGAATCGAACATTGGCAGTTCGACCGTTCGTCGAACAGCGAACATTTCCGCGTGTTCACCCACAATGCACCACGTTGGACCACAATACACTATTCCACTGGCCTGAAGCTTGTAATTGGCTACAGTCTTGCACCTGACCACAGGTCAGGTGCAAGACTATGCCAATCAGGGCTCAGAGTCCTGATTGGGCAAAATATGCCCAATCAAGGGCTCACAGAGCTAAGTCCCGTAGCACACTATATAAGGCTTCCCCGCAGCCCCAGCGTGTGTTTGTTGCAGGAGTGAATCAGAGAGGAGAGGAGATTGTTGCATATCAGGGTGATATCAGGGTGCATCACTGAGTTATATCAGATTTCTGGGAATTTGAATCTGTGTGTTGGCACTGCCAGCTACTGCCAGCTATCAGGGTGTATCACTGACTTATACTGGGAATTTGAACCTGTGTGTTGGCACTGCCAGGCTAACAGGGTGCATCACTGATTTATACCAGAGTTCTGGGAATTTTAATCTGTGTGTTGGCACTGCCAGGCTATCAGGGTGTATCACTGATTTATACCAGAGTTCTGGGAATTTTAATCTGTGTCTTGGCACTGCCAGCTATCAAGGACAGGGTGTATCACTGAGTTATAGCAGAGTTCTGAATATCTTTAATCTAGATAACACAGTTGAATCAGAGTTCTGCATATCTCCAATCTTTATACCAGAGTTGAATCAGAGTTCTGCATATCTCCAATCTTTATAACAGAGTTGAATCAGAGTTCTGTATATCTTTAATCTATATATCACTCACCTTGTCAGAAAGACAAAAAAGGACAGGCAGATGCCCCCAGACACAGATAAGAGGGCAATCAGCCTCTGTGTCGGAAGGCTCTGCCCTGGTCGTCGTGGACGTGGTGCATCCTCTGCAGTGGCACGCTTGTCCTTTCTAACTGGTGCTGGCCGTCTTGAGCAGCAGCAACATACAGAGGATTTGCAGGATTGGCTAACCAGGCCATCCTCATCCTCTGAGTCCTCTGCCAGCCAGGCTTGTAGTGGTTTACAGACCACCTCAGCTGCCAAAACATCTAATTCAGCCTCCATGTCCACAGCTATCCTGCCATAGCCTCACCATCATACACGGAGGAGTCAGCTGAATTGTTTGACGAGAGTGACATGCTGCTTGAGGATACGCAGCAACTCCAGTGCTCTGATTCAAACTCTGAGGTTGAGGAAGGGAGTAAAATCAGCCTAGAGGGAGGGGATGCCAGTGACACACAAAGAACTGGCACTCCTGTTCCCCCAGCCGCTGCAGCATACTGCCAAGTTGGTTTCAGTGACAAGGAGATAGGGGGTGATGATGATGATGATGATGAGGAGTAGGAGGCACAACAAAAACGAGGCACAACTTCTTCTATGAGCAACCGTAGCCAGTCCAAGGTATCAGATGTCAGAGCTGCTCAGGTGCAGAGCGCTGTTGTCTCAAAGCACACATCCAGGAACTCTGCTGTCTGGGAGTTCTTCACGACATGTGCAGCAGACTGCAGCATTGCTATTTGTAAGCTATGTCTGAAGAGGATCAAGCGTGGGAGAAACATCAGCCGCTTGGGTACCACATGCTTGAAGTGACATCTGACCACCTGTCATGCATCCCGTTGGCACAACACTTCCCATCAGTCGTCATCTGTCTCTACCCCATTATATGTCCTGCCATGTCTTTGTCTACAACCTCCACTGACAGGGATGATGCTACAGTAATGGGTGTACCAGGTCCTTCCTCAGAATATGATAGCATCCCATCAGCTGCAGATTTACGCAGTCAGATTTTGTTGCCCCAGCTGCTGCAGCGTAAGAAAAAATATAGTCCCAACCATCCCCTTGCACAGCGTCTAAATGCCAGCTTGGCAAAATTACTTGCATTACAGCTGCTGCCTTTCCAGCTGGTGGACTCTGCCTCCTTGCGTGAATTTGCCGAATGTGCTGTACCACAGTGGCAGGTTCCAAACCGCCAGTTCTTTTCACGGAAGGCCATTCCAGCACGTAGAAGACAATGCTATCGAGTCATTGGGAAAGGCAGTCAGCAGCAAGGTACACATTACTTTAGACACGTGGTCCAGCAAGCATGGACAGGGCCGTTACATTTCCTTCACAGCACACTAGGTAACTCTGCTTGCAGCTGAGAGGGATCCAGGACGGGGCTCTGTGCTGGAGCTTGTTCATCCACCACGCCTCCAAAAAGCTGCTTATATGAGGTCTGTCTGCTCCACCACCTCTTCCTCCTCCTTCTCTGTCTCTGGTGAAGTGGCAGTTAAACTGACGCATGGCAGGGGCTACGCAATGACTCAAGCAAAAAGATGCCATACTGTGCTCGAGCTGGTTTGTTTAGGGGACAGGAGCCACACCGGGCCAGAAATTCTGTCAGCTCTGCAGGGGCAGGCGCAGAGATGGTTAACACCACGCCAGTTTGAGCTGGGAATGGTCGTCAACCTTCTTGCCTTCAAACAATTATCCTCAATCTGGAGAGATGGAATGGCAAAAAAGTGCAATAACAATGTAATGACTAAAGATGAGAATCAGGGTAAAATAATCAAAATCTCCAGATCGAGGATAATAGTTTGAAGGCAAAAACAGAGGAACTCTTCTACCCCCTTTTCTTTCCCTATCTGGATGTCAATACAGAGCTGGAGATAGAAGCTGAGAGACGCAGTAGGAGAGAGGGGTAAGGTACTCAACTAAGAAGTACCATTCGCTTTTAAGCCGAGCCTGAGATAATCGAGGCTCCAGCATCGGTGAGTTGGACTGAAAGCTGAAATTTACATTGATTATATGTAATGTGTTACGCTATGGGAGCACTGTCTCTCTATATGTATTTTATTTGAGGATAATTGGAAGACGCTAAAGAAGGGGAACGCCACCCTGTATTTGGTGTGAGGCACTTCAAGCTAGAGCCGGGACCAATTAGGCTCTACAGTCTACAGTCAGAGTGGTTTTCGCATATGCACTCACCATATTGAATACAACAGCCTGCACTATTGTTTTTTTCTTTCTCTCTTTCCCTCTGTAAATATAATGAAATTCGCCAACTGAGGAGAGGAGTTGCAACTTGGGACATCTCACTTCAAAGTGCGACTTACAGTTGTGTTCAAAATTATTCAACCTCCACTGAAATTGAGTGTTTTGGCCAGTTTGACATTGATTTTGATCATTCAGTCATCTTGCTTACAATTAAATCAAAGCGGCACGTGTAGGTCAGACAAATATAACATAACATTTATAATGAAATAACCACAAATGTCTTTTCTGTGCTCACATCATTATCAGTTTTATTCAAACCCCAAGTGACATTCAATCTTAGTACTTAGTACAACATCCTTTTACAGTTATAACAGCTTTTAAACGTGAAGCATAGCTTGACACAAGTGTCTTGCAGCGATCTACGGGTATCTTCGCCCATTCGTCATGGGCAAAAGCCTCCAGTTCAGTCACATTCTTAGGCTTGCGCACTGCAACTACTTTCTTTAAGTCCCACCAGAGGTTCTCAATCGGATTTAAGTCAGGTGACTGCGATGGCCACTCCAAAATGTTCCAGCCTTTAATCTGCAACCATGCTCTAGTGGACTTGGAGGTATGCTT
The DNA here is from genome assembly GCA_009667805.1 of Leptobrachium leishanense. NCBI lineage: Eukaryota > Metazoa > Chordata > Amphibia > Anura > Megophryidae > Leptobrachium > Leptobrachium leishanense. Next base: position 264,998,838 of record CM019066.1, on the reverse strand, counting down.
GGGATCATTGTCCTGTTGAAAGGTCCAACGTCTCCCAAGCCTCAGGTTTGTGACGGACTGCATCACATTGTCATCCAATATCTCCTGGTACTGAAGAGAATTCATGGTACCTTGCACACGCTGAAGCTTCCCTGTACCTGCAGAAGCAAAACAGCCCCAAAGCATGATTGACCCCCCGCCATGCTTCACAGTAGGCAAGGTGTTCTTTTCTTCATAGGCCTTGTTCTTCCTCCTCCAAATATAGCGTTGATCCATGGGCCCAAACAGTTCTAATTTTGTTTCATCAGTCCACAGAACACTATCCCAAACTTCTGTGGTTTGTCCACATGACTTTTGGCATACTGCAGTCGACTCTTCTTATTCTTTGGAGACAGCAAGGGGGTGCGCCTGGGAGTTCTAGCATGGAGACTTCATTACGCAGTGTGCGCCGTATTGTCTGAGCTGAAACTTCAGTACCCACATCTGACAAATCTTTTCTCAGTTCCTCAGCAGTCACACGGGGACTTTTCTCCACTCTACGCTTCAGGTAGCGCACAGCAGTCGAAGTCAGCATCTTCTTTCTGCCACGACCAGGTAGCGTTTCAACAGTGCCCTTTGCCTTGAATTTGCGAATGATGCTTCCTATGGTCTCTCTTGGAATGTTTAACATCTTTGCAATCTTCTTATAGCCATTGCCCTTCCTGTGAAGAGTAATCACCTCTTCTCTTGTCTTCCTGGACCATTCTCTTGACTTCACCATGTTTGTAACCACACCAGTAAATGTCTAGAAGGAGCTGAGTATCACAGTCATTTTAAAGCTGCCTAATTGGTGCTTATTATGCTTTATTGCTGCTCCGTGACATCCACACGTGTTTTCAATACCTGATTGAAAACACTTGAATGAACCTCTGTTCTTCAGAGTGGTAGTCTTTAAGGGGTTGAATAATTGTGTCAATGAAGAATTCACAAAATAAACATTTACTACTGTATTACAAAACCAATTGATGTCATTTTAGTTGCATATGGTTCTTTAAAAAGTCCTTGTAGGATTTCATTCTGAATACAATTACAAATGTACACTAAATTCCCTAAAACCCTTTACAGCATTGGGGGTTGAATAATTTTGAACACAACTGTACATGCTGTACAGTGACTTGTGTCCACGGATCTGGTTTTACTCATATTTTGGAATTTTTTCACGTGCACTTTCTGTGGTTTTAGGAGATCTTGAGACGAACATTTAAACTAACAAGAGGACATTTTTATGACTTTCTGTGATATCACATCAACACTTTTTGTGTATGCACTTTACAAATAGGAAATGTTTATGAGCACATGCACTTTATATGCATTTGACGTGGTTTTTATTATACACCTTTGCATTATAAGAACAGAATTATACGCATGATATAAGAGTATATCACTGTCCTTTTGATACGTGTTTGCGATTTTTGCACATAATTTTGCTATTTGCACTAGATTTTGGTATCTGCTGATCCACTTAAGTATATTTTCCTCCCACTGAACGATCAATATATCTATTTTTAATTTAGGCCATATTTCCAGTACTAATGGCCATATAGATATACGTCTATTAAAATCCTTCAAAATTAGAAAGCACTTACTGCGCCACAAGGAACCCTCTCAAGTTCTACATATCACATTTGCACATTTGTGTTGAGATTTATGTGCAACACCTTCTAGGTAGCGACCCCAGAATTTATATACTAATAACGAAGCGCCTCCACAGATACCCACTTTTGTAACACAGCTATTAATGTCTAACCTGCTGGCAACAAAAGTGAGTACACCCCTAAGTGAAAATGTCCAAATTGGGCCCAATTAGCCATTTTTGCTCCCCGGTGTCATGTGACTCATTAGTGTTACAAGGTCTCAGTGTGAATGCGGAGCAGGTGTGTTAAATTTGGTGTTATCACTCTCTCATATTGGTCACTGGAAGTTCAACATGGCACCTTATGGCAAAGAACTCTCCGAGGATCTGAAAAAAAAGAATTGTTGCTCTACATAAAGATGGCCTAGGCTATAAGAAGATTGACAAGACCCTGAAACTGAGCTGCAGCACGATAGCCAAGACCATACGGCGGTTTAACAGGACAGGTTCCACTTGGAACAGGCCTCGCCATGGTTGACCAAAGAAGTTGAGTGCATTGTAAAGAAGTGAGTGTACAGCCTTGTGTAACAGTGTAAATTTGTTGTCCTCTCAAAATAACTGTGTCATTTCTTCAGTGTTGTCACATGAAAAGATATAATAAAATATTTACAAAAACGTGAGGAGTGTATGCACTTCTGTGAGATACCTTATATAAAAAAAATATACTTCTGTATCGTGTCAATTTTTGCACCTTATAAAAGGTCCACTTATGTTTCTTAAGGAGACAATGTATCTCAAAAAATAAATAAAACATACTGTAAGACACAGACACACAGGGTTATTCAAAGAACTCCAAATTGGGGCCGAAAGGTAACCGAACGCTGAAAATCAGCGTTCGGTTACCTTTCTTGGCCATTCGGCTATCCAGAGAGCAAGCAATTCACCAAATCCTGGCGAATTGCCTGCATATACGGTGTCTGTTCGTTGCCTGTTCAAGGACAGTGAAATCCCCATAGAGAAGCAATGCTTCATCTATTCAGAGAACACAAACCAGCAGTGAAAAGTTGCCGAATTGCCCTGCTATTCGGTGGTTTAATTCAACAGGTTTATTCAGGCGAATCCCATAGGTTTCAATGTTAAAAATATTCCCGTTTTAATCCAATATCTAATAAACCGTTTATTATAATATTCTGCAGTAAAAAGTTTCTTTATTTTTAGATTTTTTGGGATCTTTCAGGCATTTTTTTGCGAATTTCTTTTTCTGTTTTTTTTTAATTGTTTTTTCTTTTATCTGTAACAGCCCTTTTTATTATCATTCATTGGATCTTATATGTAAATTTCAGACATTTTCGTTCTGTAGTTTCTTTGCAAACAGTGTTTCACTTTTCACACATTCAAGCGTACTTTTTTTTTCACTCCATTCGTCTGCGGTGTCGGCTTTTTCCAGCGACTGCTCTGCGCTCTGATCGGCTCCACCTCGGTTTTCTCCGGCGTGTTCGGCGGGGTTAATCCAGATGTTTTTGGGGGTTTCGGTGAGCATTCGCCGGTTTTGCGGTGAGTGTTCATCGGGTTTGCGGCGGCTTTTCCCTGCACTACGACGGCCCTGTGGTGCTTGCTGAATACACCGCAGGGTCGCCAATATGAGATCGCCAAATTGCACTGAATTGAAGAGAACGAAAAGTCACCGAACGTGCGGTGACTTTTCGATTCTTCTTTGAATAACCCTGACAGTCACAAAAGTAGAGCTGCTAAAGGTCTAATCATTCTAAAAAGCCTCTGGGTTGAATCATTGTGATCATAGGATCTGTAGTCAATGTGCAGTAGTCAATAGCTTTATTGCATAGCAAATATATTAAAGACCTATAAAAGTAGGGATGCTTAGCCAGTGTAAGGATGGTAAAAAGATGCCTTCAGGGTCTAGCGCAAAAAAAAGTCTGTCTGTACCAGCAGGTAAAATGTCCCATAAAAGGCCAATGACTTCCACAGTGCTTTGTCAAACTGGCAGTACTGATCAGTAGTGATCAACCTCTGTTTGGCAGATGGACAGAGAGTGGTGAGTGCCAAGAAGCAACCCCCTAAAATCCTGATCCTGAACCTACTCCTAACGACTTGCAGGTCTGTTGAAAGAAAGGTGAAACTCAGGAGAATGATTGGAGATGTGAAACTTCTAGGTCAAAATAGCCAATCTGGAAAAATCCTCCCATTTATCTCACTTTCCAAATCAGCAATTTGGCCTAGATTGTTCTCTTCTCCTACCGATTCTCCTGAGTTTCACCTTTCTTCGAAAAGACCTGTTGGACTTTACGGATGTACCTTACTTAAGTGGGACGTGTCTATTTTCCATTAACCCATCCCTTTAACAACAGTATCAGTGAAAACATATAAAGGAACTTGAAGTAATTTGCTGGATATATTTTTAGTTTTTCCCCCTAGGCCAACTCATTTCTCCGTTAAAAACTAGCATCAACAAGTAAACAAATAATCTCAGGCTTGTTGAGTACTTACGCTGTCAAGATAAAATGCATTTCATATTTATGTATAGTATATAATCCATAATGCTGAGCCTTCCTTCTACTTGTTATGTTTGCCAAGTAAGACAAGAATAATTTCCTTAACGCTATGATTACTAATAGCATTTTCGACGCTGGTATAAATTAGATATTTATAACATCAACATTTCTGTGCTGCCAGAAAAGTAATTTCCCGTCTTATCTATGCATGCTGTAATTTCCATCTAAATATTTTCAATGTTCGCACTGAATGCGCAATCTGTTTGCTAATTAGTTTTTTTCTTCTTTTCTTTACAGTTGCTCTTAATAATCTTTTTTTTTTAAAAGTAGACATACACTGTATGGAAGTTAAACAATAAAAGTTTATCAAAAACAAGTGTCATCTGTGTTGTGTATCCTATGTATCTACAGTAATCAAAAAACCACTAAGGGCCCCATCACCTCCTCAATGCTAGCACTAGCGCTCACATAAATGAGCATCAGCGCTAGGTTAATTGAGGCGATAGTATGCCACACAGATCACTTCCCGATTGCAGTGTCACGATCTTGGTGTAGGGGGTGAGGTTATGAACCCACTCTACAGTTGACACACGAGTGGAGACACGTAAATAAGGTACAATGCGGATTTATTGGTATCAAAGGTAAACAGAAATGTGACTGAAGATATGGAAGCATGGTGAGGGACAAGACAGGAAAAGGACTAGGGAAAGAGGCAGGAAGAAACTAGACACAGAAATGAAGATGCCAGGACTTACAGGAGACACAAGACAGCAGACTGGCAGGACAGGAAGAGGGCTGAGTACTTGGAGGGACCAAAGCAGGAGACTAGAGATGCAGGTACACTTGTAGATACAGGACACAAGCGGTAGGCAGAAAGCGTAGTCAACACCCATAGCAAAGGGTCGTGGCAGACGGCCGGCAGAAAGAGTAGCCAATATCCATAGCAGAAGGTCTGTACACAGGGGAATCCAAACAGAAAGGCAGGAGCACAGGTAGGGAGCAGGGTTCACAAAGTAAGACAAATGGAGAAGCATTGCACTATGGGAACTCCACCCTTATGAAGGGGAACACAGGGCCTATTAGTGGAAGCACTTGAATCTTTAACAGAGAGCCAGAACAGGCCTGAGAGAAACTGGGCGTTGCAGGAAAGGTGCTGCTAAGGTGGTCAGCATGGAGCAGCTGTGGTTTGGGCCATCCTGCAGCGTGAGCCATGACATACAGCTTCTTTACAGTAATACAGGATAACAGGAGTGAGATCTCATGGAGAATTACTCATCTCCACATGGAGGCATACGAATCTTGTATTTAATAGGTATGTAAAATGGGAATTACATATTAATTTTCCTTTTTCCTTGTATTACAATGCAAAATCTGGTTTACACATTTTTGGTAGTGTTAAATATGTATAATGTATTGAAAAACACAGGAACTGCACAAAAAGAGGAAATAAATTTTAAAAAAAAAGGTATATGGATTCCATTTTAAGGAAAAGGAATGACCTCCAGGCAGAGATGTCCCTTTAATCATGTGGTTTTATGTGGGTTTTTGTCATCATAATAACATTATTAGTGCAGATTACATTCACTTTTTGGCCATTTAAAGAAAATGCTTAAAGAGTTGAAACCACCACATCTAATAGTGTCATTAAACAAATAACATTAGTGTAATAAAAAAAATCTGCGTGACAACACTAAAACAATAATCAGAAATATAAATGGAACATTTCCTGCTCAGCAGTTTGTACTGGTGTTTTATGGCAGCATATTTAATGTATCAAAGCCATAATGAAAATGGTTTCTATGTTGGAAGTTCGGTATAAATTCCTAAGCTATAAAATATGCATTACATTTGCAGGTATCAATTGAGCCTGCATTAGAGGGAGATAACTTACGTCCCCTGTGATTCCTGGCTTACAGATGAAAGAGAAGTTGCTCCGGCCACTGGGGTTGGAGTGCGCTCAGAAAGTAAAATTGTCTGAAGAAAAGAAAAAAAAAAAAGAGAATCTATTAAAGAACCTATTATGTCCAACCAACACCTATACGTGGAGATAATATTGTGAAAATTATGACTATTCCAATAATTTGTAAACAGATGGAATAATAGTTACTAGGAAATTTAGCAGAGTTTTTCATTTTCCAAACAATGAAACAGAGTTTAGTTTTGAATTTTTTTTATGTATCTTCTATTATTTCACTTGTCCTTCTATGATCTCCGTCCAACTGCTGACTTTCCGACCATTATATGAGATGGAACCACAAGAAGGAGGCAGCATACCTAGCTATGTGGGAATAAATATACAGGGTAATTCAAAGAGATTTGAAAAGTCACCGCACGTTCGATGACTTTTCGTTCTCTTCAATTCGGTTCCTTTTGCCGATCCCATTTCGGTGACCCTGCGGTGTATTCAGAAAACACCACAGGGCCCCCGAATTGCAGGGAAAAGCTGCCGCAAATCTGACGAAGACTAACCGCAAAACCCGGCGAATGCACGCCGAAAACCTGCAAAAACATCTGGATTAACCCATCGAAGACGCCGGAAAAACCCGAGCACGAGCCGATCACACGCAGCGCAGCTGCCAGAAAAGCTGACACGGCAGACAGAGCGAAGTGAATAAATTAGGAAAACAGTTTGCATGAATGATTGAAAAGTAAAACGCTGTTTGCAAAGAAACTACTGAGTGAAAATGTCTGAAATTTACATATGAGGTCCAGGGAATGATAATAAAAAGGGCTGTTACAGAAAAAATAAGTAAACTTAAAAAAAAAAAAAAAAATCGGACTATTAAAAAAAAAAAAAAAATCCAGAAAAATGCCTAAAATATCCTAAAAAATCTATAAATAAAGAGACTCTTTACTGCAGAATTTTATAATTAACGGTTTATTAGATATTGAATTAAAACGGGAATATTTTTAACATTGAAGCCTATGGGATTCTCCTGAATAAACTTGCCGAATTAAACCACCGAATGGCAGGGCATTTCGGGAACCTTTCACTGCTGGTTTGTGTTCTCTGAATAGCCGAAGAAGTGCTTTTTCATGGGGATTTCACTGCCCTCGAACAGGCACTGAACAGGCACCGTATGTGCAGGCAATTCGCCAGGATTTGGCGAATTGCCTGCTCTCTGGATAGCCGAATGGCCAGGAAAGGTAACCGAACGCGGATTTTCAGCATTCGGTTACCTTTCTCAAGCAATTCGGATCTCTTTGGATAACTCTGAAAGTCCTTGCAAAGCAACTTCCATAAAAGTCCTAGACTCCATAATATATGTTTTTTCGTCATGTATGCTTCATATTGCTGCTCCTATTGATTAAATACAATGTAAGGGTAATTGAAATTAAACACATATTTTGTGCAGTGTGACTTAAAGGGAAACCTTAACCATCAAAAAAATACATTTACTGGTTTAAGTATCCATAAAACCAGGACACAAAGTGGAGATTGAAATATCACCAAGAAGACAGTCAACTGAAGAGCGTTGGGTGTCATATTATGGGTCGTACATGGAGGGCAAATCCAGAGAGTTTTGCGTGACTCGAGCTGGAATACTGTTAAAACTCCTTCCATAACTCCAGGCCTTATAACTTTACCATTTGTGGTTGGGGCATCTAGTTAAGTAAGTAAGTCTGTGAAGTACACCATGACAAACGGAACAGAAGGCCTCGAAGTTAGGAAAAAAGGCCAAAAGAAGCAACTGTGAATAGAAGGCACATAAACCTAAGGAATCCCCCACCCTCAACCACATGTACAATATTGTGGCTATAGCTGCAAACGTAACAAGCGATATAGTGGACTGTACCGGCGAGAGTAGCATGGGACATATCTGAAATTGGCACATGCTACATCATGGGCCATATGTATGAGCATGCTGATCCTGTGAGCGTAACATACCGTGAACTGGAATAGTGTTATGACACATCCCACAACTCCCGGTCCTGTGACCACACACACATACATACATACATATACAGTTGTGTTCAAAATTATTCAACCCCCACTGAAATTGAGTGTTTTGGCCAGTTTGACATTGATTTTGATCATTCAGTCATCTTGCTTACAATTAAATCAAAGAGGTACGTGTAGGTCAGACAAATATAACATAACATTTATAATGAAATAACCACAAACGTCTTTTCTGTGCTCACATCATTATCAGTTTTATTCAACCCCCAAGTGACATTCAATCTTAGTACTTAGTACAACATCCTTTTACAGTTATAACAGCTTTTAAACGTGAAGCATAGCTTGACACAAGTGTCTTGCAGCGATCTACGGGTATCTTCGCCCATTCGTCATGGGCAAAAGCCTCCAGTTCAGTCACATTCTTAGGCTTGCGCACTGCAACTGCTTTCTTTAAGTCCCACCAGAGGTTCTCAATCGGATTTAAGTCAGGTGACTGCGATGGCCACTCCAAAATGTTCCAGCCTTTAATCTGCAACCATGCTCTAGTGGACTTGGAGGTATGCTTGGGATCATTGTCCTGTTGAAAGGTCCAACGTCTCCCAAGCCTCAGGTTTGTGACGGACTGCATCACATTGTCATCCAATATCTCCTGGTACTGAAGAGAATTCATGGTACCTTGCACACGCTGAAGCTTCCCTGTACCTGCAGAAGCAAAACAGCCCCAAAGCATGATTGACCCCCCGCCATGCTTCACAGTAGGCAAGGTGTTCTTTTCTTCATAGGCCTTGTTCTTCCTCCTCCAAACATAGCGTTGATCCATGGGCCCAAACAGTTCTAATTTTGTTTCATCAGTCCACAGAACACTATCCCAAAACTTCTGTGGTTTGTCCACATGACTTTTGGCATACTGCAGTCGACTCTTCTTATTCTTTGGAGACAGCAAGGGGGTGCGCCTGGGAGTTCTGGCATGGAGGCCTTCATTACGCAGTGTGCGCCGTATTGTCTGAGCTGAAACTTCAGTACCCACACCTGACAAATCTTTTCTCAGTTCCTCAGGAGTCACACGGGGACTTTTCTCCACTCTACGCTTCAGGTAGCGCACAGCAGTCAAAGTCAGCATCTTCTTTCTGCCACGACCAGGTAGCGTTTCAACAGTGCCCTTTGCCTTGAATTTGCGAATGATGCTTCCTATGGTCTCTCTTGGTATGTTTAACATCTTTGCAATCTTCTTATAGCCATTGCCCTTCCTGTGAAGAGTAATCACCTCTTCTCTTGTCTTCCTGGACCATTCTCTTGACTTCACCATGTTTGTAACCACACCAGTAAATGTCTAGAAGGAGCTGAGTATCACAGTCATTTTAAAGCTGCCTAATTGGTGCTTATTATGCTTTATTGCTGCTCCGTGACATCCACAGGTGTTTTCAATACCTGATTGAAAACACTTGAATGAACCTCTGTTCTTCAGAGTGGTAGTCTTTAAGGGGTTGAATAATTGTGTCAATGAAGAATTCACAAAAGAAACATTTACTACTGTATTACAAAACCAATTGATGTCATTTTAGTTGCATATGGTTCTTTAAAAAGTCCTTGTAGGATTTCATTCTGAATACAATTACAAATGTACACTAAATTCCCTAAAACCCTTTACAGCATTGGGGGTTGAATAATTTTGAACACAACTGTGTATATATATATATGGTGTGGTTACAAACATGGTGAAGTCAAGAGAATGGTCCAGGAAGACAAGAGAAGAGGTGATTACTCTTCACAGGAAGGGCAATGGCTATAAGAAGATTGCAAAGATGTTAAACATACCAAGAGAGACCATAGGAAGCATCATTCGCAAATTCAAGGCAAAGGGCACTGTTGAAACGCTACCTGGTCGTGGCAGAAAGAAGATGCTGACTTCGACTGCTCTGCACTACCTGAAGCGTAGAGTGGAGAAAAGTCCCCGTGTGACTGCTGAGGAACTGAGAAAAGATTTGTCAGATGTGGGTACTGAAGTTTAAGCTCAGACAATACGGCGCACAATGCGTAATGAAAGCCTCCATGCCAGAACTCCCAGGCGCACCCCCTTGCTGTCTCCAAAGAATAAGAAGAGTCGACTGCAGTATGCCAAAAGTCATGTGGACAAACCACAGAAGTTTTGGGATAGTGTTCTGTGGACTGATGAAACAAAATTAGAACTGTTTGGGCCCATGGATCAACGCTATGTTTGGAGGAGGAAGAACAAGGCCTATGAAGAAAAGAACACCTTGCCTACTGTGAAGCATGGCGGGGGGTCAATCATGCTTTGGGGCTGTTTTGCTTCTGCAGGTACAGGGAAGCTTCAGCGTGTGCAAGGTACCATGAATTCTCTTCAGTACCAGGAGATATTGGATGACAATGTGATGCAGTCCGTCACAAACCTGAGGCTTGGGAGACGTTGGACCTTTCAACAGGACAATGATCCCAAGCATACCTCCAAGTCCACTAGAGCATGGTTGCAGATTAAAGGCTGGAACATTTTGGAGTGGCCATCGCAGTCACCTGACTTAAATCCGATTGAGAACCTCTGGTGGGACTTAAAGAAAGCAGTTGCAGTGCGCAAGCCTAAGAATGTGACTGAACTGGAGGCTTTTGCCCATGAAGAATGGGCGAAGATACCCGTAGATCGCTGCAAGACACTTGTGTCAAGCTATGCTTCACGTTTAAAAGCAGTTATAACTGTAAAAGGATGTTGTACTAAGTACTAAGATTGAATGTCACTTGGGGGTTGAATAAAACTGATAATGATGTGAGCACAGAAAAGACATTTGTGGTTATTTCATTATAAATGTTATGTTATATATGTCTGACCTACACGTGCCTCTTTGATTTAATTGTAAGCAAGATGACTGAATGATCAAAATCAATGTCAAACTGGCCAAAACACTCAATTTCAGTGGGGGTTGAATAATTTTGAACACAACTGTATATATATAAAATATAAAACCATATACACTGCTCAAAAAAATAAAGGGAACACAAACATAAGACATCCTAGATCTGAATGAATGAAATATTCTTATTAAATACTGTGGTCATTACATAGTTAAATGTGCTGACAACAAAATCACACAAACATTATCAATGGAAATCAAATTGAGCAACCCATGGAGGTCTGGATTTGGAGTTACACTCAAAATTAAAGTGGAAAACAACACTACAGGCTAATCCAACTTTGATGTAATGTCAAACAAGTCAAAATGAGGCTCAGTAGTGTGTGTGGCCTCCACGTGCCTGTATGACCTCCCTACAACGCCTGGGCATGCTCCTGATGAGGTGGCGGATGGTCTCCTGAGGAATCTCGTCCCACACCTGGACTAAAGCATCCCCAACTCCTGGACAGGCTGTGGTGCAACGTGGCATTGGTGGATGGAGCGAGACATGATGTCCCAGATGTGCTCAATTGGATTCAGGTCTGGGGAACGGGCGGGCCAGTCCACAGCATCAATGCCTTCGTCTTGCAGGAACTGCTGACACACTCCAGCCACATGAGGTCTAGCATTGTCTTGCATTAGGAGGAACCCAGGGCCAACCGCACCAGCATATGGTCTCACAAGGGGTCTGAGGATCTCATCTCGGTACCTAATGGCAGTCAGGCTACCTCTGACGAGCACATGGAGGGCTGTGCGGCCCCCTAAAGAAATGCCACCCCACACCATTACTGATCCACTGCCAAACCGGTCATGCTGGACGATGTTGCAGGCAGCAGAACGTTCTCCACGGCTTCTCCAGACCCTGTCACGTGCTCAGTGTGAACCTGCTTTCATCTGTGAAGAGCACAGGGCGCCAGTGGCGAAGCTGCCAATCTTGGTGTTCTCTGGCAAATGCCAAACGTCCTGCACGGTGTTGGGCTGTAAGCACAACCCCCACCTGTGGACGTTGGGCCCTCATACCACCTTCATGGAGTCTGTTTCTGACTGTTTGAGCAGCCACATGCACATTTGTGGCCCGCTGGAGGTCATTTTGCAGGGCTCTGGTAGTGCTCCTCCTGTCCCTCCTTGCACAAAGGCGGAGGTAGCGGTCCTGCGCTGGGTTGTTGCCCTCCTACGGCCTCCTCCACGTCTCCTGATGTACTGGCCTGTCTCCTGGTAGCACCTCCATGCTCTGGACACTACGCTGACAGACACAGCAAACCTTCTTGCCACAGCACGCATTGATGTGCCATCCTGGATGAGCTGCACTACCTGAGCCACTTGTGTGGGTTGTAGACTCTGTCTCATGCTACCACTAGAGTGACAGCACCGCCAGCATTCAAAAGTGACCAAACCATCAGCCAGAAGGAATAGGAACTGAGAAGTGGTCTGTGATCACCACCTGCAGAACCACTCCTTTATTGGGGATGTCTTGCTACCTGCCTATGCTTCCCACTTTTTGTCTATTTCATCTGCACAACAGCATGTGGACTTGATTGTCAATCAGTGTTGCTACCTAAGTGGACAGTTTGATTTCACAGACGTGTGATTGACTTGGAGTTACATTGTGTTGTTTAAGTGTTCCCTTTATTTTTTTGAGCAGTGTATATTAAGGTTTGCATGGGTCATGCTACAGGTACCTACTAGGGATGCACCGATATCACTTTTTTAAGACCGAGTACCAATACTTTTTAAAAGTACTCATCGATTCCGAGTACCGATACTTTTATTTTATGTCACATGACCGCTTTCTAATAAGAACAGACCGCATATAAAAATGCCCCCAGCTCAAATGGATATGCCCCCAGCTCACGTGGATATTGCCCCCAGCCTCACGTGGATATTGCCCCAGCCTCACGTGGATATTGCCCCCAGCCTCACGTGGATATTGCCCCCAGCCTCACGTGGATATTGCCCCCAGCCTCACGTGGATATTGCCCCCAGCCTACCGTGGATATTGCCCCAGCTCTTGTGGATATTGCCCCAGCTCATGTGGATACTGCCCCAGCTCTTAAGGATATTGCCCCAGCTCTTAAGGATATTGCCCCAGCTCTTGTGGATATTGCCCCAGCTCATATGGAAATGCCCCCCAGCGCTCACCTATATGCTGGGAAAGCCAGCGTTCCCTTCCGGCGGCAGCGATACTCACCCATTCTGAGGTCCAGTCGCGCTGCTGTGGCGCGATCACATGGCCGCCGGCGCTTCTGTGACGCTGCCTCCAGCCGAAAGGCAGCGTCACAGAAGCGTCCAGAGGCCGCCGGAAGGGAACGCTGGCCGCGTGCTTTTCATGCACGCGGCCAGCTTCCCCAGCCCCGCGGATACCGGCAAGCCGGCCCAGCGCTGGCTTCCGGTATGGGTGTATCGGGCCGTTTGCACGAGTACCAAGTACTCGTGCAAACGGCAGTATCGGCACCGATACCATGCATCCCTAGTACCTACAAGCACTTCATCTATTATGGATTGTTTTATTTTGTGTTTGAATGTAGCAAATATGGGATTTTCTGTAAACCAGATTGACGTGTGTAAAATAATTCTAAATAAATGTGTTTTATTAGGGATGTCATGCACTGTATCTTTCCAAACAAATGCATGTATTCCGGAAGGGCCATAATGCTTGAATTTTACTGGATTGCTTTTAAAAAAGGTGCACGTGATGGGCACTATCGCGTTGCCCTCACTAAAACCGGGATGCGAAAGGGAACAATTAGCACTCGTTAATTTCCCCTTTGTGTCCCAGTTTCCCCAGTAGATCGCAGGGCAGGCTCCGAGTCCGTCAGCCTGCCCCTTATCAATCACTAGGCTCGCGGATGCTGGGGCAGCGTTACAGCACCATCCCCAGAATCCCTTCATGGCGTCCATTGGACTCCATGGAGGATCATGCCGCCGGGTCACATGACTGGCAGGATCTTGCCTCTCGTGAGATCCTGCTGGTCGGCTTAGGAAGACAGGGGACTTCTTCCCCCAGTCTCCCTTTGCTCCCAGCGGGCAGAAGCAGAAGATCGTGCCACTGTTCTCGCCGCGGGAAGAGAGGGGAGTATGTGATCTTTGGGGGGTTTGAGCTGCAGGTAACGGATTCTGCAGCAGCACAATCCGTTACCTACACCTCTGAGCCGGTGGTAACTTTTTCGTTAGCGCCAGCTCTTAGTAACTAGCATCAGGACCAAGTGGTCCTAACTAGGGATGAGCTATTCGGGTTCGGACGGTTCTGAGTTCTACCCTAACTTTGGCAGTTCGAAAGTTAGCGAATTTCGAACTTTTTGGGCGTGTTCGGTTCGGGTTCGAAAAAAAAAGAAGACATTTTGAAAAAAGTATAAAAAATGCTTAAAAAAATACAAAAAAATCTAGAAATAAAGAGACTCTTTAGTGCAGAATATTATAAGCAACGGTTTATTAGATATTGAATTAAAAACTAATGTGTACGTGGAAAGATTATCAACTCTAAGGCTAGGGTCAGACTGAGGCAGTGCGAACGCGCGTGCAGCCGCACTTAATCACGGCCGTGCTAGCAGCAGATGCCGGGCAATGACGGCCAATATACGAAGTACGGTAGCACAAAAGTGCGGCCGCGCAACGCAAGCGGCAAACAAACGCATTTTTTCGAGAACGTGAAACCACTAGTACTGACGTACAGAGTGCGCTGCGTCCGCTAGCGGCGGGTGTGCGTGATTAGGAGACGTCAGACGCTGCTAATGTCCAGCCAACATAACGTCCAGACCCAAAAAGTGTTTTATTGATGATCCGTACAAAATCACGGATGGAACTGCGCATCGTATGACCGCTATTGCGTATTCCGTGAAAAAATACGTCCATTCGTTCGAACGCACTTTTTCACGGACAACGTGAAAAATGCGTTAGTCTGACCCTAGCCTAAATGACCTCTGTTCACAAACGGGCATAACACCAGGTGTTTTCAGTCTGGTAATCAATTTGATACATTGTACAATATAGTGAGGGGGTGGGGTGGTGCCTGTTTCTGATTGAGATTTGAGAATTAATTTCCCTCCTAAAACATCCTAATATGCTGCATTTAACCCTTTCGCTGCTGAGGCTTTTCACCTCTGTGCTGAGGTCATTTTTACCGCTTTCGCTCATCATGTTTAACCGCGTTTTGTAGCCATATTTTGATATGACCCAGACATATTTATATCGTTCTTTCCGGCAGACTTGTCAGATTCATAATATGTCATTATTATATGTATACGTTATGTCATGTCTGATTATTATAACAAAAAATGCAATAAAATAGAATTTTCAATAATTTATTATATGTAAAGTGGTTTTTTTTCACATTTTAACATGCGATCGTTTGCGGTTATATTTTGTATGGGGTGCGCTTGTTAAAAAAATTTGAAATGGGGTCTTGTTACATTTTTTTTTGGGGGAAATTTTGCTTTTTTTAACAAACGCACCGCATACAAAAATCGTTAGTGCAGCATTATTGTTCACATTATAATTGAAATGGGAACAATATTGCTGCATTAACAAAACAAAAACAAACAAAAAACTTTTTTTTTTTTTTTTTAGAATTTTTTTTAAAATATTTTTATTTTTTTATTTTTATTAAAACATTTTTCATGCTCATGTTTAGTATCCTTGGAAAGGCCATGCTCTGGCCGATCCAACGATATCAAACATTAACCCCTAGCTGCCACGGAGCGGGAGATAGGGGGTTCATTGGAACCCCCTATCTCCACCATTGGTGGCAGCTAGGGGTTAACTCCAGGACTGGCGTCATCGTGCTACGATGACGCCAGTCCTCAGGGGGAGTTCCTGGAGGCTTGGCCGACATCCAAGATGTCGGCCAGCTCCAGGAGAGGATCACGATCCAGCGCTTTTTAGCGCCGATTCGTGATCCGGCTCCCCAGGGGTTAATCACAGCCACCGTTTGGAAGGGCAGGCTGTGCCCTTCCAAACGGTGCCTGGTATAACCCTCTTCCCCCCGGCGATCGGGAGGGAGAGAGGTCCGAAGGACCTCCCCCCATCCCTTTCAGGCGCTTCCTCCGCACATGGGGGGGGGGCGCCTGAATTAGATGTCATCGCGCCGCCGCAATGACATCTAATTGCTCCGCCGGGGTCCCGGAGTGCTGGGCTGACATCCAAGATGTCAGCCCGCACCGGGGGGCGCAGCAATCCGCCGGAATCTGGCGGATTGCTGCCACCTGTGCATGGACGCGCTCAGCGCGTCCATAGCACAGGAGAACCACTTGGCTGGACGCGCTGAGCGCGTCCATAGCAGCCAAGTGGTTAACTGGTGTTTGAAAAAAATCTAAAGCAATGTTATTTTTCACCTCGGGATTAAACATTCACAGGGTTATTCAGAGAGCGGTGAAAAGCAGGAGAATAACTGGAGAAGTGAAAATTCTAGGTCAAAATAGCCAAACCAGAAAAATTCTCCCATTTAACTCACTTTCCAAATTGGCTATTTGGTCTAAATCACGCACACACGCCGCTAGTGGACGCAGCGCACTCTGTACGTCCGTACTAGCGGTTCTGCGTTCTCGAAAAAATGCGTTCATTTTCCACTTGCGTTGCGCAGCCGGACTTTCGTGCGACCGTACTTCGTATAGTGGCCGTCATTTGCTGCTAGTGCGGCCGTGATTAAGTGCGCCTAAACGCACGTTAAAAATTCGCTAGTCTGACCCTAGCCTAAATGGGAGAATTTTTCTGGTTTGGCTATTTTGACCTAGAATTTTCCATTCTCCAGTCATTCTCCTGCTCTTCACCGCTCTCTGAATAACCCTGACAGGGTTATTCAGAGAAAGGTGAGACTCAGGAGAATGACTGGAGAATGGAAAATTCTAGGTCAATATAGCCAAACCAGAAAAATTCTCCCATTTATCTCACTTTCCAAATCGGCTATTTGGTCTAGAATTTTCCATTCTCCAGTCATTCTCCTGCTTTTCACCGGCAAAAAATCAGTAAACTTTTTCTGCTTGTCCGAAAATGTCTCCTCTTTTCTTACAGACTGCCGCCCCAAGCAGTTGTTTATGGATAGATTAAAGGAAAAACATTTACAGTCATTATGAAATGTCATTATTTGTTTTTTTACATATTTCTATACATCCTAGAAATCCGCCACTTCACGGACAGGTTATGGGGACCTCCCTAGGCACGATATTTGAAGGAATTTTTCGTTTTTATTTTTAACCCTTATTTCATGGAAAACTCACTGTCCCTTTAAAAACATTTTTTTTTTTACTTTTTGTCCTTGTTTCCTGTCCCCCAGGGCACTACCCGGACCCCCATACACCTTTTATGGCAAATATGTAGCATATATGCCCTCTTGGAGGGCACTCTAAAAAAACGAATTTTCAGCCCCATTGACTTGCATGGGGGTTCGGGTTCGGACCCGAACAAATGGGAAATTCGGGTTCGGGCCCGAACCGAACTCGGGGGGTGTTCGGCTCATCCCTAGTCCTAACGCTAGTTACTCTGTGCTTTCACTTTGCGCTCTTCATGTTAGGTATAAGGAGCGCAAAGTACAGTAAACTCGCGTTACGAATGGCAAATTAACAAGCTCTTTTTAACCCGTTAGGAATTTGAAGGTGATCTGGCCGCAGCGCTATCACCTCTATTAAGATAGCGGTAATGCCGACGCTAGTGTTAGCTTGAAGGTGGTGATAAGAGTCCGCTGTGTTTCCTCTTTGCATAAGGTATATTTTGCCATTTGATTAGCACACAGAAGAACATTCACCCTTATTGTTCATAACTAGCAGGCTGCCAAGACACCAAAAGGAAAACAGTCATTCAGATTTCAGGAGGTTATCCCGAAAGGACTGGTGTTTGCAAAACTTGCAAACGCTGGCAAAATCGCCATTATTGCAATGGAGACAAGCGCTCATGTTTCAATAAAGATAAATCTGAACTGCAGCAAGAGAGGATTCACTGTGAAGTTTCCCCTGCCATTGTTTGGACTCTTCTCTTGTGAAATGTTGAGGTTTGTTGCTACCGCCACAGCAGCGATTTTTGATGGCGTTTGCCAATTCGGCAAACACCACACTTTCTGATTTAAATTTTTATATTTTGATATAAAACATGGTAAAAAATTATGTTTGAGGAGGGGAAAGCAATTAATCAAACGGTTTCAAATCATATACTCGCCTAGGTCCACATTACAGGGAAAGTCTTCCAACTCTATTCTTGACCCATACTGCCAAGGTTTCCAATCACCATCTATGAGCAGTTTTCCACAAGTAATCTTAGTGGCCTTCTCAAGTCAATTACTATCATGCACTTTATAAACTGATTGTGTATCAGGCAAAGTAAGACAAAAGGTTTAATTAAGTCTCATTAACCATTCCTTTAGTAAAAAAACAAGATAAAAAGGTTTCACTCAACAAAGTCAAGAAAAGCACTGAATTGTCTTTGACTTGAACTAGAAAACAATTAATTAGTAGTAATTCAATCCCATAATCCCAGAGGAACTTAATTTGCATAGTAATTTTACAAATAGAAATTAAACCAGAAAAAGTCACAATTATGTCTCCTTAAATACAGCCTTTGAGCTTAATTGAAGTTACCGTATTTTTCGCTCCATAAGACGCACCTGACCATAAGACGCACCTAGTTTTTAGAGGAGGAAAACCGGAAAATAAATATTCTGAATCAAATAGTGTAATAATGGATATTGCCCAGCTCCTCTCGTGGATATACTGCCCCAGCTCATGGATACTGTCCCCCAGCTCATGGATAATGCCCCAGCACACACATGGATTTGCTCCAGCTCACACATGGATATGTCCCCAGCTCATGGATATGCCCCCAGCTCATGGATATGCCCCAGCTCATGGATATGCCCCAGCTCATGGATTTGCCCCAGCTCACACATGGATATGCCCCAGCTCACACATGGATTTGCCCCAGCTCATGGATATGCCCCAGCTCATGCATTTGCCCCAGCTCACACATGGCTATGCCCCAGCTCACACATGGATTTGCCCCAGCTCATGGATATGCCCCAGCTCACACATGGATTTGCCCCAGCTCATGGATATGCCCCAGCTCATGGATTTGCCCCAGCTCACACATGGATAATGCCCCAGCTCACACATGGATAATGCCCCAGCTCATGGATATGCCCCAGCTCACACATGGATTTGCCCCAGCTCACACATGGATATGCCCCAGCTCATGGATATGCCCCAGCTCACACATGGGTATGCCCCAGCTCACACATGGATATGCCCCAGCTCACCTGCCGCCGCCGCGTTCGTCTCCCTCTGAGCGTGCGTCTGGCGGCAGGAAGCTTGGGCACTCGCCTGGGGGAGCCACGTGACTGCGATCTCGCGGTCACGTGGCTCCCCCAGGCGAGTGCCCAAGCTCCTTGCCGCCGGACGCTCAGAGGGAGACGAACGCGGCGGCGGCAGGTGAGCTGGGGCATATCATCATGGGGCATTCGCTCCATAAGACACACCCACTTTCCCCCCCACACTTTTTGGGGGGAGAAAAGTGCGTCTTATGGAGCGAAAAATACGGTAATTCGAAAGCTTTTCTGACCTGTTCATTAAATTATTCTGCTTTGTTTCTACACATTGCAAAAAGGTAGAATAAGAACAACACGATCAGTCGCTTTTTCTTTAACATGTTGGGCAGTATTACATTCTGCCCACTAAAAGGGGACGTTAAGGAAGAATACCTGCACCTACAGGTTTCTCCTTAGCGTCCCCGTTTTAGCTTTATATTACAGGGCAGACCCTGATTCAGCAGCCTGTCCAGTAATGCAGCACTAAACCAGAGGATGCTTGAGGCACGCTAAGCGCCGCCGCAAGCATCCCCTCAATGGAGTCCATAGGACTCCATTGAGGCTTCGACTACTGGTCACATGTCTTGCTGGATCTCTCCTCTCACAAGATCCTGCAGGTCGGCTGAGTGATCGCGGAGGGAGACTGGGGACTTTTTTTCCCCAGTCTCAGTCTGATCATGTCGGCCTGAAGAGGCAGATTGGACCGTCGTTCTTGCCGCAGGATGAGAGGTGAGTATGTGATTTTTTGGGGGGGGGATTTGAAGCTGGTGATAACTGATTCTGCAGAAGCAGAAACTGTTCGCTCACAGCTCCAAGCTGTGGTTAACTTTTGAGTTAACCGCAGCGGGACGTAATTAGCATTAGGACTTTGTAATCCTAACGCTAATTAACATCTTAAGGACCAATGACGTAACGGTTACGTCATATATGCATTGACTTTAACCCCATCACTGCAAAATTTCACCCGTGTGCTGAGCTCATTTTTACCGCTTTTGCTCATCATGTTTAAACGCAATTTGAAGCCACGTTTTATCATACTACCCAGACAAATTATATGTCGTTCTTTCCGGCAGACTCAGAAAATTCATATTATATCATTTTTATATGTATACGTCATGTCCTGCCTGAATATTATAACAAAAAATGCAGTAAAAATTGAATTTTCATTCATCTACAGCGTGGAAAGTGTTTTTTTTTCCGCATTTTATCATCCGAGTCTTTGCAGTTATATTTTCTATGGGCTGCGCTTGTTAAAAAAATTAGAAATGGGGACTCGTTACATTTTTTTGGGAGGAATTACGTGAATTTTAGCAAACGCACCCCATAGAAAAAAATCATTAGTGCAGCATCACTGTTCACATTATAATTGAAATGGGAACAATATTGCTGCATTAACCACTTGGCTGCTATGGACGCGCTCGGCGCGTCCAGCCAAGTGGTTCTCCTGTGCTATGGACGCGCTGAGTGCGTCCATGCACAGGAGGCAGCAATCCGGCGGAGCAATTAGATGTCATGGCGGCGGCGCGATGACATCTAATTCAGGCGCCCCCCCCCCGCATGTGCGGAGGAGGCGCCTGAAAGTGAGGGGGGGGACCTCTCTCCCTCCCGATCGCCGGGGGGCAGGGGGTTAATCCAGGCACCGTTTGGAAGTGCACAGCCTGCCATTCCAAACGGTGGCTGTCATTAACCCCTGGGGAGCCGGATCACGAATCGGCGCTGAAAACCGCCGGTTCGTGATCCTTTCCCGGAGCTGGCCGACATCTTGGAGTTAACCCCTAGCTGCCACCAATGGTGGAGATAGGGGGTTCCAATGAACCCCCTATCTCCCAATCCGTGGCAGCTAGGGGTTAATATTTGATATCGTTGGATCGGCCTTTCCAACGATATCAAACATGATAATGAAAAAAAAAATTTTTTTTAAAATTAAAAATAAAAAAAATCTATATTTAAAAAAAAAAATTTTTTTTGTTTTTGTTTTGTTAATGCAGCAATATTGTTCCCATTTCAATTATAATGTGAGCAATAATGCTGCATTAACGATTTTTGTATGCGGTGCGTTTGTTAAAAACATGTAACATAGTGAATATATTTCCTACATATTTGTTTTCTGTGTTAATCTGTAGATTTGTGTTGTTTTTTAACCCCTTAGTGACCGGGCGGTTTTACACAAATCCGTCTTTTAGTGACCGCTGCTGTTTTTACGTTTCTGCGCTGTTAGTGTTTAGGTCAAATTTTCCTCTTACTTGTTTATTCAACCCACACATATTATACACAGTTTTTCCCGCCATTAAATGGACTTTCTAGAAATACCATTATTTCCATCATATGGAATAATTTACTATAAAAAAAAATATGAAATATGAGGAAAAAATGGTAAAAACACACTTTTTCGTAATTTAATCCCCAAAATCTACAAGCACCCAAAAAGACCCCGGCTAAATAGGTTCAAAATTTTGTCCCGAGACTAGAAATACCCAATTTTTACATGCGTTTGCTTTTTAACCCCTTCACTGCTGAGACAGTTCACCTATGTGGCTGCGCTCATTCTGACCATTGCTAATTATTTTTAGATGACAGCCTAGGTCCTATTTAATTAAACCCCCCCCCCAGACAAAAAAACTTTAAAAAAAAAACCATTTTTTTATTTAATTTAATTTTTTTATTATTTTTTTATTTATTTCTTAAACCAAACCTGGTCATGTCAGGCCTTTCAAATGATGTCAAACATGACCATCTAGCTGCCATGGATCGGGAGATAAAGGGATCCTTAGGATCCCCTTATCTCTACATGGCAGCTAGATGGTTAACTGGCCCACTGACATCCTCACACATGAGGACATTTCCCACACGTCCTCCGCAGCCAAAGGGTTAAAGACCCTTGGTCCTTAAGGGGTTAACTCTTTGCACTCCCCATGTTCAGCATATTGAGCGCAAAGTACAGTAAACCCGCGCAATCTCCGAATCAATAACGTTTTTTTTAACCAGTTAGCGTTCAGAAAGGAATATGATCGGCCCACATTAGAACCACTTAACCTAATGTTAACGCTCACGCAGCTGAGCCCTAACGTTAAGTATGTAATAGGGCTCATTGTGTATATATCACTCAATCTATGTGAAACTGGATTAAGACCCCAAAGCGCTGGTCCCTATTTTCGACACACACACTTGCATAAACTTAACTGGCCTAGTGCTCAGCCCAATGGGGGGGAGGGGGGGGACAACAAACAATGGTGAAAAAAAAAAAAGAGTACTCCAGGGTCTTCGATAAAAAAATACATCAGATTAAAAAATATGGTCTTGTCGAAGTTTCAGCTCACCCAGAGAGCTTCCATCAGGACATAATTATATCAGCAATTAATCATAAAGAATGCCACCATTTTGAAGAAGAATAACGGTTCTCTGCCATATAGGTGATACTATCCAGTAATTGCTAGTCAGTGTTTAGCCTGGTCGATAAATGTCTATTACGAGATCGCGGGAGACCGCAAGAAAAAACAACACACAAAACAAGCTCAGTGGATTTCTCTCCAGCAATCTCAAAACTGTTGTTTATTGCATATCAGGATATAATTTCGAGCGTTAGGGGTGTTATACGAAAATCAACCAATTACAAGAGAGGATTGCCCTTCTCTATAACCAAACAATATTCACTTTGTACATTACGTAACAGGATGAAAATCAAGGAAAAAATGTATACAATTTCAAGTGTATCTCCACGAGTTATATTATCTTCTGCTAAAAAGCGTTATAAAGAGTAACATAGCTCCCTCGGCATAGACTCATAGAATCAAGGACACAGGAAAAGATGTGTTTTTTTACAGAGTCAAAAGAGACAAAAAGCTCATACTTTAGCCAAATTTAACTATTCATATTCTCAATATTGATTAGTATGTTATAGAAAGGTCTGTCCCACATTATCCTTCAGTAATGATGGGACAGTACTATGTTAAAAATTTTGTAATTGGTAATTCGAGCTGAACATAAAAGATATTCTTGTAGTGTTCAATTTTACGCTAAATATATGCTATCTACTTCCACCAGTATGATGCCCTTTAAAACCCTAAAATAATCACATTTATTGGAATACAATGCAGCTGACAATTGTTTTCTGCTCCCATCTCTCTTCCTTTATCTCTAGGCAACATTAACGCCGGTCTCCTCCTCAAAATTGAACACAGCCTCAAAAGAAAACTAAAGATCTGAGGTTAAAAGGTGGTCGAGGAAACAAAAGTAGTTTTGTCTTTCTAGTTAGAAAATAATTCTGATTGCTAAAAGGCTTTTTTTTTTTTTTTTCTAGACTGGATTTATCACTTAACCCCTTATCACTGCTAGGCGTGCTATGCCGTACTGGGTGCAGGCAGGTTTAAACACTGCAATACGTAATAGCAAGCCCCGCAGCCCTTCTCTGCAGTCCTGGGATCTTCTCCTGCTGCCAACTCAGACTCCTGCTTCTACCCCCACTTCTCTTCTAACCCGAAGGCACCTCGGTGTCCTGAATCCTAAGCTACTCTACACCGCTATCCACCCACGTCTTCCAATCTAAACATTCAACTGCACTGACAAAGCCACTGATATCTACAACTCTGCCCTCTCCACATCACTTGACAAACTCGCTCCTACCTCTCTCCATCCTACACGCAGGCCTGAACGCCAACTGTGTCACGCTAAATACACCCCTATCTTCGGATGTGTTCTAACAGCTAAAAGTGGTTGGAGGAAGTCTCGCACATCGGCTTCTTAGGCTGGGGTCAGACGAGCGTCATTGGGGAGAGGAAGGAACGTCCGTGAGAGTGGACATTCCTTTCAACTTGACGCCCGTCTGGCCACCTCGCTGAGCGCACTCAGTGTGTGCGCTCAGCGCTGCAAAGCGCGATCCTCCTATGGAGGATCGCGCTTTGCAGCCCCATCAACACGCGTCCTAGCGCATCGTCAGGGAGGCTTTGATAACGGACGCTTGTTGCGTGCGCATTTCGTGTGCGCGCACAAGCATGTGACCGGCCCCGCCGCAGCGTCACAACGCGGCGCCAGTAAGCACGTCAGTACGAATGCACATAGTGCGCTTGCCTGACACAAGCCTAAGGCTGGGGTCAGACCAGCGCACTTTTAACGTGCGTTCTGGCGCACATAATTACAGCCGCACTAGCAGCAGATGACGGGCAATGACGGCCAATATACGATGTACGGCCGCACAAAAGTCCGGCCGTGCAACGCAAGTGGAATTTGAATGCATTTTTTTGAGAACGCAGAACCGCTAGTACTGACGTACTGAGTGCGCAGCTGCGGCATAGCGACATGTGTGTGTGTGTGATTAGGAGACGTCAGACTCTGCTAATGTCCAGCCTACATAACGTCCAGACGCAAAAAGAGTTTTATTGACGATCCGTACAAAATCACTCCCGAAAATGGGCGTCGTCTGACCGTTTTTGCGCATTCCGTGAAAAAATACGTCAATGCGTTCGGATGCACTTTTTCACGTTCGCGGGGAAAAATGCTTTCGTCTGACCCTAGCATTAGTGGATGGGATGGATATTCACTGCTAAGCCACAGTGGAATCACACTATTACTTACAATGACCTCTTTATTCATGATTATTTCCTCTCTTAACAAAGGTCTTCAATTTCGCTAGAAGCTTTGCTTCATTACTAAATCTACCATTTCTTTTCCATGAACAAAGAAAAAATACCATTTAATTATGCAAGATGTGTTTAAGCCAAATAATTCATCTTTTACTGTAAATGAGATACTTAAAATGCAAGTCAATTTGGTAAATTAAGGTTTTTTTTATTACTTAGACAAATTAGCCATGTCATAATTCATTTTACCAACGCATATTACAGGGCATCAATATTTATTACAGAATATTGAACTACTGCTAAAGATTAGACCCATTGAGAACAAAGGGTTTAATTTAAGCACGTTACAAAAAGGCTATTGGGAATGATACAATTTCTGATTGTATTGGCCAAAGCTCACATTCTGTGTACCTGCGCTGTCCTGAAAACTGTCACCTGATGTGGAAAATATATATTTATAGTTTATCATTACTATTAAAATTCACTTGTCATGCAAACCAGACATTGGGCTTATTGGAATAGGAATTGTTATATATATATATATATATATATATATTACCATTCTTTTGTTAACACGGAAGTGGAAGAAGAAAACAAAGAAGTAATTACCGGTAAAAAAATAAAATAATAGAAAAAAAAAATCGTTGTCGCTCATTTCCATGCCACTGAGGTGAGAGACAGCTTTAAGCAAAGACCCATCCTATAGGACATTCATCCACTCACTTCCCCCATCCGATTAAAAGCTTCAATTTTGATGGCCAACCATGCAGTAGACCACAATGGCCCTCAGTAAGTCCAGCCCAGTGAAGGGAAAGCATGGTGGTAACCAATGCTGGATCAGAGCAAGCTCCACCAGCAAAATATCATTAAGGGAAAAGATATTGCATTGATATTTAAGATCGGTATGGTGTCCATCCCTTGATGGGATATCACAGCCAAAGATCACCATGGGATATCACAGTCAAAATGCACCTGATTGGTACAGGTGCACATTAACCTCCCTGGCGGTCCAATTCGGACATATTTTATATTTCAGAATCGGTACCATTATTTCAACCCCCTAGCGGTATCCCGAGTGTGGCACAGGGTTAACTTTCATTGCTGAAAGCGGTAACCCCGAACCACACTCGAGCTGGATACATACCTGTCCCTGCATTCCCTCGCTGTTCCCCGCAGTCACCTCCGGCCGATCGCGGCGTCCTGCTTCTGGGTTACCTTCTTGTGATATCAAATATTACCATGTTTAAAGTAAGGAATAAATAAATAAAAATAATTTAAAAAATAATTAAATAAATTAAAACCGTGTTTTTTTTGTGTGTGTTATTCTTATTAATGCAGCAATATTGCTCCCATTTCAATTATAATGTGAACAATGATGCTGCACTAACAATTTTTTTCTATAAGGGGTGTTTGCTAAAAATCACATGCCCCCCCCAGCAGTGAAGGGGCTAATCAGAGAGAACCGGTCAGCCGTCGGCCCCCGCTGATTAGGTCACAGGGTGCGCCACGTGACGGCTGCCACCAGGGCATAGGGTGGCAGACGTCACGCGGTGCACCCGGTGACCCAATCAGAGGAGGCCAGCTACCATTGAAGTTTGCAGGGCTACAGCTCCACGTGTGGTGAGTGTGAAGATATCACAGAGCTCTACTGTAATGTGCAGTGTTTACTGTGGAGCTCTGTGACACCCCCATAATAAGAAGTGTTGTATGGGTGTCAGAGCTCTACAATAATGTGCATTGTTTACAAGGGTGTCACAGAGCTCCACAGTAATGTGCGGTGTGCATGAGGTTGCCAGAGCTCCACAGTAATGTGTGCTGTGTATAAGCGTATCACAGAGCTCCTCAGCAATAAAACTCAAAGTAATGTGCCCTGTGTAGAAATAAAAATAAAAATGGGCTGCTAAGTCCAAAATGCCCAGGCCTATATTTTGTCACAGTCCGGGCCTGCGTTACACACATAGAGCAGTAGGAGGAAGGACCCTGCTTGAGAGCTTACAAGTAACCCCAGAGCTCTCCCTGTATTCTGCCCTATCCATGGCTGTTCTAATGCAGTAGGAAAGTTTCTGAACACTTTGTTACAATGATTGTGAGAGCTGCTCCTTGTAGCATGTTTACAGCAAGATAGGATAAAAAGGAGAGAGATATCACAGTGTATTTCATTTCTCCATAGGAGACAAATTAGTCTTGCTTTAAAAGGATATGCAAATGAGGTTTTGATAGGCTAATGATTGCTTTTCAATGCATTACAATACAAAATCAAGTTAACGCAATTTTGGGAATAAATTGGTTAACAGTGATTTTAGGGTTTTTGAAATTGTACATCAGTAATAAAAAGCCAAGGCGGGGCTTGCTGTTTCAAGTTATTGAAATGTGTATTTGTATGTGTATTTTACCAGGAAGGATACATTGAGATTTCTCTCGTTTTCAAGTATGTCCTGGGTGGCGAGTATGTACCGTTGGGTGTCTTGCCCAAGGACACTTACTGGAGAGGTGCTCTTGCTGGGATCGAACCCATGTGTCCACAGGCTCTCTCCATGCAGAGCAGTGATGTTACCTCTACTGCACCCAGCCGGTATTCCTCTGGCTATAAACCTACATCTTGTTTTTTGCTACAATTTTAAAGTATTCAAATAATGGCACACTAGTAAACGGTTTGAAAGAAAAAAGACGATTACAAAAGGTAGTATCTGACAGATTTTACTGACCTTCTTCCAGGCATCAGCAATGCAGTCATGGAGTTGATAATGAAGTAAAACCTGGAGTCCTTCGCATGTATGGTACATCTGACGGCATACAAATATGAAAGATCCTTTGAGTACGGCTAACATGTCTGATTCAGATAAAGCTGCAATATCTTCATGGAGAAGGTTCTTGGAAAACTGGGCGATAATGTGTGCAGCTACTGTCCTATAAGGAAGAGCAATATTTATTATTTATTTAATATATACTATCATTATTATTATTTATATTACAGAATTTTAGAGCTTTACATAGCCAACATTAGTATGTGTTTCATAGATATGGAGCTATGTGATACACTACTGTGCACTGAACACTAAGAGTGTATGAGCGTATCACTGAGTTGCACAGCAATAAAACTCACAGTAATGTGTGGTATGCATGAATGTATCGCAGAGCTCTACAGCCATAAAACTCACAGTAATGTTTTTTACCCTTCTTCAGCGGCATTCAGCAGCTTATAGTTTTTTCGGCAGCGTTTGTCGGTTTGCATCTGTGTTCAGTGGTCAATATATAGTAGGAGGCGCTAAACTGAAAAGCCCAGCTTGTGGCAAGAGTGGACTAGCGACTCCTGAAGTAAAGATAACTTCTGGAGGCATTTTCTATTACAGTGAAATAAGGCCCATAGGTGTTAATTCACAAAGTGTCAGTGTTTGCCGCTGTTGCAAACATTGATAAAAATCGCTGGTAATGCAGCGTCAACAAATGCCAGCATTTCACAAAATTCAATTCTGAAGAGTGACAAAAGAAGCTTCACAATAAAGCTTTTCCTGTTGATCTCTGGATTTTAGTTCTGTGAAAAGCCGGCAAACACTGGCGTTTTGTGAATAACCCCTATAGAGGAACTTTATTTAATAAGACTAACACAGAACAGAGACAGAACTATTAACTTGCAGTAAAAGTAATATCCATGTTGTTACTACGCTATGATGTGAAATATGGACCTACCTCTTTTTGCTGGTGTCTGTTTTTTGTCCATAGAGAAGGAGTGTAAGTCCTCCTTCGAAAGAAGCGATCCTTGCTAAAATATCCGCAATGTATGTTAATGTGGTTTCATCACAATTCACGTGAATCTGAAAACAAAACCAGAGAGTGGGAAAAACAAAATCATTGACCGCCAATTAACCACAAATCTGCAACAGAACGAAAAAACAGATGGAACCTTCACAATTAACAATTATATTACTTTTGGTAACAACAAGAATTCAGAAATTAAAAGCAATAAAGTGACTATACCGCATGTTTTATACTTACATAGTTTTTCTTGAGTGTTTTCATTAAAAAGGACAATAGCAGGAGGCTCAGGCTCACAAAGGTAAATGGGAAAAGGCAATACAGGCATTAACAACCGACAGGAAATGTGATTGAGGAGCATATTGAATTTCTAAATTTCTACAATACTTAATAAAATAGATAGATGAGTGTTTCCTTTTATCAACAGTATTCTTGTCTTGTACCAACATCTGAGTAATAATAACTATAAAGACAATAAAGAGGTTATTCAGAAAGTTTCAGTGAATTGCGGTGGTTTCTCGTTCGGTGCACTTTTGGCGAGTCCAGTTCACCGACCCTGCAGTGAATACACCATTCACCGCAGCAGGGGCGTAACTACCAGGCGTGCAGCGGGTGTCACTGCACCCGGGCCCCTGAGTCCGGGGGCCCACAACCGGATGGGTGGGGGGCCCAGACTATCCCTGCTTGCCCCACAGTCCAGGCACTTGGTCTCCCGTTTGATTGGCAGCGTGTGAGATCAAACTCCCACACGCTGCACCAGAAATAAAGTCCCAGCCGGGGGGAAGGGGGGGAGAGGAGGATGAAGAAGAGGACAGCTGCTCACATGGGGACATGCTGGCCCCGTCTCTTCCCCCTCCACAGCCACGCAAAGCAAAGCCTCCCTGCTGTGCTAGAAGTGTCCAGCGCGTGCAGGGAGAGGAAGTGGAGAGAGTGGAGACCATACTTACCTATGGTAAGTATGTAACAAGCTGGGGTGGGGTGTTTGTGTGTGTTTGCAGGGCCACCAGCAGGGGGGTACAAGCATTAATCTGGTATGGGGCCCAGTGGAGGGGGGGCGGGTCCCTGGCTGGCTAATTACTGGGGGTTCTGACCCTGGCTAATATCTGGGGCTCTGATATCTGGGGCTCTGATATCTGGGGCTCTGATATCTGGGGCTCTGATATCTGGGGCTCTGATATCTGGGGCTCTGATATCTGGGGCTCTGATATCTGGGGCTCTGATATCTGGGGCTCTGATATCTGGGGCTCTGATATCTGGGGCTCTGATATCTGGGGCTCTGATATCTGGGGCTCTGATATCTGGGGCTCGCGCGGAGGGTGGATCTTGAAGGCGCGGGGCGTACTGGTATGTCCCGCTGACTTCAATGGCACGCGTCGGCCCCTCCCCACAGCCGACGAGGGGGAGGGCCCTTCATGGGTCCCTGAAGTGTGTCGAATGTGGAGCCGCCGATCAGCCCACTGAACCAGCAATCAGCCCGCCAAACGTCGCCAATCAGCCTGCCGAACACTGTCAAAGACCACCAATCACCCCGCGAAAGAACGCTGAACTGCATAAGAAAAAAAAAAACAACTCTGTTATTCTTTAAAAGGTGTTTAAAACAAAAGAAATCATGAAAATGTGTGGAAATACTAAGAAAGGTCCTATAAAAAAATAATAAAACAGTCTCTTGCAGAACAAAAAAAAACCACCTTTTAATATAATAAAATAATTGGGAATCAAATGTTGTATAAAAAAAAAAAAAAAAAAAAATTTTACAGACAGTTTGCTGAAAATGAAAAGAGCAGTTGAATAAAATCTAAATTTAAAAACGATAATATTTTTCAACATTGAAGCCAATGGGATTTGCCTGTTTAAACCTGTCAAACTGAATCAAAGAAAATCAGGGCAATTTTCTGATGCTTCGGTGCAGTTCGGTGTTCTCTGAAAAGATTAACCATGACTTCTTTATGGGACAATTTCACTGCTGCCAAAGATCGTCGAATTGCGGCGATCTGCACAGTATTTCGCTGTCAATTCGCTAGTATTTTGCAATTTGCCAGCTTTCTGAATAGAAGAACTGCCACAAAATTGCACCATATGGTGAAATCCACCGTTCGGTGCAATTTGGTGGCAAGTTCGGCGGTCTTTGAATAAGCCTTTACAACTACTTATACTAACAGGGTTATTCAAAGAGAATCGAAAAGCCACCGCACGTTCGGTGACTTTCGTTCTCTTCAATTCAGCTTGATTTGGCAATCCCATTTCGGCAACCCTGCGGTGTATTCAGCAAGCACCACAGGGCCATCGAAGTGCAGGGAAAAACCGCAGCAAACCTGCCGAACACTCCCTGCAAAACCTGGCGAATGCACGCCGAAAACCCGCAAAAACATCTGGATTAACCCCGCCGAACACGACGGAGAAACCCGAGCAGGAGCCGATCACAGCCGCCGGAAAAACCCTTACACCGCAGACGAATGGAGTGAAAAGAAAAAAAAACGTTCGCTTGAATGTTTGAAAAGTGAAACGCTGTTTGCAAAGAAAAAAACGGAGCGAAAAGGTCTGAAATTTACAGATGAGGTCCATGGAATGATAATAAAAAGGGCTGTTACAAAAAGAACAAACGTTTAAAAAAAAAAAAAATTGGCAAAAAAATACCGAAAAATGCTTAAAAGATCCTAAAAAATCTAACAAAGAATCTTTTTACTGCAGAATATTATAATAAACGGTTTATTAGATATTGAATTAAAACGGGAATATTTTATATCGAAGCCTATGGGATTTGCCTGAATAAATCTGCCGTTCTGCCGCATTAAGCCACCGAATGGCAGGGCAATTCGGCAACTTTTCACTGCTGGTTTTTGTTCTCTGAATAGCCGAAGCTATGGGGAATTCACTGCCCTCGAACAGGCACCGTATGGGCACGTAATTCGCCAACATTTGGCAAATTGCCTGCTCTCTGAATAGCCGAATGGCCAAGAAAGGTAACCGAATGCTGATTTTCAGCGTTCGGTTACCTTTCCGCAGCCATTCGGATCTATTTGAATAACCCTGTAAAGATGACTATGGGCCGCGTTACATTCTTAACGCAAAATTCCTCGCACAAAGTGAAAATCTTTGCACCAAGCGCTAAAGTTTTACGGGCGCAAATCACCGTTGGAATTACAATCCTCGAGCGTTTTTTTATCCGCGCAAACCGGACGCGCCCAAATGCACGCGCAGTACCGTCTCGCACAAAAATCTTTGCGCGAGCAGTCTTTTTTAGAGATTCAGCCAATCAGAATTAAGAACCACACCTGTCTCACGTTAACAAATTGCGTCTGCCACTGTCAATCCGAGCATATATGCTGCAGCAATAATACACGCACACACAACTTCATCCATTGTATTGGTTTGGTATGATTTGAATGGGCCACTGTGCTTTGGTGCATTCCTTTTTATGGGCTTGGATATTTGGGGTTAGCCAGGTTGTTCAAATTTGCCATTAGCACCAGCTTTTAGAAGTTGTTAAAATTATGCGCGATAAGGCCATGTGGTAATTACCGCAAATAGATTGTAATACCTTAGTTGTACCAGTGCACATTCACATTTGCGCTCACAATGTAAGTATAGGACGCGCAAAGTACAGTAAGCTCGCGCATGGTTCGCGCAGGTTCACACGTGGTAAACGATTGTGCGCGGTTGTTGCGCTTAGTATGTAATACGGAATTTGGCGCAAATGGTTTTACCTCATGCGTTAATGATTACTTCTGCCGGAGCACACGTTTGCGTCAAGATTGTAATGTGGCCTTATATCGGGCTAACATACATTTGAACATCTGTGTATCGGACAAATACAAGAAAAAAAAAAAAAGGCTAGAAAAATGTGCCAAATAAATGAATTATTGTTTTCTGTTCCGATACTGTATCCTTCGGAGCCTCGCTGGTGTCAGGAGAGGAAAAATATACTTAAATTGTTCTCATGCTGTGCAAGGCCCTAACAAAGCGTGGCCACGAGATAATTTTGTTTTTCCATTAGCGTGTGCACGAGATACTCATTTCTTGGGCATGTATCCTCAGGCAGACTATCCCCTCCTCGAGCACTCCTTCCACAGTGCGGGGGTGCAGCCTCCATCAACGATTCTTCAATAGTTAAATTATGTAAATGTGTAAATCTACAAAATTACTGACTGATGAAGCCAGGTTATGCTATTTGATCATTTTAATTTTATTTCTTCCGATAAAAGATAATTTATTAAAAAACACTTTTTATATGCTTTAAGAGCCTTTAAAGTTCCGGGTCCAGGGTCTTGATTCCCCTACACCATCTATGCTGGAGTCCGGAGACTGAACGCATTAAAGGAGGTTGGAGGTCACCTCAAGTACCTCACGAGCGATTCATCCTCAGAGCCGAGAGAAAAGGCTCTGAGTCTAGTAAGTACCCCATAAGGATAAGAAGGGGCAAGTATCGCCGAGTACTGCACAAAGGTGTGTTTTGTCGGGCTTTTATCCCCCTCTTCAGGAACCATCTCAGGCGCTCTACTATTGCCATCAAAGGAATTGCTATATACATGTTCCATTCTGGTCAAGACAGATTATATTTTCTATTGCTGAACACAGAGAACCCTGCAGTGTGTATAATTCACTTTTTCAAAATCTTTTTTACATTTGAATCTTTAACACCAAACAAAATTTTTAAGAACCGCCATTGAGACATATTTTTGGAATATAGGAACATATCCTTGGTGCATCTTTAGAACTGTCATAGGAACATATCCTTGAAATTTTACTAATTAATCCACACCGAGACCGCCAGCCTCAATCTGTGCAGGGATTTAATTTACATTGTATCTATCATTATGCCTGTAGGGAGTCAGACACATCCCTAAGGGCTTGCAGTTGATATAGAACACTACTATAGAAACTGTAATTACTCGTACACGCCTCATTGTATATAATTTCTAGTGCTCGCTGTATTATCGCCGCCTATTTTTTTTCTTACAGTATGAAGGTGTCTAAATCAGTGTTTTGCGGGGGGGGGGGACCCGTTAGGACACTCTGCGGGAAAACACGAAGGGGGGAAAAGAAAGGAAAAGAGAAGGAGAGGGGGAAGGAGGGGAAAGAAGACGAAAAGAGACAAAACAAACAAAAAAAGGGGGGCAAATAATTTAAAAATAGACAAACACTCGGCTTGACTGCCGCAGACCATGGCTGCTTAGTGCGGTGACACGGAGGAGATTTAGCTGACAACGCCGGCTACACATTATCTTTTGGACAACTTGGGGAAACCGGGCAAAGGGACAGGCACCCAGAAGACACAGGATGGGAAAAAACTGCCAGAGACACCTTCTCTCTGCCAGTTTTTGATCCCGGCTACTGAAACCGGAAGTGCTCCTCCAGAACAGGCCGGATCACCGATCTCTCCTATGCTATCATCCCGGGCGCCCTCACCGGCCATGTCGGATGCCAGATCGGCAGACCTAGAGACCCCAGATTGGGCACACCTGCTGAAAAAACCTCCCCACAAGATCAGATCTACACCAGGCTAATGCAGAGCTTCGACAATCGATCCAGACGGAATTACAACATGTGAGAACTGATATTCAAGGCCTTACTGCACGAGTCGAGACTCTGGAAGGAGACTGTGATAGAACCTATACTGCACACGCTAAGACCGTGGAGAAGGTAGACACACAACAGACCCAGATGCGCAGCATGGCCCTACACATTATGGACTTAGACAACCATGGGAGACGCAATAATTTACGCCTGAGAGGACTCCCGGAGGGAGAGGAATCACAATCGCATCTCCGCAAAGCATTAACGGTCATATTGAACTCTGTGTTGGAACGTGACACCACATCACCTATTGAATTTGTCCACGCTCATAGAGCCCTACGGCCAAGGGGACCCCCGGGAGCACCTCCAAAGGACGTGATATGTTGCCTAGCGAACTATGGACTTAAAGAGGACATACTAATAAAAGCCAGAGAGGTTAATCAGATCTCCTACGAAGGCTCCCTGCTTCAACTATTCCCAGATCTCTCACCGGCGACCTTAGCATACCGAAGAGCGCTTAAGCCTCTCACGAGCTTGCTACAAACCCAACACCTGAGGTACCGCTGGCACATACCCACGGGACTACTGGTGCACACACCTCAAGGCACGTACCTGATTAACACCGTGGACGATATGGCCGCACTGCTGGAGGAATTACAATTACCTGCATTGACCCTTCCTTGGCCTGACCCACTACAAGTGTACTCCGCTGGTCCACGACTCGCACGACTGAGACCCCTACCACCTCGACCACAGCGGCAACTTGCCCATGCTGGGAGACGTTCGGGCTCCGAAGCCTAACTCATCAAGTCACACGACTGATCCGTATTATCCGGCATGCTCCACAACTTGATCGGCTCTCCGTGCCCTCGGCCCGACACTGTGGACTGCTTCAAGCGACAATGGCATTGTTGCCAAGCCTGTTCTAGATTTTTATTTTTAGGGACATCACTGCTCCTGCCGGGGGCTTCACCTCCTGGGGCGATACAGATACCCACGTTAAGGCCGGACTCCCGCTTCAAAAACACAGGCGCACCCCTGATCAAGCTATTTCTAAACTTCAGCTGCTGAAACACAACGTTCCGTACTCACACGGAAAACGTTACCCGCATCAAGGTTGATCCCATGCTCCATACTTATCGGATCCTGATTGGTACACCCTACCTCACCTTTTTGATCAAACCTCGAGATGGAACACTCTGACGGGGCCAAACCAGACAGCAGGATGACATCAATATCTTCGAACTGACATAATGTGATTATACGCCGCCGGGGTCGCATAGCTAAGGGCGCTCTTTCATTTTCCGCAAGATGTGCACTATGGACCTTTGAACTGCTTCGGACATCTCTTGAAAGTAACGGCAGCTCGGTATTGTATTAATGCACCTGCTTAACACCATTTTACCCCCTTTGTGGATAATGCACACAGTGACTTTTACTGAGGCGAGACTTTCAATGTAACGTGATGATTTACAGTTCCCCACACGTCCGCCGATAAATGTCAAAACAACACCAGGGCACAGAGGACAATTAGAACCGGATGTTCTCCACATGATCCCCTTCTCATACGACATTTTAGACACGCCGCGCGTTACGTTCTATATAATCTATAACATCCCAAGATTAATCTCCGCCCGAGTCATTGGTCGCACAACTAATTTTGACTCACACTCTTATAATTCGGTGTTCCCCATGGGCGGGAATACACACACCTCTGTGGCGGTGGTTACCTTGACACTGTAGTCCGTGGTGAGGTGATCCACGACTACGCTCCCCCCCCCCTTTACCGGGGTGCAGTGACATCGTAGTGTTCCGGCCCGCGTCCCTGGCGAAAGCCGGCTCACGGATTGCCAGTGACACTGTCACTCATACCTCTTCGTTGTAAATAGGTTTTTGTTCCACCAACACTCTCCTCCCACCTCCCCCTCCCTCATTATTTCTCTCTAACCCTCGGTACAGTACTAGTAACATCCGCTCCTCATAAATAGGCTAACATGTCTCTCCCACAGGACCTCTCGATCATGTCCATATATGCAAGAGGGCTTAATTTACCTGAAAAACGCTCCCGGGCGTTACGTGATTTCAGGAGCTGTAAGGCATCAGTAGTATTTATACAAGAAACGCACTTCAGGGGAGACACTCACCCCAAACTGACCGATTCGCACTTCCCGATTGGGTTTTACAGTAATCACTCCACCTCTAAATCTAAAAAGGTACGGCTTTACTATTTCATAAATGCATTCCCTTCACCAGCACAGCGTCCCTGACAGACGGAGAGGGGAGACTGCTGGTAGTTAAAGGACACATAGCCAACACATTGTACACATTCGCCAACCTTTACGCCCCGAACAAAGCCCAACAACGCTTTATTACCACCAGCCTCCGCAAGGTAATGGATTTCGCGGAAGGCACCCTAATTTTAGGGGGGACTTTAATGTCCCCTTGGCCCCGCTAGTTGACACGTCCAAGGGCACCACGTCCCTCCCTTTACACATACTTAGATCCGTCGGCAAGACACTACACTCTTTTCGTTTAGTAGACTGCTGGAGGGCGCAACACCCGGACGGGAGAGACTACACGTTCTTCTCACAACCCCAGCAATCCTACTCCCGTCTGGACTACTTTTTGCAACACTACCATCTACACACACTGAAAACAGCATTCATTGGCACTGCAACCTGGTCAGATCACGCTCCAATACACATTACCCTCACATCCCCGCTCTACTGGCCCGCTTCCTTTTCCTGGCGCTTAAATTACTCTTTTTTGGCTAAGGAATCCCTTATAGAAGACAGAGAACGGGTGCTTGAGACCTATTTCGCCGAAAACGCGACCCCGGACATATCCGACCCTGTAATTTGGAAGCGCACAAATGCGTAATCAGGGTTCATTACATTAAGAAAGGGGCAGAACTCAAGAAACAAAGAGCCACACAGATCAGGGATCTGATACTCCAGATCTCAGACACTGAACGCTTACACAAACAGGACGCAGACCCAACACACCAGACCACGCTCACGACCCTGCGACGCTCCCTGGCAGATCTTATGAACACACTACACCATCGAACATGTCTTCAAACGAAGGCCTTTTTCCACACTCACGGGGACAAATGTGGCCGCCTTCTGGCGCGTATGATAGCCAAAAAGCGGGCTGCCACATATATTGCCTGTGTACGGGACTGAGAGGGTCGACCGAAATACATGCCAACGCAAATCATGAATGCCTTACGTGAATACTACAAGCGACTGTACTTCCTTACAGGCCCCTAGACAGACGAAACCAGACAGATATTGCTCGACCAGATCCAAAATTACCTCTCTACACACTCCACACGCAAACTCTCTAAGGCAGACGCAGCTCTCCTGGAAGACCCTATTACGGAAGGGGAATTGTCGGTTGCCCTCAAATCGTCCAAAACAGGCAAATGCCCCGGCCCAGACGGTCTCCCGCTCCATTACTATTAGACCTTTCGAAAAGTCCTCGTACCACATTTTCTGAAAGCCTTTAATGCCCTGACCCATGGCAAAATCCTCCCCCCGCAGGCATTAATGGCCAACGTCACTTTATTACCAAAGGAGGGCTAAGACCCTACTAATTGCGCAAACTATAGACCAATATCATTACTCAACTCAGACATTAAACTCTTCGCTAAGGTTTTAGCCACGCGCCTTCAACCGCACATCCCTAATTTGATTCATTGCGACCAGGTGGGGCTCGTCCCTGGGAGGGAAGCGAAAGACAACACGATTAGGGCCCTGCAGCTGATTCACCGAGGCCGATCTTCAGGTGAAGATTTCCTTCTTTTATCCACTGACTCGGAGAAGGCCTTCGATAGGGTCAATTGGGATTTTTTTTTTGCCTCACTCACACACATAGGGCTGGGCCCAAACATGCAATCCTGGGTACAAGCCTTGTACGCAGATCCCTCGGCCTGGCTTGGCGTGAACGGGGTTTACTCGGAGTCTTTCGAAATACACAATGGCACGACACAGGGATGCCCTCTATCCCCATTGCTTTATATTTTGTCCCTGGAGCCCTTTCTCTCAGCCGTTAGACATAACCCAGACATCAAGGGACCCACTACCGACACGACACATCACAAAATTGCAGCATACGCTGACGATTTGCTCTTCTTCGTGACGAACCCAAGAGTGTCCTTGCCATGCATTCTATCCACTTTTAAGGAATACGGGGCCCTATCCAACCTAAAAATTTATTTTGGTAAATCCCATATCCTGAGTGTATTTTCAGCAGACACACGCACCTCATTGCCTCTCCAACACTTCCCGTTTTCAATCTCACTCACGAAAATAAAGTACTTAGGGACTTGGCTAAACGCAGATCCCGCGGAGAATTACGGAGACAACTTTGCACCACTTTTGACCACATTACAAAGGGACGTTTCCAATTGGAACTATGCACACATATCATGGTTAGGGCGAGTGGCCATCATTAAAATGAATCTTCTACCACGATTATTATACCGCTTTCAAACAATACCCATCCGTTTGCCCAGAAAATTCTTTGCAACCGTTAAATCAGCTTTAATCAAATACATCTGGAAAGGCAAAACCCCCAGGCTTCGTTTTGACATACTCACCAGACAAAAGTCACAGGGAGGCCTGGCGGTACTGACTTCCGATGCTACCATATAGCAAGTCATTTGTTACGCATTCTAGACTGGTCAAAAGCGGGTGTCAGGAAGAAATGGAAAGACGCAGAACAAGACTCATTGAGGGCACCCCTGGCCACCTTACCATGGCTTCCACCCTCCCAAGATAAACACCATGCCATCACATCCCCTTATACGCTGGCCACCACGGCCATTTGGCGTCTTGCCTCCAAGACCTTCTCCCTCTCCACTTCTCCATCTCCCCTGTTACCGATTGTACACAATCTGGATTTCAACT
This sequence comes from Leptobrachium leishanense, assembly GCA_009667805.1. Classification (NCBI taxonomy): domain Eukaryota; kingdom Metazoa; phylum Chordata; class Amphibia; order Anura; family Megophryidae; genus Leptobrachium; species Leptobrachium leishanense. Next base: position 264,959,902 of record CM019066.1, on the reverse strand, counting down.
TGGGGTTGCAAACACGGACCTTCTGCACCTTATTCCCAACAGAGATCCCGAGAGCTCATCACCTACTGCGCACCAACGGGTATATACCATTAAGGGAATTGTTTACAACCGGACCACCACCCTTTTTACTCAGCTTTAAATATAGCCAATTGTGCCATTACCTACGAACAATCCCGCAACAACACAAACTCACTAGACAACTTACCGGATTTGAACAACAAAGCATGATGCCTAACCCCTTGGCCCACGGTATTTCATACATTTACACTCTGCTCCAAACTGCGGCTGCAGACACACCAGCCCCTTTCATGGGACGCTGGGAGATGATGCTAGATATGCCCCTCTCTGAACCCCAATGGAGTAAAATTTTAGATCTCACACATCATTGCTCCGTAGCAAGCAAGGTTCAGGAAGCAGCATACAAGGTCTTAACGTTATGGTATAGAGTACCCACGCAAATTAGCCAGATGTTCCCTGACTTACCCCCAACGTGCTGGAGGTGTAACGGGGATGAAGGTACAATGCTACACATATGGTGGAGTTGTCCGATCATAGTATCCTTTTGGAAGACCATCCATGCAGTTACCTCTGAATTTGTTGACCCCCCCAATATATTTTTGCCCTGCGCCAATGCTCCTCCATCACACCACGATATCCGCTCTCACATATAAAAGATCTGTATTGGTTCGGATTCTCAATGTGGCCAAAAGTGTTATCCCTTTATATTGGAAACAAATAATCTGCCCACCCTTGTCAGTTTGGCGGTCTAGGATGGAAGACCTTCACTCCCTAGAACATTTGATTCTTACCTCAACGGACCAGTCAGAGATGTACTCCACGATCTAGTCCAGGTGGACTCTGATCTCGTCCTCCTCCTCTTTTAGGGCCTTTCTCCTTAAATGGAACTCCTGCCCCTCTACCACCGACCCCTACACAATCTGCATCTCTCCCTCCCTCCTCTCGTCCCACATGATGGCCTCACATGAGCTCCTTTGTTTCCTCAGAACATGGTCTCCCTCTAGCTCTCGTGCTGCCAATCACTCCCACAAATCACATTCCCACCTTCTCTTTCTCACCCTCCTGCTGTTACTCTATTCAGGTGACATATCCCCTAACCCTGGCCCCACAACACATCCAATACTTCCCTCTCATCCTATCTCCATCGCACATAAATCACCTCCCTGCAAGCCCAGCAACCTCATTCCCATAATCCCTCAGCGCCTGTCCTCTTTCTCCTGCGCCCTCTGGAACGCTCGCTCTGTGTGCAACAAAACTCACAGCCGTCCATGACCTCTTCCTTTCAAACTCCTTCAACCTCCTAGCTTTAACTGAAACCTGGCTAACTCCCTCTGACACGGCCTCCGTTGCTGCTCTCTCACATGGCGGTCTACACCTGAGCCATACCCCCACACCGGGTGAGAGAAATGGTGGCGGGGTCGGAATCCTGCTCTCTGCCACCTGCACCTACCAGCATCTCCCTCCACCCCCCACCCTCTCCTCTCCTTCTCCTCCTTTGAGACACACTGCATCCGCCTGTTTTCTCCTCTGGCTCTCAGGGTGGCAGTCATCTACCGCCCACCGGGACAAACCTCCCAGTTCTTTGACCACTTTGCTACCTGGCTTTCTCACTTCCTGTCTTCTAATCTTCCATGCCTAATTCTCGGGGACTTCAACATTCCCATTGATGATCCTTCCGCCCCTGCTGCCTCCAAACTTCTTTCACTCACGTCCTCCCTTGGACTCACACAATCCTCCCTCCTCCCTACCACCGCGATGGTTACGCCATTGACCTTGTCTTTTCCAACCTCTGCTCCATTTCTGAGTTCAACTGTCGCCCTTTCCCCATCTCTGACCACCACCTTCTCTCTTTCAACCTATCTGGACTTCCTAAACACCCTGCTCCCCCCCGCACACACACACTCGCAGAAATCTACATGCTGTGGACCCCCATCAATTCTCCAACCTACTTCACCACCTCCCTCATACCTCATCCTTCACCTGCCCTGATGCTGCCACTAATCACACACTACTTATCTCTGCTCTAGACACTCTTGCTCCTCTTCGACTCTGTAAGGCCCCGCCGCCAGCTTCAGCCCTGGCACACCCTCCAGACACGCTACCTGCAAAGATGCTCCCGCACTGCAGAGCGTGCCTGGAGTAAATCCCGCTCTGAAGCTGATTTTGTTCACTTCAAGTTTATTCTCCGGTCATACACCTCTGCCCTCCACTTGGCCAACAATCCTTCTTCTCATCTCTTATATCTACGCTGTCCTCCAACCCTAAACGGCTCTGGTCCACCTTCAACACCCTCCTCTACCCACCTGCACCTCCCCCCACAGCTGCCTTCAGCGCTCAAGACCTGGCAGACTACTTCCTCAGTAAAAACTCTAACTATCAGAAGCAACATCCCAACACAAGATAGTTATTTGCCACCTCCACTCCCAGAGGTCCCCTCTGCCACCCTCTGCCGCTTCCTCCCAGCCACTGAGGAGGAAGTCAATTCCTTATTGTCCTCCTCACATCTCACCACGTGCCCGCTCGACCCCATTCCTCACATCTAATTCCTCCCCTCTCCTCCTCCCTCACCCCTGCTCTCACACACATCTTCAACCTATCTCTCTCCACTGGCTCCTTTCCATCCGCCTTCAAACACGCGCTAGTTACCCCTTTACTAAAGAAACCATCCCTCGATCCCAACTCTCCATCCAACTACCGCCCTGTATCCCTGCTTCCCTTCACATCAAAGCTCTTAGAAAAACTAGTCTTCAACCGCCTCTCCCTCTTCCTGTCCTCCAATTCACTACTTGACCCCCTGCAATCTGGCTTCCGTCCCCTACACTCAACTGAAACTGCCCTCACCAAAGTCACCAACGACCTCCTAACTGCTAAAAAACACGGCCACTATTCTATTCTCATCCTGCTCGACCTCTCGGCTGCTTTTGCCACTGTTGACCACCCACTCCTTCTACAGACCCTCAACTCTCTGGGTCTCGGTGACACTGCACTCGCTTGGGTCGAATCCTATTTATCCAACAGGTCCTTCTGTGTGTCCTTTGCTGGTAACTCCTCCTCTTCATTGCCTCTATCTGTTGGTGTACCTCAAGGCTCTGTCCTTGGTCCTCTGCTCTTTTCCATCTACACCTCCTCCCTGGGCAAAATCATCAACAGCTTTGGCTTCAATTACCACCTCTACGCTGATGACACTCAGATCTACCTCTCTAACCCTGATCTCTCTCCCCCTGTCCTTTCAAAAGTCAGTGACTGTTTATCTGGCATCTCCTCCTGGATGGCCTCCCACCACCTAAAGATCAACATGTCAAAGACTGAACTCCTACTTATTCCTCCCTCCAATGCCTCCCCACCTTCTGACTTCTCTATCACGGTGGAGGGTATCACCATTTCCCCATCAAACCAAGTTCGCTGTCTTGGAGTTACACTTTACTCTGCTCTTTCCTTCATCCCCCACATCAAGTCTCTTTCCTCCTCCTGCCGATACCAACTGCGTAATATTTACAGAATTCGGCCATTTCTTACCGCTGTCACCACAAAACAACTCATACACGCCCTGGTAATCTCCCGACTCGACTACTGCAATAATCTCTTATCTGGCCTCCCTCTGTCCCGCCTCTCCCCCTACAATCCATCCTGAACGCCTCTGCCAGGCTAATTCACTTCACCCGCCGCTCTGTCTCTGCCACTCCCCTCTGCGAGTCCCTTCACTGGCTCCCCATCCACTGCAGAGTTAAGTTCAAAATCCTTATCCTTACCTACAAAACCCTCACTAACTCAGCTCCCCACTACCTGTCCTCACTAATCACCAAATACACCCCAGCCCGCTCCCTAAGGTCAAACAGTGACCTGCGACTAGCTTCTCCCCGCATCACCTCTTCCCATGATAGACTGCAGGATTTCTCACGCGCAGCCCCCACTCTCGGGAACGCTCTCCCTCGTACGGTCAGACTTTCCCCTAACTTCTCTTCCTTCAAACGCTCCCTGAAAACGTTCCTATTTAGGGAAGCCTACCACCCAACTCACTGACGCAACCATCAATCACTCTCACCTTACAGTCCTCTCCTCCTGTTTCCAACCCCAACCCTCCCAGATTGTGAGTTCCTACGGGAATAGGGCCCTCATCTCCTCCTGTACTGATTGTCAAATGTTGTTCAATGTATTGTAACCCTGTCTATACTGTGCTTATTGTACAGCGCTGCGGAATATGCTGGCGCTTTATAAATAAAGAATAATAAATAATAATAATAAGAATGACTGCACACCGAGACTAATGGTTCTACGATACCACACTCACAGCCACCTAGTTATTCGTCCCCACATACGGTACATGACCGATCTCCCCCCCTCCCTTCCCTATATCTTCTCCCAAGTTGATCTTTGCCTTACTATGCCCCCCCACATTGTGTTAAGACCTATAGACAAAATCGCAGATTCTCGCATTGACATTACTTTGCTACTTATATGTTTTACTATGCATTGTCATGTATGACAGATCCTGCGCGATCTGACAATCCAGAATTATACTTGAACACTGCTACTTTGTTATATACTCTGTTAGAATCAGTCACTGAAATTCAATAAAAAATTGATTTACAAAAAATCTGTGTTTTGCTGTTGTGAATCAGAAGTGGGTTTTCAGATAAACGAAAAAAAAATTGAAGAATCTTTTGCTTAGGTCAATGCTACAGATGAAGAATTACGTGATAGAAAAAAATATTTTTTTAGATTTAAATGGCTTTCTTTTTTAAAGTCTATCAGGTCTATTCACTAAAAGGTGAAACTCTGGAGAAATGGCAGGATAAGAGAACAATCTAGACCAAATAGCCGATTTGGAAAGTGAGATAAATGGGAGAATTTTTCTGGTTTGGCTATTTTGACCTAGAATTTTCACTTCTCCTGCCAGTTCTCTGGAGTTTCACCTTTAGTGACTAGACCTGCATAGGGTTTATCATCATACAGTGAATTGGCAGATAACAAAAAAATTGCAGTACAAAATAATTTAGTAACAACTTCAGTATTCCTTATATTTTAAGCCTGAAATTTGCCTTTCCCCATTAACTGACTTTTTATCAATTAAATATACGGTGTTACTGTAGATACTCAAGTATACCGCTAGATTTTGGTGACAAAAATTTACCTTAAAATTGGAAGGGTCGTGCTATATTCGAGACCTCTGCATCGCGTGTAAAAAAAAAACAAAAAAACTTGCCTTGCTCTGGATCCCAAGTCTCCCGGAGGTTCTGGTAGTCTCGCTGAAGTGAATGCGGACTCCCAGATGCTTGCAAACACTTCAGGAACTCCTGGATTCGGAAGAGGTGGGGTCCATCACTGCCAGAGGGCAAGCTCGGTTTAAGCCAATCATTCACCTTGCTCGCCTCCGCCGGCCATCTAATCGCTAGTAAAGAAGACGGGTGGCCGGCGGCTTCATACTTAGTAACAACTGCAATCATTCTAGAGCAGAGCACTCTGGCCTGAGGGGTAGCCGGACTGTGTTAAGAGAACCTGGAAGGATTTTAATTGTTTTCTGGTACAGTATAATTTTGCTCCTCGCGTTATATTCGAGTCTTGAGTATTCTCTCATTTCCATAATAAATCTCTATCCATCGCGTTATATTCGGGTCGCGCTATACTCCAGTATCTACGGTAAATGTTTTACCTAAGAATAAAATGGCAAATAAAAAATGGGTATATACTGTATGTATGCACAAACACACACCTTTTTTTACAGGTTGAGCATCGCTTACCTGAAATGCCTGAGACCAGAAGTGTTTTAGACTTCTCTAAAACACTTCTCTGACTTTGGAATATAATAATGAGATATCTTGGGGATGGGATCCAAGTCTAATCAAGAAATTTGTTTATGTTTTATATACAGCAGGGATGAGCAACCTTGGCCCCCCAAATATTTTGAAACTACACTACCCATAATGCTTAAACAATCTTTGAACTGACTAAGTAATATGGGATATGTAGTTCCAAAACATCTGGAAGGCCATGGTTGTAGACCCTGGATATACACCTTATACCCATAGACCGAAGGTCATGTTGTAAGAGATTTTTAATCATTTTTACCCATCACATGAGGCCAGGTTTGGAACGTTTCAGATTTTGGAAGCCCAAATTAGGGGTAATCAATCTGTATGTAAAAAGAATAATTCTGTTTTTGTTTATGTATTAGTTATTCTACAAATCAAACTACTCAAACAAGAAAAAGCTATTTTTCAATATTTACAAATACAAGTAGTGAAAATATTTCTTCTTTAATACAGCTCAATGAATATATCACTGGCACTGCTCTAAGCACCTATGAATCCTCGGTCCGTTTTCCCCTGCAGACCCTTTTGACATTGTATAAATGAATAAAAAGAAAAACAAAACACAAATTATATAAATACTGACCTTTTCCCCATCCAATAACTTTTGTATTGGACTCAAGAGAACATCTACAACTTTTCCAATGTACAGACATTCACTGGCACATTCTTTGCGATCACAAAGAATTCTGAGAACCTCCATTGCCAGACTTGCTGGGGCAAAGCTTCCTATAAAAATAGAAATCCCAAACCATTCAAAGTAATGCCGAAAAAAAAAAACACACTCCTTAAAAATACAGAAATTACTGAAAGTAATTAAAATGTGGGTGAAGGGAAATAATTCAAATAATAATTAAGCTTTTAAAAAAAGCATAAGGATAGCACAGCGTTGGGTCAAAAGACACAAATGTACATTGGTATTTCATATTAGAAAAAGACGTATTATTTTGCCAAGAGTTTAAATGTTAACTTTAACAAAATAAAACATTTCAACATGAAAGACATGGAGAAAGCAATAATACCTGTATAATCTCCACTTGTCTTTGGAGCATTGGAACAGTACAGCATAATATTGGTAAATAGCACCACCAAGTCAGACAACTGCACCTTTTCTGCAGAAATAAAACACATTTATCTGAAGTTTAGCATTTCTTAAATGTGAAAGACAAGGTTTGATCTTCACAAGACATTGAGAGCTGTATTTTGGCATGGCTTGTAATAAGGATGTGCAAAGACAAAAATCCAGCTTCAGCCGTTATGTCTTTAAGCTCCCCAATACCAGTTCAATTACAGTTAATTGATTAGAACAGGAAAATGACACCCCACCACAGCTATCCTTTTTTTTTTTTTTACGTACAGTGGCAAGAAAAAGTATGTGAAACCTTTGGGATTACGTGGAGTTTTGCATGAATTGGTTATAAAATGTGCTCTGATCATCTAAGTCACAACAATTTGAAAAACACAGTCTGCTGAAAATAATACAACACAAACATTATATGTTTTCATGTTTTTATTGAACATAACATGTAAACATTCACAGTGCAGGGTGGAAAAAGTATGTGAACCCCTAGCCTAATGACTTCTCCAAGAGCTAATTGGAGCCATGAGTGAGCCAACCTTGAGTCTAATCAGTGTGATATTATTGGATGTGTTGCTGAAAGTTGTCCTGCCCTTTAAAAACACACACCAGTTTTGAGTTTACTGGTTTCAAGAAGCACTGCCTGATGTGAACCATGCCTCGCAGAAAAAAACTCTCAGAAGACCTACGATCAAGAATTGTTGACTAGCATGAAGCTGGAAAGGGTTACAAAAGTATCTCCAAAAGCCTTGATGTTCATGTGTCCACAGTAAAACAGACTGTCTACAAATGGAGAAAGTTCAGCACTGTTGCTAATCTACCTAGGCGTGGTCGTCCTGTAAAGATGACTGCAAGAGCACAGCGCAGAATGCTTAATGAGGTAAAGAAGAATCCTAGAGTGTCAGCTAAAGACTTACAGAAATCTCTGGCACATGCTAACATTTTTGTTGACACATCTACAAACAGGAAAACATTAAACAAGAATGGAGTACATGAGAGGACACCACGGAGGAAGCCATTGCTGTCCAAAAAGAATATTTCAGCACGTTTGAAGTTTGCAAAAGAGCACCTGGATGTTCCACAGCACTACTGGCAAAATATTCTGTGGACAGACGAAACCAAAATTGAGTTGTTTGGAAAAAACACACACTATGTGTGGAGAAAAAAAGGCACAGCACACCAACATCAAAACCTCATCCCCACTGTAAAACATGGCGGACGGAGCATCATGGTTTGGGGCTGCTTTGCTGCCTCAGGGCCTGGATGGATTGTTGTCATTGATGGAAAAATTTATTCCAGAGTTTATCAAGACATTTTGCAGGAAAACATAAGACCATCTGTCCGCCAACTGAACCTCCACAGAGGATGGGTGATGCAACAGGACAATGACCCAAAGTATACAAGTACTTCAACAAAAGAATGGCTTCAACAAAACAAAATACGCCTTCTGGAGTGGCCCAGTCAGAGTCCTGACCTCACCCCGATTGAAATGCTGTGGCATGACCTTAAGAGAGCGAATCACACCAGAGATCCCAAGAATATTGCTACACTGAAACAGTTTTGTGAAGAGGAGTGGTCCAAAATTACTCCAGATCGTTGTGCAGGTCTGATCTGCAACTACAGGAAACGTTTGAATTTAAGCAAGCATGGGATAGGCATAAGGCTATCCTAAACAAAAGATAAATCCAGGTAAAGTATCCATGTAATTGGGCAGACTAGATGGGCCGAAAGGTTCTTATCTGCCGACATTTTTCTATGTTTCTATGTTTGGTTGAGGTTATTGCTGCCAAAGGAGGGTCAACCAGTTATTAAGTCCAAAGGTTCACATACTTTTTCCACCCTGCACTGTGAATGTTTACATGTTCTGTTCAATAAAAACATGAAAACATATAATGTTTGTGTTGTATTATTTTAAGCAGACTGTGTTTTTCAAATTGTTGTGACTTAGATGAAGATCAGAGCACATTTTATGACCAATTCATGCAAAACTCCACGTAATCCCAAAGGGTTCACATACTTTTTCTTGCCACTGTATACTATATAATAGAAAGACTTTTTGCTGCAAATTAAAAGAATAAACGGTTTAATAGATATTTAACGAAAACAGGAATATTTTTGACATTGAAGCCTATGGGATTTGCCTGATTAAACCTGCTGAATGAAAGCACCGACCATCAGGGCATTTCACGGACATTTCTCTGCTGTTTTGTTTTCTCTGAATAGGTTAACCATTGCTCCTCTATGGGGATTTCACTGCTGCAGAAGATCACCTTTATTTTGCTGGCAATTCGCAAATATTTGGCAAATTGGCATGTTTTGAATAGCCGAATGGCCACGAACATGCACTGTACGGGGAAATGCACCTTTCAGTGCAATTTAGGGGCCAGTTCGGCTCTCTATGAATAACCCTGTTAGTTGCCCGTCTCTGCACTTTTTCTAGCGCCATAATATCTTTTTTTTAACAGGTGCCCAAAATTGCACAGCAAAGTCAAGGTGTGGTCTTACCATTGATTTATAAAAAGTAAAACATTATTTTAATATTGGCAAATATTGGAGGTTACATATAACAGTTTATTTGAGAACTGAAGCCAACCTATATGCGTGGGCAAAGGGTGTTTTTATTTTTCTTGCTTTGGTTTTTTATCCTTACAACAACTCCACTGTTCGATCCCACATTGATTATTTACATGATATTATTGGATTTTTAATAGCAGGAAGAATGTGAACATATTTACCTTTCCTATTTTTCACTTTTATGGGAAACAACCCTCTACCATGTTTATATATCAGCAATCTTCCGAGAAGACTCAGAGAATGAACGAAATATAAATAATGCAATTCCTGCTTTGTGAAGATAGTCTTCTGTTTAGTGCCTGGAAAGAAACAAGAGTAGAAAACATAATTAAAGTACTGTAAATGCGCATGGAAATGTGACATTTCCTCTGGCTGACACCAAATTTCCAGAGAATAACAGATTATTCAACCTCTGTCAGAAGTTAGTCTTTGTCAGAACTGTCAGTTAAAGAAGAAAAATCCTCATCTACGAAACAAGAAAAAAATATACAATATTTACAGATGTAAAATTAAAGCAGTCCTACAATAAATACATACACAGGTCATAAGTAGAATGAGCGTCTAGAGCAAATCCGGTATAAAAACAAATTCTACTGTAATAGTTGTTCATATATCCACAGTATTTGCTGTTAAAGTGACACTAACAGGGTTATTCAGAGAAAGGTGAAACACTGGAGAACTTTTGAAGATGTGAAAATTCTAGGTCAAAATAGCCAAACCAGAAAAAATCTCCCGTTTATCTCACTTTCTAAATCAGTTTACAAAACAAAAGATCACACAATGGATGCATCCAGGGACATATAGAGTAAAATATTTTCTTAACTAAACATACAAGAGAAAAACAAAGCACATGTAAGATATCAGCAACAAAATAAACACAGTAAGAAATTTACTTTTTAGTGGTAGTGGCTAAAAATAAGGTGAGGGAGACATTATAATAGTTATTTTTTAACCCTCCTGACAACCACTACCCTGGTCTCCTCCACTCCCGATGTTTGGACTCCATGGAATCATATGGACTGTATGAGAGAATACAAGCAGCGGAAATCCTGTAGGTATTCAATTACGGCTTCATAACAGTCATTCACTTGGCCACTAATAAAGCAATTAACTTATAATCGAGCCAGTAATAGGGAACAGCAATGACTTATCACAGATTTCTGGCTGAGCCACAATAGGACCCAAAGTTTTTCCAAACCTAAATATATATTTAACATATATATATATAGCCAAACACTTACCTGACTGTTGTTGAGAAGCCATGCTTGGCTTAGAATTCCCATCAATTGCTGACTGTGACGATTCAAAGTAGTAAAAGCAATGTTCAATGGCTGCAGTAATCTGAAAGATAACACACAGATATCACTCTTCAAATTAGCTTCTTCAGTGTCCATGGATGAAAAAATTTAAAAAAGCAACTTCCAGTAGCGCTAATGGCATGACACAGTGCGCATCCTTATGTCAAACGTAATAAATTAACTAGAACTTTGTTAGCAATCACTTAATTCCTCATGATCGTTAAAATAATGTTTCCAGGACTCCAAAAGCTGTCAAATTACAAAAAAATAAGTTGTTTTATGTGACTAAAGAGATTGCCTCATCTTTGATGCCTGTGATGCTGTTATAGATAGAACAGCAAGATGCAACACATTTTGGAAAGTTTATTTCTTTTGTTTAGAAAGCAACAGAAATATATTCCCTATGAAGTGCTAGCCTCGAGCGAATCTCTCATCTACAATATGTTGGGACTGAAGTTATAACGCTCTAAGAAATTGAATACTACTTTAATTCAGTTCCAAGTAACTTCTGACGATCACCCTGTGGCTTCAATTATATATGTATGTCAAGGGGAAAATCTAGCCACCTTAACCAAATTACCTCAGATAGCTGACCCCACGTGTCTGTAACCGCCTTCCAAATCAATGGGCTTCCCTCCAATAAGGCTGTCATCCAAATCACTCCAAACAGCCTTCCAGGGTGCCAAGCAGCCTTGCACTAATTGTGAAAAGCTGATAGACCAATGTCTCTAAATGCAGAAAATTTTTGAAGGGATTAGAGGGACGCGCTAGACAACATGACCATTAAAAGAGACACCAAGCTCATCCTGACAAGTATATTGTTTTGTAGTGGTCAGGCTGTGAGGAGTGCCCCTCCATCACACCCCACCCCCTGCTGCCCAGATCGGATTAAAACGCAGGGTGAAGCGGAGGAGTTTCTTCCACCCCACTCAGCATCACCAGCAGCTGGGAATTTGTGTTTCCCGGCTGCCGGTCACCAGGTCACTAGTGATGTCACCACCAGAGAGCATGCCGACTTCACTGAGATCACCAGCATTAGCAAACAGTTTCAGATAGGCAGCGATGCATACATGCGCAGCTCTGATCCATCACTTTGCGCAGTCACTACGGGGAAAAAAGTGGTAATTTGTGCACACTCCTGTAGCTCCATGCGAAACAAAACACAATCGGAGGTTTTAGTTTACTTGAATGGCCATTAAAGTGTAAGCTCACCTGCCATGTCATGGCACCTCTGGTCAGGTCATTTTTACTGTTGCCCTTTCTCCGTGTTGTTCTTTTTACCACAAAGTGAAATTGTCCCTGGTGAGGGTATAAAAGTAAACCCACCAGTCTCTCATGACTGAAAAGCAGCATGAGCACATAAGGTTACTGAGAAAGCAGCCTAGTGTCATAAGGTAGGACTGACCTGACCAGAGCTGCGGTGACGTGGCAGATGAGCTTACACTTTAATGGCCATTCCAGTAAACAAAAACCTCAGATTGTGTTTTGTTTCACATGGAGCTACAGGGGTGAGCGCAAATGACAACTTTTTTCCTTGTTATGTTTTATACATGAAGCAGGTTGGATACTTCAGGTCCACGCAGCCACCCTAGGTAGGGAATAGGCACTAAATCATTTTTTCTGTACATATGTATATTTGTTGTATCCCCAGCCAGGTAATTTTGTGCTGCTGCACCTTTTCCGTGTTTTTCTTTTTACCCCAAAGTAGAATTGTCCCTGGTGAGGGTATAAAAGTAAACCCAACAGGCTCTCTCATGACTGAAAAGCAGCATGAGCATATGAGGTTGCTTAGAAAGCAGCTTGGTTTCATTAGGTAAGACGCACCTGACCAGAGGTGCTGTGCCGTGGCAGGTGAACAGTCACTACGGAACTTGCGAACGTTCAGTCCATAGCGCTGCGCAATTTGCATTTCCTACGCTGCACAAGATACATAGGAGTGCAAATTGCAACTGCAGGAACGTTTGGCTTCGGGAGTCCCTGAGCTGAAGAGGAGCTTCAGGAGCACAGCGAGGGAGAAAAGGTGAGTAAAAATCACAAACAAAAGTTAAACAATAAAAAACAAAAGATCATTCCAAAATGTATTTTCCTTTTTGGAAACTTTTACATCCATTGAGAACATCTATTATAACATCTGTTATTATTCTGCCAATAAATACGTCTTGTTGAATGTGATTTCATACTTCCTATTCCCAGATTACCCTGTGCAGTAATTTCCATGTTCCTCTCCTCAATGAACACATCACATGCTACTATCAATGACTAGAATAGACCTTGGCTAACAACGAATGTGAACAAAACCTGGCAGCTACTGGTTTGTATTGTTCATCATATTCACAGGAGAACTGAGTAGTCAGGCACATTAGATCTACTCCAAAGACACAGAGCACCACCACTGCAAAATATGTCTCAGCATCACTCAGCGTTAATCTTACACTGCAGAGGATCAGCCAACATGTCTCTATATCATGATCAGAGAATCTCAGGAACAAGAAAAGGGATTTCCAGGGCCCAGGCCTGAAACAGGGTGTGCCAGGAGCCAGGCTATTAACTGTAGGAAGCAGGGGCCAGGACAACAAGCAGTCTAGTCCTTGACCGCAAAATGAGAGCCAGAGTCCAAGTGCAGAATACTGGGGCCAGGTCCAGGACAGGAGCTCCCAGGAGAGAGTCTGTCCCTGTCTGAATCTGTGTGTTTGTTTTTGTGTGTGCATCTCTCTGTCTTAACGCACCATTCCTGAGATTTCCCAGTGTACTGATAGCACAAGGTTGGACGCAATTATGTAATTTATAGTTTAATTATTATTATTATTTATTAAACGCCAACACATTCCGCAGCCCGGTACAAAGGTGCAATGGGTAAACACAGGACAGTTATACAGTACATAAAAGGTGGCAAGTCGGTATTCCTGCCAGCAGATACAGGAGGACATGAGGGCCCTATTCCCATGGGAATTTACAATCTCGATGGGGGAGGGGGAGAAACAGGAGGGGGGATTTCTGTTTGACTTGTACTTGTTAATTCTGCTTGTTTATGATTTGCATTGCACATTGTTTTTAGTATACATATGTATCACTCCTAGTTCCGTTACAACAAAATATATTCAACAAAAACTATCAAAACGATTACACCGTGTAGGGAAGAAACATGTGAATCCATTTATTATTAATTCTAATATCCAATAATTCTTTATCGCTTTTAAATTTCTTAAAATTTAATATGACACACTGTACAATAACAGTACTGCTAGACTATTTTAGTAAACCCATAGAGGCATCTCCACAACGTCTCAGTGTATTGCTATAATGGAATAACAGTTTTCAAGATATGTAAATAATTGTCATGTTGAGGGCTGTATAGCCCAAAGGATACATGAAGTTCAAAGTGGCTGGAGTTGCCTCTGTAAACAGACTTTGAAAGGTATTTGTTTTACTATTCCATCCTGTCAGTAGGTTTATTTTCCCTTCAGCTTTGTCTACTCTTGGATAAAAAAAACAACTTTTCCTAACGTAGTAACAATGTGTGAAGGATGTTTTTATTTGACTGTCAATGCACTCAGTTCATTGAAAATTTCTTTACACATTTGCTCTATCCTTTTCTTTCAGACTGTTGCATAAACATGTTTTTCTCTGTTCTTTCATCACACGCCCATACTTTCTTCAAGTGACCTTGGGTACCACCGTTGCGACATTGACTATCTTTAAACAGACAAACATGTGCATCATAAGACAAAGCTTACATCCTGCTAAAGCTTTTGAAGCTTTGGTTTTCTCCTCAGCCAAGCTGCTTTCTTTATATTTGGCACGCGGTTATAAAGTATAAAGTATAATGTTGACTCAGACACCTGTTCAGAATTTAAATGTCTATGGGCGCTTTAAAGATTACTCTCAGCGATTTCTTTTCTTTCAGTATTTTTGATGTTTGTTGGTTATCCTTTACTTTTGGCAGATAACCTGTAAATTCTGCCATAATGTATATTTTTCACATCTTTCCATTTGATTTCTACTGTTTAAACAATCGTTATCACCAAAAGAAAATGTGCGTTTAAGTTAGGGTGTTCACAATTAAATAAAACTGAAATATTTTGTTTGCTGGATAAACATAAACACATCCAGTACTGGATTACATTTACAATTACAAGTACTTCCACAGCGCCAACAGATTCTGTAGCGCTAAAGCTATGTAAACAATGGAGAAGCACAGACAGGTGACGTACCTGATACAAGAGGAAAGACAACCCTGCCCGTAGGATAACTGTCCAGGTAATACAGCACTTTTACCAAATGCTCAGGCAGACATTCCGTGAGCTTACAATGTAAGGGACTTGGTTAATGAAAACAAATGGGAGCAGAGGGAAGGTGAAGCTGGTGGCCAGAAGAATATCATAGGGATTGCATGGGAAGGAGCAGAAGTATGGGCTTAGTAAGAGTAATTCGAGAGAGAGAAGTGGAGACAGCTGGAGAGGAGAGCTGAAATTAGGGACCAGTCCTGGGTGGACGGGTTGGGGCAGCAGAGGGAAGAGCGCATGAGGTCAGTCTGTGTGCGTACGCTGTGAAAAGAGAATGAGGTTTGGTGAACATGCTCCAGTAAGACATGTGGTGGGGGACGACGACAGACAAGGTTTCTCTAAGAGAAATGGTGGCAGATTTAAAACATGACTTGTCAGCCAGAGATTAATAAATGTGGACATAAAATACAGTTGCAGAAATATAGCTGCCTGGAACATAGTGTTGGATGGCATGTTGAATCCTGGATACCTTGATGCTTGTTACAGGGCAGCAGAGGGAAGAGAGTTGGAGGTCAGTCTGTGTGTGTATGCTTGATGCTTGTTACAGGGCAGCAGAGGGAAGAGAGCTGGAGGTCAGTCTGTGTGTGTATGCCGTGAAAAGGGATACTCAGATATTCATTTTGGCCTGGCTATTATGGGAAAGATATCTCAAGCCTAAATATATAGACAATCTAAGATATGCTATTTGCAACCCCACATAAAAGAAAAATTATTATTTTTTTTTAAAAAAAAAACACAACAATGCTAACTTTACAAATTGAAATATGTATATAAAATCCCTTTATATATCCTAAGGTATCATCATAGCACCAGGCATTCACATGCAGTCCACACCACGCCAACCAGAAAAAAAAATGGGGGGGGGGTGAGGTACAGTGTGCATCACATGAATTGTTAGAACTACTTTGGGAAAGAAATACATTGAGAATAATTAGATTATGCAAAGGGTATGAATTTACAGACCCATGACTCAATCAGAAACCAGTTTACATTTCATAGTGTAGAGATGTGTTTTATTGCACGCCGTAATGTTACAACTAATAATCAGAGGTCAAATATAGAGAGAACACTTCAAAAACATCTGCCAAAATATAGCAAACAGGCCATCTAAAGACTCAAGTGACAGCCGTTACATGAATTTCTCCAGCAACAACGCAAGCAATATTTTGGCTCATAAAATCTGTTTCCATTAGCGAATCTGGGTATGTGTTTGAGGATAAGGACATGGTATTATACGCAATAAAACAGGATGCTAAGTGTCAGATGCATTACAGTAATCACCCTGCAATTTTTATGAAGGACTGTGGTATGCCAGGGGTGTTGCTAAATATTTTATTGGTGCTTTTGGAAAGCTGCATATCTTTTTAAATTATGGCTTGCATGCTACTGCAGATATGTTATGTTACCAACAGTTTGTATGGTACACACAAAACCACTGTAAAAGTAGACACTGGATTTCTGGATGCTGCATGGTTGATTAACCAATTCAATTCCAATGGCTGCTTAATTCCATGATAATAATCTAGTCATTACATAAAATACACACTAAAATGCTTTATTCCACTTATTTATTGACGTGGACTTATGAATTCTCTAATTACAAATAGACAGTGAGTTATGTGTGTGCTCAGGACCTGTATTGACCATACTGTGTTGTTAGCGATAAATAGGGATGTGCAATTCGTTTCGTTCAAAATTGAATTCCGTACGAAATTGACCATTTTCGTTCTTTTGGAAACATTTCCGAAACGAAATATCGGCCGCACGAAATTACGAAATCCCGAATCAAAGTTTCAGCACAAACAAAATCATTTCATTTTGGGACCTAAACTAAATAAATCAGAATGCAAATGATACGATATGCTGAAAAAAAACGGAACAAAACTATCAAAAACTAAATAAATTTAGTAACGAAAGGAAATGAAAAATAAGGAACCAAATGATCTGACATGAAAAAGAAAAAAAAGGATCTAAAACGTAAAAAAACTGAACCAAAAGGTCTAAAACGAAAAAATGGTATAGGTCACTTTTTAATTAATGCAGATGCTAGGCTTTTTTCCACCACAGTTTTCAATGTTAAAAGAAAATCCCAGTTTAATAATTTTCAATTGCAGCAAACAGCCATTTTTTAAATTGATTTTTTAGGATTTTTTTGGCAATTTTTGAGATTTTTGGGGAGAAAGTTTAGTTTTCCTAATTTATTTTAAATGCAATAATGAGGTCTGCTTTTCTTTGCTGAACGCATGCAGCTGAATTATTTTCTTACAGTCTATGTGCATTCAGCAATAAAAAAATGGCTTTTTGGTTTGCTGCATTTGAAAATTATAAATGGTTTAAGAAACATTTAATAAAAACGGGGATTTTTTTAACATTGCAAACTATGGTGGAAGATTCAAATTGATATCAACTATCGAATTGAATTTGATATCAACTATTGAATTTGATATCAACTATTGAATTGATCTTAACTTTCAATACAAGCAATAGTCAGCAAACGACTATGAAACAAATTAATTTTGTTTCACTGTTTAATTTGACTCAAATACTAAATCTCTGACACAGCTTAATATTTAACCCATGCTTGTATTTTAACAGCAAAATTTGATTAATTGGGGTTTTATTTAGTGATCCGAAATTCAAATTGATATCAGCTATCGAATTGATATATTAACTATCGAATTGAGAATTTGATATATCAATTCGAATCGCTATGCAATTTTGAATAGATACAAAACAAAACAAAATTAGCAACAAAATTCCGAAAACAAAATTATTTTAACCCCTTAGTGACCGGGCGGTTTTACACAAATCCGTCCTTTAGTGACCGCTGCTGTTTTTACGTTTCTGCGCTGTTAGGGTTTAGGTCAAATTTTCCTCTTACTCGTTTATTCAACCCACACATATTATACACCCTTTTTCCCGCCATTAAATGGACTTTCTAGAAATACCATTATTTCCATCATATCCAATAATTTACTATAAAAAAAATATGAAATATGATGAAAAAAATGGTAAAAACACACTTTTTCGTAATTTAATCCCCAAAAGCTACAGCCACCAATAAAGACCCCGGCTAAATAGTTTCAAAATTTTATCCCGAGAATAGAAATACCCAATTTTTACATGTTTTTGCCTTTTAACCCTTTCACTGCTGACCAGTTCACCTATGTGCGCTGCGCTCATTCTGACCATTTTGTGCTAATTATTTTGAGATGACAGCCTATTTAATTAAACCCCCCCCCAGACAAAAAAAATTTCAAACAAACAATTTTTTTATTATTATTATTATTTTTATTTTTTTAATTATTTTTTTAAACCAAACCTGGTCATGTTTGGTATCATTGGAAAGGCCATGATCAGGCCTTTCAAATGATGTCAAATCTAGCTGCCATGGACCAGGAGATAAAGGGATCCTTATGATCCCCTTATCTCTACATGGCAGCTAGATGGTTAACTGGCCCACTGACATCCTCACACATATGGTGAGGTTGTCAGTGGGTGGGGGGGGACCTGAAGGCTCCAGGTTCGAATCGCGTTTTGGCGCCAATTTGCTATACAAATTAGTATATAATGTATATAATGCTATACACCGCTGAAAAGGGGAGACTCTCCCCTTTTCAGCGGTGCAAAAAGCATCTCCCTAGCTTCAATGGTTGGGGAGATAGAGGGCTCCGAAGGAGCCCCCCCTCCCCTCCATTGATTTGAATGGGGGCACCTGCTGATGACGTCACCACGCAGCGTAGCGACATCATCAGCCTCGCCTGCCCATGTAAATCACATGGGCAGGCTTCCTCCCTGCCAGATCACCGAGGGATCCAGCGAGGGAGGTGAGTATCGGGCGGGAGGGGGATTTGGCGCTGCTGACGTACCCTGTACGTCCGCGGGTCTAAGGGAGACCTGTGGACAGGACGTACAGGGTACATCAGGGGTCCTTAAGGGGTTAAAAAATGAAAAGAACGGTCCCACTCCCTCTACTCCTGGAGGCATTGCCTCACTCTCCCACTAGTGACGCCCGCCGTCCATTCCCTTATTTCTACTGTAAGCCATGACGCACACTGTGCCTTTTCACATGACTGAGTTCCGACTCGTTTCATGGAATGTGGAGGGGCTGAACTCACCTATTAAATGACGGAAAGTACTATCTCATCTACTTAAGCTTAAACCCGACATAACTCTTCTACAAGAGACGCACTGGGCCTCTACGACCAATCGCCTGACTGTCCCTTGGCTTCGTTTTCAAACTTTCGCCCCTTATACTAATAAGAAACGGGGCACGGCCATTTTGCTCAGTAAGTCCCTTCCCTGGGTGGTTCTGGGGGAGGACAATGACTTGGAGGGTAGGTACTCCATATTGCTGCTGTCCTTGCAGGGGGAGAAATAATTAGTGGCAAATATATATGCCCCACAGTGGCCTCACCCCCAATTTTACTCAGACCTTTATGCTAAACTACTTGATTATAATTATGACCACTGTATCCTGGGAGGCGACTATAATGCAGTATTGGACCCGATCCTTGACCGCTCCGGCTCTCGTCGTGTACCCTCCCCGAGACAGGCAACGGAAGGCCCTATTTTTTTTTTTTGAAACGTCACCTAGCCCTGATAGACGCTTGGCGTTTCTTACATCCGGACGGATGGACTTTTCATTTTACTCTCACCCCCACGATTCCTTTTCTCGGATTGACCTAATTTTGGTATCAGGTTCCCTGCAACACTCCCTGTCTGACGCATCGATAGGCATGATCCATATATCGGATCATGCGGCAATATCTGTGGATTTACGGTTGGGCGCCCCGCTCCCCAAGTCACGTAATTGCCGTTTCCCTGACGCACTTTTGCAGTCGAACGAGTTTCGGTCCCACTTGGAAATATGTTGGAATAATTATTTAGACGACAATATAGAACGTGTGGAAGATGTAAAATTATTTTGGGAAGCGGCTAAACCTGTTATGAGGGGCTGTATCATTGAATATGTGTCGCGTAAACGCAAAGAAACGAACCAGAAATTAAAGTCTGCCCATTCCTCCCTGGTGCAAGCTTATAGCTCTCACCTCTCCCACCCCACGACCCAATCAGCAGAAGCATATAAATCTTGCAAGCAGAGCTACTCTGCAATAGTGGAGGAGAGAGAAAAATATTTTTGGTCCCTGCAACGGAATCGCCTTTTCAGATGGGGTAATAGACCGGGTAAAGTAAATCCTGGCCAATTTGCTTAAATCATACGATTATTTCAGATCCTATTTCGAAGACTTTTATAGGGCGGAGGCAGATGATTGGCAGCCACAAGTTAGATTCTTTACAATGGCGGGCCTGCCGGAAATCGGCCCGGAAGCTAGAGAAGCGGTAAATGCCCCGATCAGCCAGGAGGAAATCCGAATTGCCATATCCCGCCTTCGTTCTCGAAAAACCCCGGGCCCTGATGGTTTCTCTGCGGATTTTATAAGTCATTGAGTGGTTACCGTGTCCCCCATCTCCACACCCTTTACAATAATATTTTGCAGGGCAAGATGCCGCCGACGTCTTTTAATGCTTCCAGGTTAATAGTCCTTCCCAAGCCTAATAAGGATCCTCTCCTCGTGACCTCGTACCGTCCGATTTCACTGTTAAATGTCGACTTAAAACGGGTATTATGGCGCAACGCCTCCAGAAGCCTTTAGCAACATTTATCTCCCTGGCCCAAACAGGCTTCCTCACTGGCCGACACTCAATCCTGAATGTCTGACGAGCCCTCACGGCCTTATGGTCAGTGGGCAACTGTCCGGATTCGCCCGCCATTGCGCTTAGCTGTGATGCCGATAAGGCCTTTGACAGAATCTCCTGGTCCTATATGCTCCGATTCTTAAAATATAATTTTTTTGACCTAGCACTTCAAAACCTTTTTCAGGCACTCTAGGACTCCCCTTCGGCGATGGTAGCGAGCAACGGCCTTAATTCCAGGCCCTTCACATTAGGGAGGGGTACGCATCAGGGTTGTCCCCTAACCCCCTTTTATTTAACCTGGCCATAGAACCTTTAATTCGGGTGCTGTTAACTCATCCGGATTTTCAGGGCATAGGTATTGGCTCCCGGGAGGTTAGAGTGGTGGCCTTTGCTGATGATTTACTTATCTTCCTCTCTCGACCTGTTCAGGCCGTCCCGACTTTGTTGGAATACTTGGAGGCATTTCGTACGGCCTCAGGCTTTACGATTAATTATGAGAAAACATTGGCAATTCGCTTGGGTTCCGGGTGGTGGACTTTCCACCGGACTCCTTCCCCTTGAGTCGGGACGACCGGTTCAAATATCCTTCCCGTTAACATTGCGCATCTTTATCGGGTAAATATTCCTTCCCTGCTAAATAGCTTGAGAGATCTGTTAGCTTCCTGGGAAAAATTGCCTCTTTCCTACATCGGTAGATGTAGCTTAATTAAAATGGTCGCTTTCCCACGTATATTGTACCCTCTCCAAATGCTACCTATCTTGCTGACGAGTCGTGATATTTCACTCGTATACTCGTTTTCTAAATTTATTTGTGGTGGGGGGAGGCCGCTCGTAGCACTCTGCAAGCTTCAGCTCCCACATAATCAGGAGGGACTAAATTTGCCTGATGTCCACTCCTATAATGTAGCTGCGTTATATCGATTGGTCTCAGATTGGCTCACTGACTCTTTCAGAATTACCGATTGTGCCTTCGATTGTGCTATGGCCTGCCCGATATCGCTGTCGGCTTTTCTTCACCTGCGCCCCCTCCCTTAAAATCTAATCCACTGCTGATGATAGGGAGATTCGCTTGGTGCATGGCTCGCAAGATGCTGGGCTTGTCTTACAAGTCCTCTGTGTTTCAATCCTGGCTAAATAACCCTGCTTTTCAGAATGGTTCGGCAGCTCCGGTTACTGGCGTGTAAAGGTCTCACAATTTAGACACCTTCTGTTTCAACCCTCCCGTAAACTTCCCTCGTATGAAAATTTTTGATAATTGATAGCCCCAGTGCATCTGCACCAGGTTTTCTACCTCCAATTGTTGGCTTTTGTCTCGTCTCAAGTATCAGATCTACGGTCGACAGATTTTAGTAACCCACTAGATAAAATAATGGTATTATCCCCATCCATAGCAGCCTTTCGAGCGCTTATCAGACCGAAATTTGATTGGTCATCGGCTACCACAGGCCTGGCCGACTGGTGTGTACACCTCCTGTCCCAATCGCCCTTCTCTCTCATATCTGCTACAACCAAATCGCATAAACAGATACTGTCAGCCCAATACCGGGAGATGTTGTACAAGATACTGCATGGTGCGTACATAGCCCCCGATCGATTGTCCCGTATTACCCCACAGAGTTCTGTTCACTGTTTGAAATGCCTTCATGCCAATGCAAACTTGTTTCACTGTCTATGGTCCTGCTCGGTTATTGCTCTTTTTTGGGATACTATCTGGCGATTTGGGACGCGTGTCCTGAAGCTTCGGGTGCCCTCCTCCCTGGACTGGGCTTTATTTAACAGTCTTCCTTGTACTGAAACGTATGCCATGCCTAGTGCACAAAAGGTACTTTTGGGTCTTCTTTCAGCTGTAGCAAAGAAGGCCATTCTGAGTCATTGGATATTCCCTACAACCCCTACTTTTGGTATGTTTTATTCCCGCCTCCATGCCATATTTCAACATGACTGGGTGCAGGCGAGTTTGGACAAGGAGTCCAGAAATTGTTTAATATTTGGCACGACTTTATGGTCTGTTTGCCAGACCCTGTTCTCATTAAACTTCGTTCTGATTTCGGGCTTACTACCTGGTTTTTAACTCGCTCACTGTTGAATCCGCCTCTGCTAACCCCGTCTCGTACGACTGTTTTACAAGGTTTTTTTAAACTCCGTTGTGTAATGCATAATTTATTCAATTTTGTCATGTTGCCATTTATGTTTGTGGTGGCAGCTGTCCTGGCTGCTACCATTCTCTGGCGATTGTATTTTTGCTCTGTTGCCTGAATCTATCTAAATAAAATATTATAAAAAAAACGAAAAGAAACGAATTTTTCAGCCGTGCACATCTCTAGTGATAAATATAATTGAACAGGTTCATAACGCTATAAGACCTAGGGGTGTTCACTTTTTGACGCCTCTTATGGTGCTTTGTAAATAGGATAAGAATACATAACCAAGAAAGAATATACCAGGAGAAAGGATAGGTAAACTGTCACTTACCAAAGATTTATAACTCTTTTCCAGAAGTTGTAGCACCACCTTTCTGCTATAGTAAGCATGCTAAAACAGAAAAACAAAAGAGGAGAGTTTTGTGAATGGTGGCTCGTCCACAGGGTCAGATGGAGCAGCGCCCTACCATTTTTTTTTTGTTTTGTTTTTAAAAAACTATATACTTTTGATCTGTTGTTCTTTGTGTCATTTAACATGTGTCTGATTGATAAAGTGTGTTGTGTTCCTTTAAGCAGTGTCATTGTCTCAACTGTTCCTAAGCAGAGTAAAAAGAAAAAGATAACATGATTATTTGTCTTTGACCAAAGTTCAGAAATCTGATAAGGGCTCTATGGGAAGTCTTGGCGATCACGGACCACAGCTGTTATCAAGCCCGCTGCTGCTGGCTATTTGCACTTTGATGGGTGTGAAACAAACCCGACTTATAGCAAACGCATCTGAAGCTTGAATGTGGATTTTATCAGCTTCACACACCAAGTGCCTGCTTAACCCTTTTATGACAGAAAATGCACAGCCACATTTGCCTTAAATCTTTAACGCTGGAAGAAGTGCTATGCCATCCCCACAGCGGGTGAGCCTAAATGCCACGGGACTGCATAGTACACCCTGCAACCTGCCCATAAACGCGAACTGCCCACCTTTATGCACACACCGATTGCGTCATTTGCTGCCGCAGAACCGCTGTAGCCGTGGCAGCCAATGATGTAATCAGCGCACACGCAATGTAGGCGGACCGACGGCCAGCTTCAGCGCCAGCAGGGTACACTATGCCACCCTGCGGCATTGAGAAATTAGCTTGCTGCCGGGAGCTCCCAAAAGCAACGGGTTAATGTGCTAAATAGCAATAGTAAACAGATTTTTTTTCCTTTCATACACTGAAGTTTTGTATATTCAGAATAAAATGAGAAGGATAAGTGTTCATTTTTTTTTACCAAATGATAATAAAAATCACTTTTTTCACCTTTAGATTTTTTTTATACTGAGTAATGTTTTATGTACACATCTTTCATTTCATATATACCCTACTAATTGATCATGTGATCTCGCAGCAACCTACACCATTTACTTTGGTACCTATTTCCTGTTTTTACTCACCTCCACCAACTTTCTCTATAATGTTTATCCCACTGTTGCTTCTCTTTTCTTTCTCATCCCTTCTCTCTAAAACTACGCTCTCCTTCTATACACCTTCCAATTGCCCCAGGATGGAAAACAAGTTCCAATACACCACAGCCTGCTCAGTTCTTTTAACCTATCAGCTGAGTGCTGGTAGAGAGTGTTAAAATCCAGCCCTCCTACCCCCTCACAGAAATTTAAAACTCTGCAATCACATTATTACCAAAAGAAAACTCTGTCCAAATTCCTATTTATTCTGCTACTTTCCCTGGCAAACGATGTGGAAACTAACCCTGGTCCTATAGCTGACACAACCTTTAGTCTCCCCACTACAAAAGGCCTCTCATTTGTGCACTGTAACATCCGCAGTTTACTCCCTAAACTGGATGAGCTTCAGGCTTGGTGTTGCTATTACAAACCCAAAATCATTGTGCTCACAGAATCATGGTTAACCCCAAAAGTACAAGACTCTGCCATATCAATACAGGGGTATTCATGTTATAGAAAGGACAGAGCAAAGAGATGAGGAGGAATTGTTATTTATGTTGAGGAGTCCATAAAGTTCACCCCCTTACAGAATCCTAGCTCCCCTGCCACCTTTGATTTCCTCTCTGGTTTAATTGAGATCCCATTCAGTAAATCAATCATTGTTGCTGGATTCTATCGCCCACCGAGTTCCCAAGTGTGCTCCCTCTCGGACATAACTCAAATCCTTAATAATAACCTACTTGCAGAAAACCAAAAAAGTGAACTGCTGGTCCTCGGCGATTTTAATACAGATAGGCTAAATCCTAAAAACAATAAACACTGCTCGCTGTTTAAAACTTTGCAGCTAACTCAATTAATTTCCTCCCCCACTCGCATTAATATGAAAAGCCCTAACCATACCTTGCTGGACTGGATTCTCTCCTCATATCCTGATAGAATACAGGAGGCAGGCGTTCTCGCTAATAGCTTTAGTGACCACTGTCTTGTGTACTGCGTGCGTAAAATAAAGGCCACCAAATCCCCCTAAAGGTAATAACAACCAGGTCTTTCAAGAAATGTATTCTTGAATCCTTCCTAAGTGATCTCAAACAGCTCCCATGGTACAGACTAAACCTAATCCCAGACCTAGACTGTGCAATTGCATACTTTCAGTCCAAGCTCCTGAAAGTCTGGAATTCCCATGCCCCGCTGTGTAAAGTGCGAGTAAGAGGGACCCATCTCCCCTGGGTTACAGCTGATCTTACACTAATGTACCAGCTTAGAGATTCACTGTGGTCAAATTTCAAGAGTACTGGTTCCATGAACGATCACTATGAATACCGAAAGCAAATTGTACAACAAATGCTTATGCCAGCTATTGATTACGGAGATGTAGTGTATGCAGCAGCCCTGCAAACACACCTTCAGAAACTTACCACATTGTATAACTCATGCTGCCGCTTTGCGCTACAATGTAACTACATGACCCACCATTGTGACATGTTAAAAGAGCTAAACTGGCCATCGCTGGAGACTAAACACACCCTTCACCTCTCCAACCTGGTGTTTAAGAGCTTTTCTGGGAAGTTGCCACCCTATCTGAATAGACTGCTTCCTCCAGCAGTTCCCTCATCCTATAACCTATCCAGGACCAGCACTTTATTTGCAATACCACAATACAAAACGACATTGGCTCGGTCCTCATTTTCCTACAGTGCACCGCAGTTATGGAATAACCTCCCAGACGCCATCAAATCTTCCCCAGTCTAAAGTCACTCAAGAGCTCCCTATTAACATACCTCAATACGGAATGCACCTGTAAACATGTAACATAATGACTATTTCCTACATATTTATTTTATGTTAATCTGTATATTTATTTATTTATTTTTTAATATCTTGCATTGTATTACTTTGTATTTGTGTAACAACTGTAACATTTTAATGCTCTTTAACCCAGGACATACTTGAAAACGAAAGAAATCTCAATGTATCCTTCCTGGTAAAATCCTTTATAAATAAATAATAAATAAAATTACCAGATTACGCTTGTAATCATTGAATCTATGACCATTTTATTTAACTCGTTTATAGGAATGTGTCTATAAGGGTTACTCCCTATAAATGGGGTTGCCTACATATTTTGGAGGTAGTAGTGCCATAGACATATTCCTACTCACAATCAAAAACATTCATGTTTCCAGTCTGGCGCTCCACAAACTTAAAATGTCACCAGTTGCCACAGGAATGGACATGATGGGTATATCAGTATTGGGGAAACGGTAGTGTCACACAGTTGTTATGAGCCTACTCCACATTGTATCCCCCCCCCCAAACATTTTGGGAAGTATAGGAGTTAAACAGAGGTATGATTTCATCGCAAAGTTTAACCAGCAGGACGTTGTTAAAATTTGGTACTTTTCAACTATCATATGCTAATGTTATCAAAACGTCAGGAGTTAAAGGAACACTCTAGGCACTGTGAATAATCAGTGCAAATTAAATAATGACAGTAAAATGAGTGCTCTCCTCGGTCTCGGAAAGCAGACTGAGCCCTCAGAATGCAGATTAACCCACCCACAAAGCAGATATAAGATCTTGCTGATCCAGCTTCCAAGATTTAAATTAGGAATGGTTAGCATTTAATTTTTGACTCTAGCCAATAGTTCTCAAAGCACTCACCTGTAACTGGTCACGTGACAGCTACAGATTGTCAGGAAGCCAACAGCATGTCAAGTTCGTGTAGTATCGAAAGAGCCTGGCATTGGATTTAAGAGGAGTTTTTTCCAGTGCAATGAGTGTCAGGTGGGGTAATGTTTAACCATTCCTCCCCAACCACTTCTGTTTTAATCCCAGATTATCCCATTAATTATCAATCTTATAATGACTACAGGTTGCTGAAAATAAGGCGTGTTCTCATAGTGTAGATCAGGGATTAGCAACCTTGCCCCCCCAGATGTTATGGAACCACATCTACCATGATGCTCATCCACTCATTAGGTTTGAAGAGATAGGTAGTTTCAATACATCTGGAAGGCCAAGGTTGTCAACTCCTGCTGTAAATAGACAATATCCATTTGTTAAACTAGCTCATGTACTTCAGCTCAGGATTAGCACAGAAAAATAAGAAGGGATCGTAATAGAATCTAGGCAATGTAATTTCAGTTGCAGAAGCAAACTTTACCAAGCTTTTTGTAGATCTCATTTTGGATTCAGTTACACACAGGTCCTGTTTATTAGATTCTCAAGAAAATTATTTTATTAGCAGTAAGGTGGTGCCTGCCATGTTGCATTTTACCATAAAACTTAAAACCCTAGGCATAGATGGCATTTTTAAAATAAATTCATTTATGTATCTGGATTTTAAAGTATTTTACTTTAACTGTATTAGTGTAAATCCTATTGTACAAAAATACCAGTAAAATGTATTTTTCTTTGTATATTTACGATCGTTTTAATTTTATCTAACCTAAATATTGAAAGATATGTACATTTCTACATTAAACAAAAGCCCTATTTATCCTTTAAAATCCAATATATAACATGTGTGGATGAATGTGACAACAAGGAGGTAAATTATGGTAAAAAAAAAAAATAATAAAAATTCACAGGTTCGTTTTGCTTGAGAAGTTGTACTTATGTTGAGGTCCTTAAGGGGTTAATTCAGGGATGTCTGTGAATACATATAAATGATTTTCAGGCAAGCTGAATAGAGAAATGAAGTTTTAATTTGTTCTGGTTCTTCGTATTGTTTGATTTAGTTCCGCAAACAATAAACGTCCCTTATTTTTTTTAAAAGATAGGCTCTATTTCTAAAGCATATTCTACATGTTTCCATTACCATCCATTTTTTGAACCACATCGCTTTGGTATCAATCATGGCCAAGAAAAAGACTGGACCGAAATGCATTTGTGACGAAGGGAAGCTTGGATCTTGAGACGCAGATAAAAGGGACAATGTGCTTTCCACGATCTCTTCCATGTACCTTTATGAAGGGAGAAACAGAATAAAACCAATTAACATTTAGAAAGTCATTTTCTTTTCACATTGTCATGGCATTCTCAACCTCATTGTTTTCACACAAGGCTGGCAAAGCTAGGCTTTAGTCATCCCACGGATCTAAACAAATACTGTTAAGGTCAACAATAAAACATTTAAAGCTAAAATGAAATTGAGGCCACTCGCTTTCAGGTTTTTACAAAGGTGAGCTGTCAAGCATTTTCTTTTGTCAACGCTAAAAACATGAAGCAAAATCCACATTTTGTTTTTTCGTACAGCGTGTCCTTTGGGATTAAAGAATTTACTAAACATTCATTTTGTCTTCAATTAAGAGAAAAGCTGAATGAGAAAAACAATTTTACGATGGTAAATATTGCAAAAGTAAAATAAAAGGATGTCCTCGCGATACATTATTGAAACAGTTTAAAATTAACCAACTAATTAGATTTTTATAAATGATCTTTTTCCTCCGTATCACTTTCATTTGCTTATGTAATGAATACAGATTCATTTTTGTATATTTATAAATCCTTGCAAGACTCACCATTTATCATCAAAAAGTCTGGCAGACATATGTCCCCATCTGCTGGACAAATAGAATTACTACAAATAAGAGCTGCATCCAGGATCAGCTGGGGTAAAGTGCATTAGATGCATTCTTCAGCTGTTGTTGTTTGTAGGGGGTTTTTTAGAACGTATTTAACCAGGAAGGATACATTGAGATTTCTCTAGTTTTCAAGTATGTCCTGGGTGGCGAGTATGTACCGTCAGGTGTCTTGCCTAAGGGCACTTACTGGAGAGGTGCTCTTGCCGGGATTTGAACCTATGTCTCCACAGTCATAGAGCAGTGATGTTACCTCTACTCTACCCAACCGGTACCGTTGTAAAAAGTGTTAGCACCTCGGGTATCATGCCCAGGGTGCAAATGCTTTGGGGAGACCTTTTGTAGCCCAAATGCAAATTAAACTAGTTTGCAACAAATTAATTTCATTTTCAAAGACACAGTACACCCTCTGATTGCGTTAACATGGTCTTGGGCTGCTGCGTCTCCTACTTTTGAGCTTGTCTTACACTCTAGTGTATGTTTGAGTGGTCACAGCGGGCATCCTCAACCCTATTTCAACTCTGGAGGGAGGGCTCTCAGACGGCTGACTAAGCACATCAAGGGCAGGGGCTTAGCTCTTCTCAGAACCACAGATTAGTGAGCGGTGACCTGAGTTTCAGCTATCTGGACCAGGAACAGGGTTTCCAATTTGGATCCCACCTCCCTCCTAGCCATTGTATTGGCTGGATCCTCTACCGCCCTCCTCCCCACAGCCATGTGACGCACGCGCACCAGCTAGTGTGCAGATGGCTGCATGTCATGATTAGAGGATTGAAAAGCCAGAGCTGCACTGAGAAGAAGGTAAAATAGGATCTTAAGGGTTAAAACCAAAGATGGGGTATGAAGGGAGTCAGGAGGGGTTAACTTTTAACCCCTCTACCCCACCCTTCCATTTTATAACTAAAATGTCCCTTTAACCTCGCCAATACGGCGTTGCACTAAAATGGACTTCAACTCGCCTTTAGCCCTTGAGTTGTGCTTCCTTGCTAAAGTCAACCGGTCCTGATATTGCACATATATTCTCTAATAGTTTTTTTTTTACTTGTTCTTAACCTGCCTTGTTACTACTTATAAGATAACCGTCAATCTGAAATCTATCTATCCAGCCCAGATTCTCTTTCAGCAGTTACAGTTACACATATTTATAAAGTGCCAACAATTGCTGTAGCGCTGTACAATGGGTGCCCATGGTTCATAATCCTCTGTAATCTCAAACACATATATGTTCAATACGCTATGATTTTGATTGATAAAACACTGAGCCACATTTAAGGGACCACTAAGCCACCGTGACCACTTAAAGTGTTTATAGTACCAAATGTACCTTCAAGCCTCTTGATCAATAGGACAGCTATTCAAAGTGATGGTCTTTACTCCGCCTTGAAGGCTGTCAGTCATCAGCGCTGTACGGTCTTCTTGCTCAATGAGATGTAATTTGAGGATGGCAAGCAAGTAATTGAAAAGCATTTGATTGCACAGATCAGCCTCAGATTTCCTACAAAAAGATCAGAGCTGTTTGCACATTGTTCTCCGCAGGCGTTACGGGACTTGCGTACGTAAAGTTTGCAATTCCCGTTGCAGTGCACAATTTGTGTTTTCCTGCACAAATTGTGCAGACAAGCCTCAGGGGCTTCTGGGTTTGGGAGTCTCTGAGCCGAAGAGGAGGAGAAAAGGTGAGTATAATAGAGTAAAATAATTAAAAATAATAATTGGACAAAGGCTATAGCCTGTCAGCAACCTCTGCCTAATAATTTAAGGGGAAAAAAAAAAAAAAGAGGGTGGGTTGGGAATGCTATAATCAAGTATCTCTTTGTTCTTTAGCATAGCCCTTTACAGCTTCTACATTTTGGTCAGTGCACATTTCAGCTCTATGACCTTCCTCCAACACAGCTGCTTTGCATAAATTCTTCCAAGTTCATGTTTCATCAGTCACCTCTGTACGCTCTCCTGCTTTGTGTTTACCCTGTTCTTGTTCCTAGTTTTCCTTTCAAATACGTTGCAGTGCTGAGAAAAGCTGGTATTTCCCAAAACTACATTTGTACCAGCTGGGTGGAGTAGAGGTAACATCACCATCCTATAGCCGTGGAGACACCGGTTCGATCCCGGCAAGAGCACCTCTCCAGTAAGTGTCCTTGGGCAAGACACCTAACGGTACATACTCGCCACCCAGGACATATTTGAAAATGAGAGAAATCTCAATGTATCCTTCCTGGTAAAAATATTTCTCAAAAAAATAAATAAGAGAAGCTTTTCAGTAAAGGTTCATTCCTTGTCAAATCAACCAATGAAAAATTCATTTTGGAACTTGAGGTCATGGATTTGGTTAATTTATGGTACATTTTTACCTTAACATGAGTTTGTTAGTTTTTTTAAAAAAAACCTTTCCAAATTTTTTTGTCCACCTGTTTTTGAGATCTTGAGTTTCTAAATTCCCCAAAAATGGTCAGATACAAATGTGCTAAATCCGTGACATTAACCCCTTAAGGACCGGTGACGTACCATGTACGTCCTGCCCACGGGTCTCCCTTAGACCCGCGGACGTACATGGTACGTCAGAGGCGCCTAACCCCCCCCGCCCGATACTTACCTCCCTCGCTGGATCCCTCGCAGATCTGGCAGGGAGGAAGCCTTCCCTCCTGATTTGCATGGGCCGGCGAGCTCGATGACGTCACCACGCTGCGTGGTGACGTCATCAGCAGGCGCCCCCATTGAAATCAAAGAAGGGGAGGGGGGGCTGCAGTAAAATCCAGGAGCCCTCTATTGGAGCCCTCTATCTCCCCAACCATTGAAGCTAGGGAGATGCTTTTTGCACCACTGGAAAGGGGAGAGTCTGTAGAGGTATATAGCATTAACCATGTCGCTGCCGGAAATTGGCACTAATTGGCGCCAAAGCACGATTCGAACCTGGAGGAGGGCTGACATCTTGGATGTCAGCCAAGCCTCCAGGTCCCCCCCACCCACTGACAACCTCACCATATGTGTGAGGATGTCAGGGGGCAAGTTAACCCTCTAGCTGCCATGTAGAGATAAGTGCTTGCCGACAAACTCACTCTGCTGTTCCAGTCTTTCTGGAATCAAGGATCTCTTCCTCAGGAATTTAAAGATGCGTCCATCGTACATCTCTATAAGAGGAAAGGGAATCGACAAGTCTGCAATAATCACAAAGGAATATCACTGCTTTCCATCGCAGGCAAGATCCTTGCACGAGTATTGCTGAACCGCCTGACTGACCACCTGGAACAGGGTTTATTACCAGAGACACAGTGCGGCTTCCGCAAAGAGCGCGGCACTGTGGACATGATCTTCGCAGCCAGACAGCTCCAAGAGAAGTGTCAAGAGCAGAATCGTGAATTGTATACCACCTTTGTAGATCTCACCAAGGCTTTTGACACCGTCAGTCGCGAAGGTCTGTGGCGCATCATGTCGAAGTTTGGGTGCCCTGATAGATTCATCTTAATGGTACGTCAGTTCCACAACGGCATGACAGCTTGTGTACTGGACGATGGAGAAGCTTCAAAAGGCCTTTCCCGCTACAAACGGCATCAAGCAAGGCTGTGTGTTGGCACCGACCCTGTTAAGCATAATGTTTTCAGCTATGCTGTCAGAAGCCTTCCAGAACACTTCCTTGGGAGTTAGCCTGAGATACAGGACCGATGGGAAACTGTTCAACCTGCATAGACTCCAGGCTGTCACCAAGGTAAAGGATACTGTGCTACGAGACTTCCTTTTTGCTGATGACTGTGCCCTGAATGCTGGATCAGAGCAGGAAATGCAAGCCAGTGTGGACAAATTCTCAGCAGCATGCGACAACTTTGGACTCCTTATTAACACAAAGAAGACCGAGGTGATGCATCAGCCAGCTCCAAAAGCCCAACATCAAGAGCCCACCATCACAGTGAAGGGACAAAAGCTGCAAACAGTGGACCAATTTACTTACCTATGCAGCACCCTTTCCCACGCAGTGACAATTGACATTGAGGTCAACTGCAGAGTAGCCAAGGCAAGCTTTGCATTTGGCAGACTATTGACTAACGTATGGGACCGCCGCGGAATAAGCCTTGACACAAAGCTCAAAGTCTACTGAGCAGTAGTGTTAACTACCCTGATGTATGCCAGTGAGACTTGGACTGTATACAGGAGGCATGCTAGGCAACTGAATCGCTTCCACATGACATGCCTCCGCAGACTTCTCAGGATCCGGTGGCAGGATAAGGTGCCAGACACAGAAGTCCTTTCCAGAGTAGGCCTGCCATCAGTTTACACCCTGCTGATGAAAGCCCAGACATGCTGGGTAGGTCATGTTGCAAGGATGCCAGATCATTGCATCCCTAAACAGCTCCTCTACGGTGAGCTGTCTCAAGGAAAGCGGTCGCACGGGGGACAAAGAAAGCGATACAAAGATACACTGAAAGCCTCCTTCAAGTCCATGGATATTGATATCACCTCCTGGGAAATCTTGGCACAAGATCGATCGACATGGCGCAGCGCTGACCCTCCAAGGCTGCCAGATATTTGAGGACAGAAGAGCAACCATAGCACAAGAGAAGCGAGCACTTCGCAAAGCCAGAACTGCAAATGTTGCAACAGGGGTACCCACACATGTCTGCTCGACGTGTGGCAGAACATTTCGTGCTCGAATAGGCCTCATCAGCCATCTGCGGACACACCGTGGACAGCCCACAACCTGCTAGATGTCAAGGTCCTCATCGAATACGATGGACGAACATCATCAGAGATAAGGGGATCCTAAGGATCCCCCTGTCAGGGTTTCCTACCGCGACCCCTGGATGGTGCTCCGGTCCCGGGCGTTGGCGGGCATTACGGCGCTCGTGGCGTCCATCGTTCCTCCTCCCTCGTGGCCAGGATACGGAGTGGACCGCGCATGCGCGCGCCTTTCCGGGCTAACAGTGAACGCCAGACGCCGGAACGCTTAGAACAGCTGACGGCGGCGCACACGTCATCAGAGACTGCCCCGGAGGTTCCCCATAAAGAGTCGCTTGTCCAAGAGTTCGGTACTAGTTTATTCTAGTCTGTTGCGAGAGAATCTTTGTTTACTATTGACCGTGATCCTGACTTTTGCCTGTAATACGACTACGCTGCCTGCTTTACTCCTTCGACCTCTGCCTGGAATACCGATTACGCTGCCTGCTTTAATCCTTCGACCTCTGCCTGGAATAACGTTTACGCTGCCTGCTTTAATCCTTCGACCTCTGCCCGGAATAACGATTACGCTGCCTGCTTTAATCCTCTGACCTCTGCCTGGAATAACGACTACGCTGCCTGCGGTGCACCTGCAATTCCTGTCTGGCAGATATCGCTCAGCTCTCCTGCCGCTTCATGACAAGGTACGTCTTGCATATTGGTTCCAACACTACCTTCGTTACGTGCAACCCTGACATAATAAACTAGTCGATCATGGAACCAGCAAGTGTACCAGAGACTTTAGCCGCCATCGCTCAACAGCTCCATATACTGACTCAATCCGTACAGGCCTTGGAAGCTAATCAAACAGCGATGCAGGTACATCAAGAGCGTCTGGAACAAGGACTGACAAGCAGCGGTACCTCACGGTCTATGGTCGAGCCTCCAACACCCCCGTTGGATAACGCTGCTACAGGTCCAGAACCCTACGTATCACCACCCGAGAAATTCGACGGTGATAGAAAACAATTCCGTTGCTTTATAACGTCTTGTCAGATAATGTTCTCCCTCCAAAGACGGACCTATAATACTGACTTCGCACGAGTCAGATCCGTGATATCGTTACTGACCGGTCGGCCTCAACGATGGGCTCATCATCTGTTACGAACCCACAATCCCGTGTTAAACAGTTGGAGCACTTTCTATGAAGCCATGGAGGAAATGTATGACGACCCTCACCGGACAACAAACGCGGCTCAGGCTCTTGACAACCTGAAACAAGGGAGAAATGATGTGGAAGAATACATCACTGATTTCAAACACTTGGCTCTTGAGTCAGAATGGAATGAACCGGCTCTCATAGCTCAATTCAGGAAAGGACTGTCCGAAGCACTAAAAGACGAGCTCGCGAGAACCGGGCTCCCTTCATCATTGGACAAAACTATGTCCTTATGCATTGATATAGACCGAAGAATAAGAGAAAGGCGCGCTGAACGCGCTAGCACCCATCCAGCCACACCTACAAGAAAACCGACCATTCCACCTCCTTACATGTCGTCACAGCCAACCGATAGTGGCGACGAACCCATGCAAGTCGGAGCAGCTAGAGGGCCTTTGACGGAAGCAGAGAGATCCAGAAGGCGCTCTTTGGGCCTCTGTATGTATTGTGGCCGTGCAGGGCATCAAGTACGGGAATGCCGCGAAAAACCCAACGCCCGGATCGGTAAGCCTCTAGCCCTTCCTGCTTTTGCATCCATCAAAGGCATCTGTACTCCCATGTCCACCCACCTCATAGTACCCTTGTCATTGCAGTGGGACGACCATACAACCACGATCAACGCCATGATTGATTCCGGGGCCAGCAGCTGTTTCCTGGATACTGAGGTAATACAGACCCTTGGAATCCCTACTTCTCCGAAAAAACAGCCTTATCCCATCCAGTTGTTGGACGGGAGCACTCCCCAATCCGGTCCCGTGACCAAAGAGACTATACCTCTACTAGTCACCATAGGAGAGCAATTTCAAGACACACTCCTCTTCGATATCGTGCCCTCCCCAGTGTTTCCAGCCGTCCTTGGTCTTAATTGGCTGAGAAGACACAATCCTACTATTGATTGGACTAGGAGCACCGTTACCTTCAATCAGACGGATTGCTCTACAACCTCCGAAGGCCTTCAACTACAGACACATACCGCAGCCATGTGTGCAGACATACCTAAAGCTTATCAGGACTTACATAGTGTGTTCGAAAAGAAAGGAGCAGACGACCTACCACCTTCTAGAGCTTATGATTGTCCGATAGATCTTTTACCCGGTGCTCCCATTCCTCACGGAAGAATATACCCATTGTCCGAACCAGAATTAGAGACCCTCAAAGAATATATTTCGGAAAACTTAAAGAAAGGTTTTATACGTCCCTCAACGTCTCCAGCAGGAGCTCCCATATTCTTCGTAGGAAAGAAAGACGGGGGCTCCGCCCTTGTGTGGACTATCGTGCCTTAAATAATATCACGATCAAAAAAAAATATCCTTTGCCTTTAATATCAGAACTCATGGACCGATTAAGAACCTCATCTATATTTACGAAACTTGATTTACGTGGTGCGTACAATTTATTGAGAATACGAGACGGAGACGAGTGGAAGACAGCCT
The DNA here is from genome assembly GCA_009667805.1 of Leptobrachium leishanense. NCBI lineage: Eukaryota > Metazoa > Chordata > Amphibia > Anura > Megophryidae > Leptobrachium > Leptobrachium leishanense. The sequence continues at coordinate 264,923,683 of CM019066.1, read as the reverse complement.
TCAGGTCCAGGTACGGACACTTCGAGTATCTAGTAATGCCATATGGTCTCTGCAATGCTCCTGCCACGTTTCAGAGATTTCTTAACGATATCTTCCAGGACATACTGGATTGTTATGTAATAATATACTTAGACGATATATTGATTTATTCTGATACCGCCCGAAATACATAAGACACATGTGAGAACGGTACTGTTACGTCTATTGAAACACAAACTGTATGTCAAGTTAGAAAAATGTTTATTTGATACGCAACGTATTGATTTTCTTGGATTCATTATCACCCCCGGGCATATACAGATGGATCCCGCCAAGATAGAGGCAGTTACCGATTGGCCAGCTCCTGCTAACAGAAAAGGGGTCCAGTGTTTTTTGGGTTTTTGCAATTTTTATAGGAAATTCGTAAAAAACTTCTCCAAGATAGTTAAACCCTTGACTGACCTAACTCGTATCCATACTCGTTTTTCTTGGTCTACAGCGGCTCAAGATGCTTTCAATTTGTTAAAAAGAACTATCACTTCAGCACCTATCCTCTCGATTCCAGATCCCTCTCAACCATATACTCTAGAGGTAGATGCCTCGGCCTTCGCTGTTGGAGCAGTGTTATCGCAAAGACAGAAAGAAACAGAAATAATGCATCCCGTATCTTTTTTTTCTAAAACCCTTTCCGCAGCAGAACAGAATTATGACGTTGGAGAGAAAGAATTGCTGGCAATCAAACTGTCTCTGGAAGAATGGTGTCATCTACTTGAAGGCGCTCGCCATCCCGTATCCATCCTCACCGATCATAGGAATTTGGAGTACCTACAGCAAGCACGCAGATTAAAACCAAGGCAGGCAAGATGGGCTCTTTTTTTCAGCAGGTTCGACATGCACATCACCTACCGACCTGGTAACAAAAACGGGAAGGCCGATGCACTTACAAGAGCTCTTATCAATACATAATAACAACATAATCAATAACGACTTCATACTACCCAGAACCTGTTTCGCCACGATCAAGCTAACGCTCTGGGATGTCATAAAGAAAGACTCGCCTCCCCTCGACCAAATGGTTCCTTCAATGGCACTGACCGCACAGGACGGTTTCTTGTTCATCACCAGAAAGTATTCGTACCGTCCACCGCAGTGCTCTCTGTCCTGCAATATTGTCATGACTCCCCCCTAGGAGGTCACGGGGGCAAACACAAGACACTGGATTTGATACATCGTTTTTTCTGGTGGCCCAGTCTGCGGAAGGATACCATATCATATGTAACGAATTGCCCAGTATGCATCAGAGCCAAAGTCTCTCATCAACGTCCACAAGGTTTGCTCCAACCATTGCCTGTTCCTCATATTCCATGGGAGGATATATCTATGGACTTCATAGTTGAGTTACCCCTCTCCGCCGGGTATAACACTGTAATGGTAGTGATTGACAGATTTTCCAAGATGGCTCATTTTTTACCCCATTGGGGATACCTACAGCAGCACAAACCGCGACTTTATTTATAAAAGAAATATTCCGTTTACATGGTTTGCCCTCTACCATTATATCCGATAGAGGGTCTCAATTTACTTCCCTTTTTTGGAAGTCTTTTTGTAAAACACTCCATATGCAGCAGAGTCTATCAACGGCCTATCATCCTCAGACCAACGGTCAGACTGAACGAACCAATGGTACCCTGGAACAGTATCTACGCTGTTTCACCTCTCATCTCCAGGACGACTGGGCGGATCTCTTACCCATTGCTGAATTCGCATACAACAATCAGATCCATCGTTCTATCAAATGTTCTCCGTTCTTCGCCAACTACGGTCAGCATCCGGTAATGTTTCCTGGTTCGCCTTTAGTTAGCCATATTCCTTCCTTGGATCAACGTATGGCTTATATACACGACGGCTTCAAACAAATGAGAGCTGCTCTTCTGTCCGCTCAACGTTCATACAAACGTTATGTGGATCGCCGCCGGGTCCCTGCTCCCCTATACAAAATAGGCGATTTGGTATGGCTGTCCTCCAAGCATGTGACGCTAAATTGTCCTTCACGAAAATTGGGGCCTCGCTTTTTGGGTCCCTTTCCGATTGACAGAGTTGTGTCATCTTCGGCAGTAAGACTACGTCTGCCCGTTGAGTACAAAGTCCACCCGGTGTTCCATGTATCTCTCCTTCATCCGTCGAATCCGGATCCGTTCCCTGGTCGCACCCCTTCTCGTCCAGGTCCTGTGGTGGCTGTGTCCGAGGATGAGTATGAAGTACAAGAGATATTGGATTCTCGTTTTCGACGTCGTCGCCTGGAATATCTAGTTCACTGGACTGGCTATGGTCCTGAGGAGGACTCCTGGGTTTCTGCCGCTGACGTCCACGCTCCTGATCTTGTTGAAGCTTTTCACGTGGCTCATCCGACGCGCCCCCGGAGGGGTCGCCTTGTTGGGGGCTCTGTCAGGGTTTCCTACCGCGACCCCTGGATGGTGCTCCGGTCCCGGGCGTTGGCGGGCATTACGGCGCTCGTGGCGTCCATCGTTCCTCCTCCCTCGTGGCCAGGATGCGGAGTGGACCGCGCATGCGCGCGCCTTTCCGGGCTAACAGTGAACGCCAGACGCCGGAACGCTTAGAACAGCTGACGGCGGCGCACACGTCATCAGAGACTGCCCCGGAGGTTCCCCATAAAGAGTCGCTTGTCCAAGAGTTCGGTACTAGTTTATTCTAGTCTGTTGCGAGAGAATCTTTGTTTACTATTGACCATGATCCTGACTTTTGCCTGTAATACGACTACGCTGCCTGCTTTACTCCTTCGACCTCTGCCTGGAATACCGATTACGCTGCCTGCTTTAATCCTTCGACCTCTGCCTGGAATAACGTTTACGCTGCCTGCTTTAATCCTTCGACCTCTGCCCGGAATAACGACTACGCTGCCTGCGGTGCACCTGCAATTCCTGTCTGGCAGATATCGCTCAGCTCTCCTGCCGCTTCATGACAAGGTACGTCTTGCATATTGGTTCCAACACTACCTTCGTTACGTGCAACCCTGACACCCCCTATCTCCTGATTCGTGGCAGCTAGATGTCATATTTGACATCATTGGAAAGGCCTGATCATGGCCTTTCCAATGATACCAAACATGACCAGGTTTGGTTTAAAAATAAAATAAAAATAAAATATATTTTTATTTTATTTAAGGGGTTTTTTTTGTCTGGGGGGGTTTATTTAAATAGGACCTAGGCTGTCATCTCAAAATAATTAGCACAAAATGGTAAGAATGAGCGCAGCACACATAGGTGAACTGGCTCAGCAGTGAAGGGGTTAAAAAGCAAAAACATGTAAAAATTGGGTATTTCTAGTCTCGGGACAAAATTTTGAAACTATTTAGCCTGGGTCTTTTTTGGTGGTTGTAGATTTTGGGGATTAAATTACGAAAAAGTGTGTTTTTACCATTTTTTCATCATATTTCATATTTTTTTTTGTATGGTAAATTATTCGATATGATGGAAATAATGGTATTTTTAGAAAGTCCATTTAATGGCGGGAAAAACGGTGTATAATATGTGTGGGTTACATAAACGAGTAAGAGGAAAATTTGACCTAAACACTAACAGCGCAGAAACGTAAAAACAGCAGCGGTCACTAAAGGACGGATTTGTGTAAAACCGCCCGGTCACTAAGGGGTTAAGGTTTTAAGCATTGGTCAATTTGACAAAGGAATGACTCAAAAGCTTTCCTTTTTGCTGTTTGGATTACAGTTTTCAGAAACAATGGCGTTTAGTGGATAGTTTTCAAACCTTAAAATAAAAACAATTAGCGTGTTATAGGAATTACCTGTAGGCATTTAAATAACACTAAAGTAATTTTGAAAAAAAGATATATTTGAAACGCTTTACTTTTCTGGATGCCTGATCCAGAATGATGGAGCCTCCTTCTGGTAATCATTGAGCAGTCTTATCTGGAAAGAAAATATTTATATATAAATAAATTGTTATGGAATTTGGATCCATTGCGAAACAGTTTTCGGTGTAAAGAAAAAGTACCTTTTTCAACAGGCGAATAAGATTAGGATTCGTTATGTCAACACCACTTGATAATAGTTTCTGAATTTCTTTAGACTTGAAGGACAATTCCACATGTTTTGCTAAAACAAAAAAATTCCAAAAGTGATGAAATCTAATCAAAGAACTGAATAAATCAAGGCTTAAGTGACATTCTCCTATTCAGAGACACAGCTCTTGAATGTAAATTGCTCTGACTTCTATTCTGCTTGTAGAGGTGAATTGAGATCAGCTGGTTTACAAAATCATTATTCCTGGTAGCCCGCTACAGCTAGCAGGTTATCGTCCATAGTTGCAGCGAAACAGCAGGTGCTTACTGATGTGCATTACTGCTTATATTTGCACCCACAAATGCTGTAACTCCACAAAGTATCTTGCAGAATTTCCATAACTTGATCTGCACAGCACTGTCAGAAGGACACCAAAGAACTTTTGTTTTCAATGTCCTTCTGTAACCGGAATCAGACGGGTTCACTCGGGACGAGGCCGGACCGGACACGAGCAAGGATTGTCTGAACACGAGTCTCTTCAGGGAAGGCAAACTTTATTGTGATATCACAACAGATGCTCAAACAGGATTCAATCGCAAAGAATGAGCCCCGAGTCCCTCGTGACATCCAATCTTATACCCCAAATACACAATTAGGTACATCCCAATAAGCCCACCTCCCGATGACACTCTCCCACCCCACGTGGGTTAATACCTCCCTTAGTCTAATACAAAAGACATTTCATTAATTGGCCGTAAATTGGCAAACTTTGTGTTAGTTTCAGTAAATCATGATTAGTTGCTCTTACTGTTCCGGGCTGCATCCCTTTCCCTAGCGTCTCCAATTATTTGTTACAGATGGCACCTGGTCTGATCTCTATACTCCTTTGTATTTCTGCGGGTCCCAACGACCTTGGAGTATCTACTTCTCTTCTCTCCTCTGTGCCAGGAACAGCAGAGATCTTTCTCAGGGCTTTAATTGCTTTTTCTGCTACTCTAGCACATTCCTAAGTTTCTACGTATATTTCATTCTAGTTTCAGCTACAAACTTGCCTAATTATTTTCAAGTGAACCAATATTCTGAACAAGATGGTCACCTGGCTTATAATGGCAGCCATCTTCCAGTCTATTTCCACTTCACTTCCAAAAGGTGGGAAAAGCAGGCCGTGGATCTCACCCCATTTCAAGGGATGCTTGGCAAGTCTGATTATTAACATTATTATTTTTTACTACTATTTACTCATTTGAAATTGAAATCACCAAAAGAGTCAACACCTGCTTTTCGGTGGCAACATATATATATATGTACTTACAACAGTTGTGGTGGAGGACAAAAAGTGAGATAAAAAGCCTCCACGCTAAAATGTTTACGTTTATTATTGCAGAAGCTATCTACACATCACAGCAACTCAAAGAACTGCATCCCAGAGCCCCTGTGCTGCATTCCCCATATGCAGCAAGGAACTCTGGGTAGGATATGACCTCTGTCTCACTTTTATTGCATCCTGTGTCTGTTATTACACAGAATCCTTAAATCAATGCCATGCCATACTATGGCTTTTTTTTTAGCAGAGATCAGGTTTATGCAAGTGGCTTTGACCAGTTACATAAACCTGATATCTGCTAAAAAAAAAAAAAGCCATAGTATGGCATTGATTTAAGTGTTCTGTGTAATAACAGACACAGGATGCAATAAAAGTGAGACAGAGGTAATTGGCATATCCCACCCAGAGTTCCTTGCTGCATATGGGGAATGCAGCACAGGGGCTCTGGGATGCAGTTCTTTGAATTGCTGTGATGTGCAGATGTCTTCTGCAATAATAACTAATATATATATATATAATTTTACCAGTTGCTGGAAAATACAGATTGCCTGGGGAATGCTCTTTATTCTCTTACAAACTAGGTGGGGGGGGGGGGGGTCAGCTGTAGTGCCACCATAGCATAATGATGATAGCAAACACGCAGCAATGTCTCAACACCATCACCCTGGGTCCTTAGACACAGGAAACATGCAGAAGCAAGGTAGAAAAAGTTGATACAGCTCTGAGTTTTGCTAGCAAGGTGTATTAGTGTCACCTGTGTTTAATGTATAGGATGAGCATTAAGAATAGAACCCTTCTTCAGTGTAATTACCATATACAAAACGTGTTTTTTAAAGCTCATCTTATTCATTAAACAAAGTGACACTAGTGCATATTTCTAGCAAAAACCCAGCTGTCTCAACTTCCTTTAAGTGGGCTCTTTATTCTCTGAATGATGCCCCTACACATCACTTACTTATTTTGCCCCCTACACATCACTTCCTTATTTTGCCCCCTTAGGTGCTAACTTAACCAGAGCCGTTGGAGCTTAACAACCCCATAGAAACACAGAAACATAGAAAAATGTCGGCAGATAAGAACCTGTCGGCCCATCTAGTCTGCCCAATTACATGGATACTTTACCTGGATTTATCTTTTGTTTAGGATAGCCTTATGCCTATCCCATGCCTGCTTAAATTCAATTACTGTTTTGGCCTCTACAACTTCAACTGGAAGACTGTTCCATGTATCCACCACCCTATCAGTAAAATAATGCTTTCTGATGTTACTTTTAAACCTTTGCCCCTCTAATCTAAGACTATGTCCTCTTGTTTTGCTACTTTGTTTCCGTTTAAATATACTCCCTTCCTCTACCTTGTGGATTCCCTTTACGTATTTAAATGTTTCTATCATATCTCCTCTGTCTCGTCTTTTTTCCAAGCTGTACATGTTAAGATCATTAAGCCTTTCCTGGTAACTTTTCTCCTTCAAGCCGTACACCATTTTAGTAGCCCTTCTCTGAACTCTCTCTAAGATGTCTATATCCTTCTGGATATACGGTCTCCAGTACTGCACACAGCACTCCAAGTGAGGTCTCACCAGTGCTCTATAATGGCTCTGGTAACTTTAGCACAGCTCTGGTTAAGTTAGCACTAACTATGGAATGGATCCCTGAGGCGGCTGCCTTACCTGCATTATGCAAGCACAGTCCTGGCCCACTTTAATGCTTCATGAAAATATTAATTAGAATGTGACTATAAATTATCTTAAAAGGGCATATTACTACGATGACCATTTAAACGGTTTTAAAAAGTCAGGTGTGGTGGAGTATGCCCTCTACAACCACTGGCAAGTGTCCCTGAAAGGCTGATCATGCATTCTGAATAGTGGTTGGGATTCCAACCACCAGGAAAGCTGCCAATATCCTGCACTGGTAAACTTTCAGGAATTTTTATCAGAAATGTATATTCCTGTCCAGTCAACAGCTCTCATTGGGGTCAATATATTCATTTCTTTGTGAAACATTTCACTAAAAGATAGTAAGCTAATAACAAGTTACCTTCAATCAAATCATACAGAATTGAGGCTCTCTATGGGCACCATATAATCCTCCTGTAAGACTGGGGCTACGCAACCGCACCAAGACTGTCCGACATAACCCGCCCTAACAGCATTCGTCGAAGCGTTAGGACGACTCGACTGGGAGGACCACATGATGTAATGCGCGTTACAATGGGCTTGCTGTTGTCGTCCACATTGAGCCGCCAAAACTGACAGCTTCCATTAGGTGGCTAACGCTTTGTAGAGCTATCTGCACAAACATGCACAGAGCAAGGTGGGCATGCAGGGACAGGTGTCCCCAGCCTAAGCTCTCATCACTGGAACAAATATACATAATGCTATGCTGTGCCAAATAACCAGCATTAAAATCAACACAATATTCCAAAAAAATTACTACAAACATTTGAGTGATTTCTTTTGCAAAGGAACTATTATTTCTACCAGCACTTTCACACACCTCCTGAAGTACTTTAATTTTGTGATAACATTCATGAAAATATATTAAAAAATCCAGCTTACAAATACACCAAAGCAGATGAAAGAATAAAAATTGATTTCACCTAGCAAGGCCTTTTAAACTGGTTAATGTACTTTAGATGAAAAAATATAAAAGTACCAAAGTAGACAATGGTGCAGATAAAAATAAACAACAAAACAGGTAATAAAACCAGTAAATTAATGGAAATTGTACATATTTTATCTTTTAAATTGAACTGTGTGGGAAATTAGGTAAACAGGACATTTAAACTCTGCATTAACGATGGCCTTTCAATTTGAGTTCATTGAAGTAGCTATTTCAATAACAAAGCCATTCAAGCACAATGTTCTCGAGTGTTCATCCGGTTGAAAAACTGAAAAAAGAAACAAAGATGGGAACCCTGGAGTGGTAAAAAGGAACAATAAAAGGTACTTACCTAAACTAGTATATACTTCTCTCGCCATGCTCAGGGATGACAAGGAAAAGGTTTTTGCATAAAACCGCAAAATCTTCTCCTAGGATTAAATAAATACTGTGTCAGATCCACAATACAGAAAGAAAGTGGCTCGATGCGCATTTTCCTACAGAGCACCGCAATTATGGAATAACCTCCCAGACACCTTCAAATCTTCCCCCAGTCTTAAGTCACTCAAGAGCTCCTTATTAACATACCTCAATACAGAATGCACCTGTACACATGTAACATAATGACTATATTACTTACATATTTATTTTCTGTGTTAATTTGTATATTAGTGTTTTGATTCTAATATCTTGCATTGTGTTACTTTGTATTTCTGTAACGTCTGTAAAATTTCAATGTTCTTGAACCCAGGACATACTTGAAAACAAGAGAAATCTCAATGTATCCTTCCTGGTACAATCCTTTATAAATAAATAAATGAACACGTTACTTTTTCAAGGGGTATTCCGTAGATTGTAGAAAAGAATGGAGAACTAACCAACAAAATTAGTTGCAGGGCTATGCAAGACGTTGCCAGCATAATACACTTAGCTGTGAAGCCAGTGTGGGACTTCTTGCCATCAATGTAATCAATGTTGCAAAAAATCAAGGGGCCCTATTCCATAGTTGACGGTAAAACGGAGACAGATCTGTGCCTGTAGATTTGTCTCCATTTTATCATTGTATTCCAGGGTAGGTACTTTGTTAGCGCACTGCTGCGAGTCTCAGCTTGTGGAGTCCATAGGACTGCATGGAGCTTTGCAGATACCGCCCTCGAGGTCGCGCAGATTCATTGCGAAGGGAGTCTAGGAACTAGCCCAAGATCAGTAATTTGGAGTTTAGCCCTCGGTATAAAGACACTAATGACCCTATTCCAAAGTACTTGTAAATTTACCAGAGCCATTATAGTCTATGGAGCTGCTAAGTTTCCAACAGTTCTCGTTAAGTTAGCACCAATAATAGGGCACTAAATAATTTGGAGGAAGCTCAGGTTCTTTAACCCCTTTGCGTCTGAGCCATGTCACCCCTGTGTGCTGAGCTCATTTTTACTGCTTTTGCTCATCATGTTTAAACACGATTTGAAGCCACGTTTTATTATATGACCCAGACATATTATGTATCGTTCTTTCCGGCAGACTCCGCAGATTCATAATATATTATTATATGTATACGTCATGTCCTGTCTGTATATTATGACAAAATATGCAATAAAATTAGAATTTTTAATCATCTACAGCTTGTAAAGTGTTCTTTTTCACATTTTATCACACAGGCCTTTGCGTTTATATTCTCTATGGGGTGCGCTTGTTAAAAAATTAGAAATGGGGATTTATATGTTGCATGGCGTATATCTCACCCCCAAATCAGGGATTATACCTATTATTCCCATGTCCACTCTTCGTACAGTAGGATTGATCGCACCCTGATCCCAAACCTTTTAGACGCTAGGATAGGGCCCGTAACGTGGTCTGACCATGCTCCTTTAATCCTTCCCTTTCGTGCCACCTTCCCAGCTAGAGGTATGGGCTCGTGGCGGCTGAACGACTCTCTCATCATTGACCCGGCTGGAAAAGATGAGACAGCATGTGTCCTGAAAGAATATTTTACCTTGAACGCTTCGGAGGAAGTGGCGATTTCGTCCGTATGGCTTGCGCATAAAGCCGTAGTACGAGGTCATTTTATTAAGCAGGGGATTTATAAGAAAAAAACAACGGGATCTTAACCCCTTAGTGACCGCGGACGTACCATGTACGTCGCGGACGTACCATGTACGTCACGGCCGCGGGTCTCTTTTAGACCCGCTGACGTACATGGTACGTCCTGCGGTCTTTTGAGCGCTGGAAGCGATCGGATCGCTTCCAGCAGCTCAAACGCCACTGCAGGCTGCCTGGGAGTCCAGGCATCCGTGCAATGGCGGTTAGAAGTGCCGGGGCACCTTGTGATCGCTCCCCGGGAGCGATCAACATCCGGTTTGACCGGAAAGGTGCCCCGCACTTCTACAGAGCGCTGGAAGCGATCGGTATCGCTTCCAGCTGCTCTGAGTATATTGCAGGGATGCCTAGACGGATAAATGGTTACCTGCCGCCGGTCTGTCCATGATCGCTCCCCCCGAGCGATCACTTCCGGTAGCGGCAGGAAGTACTGAGTGCCACGAGGTATCGTGGCACTCAGTACAAAAAAGATCACATAAGTGATCAGGTGCTCTGCTGGGTGCCTCGAGGGATCAAGGCACCCAGCAGACTAAAAAAAGTGTCAAAAAAAGTGTCAAAAAAGTAAAATAAATAAATAAAAAGGTATAAAATAAAAGAAAACTGACAGCCAAGATGGCGCTGCCCTTCTAAGGGCAGGGTCATCTTGGGGCTGAGTGGGATGTTCCTAGCCTGCCTCATCAGAGAGGCAGGCTAGCAACATCCAATCAGATGTTATAAAAATTCTAAATAAAATTTCTAATTTGTCAGGTCAGGTCAATATTTTGTAAATATTGGCCGTGACCTCTGTGATTCTCCCTCCCTCTCCTCACTTGTGTTTTGGTGAGCGAGATCAGATTTGACAGGTTAAAGATTTTAGGTAGATTTAGTGAGATTAGAAAAATTGAGGCAGATTTAGAGAGATTTTAGGGAGATTTAGAACAATTGAGGCAGGTTTAGAGGGATTTAGAGAGATTTAGGTGTTTATTTTTATTTTCTTCTGAAACCCAACGGTTCTTTTGAGAACCAATAATCCGCTTATATATATATATAATAATTATAAAATTTTATAATCTATTATATATAATGTCTGAGAGGGTGTACAGCGCCGAGGAGGCATATGCCATCCTGACGTCAGAATCTGAGGCATCTGCGTCGGACTCCGACCCAGATTTTGACCCCGCTAAGTGCTCAGAGACATCGCTAGATACATCATCTACACTGGCTGATGTATCTCCTAGTGATGTTTCTGATGCAGATCCTGGGCCACCACCTGCCAGCAGGAGACGCACAGCTCCAGCTGAGGAGTGGGTAGTGCCTCATCGCCAGAAGCCAGATATCCCTCCTTTCACGGCAAATCCTGGCATCAATATTGATGTTGCAGGATTTACCGCCCCACAGTTTTTGCAGGTGTTTATGGGGGATGATTTGTTGGGCCACATTGTTGCCCAATCAAATCTGTATGCCCATCAGCATTGTGCTGCGAAGCCAGACTCCTACTTGGCAAGGCAGCAATGGACCCCGCTAGATGTGCCAGAATTTCTGAAATTCTGGGCACTTACTATGCTGATGGGCATCATAAAGAAGCCCTCAATTCGCTCCTACTGGAGCAGTAGCCCCATCTGCTCTACCCACATTTACCCCAATCAATGTCACGTAGAAGGTATGAAAACATTTTGCGTTTCATGCACTTCAGTGACAACAGCCTGTGCCCTCCTAGAGAGCATCCCCAGGCTGTATAAAATCCGCCCCCTGATTACCCACTTCGCCGCCAGCTTTGCAGAGGCTTATATGCCTGGAAAGAATATCTGCGTGGATGAATCCCTAATGAAATACAAGGGAAGGCTGGGATTCAAGCAGTATATTCCTTCCAAACGCTCCAGGTATGGAGTGAAGGTGCATAAGCTCTGTGACAGCGAGAGTGGGTATACTCAGACCTTCCGGGTGTACGAGGGAAAGGATAGTAGCCTTGACCCTCCAGGTTGCCCAGAACACATGGGAACCAGTGGCAAGATTGTGTGGGACCTACTTTTTCCCCTGATGAACAAAGGGTACCACTTGTATGTTGATAATTTTTATACGAGTGTCCCTTTGTTCAAGCTGCTGTATTGTTTTGATACAGCAGCATGCGGTACTGTTCGCAAGAACCGCATAGGTTTCCCAGCACAGCTTGCCCGCACCCGGTTAAAAGGGGGGAGACCTCAGCTCTGCGCCAAGAGGAGCTGTTGGTGGTCAAGTACAGAGACAAGAAGGATGTATACCTTCTATCCACCATCCACACTGAGAGGTCTGTGGAGGTCTCTGTACGTGGCAGAGCTGAGCGCATCAGGAAGCCAGTGTGCATCAAAGCCTATAACCGGCATATGGGTGGGGTTGATCTGGCAGATCAGCTGCTCCAGCCCTACCAGATTATGCCGAAGTCAAGGGCCTGGTACAAAAAGGTTGCAATTTACCTGATGCAAATTGCAACCCACAATGCCTTTTTGCTCTGCAAAAAGGCAAACCCCGGAGTGACGCTGTCCTTTTTACAGTTTCAGCTCCAGGTCATTTCGGGGTTTTTGTACCAGGATGCACCTGCTCCCCGGCGGTGATGGGGGACAGAGTTGGGGCTACACATTTTATTTTTAAAATCCCCCCTACTGAGGGCAAACAGAAACCCCAAAAAAGATGCAGGGTGTGTTTCAAGAGGGGGCAGAGGAGAGACACAATCTTTTACTGCCCAGAATGCCCTGGACAACCCAGTCTGTGTCTTGGGGACTGTTTCAAGATGTATCACACTGTGCGTGATCTGTGATTTTTTTTTTTCTTACAGTCTAGTTAGTTAGTTCAATTTAGTTTTTTTTTTCTTTTACTGCACCAGACTTTTACATTTTATTCCTACATTTTTATGTTCTACATTTGGTGCTGTATTTTGCCAAAATCTTGGCACAGCTATGCATGGGGGGCATGGGTGTACTCAGGAGACCTTGCAGAAAACAACCTGGAGAATTTTCATGCAGTAACCGACAACAGTGTCTCCTAAATTACAGTCCAAATCTAATGTGGGCGTAAAAATAAAAAATTGAAAAATTACCGCCACACACCTTCTCAAATGTTTTGGGCTAAAACCGTTGCATCCATGGCATCAAAGCACTCCATATGCAATACCTTGGGGTGTCAACATTTCAAATATAAACAATTTTCTGGCAATAATTCAAACTGGGGTATGCGGTAGACCCAAAACCAAAGATAGGCCTAGCTGAAGAAATAATCTCAATTTCAACTCCAATGACAAAGTCATAAAAATTGTATTTGACCCTTCCCAAAATCCTGGCAAACCTATGCATGAGGGGCATGGGTGTACTCAGGAGACCTTGCAGAAAACAACCTGGAGCGTTTTCATGCAGTAACTGACAACAGTGTCTCCTAAATCACAGTCCAAAACTGATGTGGGTGTGAAAATGAAAAATGACCACCAAACAGTATCCAATTTGTTTGGAGCAAACGGTTGAATCCATGGCATAAAAACACTCCATTTACAATACTTTGGGGTGTTAGCTTACCAAATATATACACGTTCATAAAATTGGGGTATGTAAAAAGACCCCTAAAAAGAAGATAAGCAAAGAAGATATGTCAAATTAGAAAAATGACAAGCACATGTCAAAAGATTGGCGTAGCACCCCAAAAACAACAGAACAAATCTATATATGGGTGGTATCACTTTACTCAGAAGATGTTGCTGAACATATTTTGGGGTGTTTTTTGGCAGTAACCCATAACTGGATTTGACAATTCATGACTAAAGTACAATGTGTGTGAAAAAATAACACAAAACGTGACTACCTGGAAGTTTGACAAAGAGCTAGTGCATGGAAAGTGTTAAAATACAACTCTTTGAAATACCCTAGGGTGTGCCCTTTCTAAAAATATATGGTTTGATGGGGGTAAATTACTTTGGCCGGCTTCAAAAATGTCCCAAATAGGACATGGGTGCATGATGACGAAATGTGAAAATTCCAAGTTGGAAAACTGAAATGCGCACCCCCCAAATAAGACCTATTAGCCCACAAATGACCCGACATACCTATACATGGGTGGTATCAATTTACTCAGAAGATGTTGCTGAACATATTTTGGGGTGCTTTTTGGCAGTAAACCTTAAAGTTCACAGTACATGTATTCTTAAATTGCATTAAAAAAAAAAAAAAATCACCAAAACGTTTTTTTTTCTCAAACTTTGGCATAGATTTGTGGTAAAATGGTTTGCATGGAAAGAGTCAAAATACCCCAAGTTTAATGCCTTGATTTGTGTACTTTAAAAAAATATGTATATGTGGAGGGTTATTCAGGAATTAGTGACAGATATCAGTGTTACAATGTCACTATGACTACTTTTAAAAGTAAACCCTTTGTAAATGGCAAAGTGCTACTTTCACTTATTGTTGCATAAGATAAGGAGAAAAGCGAGGAATATGTAAACATTGGGTATTGCTAAACTCAGAACTAAATTTAGAAACTACTAAGGAATTACATTTTTTTGACGGTTGTTGATACATAAGAAATTTTGGGGGTCAAAGTTCAAAAAAGTGGTGTTTTTTCAATTTTTTTGTCATATTTCACAATGTTTTTTATAGTAAATTATATGAAATGATGAAAAAAATGGTATCTTTATAAAGTCCATTTAATGACGAGAAAAACAGTGTCAAATATGTGTGGGTTGCATAAACGAGTAAGAGGAAAATTTGACGTAAACACAAACAGCACAGAAACGTAAAAACAGCAGCGGTCACTAAAGGACGGATTTGTGTAAAACCGTCCGGTCACTAAGGGTTAAAGTGGCAGCTATCTTACAGCAGATCGTTGCCCTAGAAGCTCTAAATAAGACTCGGCCAACCCTGACGGTTGCCTCTGACTTGCTTTCCCTGAGGAAAGAACTGGAACACCTGAACTTGCAGGTGATGGAACGCTCATCACACAAGCTTAATTACGCTTCGTATACCCAGGGGAACAAGTCGGGGAAACTGCTGGCATCTAAACTTAGAGCTAAGAGTCTTCACACGAAGATCACGCAGGTCGAATGCTCGAGAGGCGGACAGGTGAGGGATCCGACGCTGAATGTTTCAGAGTTTGCCCATTACTATGGATCCTTATATAATCTTGGCTCTGACCCAGCTGTTCTGTCCCCTCAATGAGAGGATATCTCAACTTTTCTAGAGGAAGCGCGCCTGCTGACCCTGTCCTCCTCTTCAGCAAGTGGATTTGCTAACCCCATTTTCTGAAGACGAGATTAGTAAAGCAATCTATGCTCTCCTGAAAGGTAAAGCGCCAAGCCCTGATGGGTTGACCAATTTGTATTATCAAAAATTTGCCTCGGAACTCACACCTACCCTCACTGGTTTATTCAATCATATTAAACTAACAGGCCAAGTCCCTCCGGAGATGCTTCTAGCTACTGTGATTACTCTCCCTAAACCCAGTAAACCCCCCACATACGCAAATTTTCATCCCATTTCCCTGCTTAATGTGGATATTAAGCTTTATGCGAAACTACTTGCATCCCGCATTGCACCTCTGCTTCCTAAATTAATCCACCCAGACCAGATGGGGTTTGTACCGGGGCGACAGACTTGCAACAACACTCATCGTCTTTTTGACATCATAGACCTAGCAAATAGATCAGGTGACACAGGGCTTCTGCTCTCACTAGATGCAGAAAAAGCCTGTGATCGCATGCATTGGGTTTTCTACATCAGGCATTGGCGGCCTTTCAGTTCCCAGACCCATTTATTCAGAGCATTGTGGCTTTATACTCTGCGCCCTCGGCTAAAGTAATGAGCATGGGATTTCTCTCCCCGATTTTTCAAATAACTAATGGTACGCGTCATGGTTGCCCCTTATCTCCCTAATATTTGTACTAGCCCTGGAGCCTCTAGCATCCCATCTAAGATTAAACCTGCTGATCTCTAGCTTACCCACCCCTGCAGGAGAACAAAGAATAGCTTTATTCGCAGACGACATTCTTCTTTATCTTTCGAGACCCAGAGACCTCACTACCCCCTCTTTTTACTCTGCTAACTAGGTATGGCCAGCTATCATATTATAAGAACAATGTTAGTAAGACGCAAGCCCTTCCCTTGCATATTCCAAATTCGTCACTTCACACTTTCCAGAATAAATATTCATTTGACTGGCGCTCGGATTCCATTAAATACCTAGGTGTTTTCCTTTCCAAAAATAGGAGCTCCATAGTCCAACATAATTCTGTCCCTCTATTGCAGAATATTGAGAAACAAACAAAGTCGTGGCGAACGGTGGAGCTGCCCTGGTTAGGCCGCATGGCATCTTTAAAAATGACAATCCTCCCACAGATTCTTTATTATTTCCGTAACGTTCCGGTTTTTCCTCCCTACCTATCTCCTGATGAGAATGCAACGTTTATTGTTTGCCCATATTTGGAAACGTAAACCCCCCAGGATTTCGGCTACTGCTGTGACTGCCTCGACCAAGCTGGGTGGTCTGGGATTCCCTGATCTCTTAAAATATCATAGAGCGTCTCTACTAGCTCAACTGGTAGTCGCACTACACGCAGCAGAACCCCCACTGTGGTTACGCTTAGAAAATGCTGTAGTCTCTCCTAACATCATTCATGACTTTATGTGGTACGACCTCCTTCCTAGGAGCAAAATGGGAGGAATACTTCTCTCCTCCTACCTTTCAATCCTGACTTGGCGGCAGTGGGGTAGACCCTTACTCAAGCCTTTTCACCCACTCCGTTTTGCGTCTCTTAGTTTTCTCGGCAGACTATCACCTGACTTACACCTAGCACCCTGGATACTCCAGGGAGTAACCCTTATCCAACACCTACTTACTCTAACCACTATTAAGCACTTCCCAGACTTAGTCCAGGAATATGGTATTCCTTCGAAAGAACTGTTCACCTATCTCCGTATTAAGCACATCCTACTATCCCAGAGGGTTACAGTGATCCCTATGATGGAGGCCGCAGCCTTTCATAGGCTATGTTTAGGTAAAAAAAGCTCAGCCAAACCGCTGTCTCTATGTTACCGAAGTTTGCTATCTCCCTCTAAACTACGGAAATTACCATATATGTGGAGATGGGAAAAACAGCTGAACATGACCTTCTCGCAGGAGGACTGGGTCTATGCCACATCCTCAGTATATAAGTTATCGCGCAGTACTGGCAAGAGAAGCACATCTCAAATTGTTATATCGCTGGTACCTTACCCCGACCAGATTGCGACATATCTCAAAGGGTTCGGAACTATGCTGGCGCTGTTCCGTGGATAAGGGTTCGCTCCTCCAGGTTTTCTGCTCATGCTCGAAAATTAGCCCTTATTGGGATGCGATCCGCCGGTTAATCAAATTGTGCACTTCGTTAGAAGTTCCCCTTAGCCATGAAACTTACCTGTTACACTTCCTCCCCACTAATATTCAATTGCCCCCTAGAGGGCTGATCTCTGCTATTCTGGGTGTTGCCAAATTAGTCCTAGCTAGTCATTGGCGGTCGTCTTCTACCCCTACAATCCCTGAAGTATTGACTCTTGATAATATATACATGTATGAAGAAATGTTTGCTGCAGCTCGAGATACTCTTGCACCATGCTACATGGTATGGCTGGGTGTCTTTCAGATCCTCCGGGACTGTGGTATAATGTACAATGAACCATGTTTTTTCTTTTCTTTCTTTCCTTTTTCTTTCCTTCTCATTCTGTGTGTTTTTTTTTTTCTCCTTCTTTCTTTTCTTTCCTTCTTCTTCTCCACTGTTAGATTTAGGTAGATACACAGTATAAAAAAATTCAAAGTACTGTATTTTACTGATTGGTGTTGACCATCATTTTCATGTTTTATTTTTATGCCGACTGATCCTGCGTGACCCATATTGCCAATTCTATGCTAGGTTATGCTTACTTCTGGTACTTAATAAAACTTTACATTGAAGAAAGAAAAAAAAAGGCCATGCTCCAGCATGACCCTCTAGCTGCCACGGTTCAAAGGAATCCTTTGGAAATCCCCAGGCAGCTAGGGGTTCCCCGGGTAAGTGACGTCATCACGCCATGTGCGATGACGTCCGGTGCCGAGGGGGGACCCGGTGGTGGAGCCGCCATCTAAGATGGTGGACCCCATTGGAGCTAGATCGCGATCCAGTGCCGAATGGCGCCGGAACGCGATATGGCATTTAAGGGGTTAAAGACAGGCATCGCTTTGAAGGTCAGACACTGCCCTTCAAAGCAGTGCCGGTCTTTTCTTTGTAGACCCTCCCGATCGGGAAGGAGAGGGATCCGAAAAGGATACCCCCTCCCTTCAGGTGATCTCCTGGTTTTGCCAGGGGGGGGGTCATCTGAAAATGACATCATCGCGGGACGCACAAGGCTCCATTGGACTCTACGAGCCAACGCTCGTGGTGTTGCGCTGCCGGTAGCAATCAGCTTTGCGCTTCGTCCCAGGGCCAGAAGCTAATAAAGTGCCTACTCCGGCACAGATGGTAAAATGGAGACGGTTGGGAAAATCTGCAGGCACAGATCGTCCTGCTTACCGACAAGTGTGTAACAAAGAGGGCCCAGCTTTCTGAGAAAATAATATTCATTTGCAGTTGGAGTTATAGGTCTTGGGAGGATCACAGACAAGAATATTCCCTCCATTTACTTCTCAGACACATTTAATATATGTATTCATATAAAAATTAAATCATATCAGCAGTTCAGTTAGCAGAATCCATACTAGCTTCTATTGTAATTTGTTAGGGCAATTGCTAGAGCTGACATGTTCTTCTTAACACTTTGAGTCCAAGAAGAGGATAGATAGAAAGATAGGATTTTGCAGACAAAAAAACAACAACCTATGAAATAACCAAATCCTTTAACTAGTCAAATCCAATAGCAGCCCTGATACCTATTATTTTTTTTTTACATCAATACTAACCAATTAACTTAGAGTTCACCTGTTGTGCTCAGTGGAATCACTCCCGATAAAAGTGTGAGCATTTCTTTGGCAAAACACATACAGTACATTTGAAGAAAAAATCTTATTGTCAAAGGATGTACTATCGCTCACTTCCAGTGGCATGCCACCAGGGTGAGTGACATCTCTGGGCAGAAAAGTCATCCTACAGAATGACCCTACAACAATACCATGCATTCCATTGGTGGCCAGTAGGTAGACTGATAAGGGTGCTGACATCATCACCAAGGATTAATTGTGCCATAATGCACGATGGCACTAGGTAAATTCTGCCCACAGAAGAAGGCGAATATGGCAATGGCTGGAGCTGGGGCAGGGCAAGTAAAGGTCGTGAGAGATAATTAAGACAATAGATATTGTATTTATTTTTCCACTACCATTTTCCCTTGCTCTCCATATAACAGGATCTTCTAAGGTTACCTAGATTATATTCTGGGCCATTTTCAATCACTACCCCCTCTCACCAACCCCACCCCATCTCCAAACAACAAAGATTTGGTTTTGCTTATTGGCTGTCACTGGAAAGGTCATATTATCCCAGTGGATTTCTTCGGCACCGCCACCCCTCCCTTCGAATGATGTATGACAGGCTATACTCTATCTTTCTGATTGATTATCTGGAGGCCTCTTTACATCAAGATAAGACCAAAGCATTCTTTCGCAATTGGTCCCCTCTTATCAATGTTCTACCAGTTGATTCTTTTTTTTTTTTTTTTGTAAAATAATTTTTATTGAGAAGAAGACAATACATTCTGTGAACAGCGAGCCCGCTGTCCATTATGATAGTGATCTTACAGTGCACTTCAACAAATACAATTTCACATAGTGTATGTCAACTTCCACCATTTTTCTTGAAAAGGGAAAAAACGATAACAATAAGGGGGGAAGGGAATAGGTGGAGGAAAAAGGGGAAAGGTCAGGAAATAACTTTATATCCATGACTTTTTATTTATTTTTTTCCCCTTTTTCTTGTTGGTTCAATAATCTTTCATTGAGAGGAATAAACACCATCCAACCTACGTCTTATAGCACAGTAATTAAACTCTCAATTTCCGTTATAATGAAAAACAAAACCAAAAAGAAGAAAAAGAGTAAAAAGAAACAAAACAAAACAAAACAAACCAGAAAAGGAGCAAAAGAACAGCAAATAGAATCCAAATAAGGGGTGGGAAGAGAGGGGGAAATAAGGAAGGGCAGTCTCACATATGAACAAAATCATTCTGTTTACATCGAACGAATGAGGCATATAAAGTAAAAGAGGAGGGTCTCAGAGGCTTCTCACGGACTGCGGAAGGGCCCATCCCTTCCCCGTATAACAAGACCCATCATAGGCCACATGCCTTATACAACTTGTGGATATCCCATATCGCCCAGGGATCTTTTTTGGGAGGACGTTGGCCACAGTCTGCAGTTGCCTTGGTGTCAAATGTTCGATACTGGTCTAATAGAGCATTAAGTTGTCTTAGCGTCGGAACTGTAGTAGTCCTCCAGTTTCTAGCCAAAAGTAGCATTGTTGTGGAAACTATAATAAAAAACATTTTCAAGTGCTGGCGTGGAAGGTGTATCATTCCCAGTAATAAGATCTCCGGTGAATTTGCGACCGGGTGACCCAGTGCTTCTGAGGCTAATGTAGAAATGTTTTCCCAAAGCGGGGCAACCAAAGGGCAGTGCCACCAAATATGTCCCATCGTGCCTGGTGCTGAGGAGCAGCGCCAACAAAGATCCGAGGTATTCGGGGCAAACTTGCTCATTCTGTGAGGCGTTAGGTACCAGCGGTACATCAGTTTCCTCTGAGTCTCTATCAATGTAGCACATTTTGAAGCTCTGTCCGCAAATGTGTGTGCCATTGCCCATTGTGTAGGAGTGAAGACCTTAGCAAGGTCTCGTTCCCAGGCCGTTTGAAACGCCCATCTCGTTGCCCTCTGTGGGGTGGAAATAATACAGTAAAAGAGCGAGATTGGTTTGGAGGTAGAATGTGGATCCAACCAAAAAACCTCAGCTTCTGAGAGAAGTGGCAAAGTGTCTCTGAGTCCCTCCATAACCTCCCGCGATTTAAGAAATGAACACAACTGCATATATGACAAAAACATAGAAGGCAATATTTTATATTTGACCTGCAGGTCTTGAAAGGACAAGATGGCAGCCGGCACAAATAGCTGATGTAAGTGAGTAACCCCTCTACTTGTCCAAGGGAGTATCCTAAAGTGAGGCATAAGATATCTTAATGAGGAGATGGGCATGGCCATTGGTATTGTGGCGTGGTGAGCGAGGAAAGGTTTACACTGATCCCATATCCTCAAATAAAGAGACGTGGAGGGCAGTGGGTGTATTATGCGGGGTCTCTCTTTCGGTTTTAACCACAAGAAATTCGATAACATGTGTCCAGTGGTGTATGCAGATTCGATAGTGAACCACTGGGGCATAGGATGGGCATGCACCATTTCCCCCAAGGAAGCTAAACAGGAAACCCAATAGTATTTTCTAAGACAGGGGACATTCAGGCCACCATCCCTGCTCCTATAGTAAAGCAGGGTTCTGGGGACTCTAGGTCGTTTGCGTCTCCAGATGTACGACATGAGTACTGTCTGCAGCGTGTCTAGAAATGTCCTGGGAATATTTAGTGGCAGGGAGCGGAATACATATAAAATTTTCGGCAAGATCGTCATTTTGACCGCCGCCATCCTGCCCAGCCAAGAGAATTCTCGATTACGCCATTGGAATAACAATGATTTTACTTCAGACAATATCCTGATGTAATTACATTTGAACATACTTTCTGCATCCCGAGCGATACGCAGCCCTAAATATGTTATGTAATCTGCCTTCCAGGCGAAGGTATATCGGGATCTTAGGTCAGACAGTGATTCGGCTGGGACATTAATAGGCAACGCTTGCGTCTTAGAAAGATTAACCTTATGATAGGAGACCTGACTATATAGATCCAATTCCTGTTGTAATGCGGAAATTGACTCTGAAGGGTCCGTCAGTGTAAGGAGTATGTCATCCGCATATAAATTTAATTTATAAGTTGTAGGGCCGACCTCAACCCCGCGGATACAGTCATTCTGTCGTATGGCTTGCGCCAGGGGTTCTAATATGAGTGCGTACAGTAGAGGGGATAATGGGCACCCTTGCCGGGTTCCATTAGTAATCACAAATTCCTCCGATAAAAACCCCGAGGTGACCACCCGAGCCGAAGGAGCATCGTACAAGGCCCGAATCGCGGCTGTAAATGTAGATGGAAATCCAAATTTATTTAGAACCCGGTCTAGGAACACCCAGCTGACCCTGTCGAAGGCCTTTTCGGCGCCCAACGACAAGATCACACTCGGCAATTCGGACCGCCTCATGACCTCCAATAGGTTAACCAATTTCCTAGTGCTGTCAGGACCCTGATGCCTGGAGACAAAACCCACTTGATCCAAGCCCACCATTGTGGGTAAAATCCTCTGCAATCTATTGGCCAAAATTTTGCTATATAATTTAACGTCGATGTTCAGGAGTGAAATCGGTCTAAAATGTGAGCAGTGATCAGGGGTCTTTCCCGGCTTAGGAAGGGTGACTATATGCGCTCGTAGCATATCCACCGGGAAAGAGCCCTTCTTCATGCTATCTCATATCCAGCATGTAAATGCGGCACCAGAAGTGAGGAGAAGGTAGAGTAGTAGTGTCCGGTGAGTCCATCCGGACCTGGGGATTTATTTTTAGGTAGATTTTTGATAGCATCAGATATATCCTCTCGCTTAATTGGGGAAGAGAGCATGTCCCTCTGTTGACTCGAGAGGGACGGGAGATGTACAGTATCCAGATACTCATCCACCACAGATACAGCCGGCGGATGAGCCTGATCCGTAGCTTCTAGGTTATACAGGGATTCATAGTATTTGGCAAAGTTGTCAGCGATCACTGATGGGTTATATATCAGGCCCGGTTCACTCTTAACCACTTCACTGCTGAGGACGCGCTCAGCGCGTCCTCAGCAGTCCCGCTGGTATGCGGAGGACGCGCTGAGTGCGTCCTCCCATCGGGGTCAGCGTTCGGCCGGGTTCCGGCCGATCGCTGGCCCCTCCGGTGCGGGCTGACATCCTGGATGTCAGCCCGGCATCCGGACCAGCAGCCGCCAGAATTAGGTGTCATCGCGGGGGCGCGATGACACCTAATTCAGGCGCCCCCCCCGCATGTGCGGAGGAGGCGCCTGAAAGGAGGGGGGGGAGGTCCTTCGGACCTCTCTCCCTCCCGATCGGCGGCGCACAGGGGGTTAACCCAGGCATCATTTGGAAGGCACAGCCTGCCCTTCCAAATGATGCCTGGCATTAACCCCTGGGGAGCTGGATCGCGAATCGGCGCTGAAAAGCGCCGGTTCGCGATCCTTTCCCGGAGCTGGCCGACATCTTGGATGTCGGCCAAGCCTCCGGGAACTCCCCCAGAGGACTGGCGTCATCGTGCGTAGCACGATGACGCCAGTCCTAGACTTAACCCCTAACTGCCACCAACTGTGGAGATAGGGAGTTCCAATGAACTCCCTATCTCCCGATCCGTGGCAGCTAGGGGTTAAATTTTGGTATCGTTGGATCGGCCAGAGCATGCTAAACACTTTTTTTTTTTTTTTTTTTGGTTTGTTAATGCAGCAATATTGTTCCCATTTCAATTATAATGTGAACAATGATGCTGCACTAACGATTTTTGTATGCGGTGCGTTTGTTAAAAATAGTGTCATTTTCCCCAAAAAAAAATGTAACGAGACCCCATCTCTAATTTTTTTAACAAGCGCACCCCATACAAAATATAACCGCAATTGCTCGCATGTTAAAATGTGGAAAAAAACACTTTACACATTGTAAATTATTGAAAATACATATTTTATTGCATTTTTTGTTATAATATACAGACATGACATAACGTATACATATAATAATGACATATTATGAATCTACTGAGTCTGACGGAAAGAACGATATATAATATGTCTGGGTCATATACTAAAATAAGCCTTCAAAACACGTTTAAACATGATGCGCAAAACAGGTAAAAATGACCTCAGCATAGGGGCGGGAAAAGCCTCAGCAGCGAAAGGGTTAAGGGTTGCTACCTTTTGGGACATATTTCGGGGTCGCAATTGTCGGGCTAGGAGCTTGCCCGGTTTATTTTGAAGGGCATAATAGGAAGATTTCAACCGGGACAAGGTGCGGAAATACGCATCCGCCTCCAGGTCCCTAAGTGATCTACATGCTTCCTCCAATGCCTCAGCCGCGTCGGTGGAAGGGGACAATTTATTTTTTACATCTAATTCCTGCAAAGTAGTGAGTATCTCCAGGCGTCTGGACACATACATCTTCCTTAATCTACAAAAGATGCAATGTGAGTGTGGCGCCACTAAATGTCTCTACTAGCCAACAGAGATTAGTTGAACACAGTTATTAAGTGTATATAGATAATTAGATAAATAAGTTGGAGGATGAAGGTATGATGACTGCCACTAATGTCTACAAAGAGAGCATACTGCTGCGTCTAATTAAGAAGCAATTAATGACTTAATGACACCCACTGATGAAGCTTTTATAGCGAAACGCGTTTGAGGTGTTTAACTAAGTTTTCTAATAAACCTGTGATTGATCGACTCTATTCAAGCGTATTCTGTTGATTCCAATTCATCTGGTACTTCCATTGTACATCTCCACGGCACCTGGATCGCTGGCCGTTCTAACCAATATAGGGGAATCAGTGCCCCTGATATAAATTCACTGATTTGCCTACGTTTAGGTGCCTATTTGTTACAACTGGCACCTCTAAATGTGAGTATTCCTTTTTTGGTATGCTTATCTAAAATATGTGCTAAGATTCTGCACAAAATATTCTCCTTTTCCTCTTATTTTCATGTATCTTCAATCAAATTTGTGGATGAGACACTAAGCGGACCTAGGAGTTTTGATTGGATTTAAAGAACGAATTTTTGCAAGCGCCAGACACCAGCTTTTTACTTTTTTGATCTTCCTTAATCTAGTCGCCCAGTCAATACATATCCCTCGGATGACCGATTTATGCGCCTGCCAGACCGTAAGAGGGCAAATGTCAGGAGTCACGTTTTCATTAAAATATTGTGTTAGTGCCAATTGGATGGCTTGTTTCGCCGGTTCGTGCATTAACAAGTTATCTCGTAGTCTCCAAGGGGGTCTAGTGCGATAACGATACGCATCGGCTAGTGTCAGTAGAACCGGGGAATGATCAGACCAAGTTAATGGCAGTATGGAACATTCCTCCACTTGAGATATGGCAGAGCCTGGCAGTAGAAAGTGGTCTATGCAAGTGTAGCTATTATGAACATGGGAGCGAAAGGTATAATCCCTTTCAGTAGGATGAAGCAAGCGCCATATGTCATATAAGTTATATTGCTGTAAGAGCAACTGAAATTTTTTCGGGGAAG
This sequence comes from Leptobrachium leishanense, assembly GCA_009667805.1. NCBI lineage: Eukaryota > Metazoa > Chordata > Amphibia > Anura > Megophryidae > Leptobrachium > Leptobrachium leishanense. Next base: position 264,898,293 of record CM019066.1, on the reverse strand, counting down.
TAGCCGACTTCGCAGTGTCGCTAGGCGCCGAACGATCCCGAGACGGATCTAGGCAGATATTCAGATCTCCGCATAAAACTAGAATACCCGTCTGTACCTCTGATACTTTACGTAGTACATGTGCTATGAATTGGGGTTGGGATGTATTAGGAGCGTATACAGAGACTATCGTGTACGTGGTCGAGTTAATTGTGCAAACAAGAATAACATATCTACCTCTAGTGTCTTTGAGTATTCGGTGGGCCAGGAAGGCCACTTTATTATTTACTAACAAGGACACCCCCCTGGATTTGGATCGATAAGTAGAGTGGTATTGTATGCCCTACCAGTTGATTCTTGAGCATCCATGAGTGACACTTTTTGTATTTACCTTATTATGCCTCACACATGTTGAGGAGTTTGCCCCCAATCCCCTCCACGACCTCAGGAAACTAAAAACCTTTGGAGAACGGTTTCAAACAGCTCTGACTCCAAATACCATACATAGCTTATTCCAGTTACTGTCTGTAGACTATTATGCCATTTTCTTATTCTCACTTTTTGTTGGATATTCGATAGATAGAAAAAGGGGAAGGACAACCTAGCTATGTGGCCTCAGCTTAGGTCAGAATTGTAAGACTCACTTGCGTGGGCTATTTTGTTTTTATTGTACAGTACTGTGCAAACGTTTTAGGCAGGTGTGAAAAAAATGCTGTAAACAAAGAATGCTTTCACAAATGGAAGTGTTAAACATTTATGTTCATAAATGAACAAAATGCAGTGAATGAACCAAAGAGAAATCTAAATCAAATCAATATTTGGTGTGACCACCCTTTGCCTTCAAAACAGCAGCAATTCTTCTAGGTGCACTTGCACACAGTTTTTGAAGGAATTCGGCTGGTAGGTTGTTCCAAACATTTTGGAGAACTAAGCACAGATCTTCTGTGGATGTAGGCTTTCTCACATCCTTCTCTCTTCATGTAATCCCAGACACACTCGACTAATATTAGGAGATCAGGGCTCTGTGGGGGCCATGCCATCACTTCCAGTAAGTCTTGTTCTTCTTTACGCTGAAGATAGTTCTTAATGACTTTGGTTGTATGTTTGGGGTCGTTGTCCTGCTGCAGAATAAATTTGGGGACAATCATACACCTTCCTGATGGTATTGCATGATGGATAAGTATCTGCCTGTATTTCTCTGTATCGAGAACACCATTAATCCTGACCAAATCTCCAACTCCATTTGCAGAAATGCAGCCCCAATCGTTCAAGGAACCTCCACCATGCTTCACTGTTGCCTGCAGACACTCATTATTGTACTGCTCTCCAGCCCCTCGATGAACAAACTGCTTTCTGCTACAACCAAATATTTCAAATTTTGACTCATCAGTCCAGAGCACCTGCTGCCATTGTTCTGCACCCCAGTTCCTATGTTTTCGTGCATACTATAGTAGCTTGGCCTTGTTCCCACGTCGTAGGTATGGCTTTTTGGCTGCAACTCTTCCATGAAGACCACTTCTGGCCAGACTTCTCCGGACAGTAGATTGGTGTACCTAGGTCCCACTGGTTTCTGCCAGTTCTGAGCTGATGGCACTGCTGGACATCTTCCGATTTCGAAGGGCAATAAGCTTGATGTGTCTTTCATCTGCTGCACTAAGTTTCCTTGGCCGATCACTGCGTCTACGATCCTCATCGTTGCCCGTTTCTTTGTGCTTCTTCAAAAGAGCTTGAACAGCACATCTTGAAACCCCAGTCTGCTTTGAAATCTTTGTCTGGGAGAGACCTTGTTGATGCAGTATAACTACCTTGTGTCTTGTTGCTGTGCTCAATCTTGCCATGACATGAAACGGTCTTTCACAACCTCACCTTAGTAGCAGAGTTTGGCTGTTCCTCGCCCAGTTTTAAGCCTCCTACACAGCTGTTTCTGTTTCAGTTCATGACTGGGTTTCAACCTACATGTGACATTGATGATCATTAGCACCTGTTTGGTATAATTGGTTGATCATACACCGGACTATAATCCTACAAAATCCCTGGCTTTGTGCAAGTGTACCTATGAGAATTGATGCTGGTTTGAAGGCAAAAGGTAGTAACACCAAATATTGATTTGATTTAGATTTTTCTTTTGTTTGCTCACTTTGCATGTTGACAATTGACAAATATAAACAATCATTATTTAGATTTCTGAAAACATTGTGTAGCGCTCACTCCCGGAGGAGCCGCTGAAAATGAACCACGGGTCAGTCTCCCCGCACTAGGGAATAAATATACTCCAACACGCTGGACAGTTTTACAATTTAAAAGGTTTACTAAAAGGTTTGCAGCTCTTAAGACACGGTATATGCAGGAAGATTTACAGTACTTTCGTAACACGATAAAAGCGTAGCGGTAAAAGAAACGAAAACACGAGGACTTCGTATTTTCGGAAAAAAACCCCGACCGAGCAGAAAATTAAAAGATACGAAATTCGAGGAAAAACCCCGTAGCGAGACACAATAAAATACACAGCTCTCGTATCACGGTGAACGCGCAGCGGGAACAAAAAAAGGAAAAATGTTCGGAATGTAGCTTTAACTTTGCCCCCTTGTCCCGGTTCGAAAAAGGAAAATGAGTCCTGCACAGGTTAAATCCCAGAACATGAGGTGATATGTATTTGTGTGTGTAGGGTACCCGGGTACTTCTCAACTGGCCAGTGAGTTTACTTTAGCGATGTCTTCGACTAGTCAGTTGGGCCCTGTGGGTTTTAGAAGGAAACAGCAGCGTACGCTCTTATTTAAACACGGCCTTGGGGCCTCTCACCCATCCAGCGCAAGCTTGAGATTCGGCTGGCCCAGGACGCCTCTCCGCTCGATGTTGCCGGGGGATGCCGACCACCGGATCTGTTGTCTGGCCCTCTGTCTGTCAGCCGCGACTCATCCAGCTTACCGCCTGCTCCCCGCTTCGATCGACCGCGGTACTCCTCACTCCTGGGGTCTTCTCTCCTTCAGCTGCACTTGAATAGCATAGAGGGTGAGGTCTGTGTCCCGCAAGCTGAGTGAGCCAATCCTGAAGGCCCCGATCCACTCTGTCTGCGCTCCGGCCTATCTTTTGGTCTCTCCTTCTTTGTGTGTGCATCCACTCTCCTCTGCTCCCTGGCGCGCTCTGCCTGTTCTCCACGAGGTGCAGGATGTACAGCTCTCCACAAACCCACCCACTTCCTGTTTCTTCGCAAAGCATGCATGGACATGTAGTTCAAGTGTCCAGGGTCTTTAATCGTGATAGTCTCCATCTTGTGGCCAAAAATGGGTACTGCCACAGTAAACTTTAACACATCGCTACACTCTCCCCCTCCTAGAACTCTTGGGTCTCTCCAAGGAGGTACAACAGTTACATTATCCTTTTACAATATGCACACAGTTTATACAGCATATACAGGTTCAGCAGCATACATGCAGTGGGTTAGAAACACTTTCTCAAGCTGACTCATGGTCTGGGCTACCTCGGCTAACATAGCAGACACTTCGGGCAATCTCTGCACAGTGGTGATGGCCTCTTCAGTGCTATGTCCAGGTGAGTCATAAGTAAGTCGCTGGGGCGGCCGAATAGAGCGTTTTTGTTCAGGCTCCCTCCGTTCCTCTTCAGGTGGAAGTACTATGGGCGTTGGCTCAATTTCTCTTTCTATCACTGGAGCAGACGTTTCTTCAGAATATGATCCCTCCAGTGAAGGCATAGAGCCGTAATCACCTGAATAAGCTTCCGGAGCTACCGGGATCCCCACAGCCTCAGGGGCTTCCCACTGAAATTCAAGCGGCTCAGGGATATCAACAGTCTCAGGGACTTCCAACAAGAATTCAGGAGCCTCAGGCCTCAAATTACTCTCCCATCGTTCAGGAACTGAGGTAATCTCTTCAGGCTCCGGTGAACGTATCCAGTCCAGACAGAAACTTTCTTCCTCACTGTCCCTTTCGCTCTCTTCGACAGCCCGGGTCTGTTGAGACCGAGTAACAGGAGGGACACGTGGAGCACGCGGATTCGCCGGAGGAAGTTCGTTTTCCACTGGTACCCTCACAGCCTCTCTCAATGGTAACAAGTGATTTCGGTGCCAATTCTTGAGGGGACCAGCCTTTCCATCAGGGCGAATCTGATACACCGGCAGACCTGGCAGTTGTTTGCAAACAATGTAAACCTGAGAACTCCATCTATCCGCCAGCTTGTGTCTCGCAGCAGCACCCAAATTCTTCAACAGAACCCTATCACCGGGTTGTAAATCCTGTACTCGAACCTTCAGATCATAGTTCTTCTTGTTCCTTTGCTCCCTGTTACCTGAAGTCAAACGAGCCTGTTCAAACGCAGAAGCCAGATTCTTCCGAAGTCTATCCACATAGTTTCTATGAGAAGCTACCGACGTCTGGTCTAGAGATAACCCAAATGCCAAATCAACCGGCAGTCGAGCTTCTCTTCCGAACATAAGACGGTACGGTGAATATCCAGTGGCATCACTCTCCGTACTGTTATATGCATGCACCAGAGTAGCTATGTGACGACTCCAACTCTGCTTCTCCACATTAGACAAGGTCCCCAGCATGTTTAGCAGCGTGCGATTAAACCTTTCAGGCTGAGCATCACCTTGAGGGTGGTATGGCGTAGTTCGAGTCTTTTGAATTCCCAACAACTCCAGCAATTGCCCGACCAATCTACTTTCAAAGTCTCTTCCCTGATCAGAGTGTATTCTTCTTGGCAGGCCGTAATGAACAAAGAACTTTTCCATCAGCACCTTCGCCACTGTCGGAGCGCGTTGGTCTTTTGTAGAAAAAGCTTGGGCATAACGGGTAAAGTGATCAGTCACTATCAGAATGTTCCCTTGCCCACTAGCATCCGGCTCTAAGCACAGGAAGTCAATGCACACCAAATCCATGGGTCCCTGACTCTGTAGATGGCTCATTGGAGCAGCTCGGGTTGGTAGAGTTTTCCTCTGAATGCACCTCAAACAGGAATGGCAATAACTCTCAACTTCAGCCCTCATGCAAGGCCAATAAAACCTATCTCGCACCAACTTAAAAGTTCTCTCAGCACCCAAATGTCCATGCTCATCATGTAATGATCGCAACACACTCTCCCTGTGTTTAGTGGGGAGAAATAACTGTTGAATCTCTTCGGAATTGGTCGAGGGCCCTTCGGTAGACCACCCCATCCAACATCTTCAACCGCTCCCACTCTTTGTAAACCAATCTGGCCCCATCCGGGGAATTGGTTAACAGAATCTCTCGCTGGTTTGTAGTCAGGGCCTTTATGGTCAATGCAATCAAAGGGTCTCTAGCTTGATCCGCTTTCAAATCCTGCTTGGAAAAGGTAGGTAGATTTTCATCCCTCAATTGCATAGGGTTACAGTAGAACTCAGGAACAGCCGCGGCCATGACTCCTATGGCCTCCGCTTCAACTCCTCCCTTGACCCGGCGTTCTGTTCCTTGACACAAAGCTTGCACCCCGTCTGGAGTTACCTGAGTCCATTCTGTAGTGTAGGGTCTTCTCGACAAAGCATCAGCATCTCGATTGTTCACCCCAGGGCGATACTTCAGGCTGAACCGAAACCCTGACAGAGCGGCCAACCACCGATGTCCCGTTGCGTCCAGTTTCGCAGTAGTAAGAATATAGGTGAGAGGATTATTATCCGTCTTGATCACGAACTCAGCTCCATACCTCTTTTAAGAATGACCTGATGGATGATTTTATCCAGCCGCCAGACATATGTGGACAATTCTTCTCCTTCCTTTTGATAGGTGTGAGAGAACTTGTGAATAAGCTCGGCACAATCCTCCACTCCCCCGAAATTTTCCTGTAAAGCTTCTAGATACTCCGCAGCAGTGCAGCCGGGCTTGTCCCTTTTCAGATTTCGAATGACCTCTGAAGCAGGACCTCTTAGGCTCTCGATCAGCCTTTGTCTCTTCACGGTGTCAGCCACTTCCCATTCTTCCACTGCCTGCACTGCCTGATCTATCCAGGTCTCAAAGTCCTCTTCTCCAGTTGGCACGGGGACCTTACCAGAATAAAACCGTAACTTGCGATATCCGTAATTTGGAGACGCAGTAGAGTTTTTCGCTAGTGTTTCCACCAGTTTCCCCATAGTGGTGAAAAATGTAGCAGGAGGGAACCCTGTAGTTGGGGTAACATCGGGAACATTCTCGTGATCACCACGTGGCGTACTTGGCTGTATCAGTTGGACTTCCACCTCACCGGTCAGCTTCACGCTCGCGCCCTGAAAACATGCTGGAATACCTTTTCTCCATTCAAGAAGAACATGCGTGTGAGAGGTATCTGGGTTTTTCTTAATGTCCAGGATTAACCCCCGATGATCTGGTGCTAGCGTGGCCACGGCCTGGCGAATCTGATCTTCGGCCCAAGTGTCTGCGGGAATATCCATGACTATGCAACATGCTAACTGACTACTGTGCTCCCCACACCATTCGGCAGCAGTGTCTGGATCCATATTTAACCTTTAGATGCGGTTTTTCCAGAGACTGAATCCCGACGAGCCCCCACGTGTAGCGCTCACTCCCGGAGGAGCCGCTGAAAATGAACCACGGGTCAGTCTCCCCGCACTAGGGAATAAATATACTCCAACACGCTGGACAGTTTTACAATTTAAAAGGTTTACTAAAAGGTTTGCAGCTCTTAAGACACGGTATATGCAGGAAGATTTACAGTACTTTCGTAACACGATAAACGCGTAGCGGTAAAAGAAACGAAAACACGAGGACTTCGTATTTTCGGAAAAAAACCCCGACCGAGCAGAAAATTAAAAGATACGAAATTCGAGGAAAAACCCCGTAGCGAGACACAATAAAATACACAGCTCTCGTATCACGGTGAACGCGCAGCGGGAACAAAAAAAGGAAAAATGTTCGGAATGTAGCTTTAACTTTGCCCCCTTGTCCCGGTTCGAAAAAGGAAAATGAGTCCTGCACAGGTTAAATCCCAGAACATGAGGTGATATGTATTTGTGTGTGTAGGGTACCCGGTACTTCTCAACTGGCCAGTGAGTTTACTTTAGCGATGTCTTCGACTAGTCAGTTGGGGCCCTGTGGGTTTTAGAAGGAAACAGCAGCGTACGCTCTTATTTAAACACGGCCTTGGGGCCTCTCACCCATCCAGCGCAAGCTTGAGATTCGGCTGGCCCAGGACGCCTCTCCGCTCGATGTTGCCGGGGGATGCCGACCACCGGATCTGTTGTCTGGCCCTCTGTCTGTCAGCCGCGACTCATCCAGCTTACCGCCTGCTCCCCGCTTCGATCGACCGCGGTACTCCTCACTCCTGGGGTCTTCTCTCCTTCAGCTGCACTTGAATAGCATAGAGGGTGAGGTCTGTGTCCCGCAAGCTGAGTGAGCCAATCCTGAAGGCCCCGATCCACTCTGTCTGCGCTCCGGCCTATCTTTTGGTCTCTCCTTCTTTGTGTGTGCATCCACTCTCCTCTGCTCCCTGGCGCGCTCTGCCTGTTCTCCACGAGGTGCAGGATGTACAGCTCTCCACAAACCCACCCACTTCCTGTTTCTTCGCAAAGCATGCATGGACATGTAGTTCAAGTGTCCAGGGTCTTTAATCGTGATAGTCTCCATCTTGTGGCCAAAAATGGGTACTGCCACAGTAAACTTTAACACATCGCTACAATTGTTTACAGCATTTTGTCACACCTGCCTAAAACTTTTGCACAGTACTGTATATACTTCTGCTAGACTGACAAACCCAAATGTATCTCTGTAATATGCCTGGTCCATCAATAAAGGCACTCAGATCAACATGCCCACTAAGATTACATTGAATGGTCACAGTGCCCAGAGTGTCCTTCTACTACTAGGTCTCCAGAGTCATCCCCCCCCCCCCATTTACAATACAGCGGATTTTGTTTCTCCATGGGGGCACACTCTTTCTATAGACACCACATTAGGAAGATTTCTACCGATCCCATTTATCTTATAATGTAGGTCTGCTTTCTTACTCATACCTCAAGATTCTTTTGTTTTCTTTATATCGACAGCTCCCCTGAGCAATCTCATCTGAGTCTTCTGATTAACTCACCAAATATTATAAAGGGTTCTTGTGACCGAGCAAAAACAGGATCTGTCAACATATGCCCAAACATTTGCTTGTTTCCTCTGCTATAATGTTCATCTTTAACGTGACATAGTCATGGCCAAAATATGTTGGGCTCAATTGAAAGGGAAGCACTCCCTTCATATAGGTAAGTATTTTTTGCTGACACAATTGTGTGTATTTCTTTTTCAATGTTTGGCTGACCGCATGGATGAGAGACAGTTCTGCACAGAGAACTGTCCTACAGGACTGCCCTCTGGTCAGTACAAAGACAGCCAGTTAGGTGCAAAGCCTGTAGGACAGCTCTCTGCTTGGAGATGTCCCTCCTCCCTGTGGACAGCAAAACCTTGAAAGAGAATTACTTCCTTTTAGGAGTAAATAAAGAAATGTTAACAAAAGAATGTTTATCAACTATTGAGATATCCGACTAGAGTGCTGAGTGTGTATTTATCTAGTTACGCAGCAATTTTAATGCTAGTCCAAAATAATGTTTATAATAAATAAAAAAATCATGTGCCTTTTTGGTTTTAATAGTTTGTTCAATGAAGAGAAAAAAAAAGCTGTTACACTACAATTCACATACTGTCAAACCAGCTTGTAGTACCTATCCCAGAATACATTTATTAAATTGTATTAACAAAACACAAATTTTCTTGCATCTTAGACTTTTGCCGGGTAGTCTTTGAGACAGAGTCATTTTCTTTCCATGCAGAAAATATTCAGCTCCCTCACGGGAGTCACACATTGATTGCAGTCTGGAGAATGTCCTGTGGTGCTCACTGTAGCTATAAAGTGTGACCTTCTTATATATATGAGGGAATGGGGTATTAGCAATGTGACAAGTCATTTATTTCATGCTCGAAATAACTTACTCGGAAATGAAACCAGCTTCTTCCCAGAGGTTTTATATACAGTAAAAAATGGAAGCTAACTTATTCAATTTTACATGAAATTGTTTATGTAAAAGGTTTATTATGTTGTTTTTATGAAATAGGCTCATTTAATAAACTAAACTAAAAGAAAATGTATTTTCTCATCTAAAAAGAAAAAATAACCCCATAAATCTACGCCAACTGGGGTCTTCATATAATTGCAAAGGACAAATATGACAAACATTATCCCCTTTACCAGTCATAAGAAATTATTCCCTAGGGATTCTAAAAGAGTCAGAACTTCCAAGGAATGCCCTGTTCTTTTGCAAGACCTCTACGGAATAAGGGGTTCCAACTCTCATCCAAGAATACTGCGGCATAAGGAACCCGGCTTTCTTGCAGGATTCTTAGGAAACCTTTGTTTTGTTTTCTTCCAGGAGCTTTTAGAAAAAAAACGATGTACGCTCTCTTGCAGGATTCCAAGTAATAACCAACTCTTCTCGGGGACCTCTAAGAAATTAATGGGTCCAACCTGTCTTCAAACACTGCTAATTAACAAAGGATTCCAGCATTCTTACAAGACCTTATATCCCTTTCACTACCATGCCATTTATGTTGATAAAACAATTTAATCAACACATTTATTTGAAACACAGGATGCAAAGTTAACAAATAAAGGGTAAAATAGAAAATTTGCAAAGAGGTTGTTGTTGGGAGACGGTTAAAAAAAAAAAATAGTAATGCAAGAATTGCTTGTTTATAATTTATTTGTTTATCCTATACAGAAATATTGTTAGAATGAAACATTCTGAACTCTAGATGGCGTCTGTGTGACATTATGTGAGCTAACAGAGTCTTCATTATCAGCATACCAGATCTCCTGCTTATGGCCATTTGTAGTGATCATAAATTGAAATTATTAGCAATGCAGCGTCCAAAAATACAGAGAGAAAATAAAAAGAATATCTGTATGTGACAGAATGCATGTATATGGAAGTTACAGTAACACCTTGCATCTGTACTGTACAGGGATTTTCAGGCATTATAACGCCCTGAATAGCAGCGAGTGACCCCAGAGCTCTCACTTTATCCTGCACTCTTCCCTGGCTTCTGTAATGCAAGAGTAATAGGTTTGAACTTTTTGTTCCAGTGAGGATTAGGGCTAATTACAGCAAGTTCTTTTCTCTCCTCAGGGTGTCTGGAGAGAGACAAGACAGTGGATTTTGTTTCTCCATAGGGGGCACACTAATCTTGCTTTAAAGGGGTCTGAAAATGGGGTTTTGTTATGCTAGGGAGTGCTTTTCAATGTATTATAATGCAAAGTCGAGATAAGGAACAAAAGGAAGCTGGCTTTTTTTCTAGGTTCCATTGGAAACAAATTGATCCCAGCGCTTTTTGACACCCTCTACAAAACGATGAATCCCTGCTTTTTTCCCAACACCGCAACGAATATTTGGTCCTGTTTTCTCTTTAAAAATCCCCAAAGAAAACTAGGCCATGGCCCTCTTCGAAGATTTTCAGGAGAAACGGATCCCTGCTCTCTTCCAGTATCTGTTGGGAACGTTTAGGAACAATGGGACACTTGACTCCATTCAAAAACTCAAAAAGGAAAGCAGACAACATACAGCTATTTTTTGGACCGGACTAGAAAATTAGCTATATAATGTTTCACTTGAGACCTTTGCAAAACTGAATGCAGGAATGCAAAAGGTTGGGAGAGCATACCCACATTCTCGGCTTAATTAAGTCATGCAATGTTATATGCACATGTACATGCTTCCAATACCTCCACCTGGTTTCCTCTCGGTATCCTGTGTACCCACTCTCATAACCCCTTCATTACCGAGCACTTTTTATTGAGAAAATATTATCATAACATTTATTTAAAAACACAAGATGCATAATTAATAATATTAAATATTATTAAATATAGAAATTGAAATTTTGTATTGATAAATGTTATGCAAGATAGTTAGAATATAAACATATCTATTCATGTATTTTTATTAGACATGTGCATTCGTTTTAGTACTAAAACGATTTAGTCAGAATTTTGGGATAATTTAGTTTTAGTATGACTCAAGAGAAACGAAACTGCTCAGTACAAAAAACGAAAGAAACTAAAATAAAAAGCACTACATTTTAGTTTCAGTCCTTTTTGTGATATTACATTGATGAGTGAAGGAGACCAGCAATGAAGAGCACAACATCGCAACATCCGAAGTTCTGCACCCTCCACATCCCAATGCAGTAGGATGTTCTATACAGAGATGGGCACTAATTAATGCAGGAGGATGTTCTATACATTATACAGAGAGGGGTATTAATGCAGGAGGATGTTATATACATTATACAGAGAAAGGTATAAATTGAGGAGGATGTTCTATACAGAGAGGGACATTAATTAATTCAGGAGGATGTTCTATATATTATACAGAGAGGGGTATTAATGCAGGTGGATGTTGTATACATTATACAGAGAGGGGTATTAATTAATGCAGGAAGATGTTCTAAACATTATACAGAGAGGATCCTTTTTTTCAGCCCTTTAAATCCAGTGGCTGTGAGCGCTGAGATCGGCTGCTTGTTACATTATCTCTCAGTACAATGTATCAGGCTCAGTTGTTACAGTAACTGACTGTAACAGCGCTCAGAGTTTCAGTAAAACAAGGAAATAATATTGTTCTAACCTCTTATATATAAAAATATTATTTACTAGTTTTACTGAAACTCTGAGCGCTGTGATGAGCAGCAGTAGGTTACTGTAAAAGCTTTGCCTGACAAGGGGCAGTATTACAATGTTGGTAATAACTTAACCAGAGCTGTTGTAAACTGAAAACCTCCATAGGCTATAATGGCTCTGGGAAGTTTACAACAGCTCTGGTTAAGTTAGCACCGACTATGTAATATGGCCCACATTGTGCTGAGAGTGAGAGATACTGTAACAAGCAGCGATCTCAGCCCTCTGAGGAGCCGCTACAATAGTAATTGTATCCATTGGTTTTCGGATGAATGAAATTAGTTTTCATACTAAAGAACTGAAAACGAATTTCTTTAGTAACTAAATAAATTGCATTTTAGGACTAATGCATTAGTTCAAAACGAAATTTTGTGCTGTGCACATGTCTAATTTTTATTCTTTACAGAAATATTGGTGGGATAAAGCGTTCTAAACTCTAGATCATTGCTGTCAAACTTATGGCCCACCAGATTTTGATGCCTACAGTTCCCAAAATTCTTTCAAAGCAATAGATGGCTAGAGAATAATGGGAGTTGTAATTCAAAAACATTAGGGCAGGAACAGTTTGACAGGCCTGTTCTAGATGGTGTCCCTGGTCTTGTACAATGTCACAGGGGACTGCATTATTAGCATACAGACAGAATGTGCCACTGTGTCAAATACAGTAAATGTGATGCAGATTGTGTGATACAGCCAATCCAGGGACCAGGTAAATGTTGGAAGGCTTTCCTTATTGATCCCAGCAACCATTGCAGGCAGAGTGTCCAAATGAAAATAAAGAATAAATTAAATCCTATTCCAACTAAACAATAGGTTTCCCTCATTACCAACGCTAGGCAGCTAAGTTGCTTACCAGTCAACAAAAAAATAATACAAAAATAAAGAGCTTTTAACTTCCCTCAGCACTCAGGATCTTGCTCCTCCTCTGCTGGTCCCAGCCAAATACTAACTAACTAACGAGAGCCACAGCCCACTATAAAGGCTGGGAAGTCACAACCAGCCGGCAGCTGGGGATTAACCCTATACCGAGGGAACAGGGCTTTTACCATATGCCTGCTGCTGACGTAGCAGTGTTCTTTTACCCTGTCCCTAATCATGATGTCACAATAGATAATAAAATGGACAGATAACCTGCTTATGGGGATTTGTAGTGATCACAATGAGATTATTAGCAATGCAGCTACCAAAAAATACCAATAGAATTTAACAATAATATCTATGTGGCATAATGCCTGTAAATGTAAATTACAGTAACACCTTTTAGCCGTACAGTACAGGGATCATCAACTTTAACAACCTGATTCTTATCCTTGTACAGTAATGAGTGACCCCAGAGTTCTCCCTGTATTCTTCCCTCTCCTTGACTGTTGTAATTCAGCAGTAACATTTGATACTGTGACGGTGGGAACTGTTCCTTTTAGCAGTAATACAGGGTGACAGGGATGACATCTCAAAAATAATTTTGTTTCTCAAGGGTGCATTGAAAATTTATTTTTATTTTTTCATTGTATTACAACTGAAAATTGAGTTTACACATTTTTGGTAGTGAAAGGGTTAAAAGAATGCTTTTGATAAGAAAAAAAAGTGGAAGAAAAAATTTAGTACTGAAATGTTACATTTCAGTACTAAATTTTTTCTTCTTTTTTTTTTTGCCAGGCTCTGTTACCGCCATGGGGTGTACTATGCCGTCCCTGCGGCGGGTAGGCCTTGAAGCCATGGGGTGGCATAGTATGCCCCACTGACTTCAATGGACCTCCTTCGCCCTGCCCACCAGTCGGCTGTCCCCTGCAGCCAATGACGCATGACGCGCCTCAGCTGCGTAGGCAGGCTGGAGGAGGGGCCGCCACAGCAGCCGAGAAGCAAGGCATACTAGTATGCCCCACCGACAATCGTGCCCTGCCGCCGAGCACAACCTGCCTGGAGATAAGGGGTTAAGTACAATCATTTTCTCAACGCTTGCAGAGGCTTAGTTATAAAACTTCAGGCTGAGTATCCTTTATCCTACAATTGGAAATCCAAAATGCTCCACAGTCCAAAAACTTTTGAGCACTGACACAATGCCACAACTGCAAAATTGCACAATGGACCATATGTGACAGGGGACAAAATCATAAAAAATATTGTATAAAATTAGCTTCAGGCAATGCATTTAAGGTGTATAATATGAAACATAAATTAATTTCCTGTTTTGACTTTAGTCCCATCTCCAAAATAACTCATTATTATATGCAAACATAAAAAGTGTGGCAAATAAAGAAATAAAAAACAAATCAGAAATATGACTGGTTCCAAGCAACTCGGATAAGGCATACTCAACCTGTATAAAAAGAAATGGGGGGGGGGAGAAATATCACTTACAGTGAAAGCGGAATCCGGATCAGCAAGCGAAAGCGTGAGGTTTTTATGCAGAATATGCCAGCACTCGCAGTTAAGAACATCAGATGGTGGAGCAGAGCACAATGTTTGCATGGCATCTTTTCTGACCTGTATTCCGAGAGAAACAAATTAACAACGTGTACTGAATCTGAACACAGAAGTAAATCTCTTAAAATCTTGGCATAAAGAGAGAAAAAAAAAACACGAATGAAAGAATTCATTGAAAACATATTTATGGAGACCTAATATTGTTAAGCATGTAGTGGCCGCTTCTCTCCTAAACTGGACAAAATCCATGTAGAATGACATCAGTAACAGAAAACAACATACACAACTATGATCAAAGTACAAAACAAAGCATGCTCCAATAATATTGTATGCTATTTTGTGGCCTGTAGAAAGGATCCTGGAAAAAATAGCTTTCCCAGTTGCCCCCCCCCCCACCGTACAAATGTTTAATGACAGACTATGTACAAAACAAAACACAAAAACCAAACTTTTAAAACATACAGGAGACAGTATGACATTCATACAACTACACAATGGTTCGCAGTCATAAAAAGCAAAACGAACGCCCACAATATGTCAGATATTGTTACATATGTATGTGGTCGGAGATGTGAATAAGTAGAGAGCTTTTAATAGAATCATTGCCTTTTTCATTTGCACTAATCAGCTGGTGGAAGGAGAAGTCACGCTGTGACTGATTGAACAGCGAACGCAGAAGCAAAGATTCATGCTGGAGGTTAACCAACTTGCTGAGAACAACTACTACTCATTACAATAAAGAGAACATGAACCAAGAAAGAAAATCTGAATTAATGACAGCTTTTTCATTACACGTTACATGGATAGTCAGGTCATCAGTTTGGAAGAAAGCAATAGGAAGGATAATGCACAAGAAGGAAGAAAAAGTAACTAAATGGAGAAATAACAAGAAAATTTCTAAGCCAAATGGGGAAAATGTTTAAATTGTGACACACACCGTAAATTGGCACAATTTAAACAACTATGGGCTCTATTCCGTAGTGAGCGCTAACTGTAGCGTTTGGATGAGTAAGCATTAATGCTAATATGAGTGGCTTTAAAGCATGTCCCCATATTACACCCCCAACACTAAACCCATGAATAATCTGTTAGCGAGCCGGTGATTGCGTTAGCTTGCTCAAGTTTATTGTACTTAGCTAATGATATACTTTACATGGGGAGCGCAATCTTTAATTAGCATTAGGATAAGGTATTACAAAGTCCTAGTGCTAATTACTGCACTGATGCCCAAACAGAAAATTTAGCGACTCTTAGAGGCTGGTGCTAACGGATTCCGCTTTTGCAGAATCATGTAGAACTCCCTAAAACCCCCTTCCAATAAATCCGATACTCACCTCTCATTCCGTGGCGAGAACGGTGGCTCGATCCGCTGCGTCTGGTTGCAAGGACCAGAGTGAAACTGGGGATAAAAAGTCCCCAGTCTCCCTCCGTGATCACTGCGTACTCTCGCGGGAGTGAGATCGCGTAGGGCTCATAGCCCGGAAGCGCAACCCTTCACGGAGTCCTATAGACTCTAGGAGGTGATATCTGCGTTGGCGCGGAAATCGTACGACCTGGGTCATCCACAGCAACAAACTATGGATGATCCAGAAAGACCAAACGGACAGGCTGCCCAAGACCGCCTGGGAAAAAAAAAATAATAACTGAACCTATTCTTCTAATAGGTGATTAAACCAATAAAAATAAAAAAGGTCCTTTAAAAATAATTAAAAAAAAAAAGGTCTGTACAGAATAATAACAAATGCCTTTTAAAAAAATTGGGAAAAGGTTCCTCACATAATACCAAAGATACAAAAAGAAGTTAAGAAAAATAGACTTTTTGCTGAAAATGAAAAGAATAAACGGCTTAATAAAAAAAAATTAAAAAAATATTATTTTACATTGGATTCTATGGGATTCGCTTGGTTTACCTGTCGAACTGAACAACCGAAAATCAAGGCATTTTTTCATGTATGCTGTACCAGGTCGTTTGGACGAGGATTGAATCTCCTCTGTGTTCTGGGATTAGTCAGACGACTACGGACCCAGTGGACGGCCAGCCTTAAAGTCTTTGAATGTATGAGTTGATGTGCTTTCCTCCTGGCTTGTTATATATATATTATACAGTATTATGTATCTATCAAACTGGGTTCCAGCAACACCTATCAAAAATAGAAAAACAGGAAAAGAAAACCTTGGTGCCAGGCCCCACCTGAATAATATAGAAGCCATAGAGTGGCCACACTCAAGTAAAACAAAACTTTATTTAAAATGTAGACCGACGTTTTGGCTCACGTACGAGACCTTTCCAAGCCTTGAAAATGGCTCCTGCGTGAGCCGACACCTCGGTCAACATTTTAAATAAACGTTTTTGTTTTATTATTTTACAAAACACATTTGGTCAAAGTAATAAATTGCATCAATAAATGCAGAAGCCCTTCGGGGGACGGACAAAATTTGTAATTGTAGAAGACATTTACACATCCCAGCAATTCAGAGAACTGATTTACAGAGCTCAAGTGCTACATTCCCCATATGCAACAAGGAACTGTAAGTAGGACGTGAAAATTAGGTCACCAATGTCTCACTTTTTTACATCCTGAGTCTGTTTTAACACAGAACCCTCCTTGCCAGTGCAATGCCATACTAGATGACTTTTTAACAAAGGTCAGGTTATGCAACGACTATACATATAAACACACCAATCTTCCACTTATTTTTCTGCTAGGGATGATCAATACCGGTGCCTTACATACAGTATAAAAGGTGTAGTAAGTGCCACATTGCCTGTGGCAGACAAGCCAATGTAAACGCTTTATCAAGAAAGAAGCTATGAGCCCCCTAGGCTAAGATTGCTTAATATTGGCAACATCCGTCACACATGCTGCTTTAATCATCAAACTCTTCTTTTGCCACCAGCAAAGATTAAGATGTGTTCTCCTGTTGAATGTCCAGGTAGAAACGGATATTATTATTAATTACTCGCAATGGAAGACAAAGACAAGTCTATAACTTTTGTAATATTTCCTATTTAATGCATTATGTGCAGGGCCGGCCCAAGCCACTGTGCTGCCTGGAGCGAAGGATGAATTGCTGACCCCCCACCCCCAAAAAAAACATGGTGTGTATGAGCATATCACAGAGCGCCACATATCACGACCCACTGTCCCACACATCCATATACCGTCACACACACTTCCACAGACACACACACACTTCCATACTTCCACAATCACACACACACTTCCACAGACACACACACACTTCCACAGACACACACACACTTCCACAGACACACACACACACACTTCCATACTTCCACAGTCACACAGTCACATACATATGACACAGCCGGTAACGGGGAGACGCAGAGGATTAATGACTCCGGAGGGCACAGAGTTACTGTTGATTATATTCCACAGGGTGTTCCTTTAAATAGGAAGCGCCTCACCGAAGGTATGAAAGAAATTAGGAAAATGATAGTTTTTTCCACCATGATTTAATAATTCAGGGAATACTGGGGGGGGGGGGGAGGGGGGGGGGGAGGTAAAAGCCATAAAGCGTCATTAAAACATGCGGCATCCCAGTCATTTCTGTAAGTCCCCCATCAAACCCTGGCAGCTCCATACTACCCCCCCCCCCCTTCAGTCTAGAAAGGTAAAAATGTGATTTATTTATTTTGGCAAAGTCACCCAGGCCTTGCCAGGTCAGTGAGAAGCAGATCCCCCAGCTATTAGCAACTAACTACAGCTCCCATCATGCTGTGCATGTAAGGGAGCTGCATATTGTCTTCAATCTGGGCCCCGGCATGCAGCCCTCAATCAGCAGCTCCCTCAGGACTCTGGTATAGGGTGTCTGTCCAGGCCTTCCCTCAACCAGGACAGAGGAGCTGGCAGTGCTTTATGGGGGCAGCAACATGTCCCTGTGATGAGGGATGGACGGGAGGGGAACCTCCATAATGCACACGGGGGGGCCACAGAGTCTCCTGCATGAAATCAAGTCAGGCCTACCTCCTCAGCAGCCTCATGGTTCCCCTGGATTCATTAAAGGCGCTCACTTGCCTACGCCATCAGAGCCCTGCCGTGCGTGTCATGTGACAGGCTCTAAACACCGCGTTTCGTCTCACAGGCGCACTGCGCTGCAGGAGAGACCACAGCCAGGCTGCATCGCTGGTAAAACTTAAGCTGATGGCCTCCATGCCTGCTGAAAGGGCGGGCGCCGGCCCGCTGAGAGGGGCAGTCATGGCTTGGTTTTCAACGGAACACTGTCCTGCAGCCGTGTTCGGGCTGGCGGCCTTTGAAAGAGCAGCAAAATGCAGTCCCTGACAAAGTGCTGCCTGGAGCGGCTGCTCCACCCTGCTCCATGGACAGGCCGGCCCTGATTACGTGATCCCTGGACCAAGTCCTTTTCATAGTATAACATCATATTGTACTTCATTTTCCCCAATCCTTAACCAGTACCTGTGAAAAAGGCACTCTGACGGACACTTTCTTTCCCATACAACAGCTATTCATAATTCACTCGACCTAGCTCTGTCCCAGTTTTCTTGTAACCTAGTTGTAGATTTCACCACTGACATATGCTGAGCTGCATGGCTGGCAATCAGCTGGTTAATCAGATCTAACCCCAATTAGCCAAAGGATTACAAATTCAGTTACTGTCTATGACGCTGGATTTATATAATACAAACACCAGCATTGATCTGCATAATATATCCCCAGACGCGGACACAGAGGCAGTTTCTTTAGTGCATCAGCCAGCCAGCCTTGCAACTGGTAATTCTACAATTATGCTACGATGTTAAGCCGGAGTCATTTGCTGCTCTTGTACAAAGAATCAAAGTGCTATTTAAGATACAGTAAACATTTACTAATAGGAAAACATGAATAAATCTGTCTAATATCTACATGTATCAGTGTCGGATACAGAATAGTTATGGAGCACAGTTAAACAGCAAAATAAGGTCTATTGTCATGGGGATTACTTCATTTTTTCTCCATCGGTCATTAGTTGTTAAACTATTTGTGGACTTAATTTCTAATAAATAAATAAATAAAAACTATATTAGAGGCAAAAAGCAAGTACTGGCTTTCCATGTATATTTTACAGTGTAACATCCAAACTGTCCTGGATACAGGTCTATTCACTAAAGGGTGAAGTCTGGAGAATTGGCAGAAGAAGAGAAGAATCTATACCAAATAGCCGATTTGGAAAGTGAGATAAATGGGAGAATGTTTCTGGTTTGGCTATTTGGTCTAGATTTTTCTCTTCCCTGCCAGTTCTCTTGACTTCACCCTTTAGTGAATAGACCCGTTAGTAATTTATTACAGCTGCAGCGGTTTGTCCAACCAAACCATCCTTCTTCTTCCTTATATGTGTGCATTCATCAGGGTTGTCAGATGGGACTTGTTGTCCTGAATGCATATTACTATCACCAGGCCCAGTCATGTAAAAGTACAACAGCCCACTTTTATTTCTATCGATCATGTAATCCCCACAATATTTAATACTGGCAAAGACAAAGAAACTGACAGACACAGACCCATGAAGAGATACTGACAGAGACACAGACCCATGAAGAGATACTGACAGAGACACAGACCCATGAAGTGATACTGACAGTTACACAGACCCATGAAGAGATACTGACAGAAACACAGACCCATGAAGAGATACTGACAGTGACACAGACCCATGAAGAGATACTGACAGAGACACAGACCCATGAAGAGATACTGGCAGAAACACAGACCCATGAAGAGATACTGACAGAGACACAGCCACATAAAGAATGTCAAAGAAACAGAGACAAATGCACTAGCAGACTGTGAGTGTCTCTGACTGATCTAGAAATATCTTTCACAGTTACAAACTCATACACACACAGCCAGCCACCAAAATACAGAGAGACACAGACAGACACTGGTAGAGATAGGAAGAAAAGCAGGTCACACCATGCGTCCCTGATGAGCAGATCAATGCGAAACGCGCGTCGGACGTGTTAGTCTGTTCTCTTTTTTTCCCCTCTGAGCATACACCAATTGACTCTTTGAACATCGGAATGTATATACCTGGGGATTGAATATGTGGATATAACGGTTTATTTCATTGGATGTATGCCAAATTACTGAAATCTCTATATCTACGGCATATCTTCATTATAGGAGGGTGTAATATATTGGACATTATTGGTAATTACCATTGTTCTTAGTTACTGCATGTGCTCTATTACTTTATTTACATCAATCAGCACATGCAAACTGTAACTCTACAACTCTGACATCTCAATCTCAATGTATCCTTCCTGGTAAAATCCTTTCTCAAAAAAAAAAAAAAAAACCTCTGACAGAGATGGTGTATCTTACCGATATCGAACGGATTTTGTTATGATCCATTTTAATAGATGGATTTTTTTTTGGTTGGTGCCACGGTTTTTGAAAATCTACGTGATAGGAATGACCGGAATACATTTGTCTGAGCCATCTGTTTTCGATATTTATATGTCAAAGTGATTGAGAGACTATCATCTCATCATTAGTGGCCCAACTTGATGTGTTTTCTATGATTGGGTCACTTATGTTGTCAGGTCTTTTATATATACATTCTTTCAGTGTATATTGTGTGTGGTTTTTTCTATTGTATATTGTAACAAATATTTTTTTGTTTTTTGAGATAAAGGTTTTCTAAATTGGATCAGTGGGATTCTCGGGTCACACCATGGTCCAAAACATCAGTAGCTGATTTTATTGTGGCAACGTTTCGCTTCCTTCAGGAACCTTTGTCAAGAACCAAAACGTTAATCCGATAAAATCAGTTCCTGACGTTTTGGTCCATAGTGTGATCAAGCGATTGGCTTTCCTTTCTTCTTACTTCTGTTACTGCTGTGCTGACTGCCTGAATTGCCTGGCACCCATGTGTTAAAGGGACACTACCACTAAAAAATGAGATGCCCTTATTGTGTTTATTTTATGTTGCTGATATTTTAAATGTGCTTTGTTTTTCTCTTGTATGTTTAGTTAAGTAAACACTGTATGTGTGTCACTGGGTGCCTCCAGTTAATGATCTTTTGTGTTGTAAACTGCCCCCCCCCAATCCTCTCACATATAGTTTTACTTTCGTAGAATTTAAACGACAGCAATATTCACTAATACGGTAGCAGTACCTGTTATCATTAGTAGAAAACTTTCAGTGTAAAATAAGAAAGAAAAATAATCATCCATAAAGAACATGAATGACGTTAAAATGCTCATGTACCTCTTCAGGCTGGCTAGGGTCCAGCTGTTCTGCAATTAGTTGCAATCGTTCCTGATTCATAAACGTATAACTCTGCAAAGAAAAAAAAAATACACATGAAAACAAATCAAAATGATCTTAATTGCAATTCTGATTACATTTGCAATTAACATGGGCTTACAAAGAAAAAATTCTACGTTAACCTGTAAAAATCCAGTCTGGCGAGTAACCCTTTGAAAAGCAATAGAATGACCACCTGTATAGCAATAAACCAGTTAAAATGTGATTGAATGTTGAGTAAATTCACACAGGATTAAAATACATGAGAAACCATGATACCTGATTAAAGGATGAATCGCTGTCTGAGCAGTTGTCGGTGTAGTGGCCAGCATGTTCATGAGTATTTTTTTTCAGCATTTCTCGGTTTTTGGCCTGATCTTCCTCAAACTTGTTAAGAAGAGTTTCAACAACTGCCATCATGCCATTTTTCAGGGAATGCATCATTTCTGTATATCTGTAAGAGGAAAGGGTTAGTTACTATAGAAACAAAAAATACATTCAGAATAATCACATACAGGTCTATTCAGTAAGGGTGAAACTCAGGAGAATTGGCAGAAGTGAAAATTCTAGGTCAAAACAGCCAAACCAGAATTTTTTTCCCATTTATCTCACTTTCCAAATCGGCTATTTGGTCTAGATTGTTCTCTTATCCTGCCAATTCTCCGGAGTTTCACCTTTTAGTGAATAGACCTGACAGCAAAACAAAACGAATAGAAAAAAACAATGAGTAGTTTCCGATGAACACGTTCCGGTTATAAATGGAATGATTTAAAAGTTTCAATGCTCTAAGACATTTTTTGGAAGAATGAAAATTACTGTAAAGAAAAGCATTAGATGATAATGAGGCACCATTCAGTATTTTATGATTTTAAAATGTTTTAGCTCCATCTGCTAGCTAATATACAATTAAGAGCTATTGCGTTTTGGTTATTGTGGTTTAACAAAGATCGGAAACATTCACAGACCAGTTTTGAAGAATTCTCAATATTGTTAAAGCAAAATCCATGATCATTTTCGAATCAAATGCTATTCGCTAGCAGCCCCCACATTATCACCTCCACTATACAATTTATAGTAACCTAGCGAAACGAGCTGGAAAAAGAGGCTTTTGGCTCGGCCAGAATAGGACAGACTAGTTAGGATTAAAAAGAGGGGTGCTCATGAATGAATGAAAACAGCTGGTCTTGAATAGGGAATATCTAGTTAAAAATATGGAGTAAAAAAATTGTTATTGTGCAAAAAGTAAGTAGTTTGCGCATCATATTACAAATTATAATAATCTGGCTACATATTTAAAACTAATTGTACCGGCTGGGTGGAGTAGAGGTAATGTCACTGCTCTGCATGGAGAGAGCCTGTGGAGTCATGGGTTCGATCCCAGCGAGCAACCTCTCCAATAAGTGTCATTGGGCAAGACACCCAACGGTACATACTCGCCACCCAGGACATACTTGAAAACAAGAGAAATCTTAATGTATCCTTCCTGGTAAAATCCGTTCTCAAAATTACATTGTAGCTGGTGATGAATAAATGTTTCATGGGTACATAAAGCAACAAAGCATGCTTCAAACACATTGTTGAGAGGACGGACTAATTATGGATATCCCGATCAGATTCCTAGAATCAGAATCAGGATCAGGACCTGGACAGAGCATTTTTCAGAGATCGGCTTTTTCAAGCTGATCCCATCCCTGAGTCTAGGACCTGCCGGGCAGCGAGACTTCTAGTTTCCCAGCTAAAGCCCCGCAGCCTCTCCGCCTTCTTACTGGTCATGCAGCAGACTTAGAAGATGCTTCGAGTGAATGCAGAGGCACCCAGAGACTTGCCGATTCTTCCTCGCCTCCTCCATGACTCGTGAAGATAATGCAGGTTACTGCCTTGTCTACGGGGTTCTAGCAGCGAGGATATGAGTTTTGCTGCCCGGCACGTCCAGGTCTCACTGATCAGATCGGCTTGAAAAAGCCAATCTCTGATCCCGATTCTATGAATCGGATCAGGATATCCCTTGTTGGTAGTATTCTTGGTGGATCATATTCAGTTGTCTCAGCTCAACCCCAAGACTGGTAGAAAGTACTACAGAGCAACAAAACGACACCACTTTTATTTCAGTAGGAAAATTAATTTCAAGGTATAAGATTACGAATACTGCATTAAAAAAGAAATTAGATTTTCGTAAAAATAAAACCAAAATATTTCCATCGTTTCTGAAACTTGTGTAAACTTGACCATTACCGTTACAGCATATTACAAAGCGTGAAGTCTACTGGGCATCAATCATGTTTATCTGGTTCATAATCTAGCTCAAGAAAGGCTGAACCATTTGGAAATAAAAGACATATGTAAGGAACACAGTCATTTAATTGATCAGTGGCACCATTTTCAGTATTTTTACATACCGCACAGAGTGCCAACTTAAAAAAAAAAAAAAACCTTCAGATCTATTTGCTAAATCTGGAATTTTGGAACAGTCCCTCTCCTATGCAGAACCCCTTTCCCTGGCTCAGGTGCAATAATATAAAGATGCGTTAGTGGGATAAAATGTCTATCCAGTTTACGTTAAGAAAGAAAAAATAATGCTGAGCTCTCTGTGATTTAATGTGTTAATGAGTCTGGACTGAGTGTAAAAGAAAACCCTTGTAATTCAAGTGGAACTCCAAAATCTTTGAAAAAAACTATATTTGCTTTAATAAACTGTGCTAAATTAGCTTTACAGGAAAGATTTGCGGATTACACTTCTTTAGTCACGCTACCTCTGGAAGTGGAAAGGACATGTGATTCAGCGATACTTAATCTTAATGCAAAACAAAAAAACAAACAGTATTGACAAGAAGAGTATCTTGGCAGATGTTAAACGGTCCTGTCATTGTTTGGTACATAAAAAAATCTGTCTTGCAAAATTCAGTGAGAACCTAGAGTTGAACTATAGTATTAAAGGTTTTATAGCTTGTTTTGTCATTCGCTGGTCTACTTTTCTGTTATAAAACAAAATTACTAATGATCATGGCCACCAAAGGTTACTCTATTTGGTTTCTTCCAGCCCAACGCTTCTAGAATGTAAGCTCCTCTGAGCAGGGCCCTCTGCACCTCTTGTGAATGATGAAAAGAATAGTTTGAACTAATCTGGTTGTACGTGTGAAAATTCAAACAAAATAATAATAAAAAAAATATTTAAAACTTTTTTTTCAAAAAAATAATTAAATTTCACCAGTACAACCATAACAGTTCATCCTATTCTTTTTGTTGTATATGAGTAGTTTTATGGGGTTATTCCCTTCTACTACTGGTTGAATGAGTATCCATCGAAATGCATGTAAGATGTCAAGATATTTTTGTGATGTTGTACCCTCTCTACAACTCGTCTCTGGAAGTGTCTTGGAATTTGTTATTTTAATTCCCAGTTCCAGGCAATGAAGGAGGGTGTACGGTGATATATCCAGGAACAGCAGGGCAGAGTAATGGCAGGAATCAGGATAAAGACTGGAACTGAGAAAATGGATACTGGAGACACTTGAAACACTGGAAGGCAACTGGAAACACTGGATAGACTTGGAGACACAGTACAGCAACAGGAAACACAGGTTCAGGTTGCAGGTATGCACACGGCCAAGTGACTTCAGTCAGGGACCTCAATGCAGAACCACTGCTTGCTGGGACTCTCTATTTAAGGAGGCTTGATAGCAGATGGGTTTCAGCTGTAACTCCAAGGCTGGACAGGAAAACCCAGGCTGGATCTCCAGGAGCCTGAGCAAAACCTGGAATGGAATCCAAGAAAGAGATCCAGGGCAAAGTTCTTAGAGCCAGGCTGTGCATTACAGGTACATCAGCAGTCTTTCAAAGGTGTGGCATGACAGTTTCCAAGGGAATTTACAATCTATGAGATGTACAAGTATTTTGTGAGGTAGGCGCTTCCATATCGTTAGGTGTATTGGCCAAGGACACTCACTGGTGGCGTCTTCTGTGTGGGATTGGGTCGTCTTTCCATGATTGTAGAGCAGCGACCTGGTGATTAGGTTGAACCCACTTCTCGTAGAGTCGAGACTTGCTTCTCCACAGTTGTAATGGAGGGATGTGCTGAATGATATTTTGACTTGCTTCTCCACGGTCAAAGGGTAGAGACGTTACCACGGTACTCCAAAGCCGATATTGTGTGTTAGGCAAGTATGTACCGTATGGAGAGGGGCTCTGCCTGGGATTCGAACCTGGGTCTCCAGGTTTACAGAGCAGTGATGTTACATCTACTCCATCCAGCCAGTTTTATTTCAGCCATAAGAAGTTAAACCAGCTTTGCATATCTGCAGTTTGAGAAACTTATTTAATGAAGTGGCCCATTCGTATATGGCAGCATGGGAATGAACTATTGTGACCCTACTTCCGTCCAAAAACTAGGTCACCAAACTCTTCCACAATCCATTGATTTGTACCACAGCTACAAAAAAGAATTAAAATACGTCGGTCTCTAAGTAAACTTACTCTTTAGTCTCACGTGTCCTTTTGGTAACACGTTGCACAAGGGTGTCGTATCCTAGTCCTTCTCCTTGGCTTTGAGCAAAAGTGCATTTTTCAGTTTCTTCCTCGATCACAGACCCCAAGGAGCTTTTAATGTAATTTCTCAAGTACTTTACAAGTTCATAGCTGAAATAAATATTAGCACAGATTCAAATGAAAAGAAAAAATTGACACGATTACAAAAATATTTATGTTAAAAATAAAATAAGAGGTGTGCATAATGAAAACAATTTATATTTCTAATATTAGATTTTCTTAATATTTAATTTTAAAAAATGACATATTCATGAAAGCACACTTGCAGCAACTACAGCCATATAAAGGGTTTGCCTGCCATCTGCTGGAGAATGAACAAGTAACACTAGCAAGCAGAAGATACTGTTGCAGCTTGTTAAAAGCTGTGGGTACCATGATAGACAGCATTTCTAATAGCACTACGATAAATTATCTTCTTCCTGGCATGGCCACTAATTGCTTTATTCATCATGTTAACTGGTGCTAAATATTAACATAGA
This sequence comes from Leptobrachium leishanense, assembly GCA_009667805.1. Classification (NCBI taxonomy): domain Eukaryota; kingdom Metazoa; phylum Chordata; class Amphibia; order Anura; family Megophryidae; genus Leptobrachium; species Leptobrachium leishanense. Next base: position 264,871,921 of record CM019066.1, on the reverse strand, counting down.
ATGGCTCTTTATAAAAGGTGTTGGGAAAAGATAAAGCATGGGACTATTCTAATAACTGTAGAACATTTTGTCTGTGTATAAAACAAGCCCGTGCCAATGTCAAGAACAAGTCAGAAAATATTACTGACCGGATCTGTGCAAGACATTTTTTATAGAAATATTAAGATTCTCCGGAAATCGCTCTTTATACAGTAAATAGAGTCATTATTGGCAAGGGTTATTCTAATATTACTAAAACTAAGAGAAAAGGTAGATTTAAAACACTATATCAAGTGGCAGAATGATTTCAAGAGCGATGACAACCTGGCTCCTCTAGTATGCCAATGGGTTTGCATTGGTGACACGTAAAGTGTCACCAGTTACACCTACCTGATGAAGTCAAGTGAATGCAGCAAAGATCATCTGGGGTTGCTGTATCGCTTATGCAGGAAGTACTTGCCTGGCATTTCGGTTCTGGGCTGCCCATTTGGACAGCATCATAGTAGCTAAAAACTCTTAGGCTGGGGTCAGACTGAGGCAGTGCAAACGCGCGTGCAGGCGCACATAATTACAGCCGCACTAGCAGCAGATGACGGGCAATGACGGCCAATATATGAAGTACGGTCGCACGAAAGTCCGGCCGCGCAACGCAAGTGGAAAATGAATGCATTTTTTCGAGAACGTTAAACTGCTAGTACTGACGTACAGAGTGCGCTGCGTCCGCTAGAGGCGTGTGTGCATGATTAGGAGATGTCAGACGCTGCTAATGTCCGGCCAACATAACGTTCAGATGCACAAAGTGTTTTATTGATGATCCGTACAAAATCACGGACGAAAAATGCGCATCGTATGACCGCTCTCGCGTACTCCGTGAAAAAATGCATCCATTCATTCGAACGCACTTTTTCACAGACAACGTGAAAATGCGTTCGTCTGACCCTAGCCTTAAAGAACGGAGCAGGAACTCAATGAAGGGCCAAATACAGAGTTCTACCAAACTGGTGTATGCCGTCACATATCTTGTTTACGCTTGTCTGCATTAGGGATGAGCCGAACGCCCCCGTGTCCGAACTCAATGTAAGTCAATGGGACCCGTACGTTTGATTATTAGAGTGCCCTCCAAGAGGGCATATATGCTAGATATTTACCATAAAAGGTGTATGGGGGTCCGGGTAGTGCCCTGGGGGACAGGAAACAAGGACAAAAAGAAAAAAAAATGTTTTTAAAAGGAACAGGGAGTTTTCCATGAAATAAAGGTTAAGAATAAACACGAAAAATTTCTTCAAATATCGTGCCTAGGAGGTCCACATATCCGCCACTTCACGGGCAGGTTTTGTAGGATGTATAGAAACATTTAAAAACAAAAAAAAATGACATTTCAAATGACGGTAAATGCTTTTCCTTTAATCTATTCATAAGCAACTGCTTGGGGCGGCAGCCTGTATGAAAAGAGACGTTTTAGGACACACAGAACAAGTTTAGTGATTTTTTTTGGGCTAAATTATGGTGAAACTTATGCAGGCTTTGGATGAAAGTAACAATCGGTGCTTTAAAATTGGGCCTTTAGTGTCAGCAACAGTGCCGTCACACCGTAACCCCTCTGTGGTATTGTGGAAAAGTGCAGGGTTGGACCCTGTTGTCAAATATTAAAATGATATGAATCTGGTACAGGCGTCAGTGGCAGTGCACCCAAATATTGTGCCTTTGGTGGCAGCAAGTGCCTTCACACCGTAAGTAACCCCTCTGTGGTATTGTGGAAGAGTGCAGGGTTGGACCCTGCCAAGACAGATTCTAATTTGCTGAACTGTGGTAGAACTCACTGATAGCCTGGTAGTGCCAACACAGATTCAAATTCCCAGAAATCTCCTCCAACTCACTGATACACACTGTCCCGGATAGCCTGGCAGTGCCAACACAGATTCTAATAGACATGTGCATTCGTTTTAGTACTAAAACGATTTAGTCCGAATTTTGGGATAATTTAGTTTTAGTATGACTCAAGCAATACGAAACTGCTCAGTACAAAAAACGAAAGAAACTAAAATAAAATACACTACATTTTAGTTTCAGTCCTTTTTGTGATATTACATTGATGAGTGAAGGAGACCAGTATTGAATGCAACATCGCAAAGCTACAGAAAAGGTTTGTATGTGTAATCCTTCCCGACCCCTACCCTAAAATCTGACAGTGATAGAGCTCCAGAATACTCACTCGCAGCACAGACAGCCAACACAGGAGAGGAAACCTTTACTTAACCCTTGCATGTCTATGAGGCAGACAAGGTGATAAAAGCAGCTGAGAAGGAAAACATTCAAATAAATCACACTGAAAGCTAATGACAGAGGAGGGCTGGATAGTAAAAAACCCTTTATAACAAGCAGCGCTGGGAGAAGAGAGGGACTTTATAAAATGTGTGTTATCTCCCCTCCCGCTCTGCATAATAGGGGCTTAGGTCTGATACATTTTATATTATCCAGGAGCACTATCCCCCTTTCCTCATCTATAATACACGTTTTATATAAAGTCCCTCTCCTCTCCCAGTGCTGCTTGTTATAAAGTTTTTTTTTACGTCTGATACATTTAGTATCCAGCTCTCACAGTTACTCTGTCATTATGAGCCTTCAGTGTGATTTATTTGAATGTTTTCCCTAGATTTAAAGTGCTTCATTTTATTATAAAAATAAATTTGCACCAGTCATCTCTTCTCTGAGCTTTCAGACCGATTTACGTTAATATTTTCCCTCTCTCCTGCTTTTATATTCCTGTGTCTCCCCCACAGAGATACAAAGTTTAAGTAAAAGTTCCCTCTCCTGTGCTGGATAAGCAATGCATTCCGAAGTTCTGCACCCTCCACATGCCAATGCAGTAAGATGTTCTATACAGCGAGGGGCATTAATTAATGCAGGTGGATGTTGTATACATTATACGGAGAGGGGTATTAATTAATGCAGGAGGATGTTATCTACATTATACAGAGAGGGGTATTAATTAATGCAGGAGGATGTTCTATACATTATACAGAGGGGAGCCTTTTTTTTTTAGCCCTTTAAATCCAGTGGCTGTGAGCGCTGAGATCGGCTGCTTGTTATATTATCTCTCAGTACAATGTATCAGGCTCAGCTGTTACAGTAACTGACTAACAGCGCTCAGAGTTTCAGTAAAACATGGAAATAATATTGTTCTAACCTCATATATAAAAATATTATTTACTAGTTTTACTGAAACTCTGAGCACAGTGATGCGCAGCATTCAGTTACTGTAACAGCTTTGCCTGACACATTGTGCTGAGAGTGAGTGATACTGTAACAAGCAGCGATCTCAGCCCTCTGAGGAGCCACTACAATAGTAATTGTATCCACTGGTTTTCGGATGAATGAAATTAGTTTTCATACTAAAGAACTGAAAACAAATTTGTTTAGCAACTAAATAAATTGCATTTTAGGACTAATCCATTAGTTCAAAACGAAATTTTGTGCTGTGCACAGGTCTAGATTCTAATTCCCAGAAATCTCCAACAACGTCACTGATAGAACAATCTCCACTCCGCTCTGATTCACTCCTGCAAACACACACGCTGGGGCTGCAGGCAGGGAAGAAGCCTTAGGCTGGGCGTCCACTGGCACCGTATTTGTGCGATGGTGCGATCATCCGTTATTGTCCGTCGTCGTCCGTCCGATCCAACAACATGCAAGTGGGATTTGTAGGCAATATACATCTGGGGGGCCAGAGTTTGAGATCCCTGATAGAAATAGTTAATTTTAAATGCTTTTATAACTCCCCTGATCAGTTTCTCCACATCCATCTTCTCTGATATGTATGTGAGATGTGTGGGACTAGCCCTGTTTGTGTAGGGGTGAGGGGTAGGGCAGGGAAGGCTCCTTGGTTGATTGTACCAACTGTACTCTCTGCTACTGTTCTGTGTGTACTTGTATGTATACTTGTATTTTGTCTCACCCATTGTCCCACAAAGGACTGCAGTCCTTATAAAACAAACACAGTTCATTCTGCTTTTTTATGTAAAACCAGTTCATTCTGGTTTTGGCAGTCTCTGCACTCCACCTGAAATCTATCTGATCGTTCGTAGTTGTTCCGACGGATCGCTTGCAGTGGAAGACCCTCGTCGGACCTAGACGGACGTCCGACGCCGTCCATGGTCTGACGAACGCATCGGTCGTCCGACTACGGTGCCAGTGGACGCTCAGCCTTTTATATAGTGTGCTGCGGGACATAGCTCTGTGAGCCCATGATTGGGCAAAATTTGCCCAATCAGGACTCTGAGCCGTGATTGGCATAGTCTTGCACCTGACCTGTGGTCAGGTGCAAGGCTGTAGCCAATTACAAGCTTCAGGCCAGTGGAAAAGTGCATTGTGGTCCATTGCGAGCGAACATGCGGCGAACACGCAGAAATGTTCGGAGTTCGACAAACAGCCAAACGGGCGATTTTCAAATCGAACTCCGAGCTGATCCGAACCGAACGCTCATCCCTAGTCTGCATATACACAGAGAAGTGCTTCCCAAACCTGTCCTTAGGACCATCTCACAGGCCAAGTGTGCAAGATAGTCCAATGAAGTCAAATACACAGGGCCAGCTTAACGTAGAGGCTATTGGAGTTGAAGCCCCAGCCCCACAGGCTAAAATAGGCCCATGATGGGCTAGGACATGCCCTGCAATCCAAATACTGTATGCCATTCAGATAGGTGATTGGCATGTGGTCCATTTGTCTCCCGGCAGCTTACAGGCTTTTTTTTCTGAATGCTTTATGAGCCTTGCTTGCTGGTTTCATACGGCAGCAATGACAACTCAGGGAATCTGTGTATGATGCTGCTGGAAAGAGTCAGAATGGAGGAGGTGGTGTTTAATGCTCTGCATCTGCACAGCAAGGCTCCTGAGAAATGGAAAAGCAATTGCTCTGGAAGTATATACAGTATCCCACAGGAGTACACCCCTCACATTTTTGTAAATATTTTATTATATCTTTTCATGTGACAATACTGAGGAAATTACACTTTGCTACAATGTAAAGCATTGAGTGTACAGCTTGTATAAGTGTAAATTTGCTGTCCCCTCAAAATAACTCAACCCACAGCCATTAAGGTCTAAACCGCTGGCAACAAAACGGAGTACACCCCTAAGTGAAAATGTACAAATTGGGACCAAAGTGGCCATATTTTGTGTGGCCACCATTATTTTCCAGCACTGCCTTAACCCTCCTGGGAATGGAGTTCACCAGAGCTTCACAGGTTGCCACTGGAGTCCTCTTCCACTCCTCCATGATGACATCACGGAGCTGGTGAATGTGACCTTGTGCTCCTCCACCTTCAGTTTGAGGATGCCCCACAGATGTTCAATAGGGTTTAGGTCTGGAGACATGCTTGGCTAGTCCATCACCTTTACCCTCAGCTTCTTTAGCAAGGCAGTGGTCATCTTGGAGGTGTGTTTGGTGTCGTTTCATGTTGGAATACTGCCCTGCGAAGCAGATGTCCAAAGGGAGGGGATCATGCTCCGCTTCAGTATGTCACAGTACATGTTGGCATTCATGGTTCCCTCAAAGAATTGTAGCTACCCAGTGATGGCACCCACTCATGCAGCCCCAGACCATGACACTCCCACCACCATGCTTGACTGCAAGCAAGACACACTTGTCCTCACCTGGTTGCCGCAACACACGCCTGACACCATCTGAACCAAATAAGTTTATCTTGGTCTTATCAGACCCCAGAACATCGTTCCAGTAATACATGTCCTTAGTCTGCTTGTCTTCAGCAAACTGTTTGTGGGCTTTCTTGAGCATCAGCTTTAGAATAGGCTTCCTTCTGGGATAACAGCTATGCAGACCAAATTTGATGCAGTGTGTGGCATATGGTCTGAGCACCGACAGGCCGACCCCCCCCCCCCTTCAACTTCTGCAGCAATGCTGGCAGCACTCATACGTCTATTTCCCAAAGACACCGTCTGGATATGATGCGGAGCACGTGCACTCAACTTCTTTGGTCGACCATGGCGAGGCCTGTTCTGAGTGGAACCTGTCCTGTTAAACTGCTGTATGGTCTTGGCCAGCAGCTCAGTTTCAGGGTCTTGGCAATCTTCTTATAGCCCAGGCCATCTTTATGTAGAGCAACAATTCTTTATTTCAGATCCTCAGTTCTTTGCCATGAGGTGCCATGTTGAACTTCCAGTGACAAGTAGTGGTGCACCGAAATGGAAATTTCCAGCAGATACTAAAACCGAAAAGTCGGGATCGGTTCGGCCAAAAACCAAAATCGAAAATGAGAACCTGGGCCTGGAGGTCGGGGACTCGCCTGAGCCTGAAGGTCAGCCAAGCAATCTTCTCGGTTGCCCTCCAGGCTCAGGCAAGCCCCTAGCTCAGCTGGGCCTTCAAGGACCAGCCGAGCTGGGGGCGTGCCTGAGCCTGGAGGCCAGCCGAGCAGCTTGCTTGGCCGGGCCTCCAGGCCCAGGTACGCATGGCTGACTGGGCCTGCGCTCCAGCGGTGACAGTACGGGGGCTCGCCTGAGCCTGGAGGCTGGCTGAGCAGCCTGCGACAGCCGGAGGATTGTCACCGCTGGAGCTCAGGGCCAAAGTAGGAGGATGTAGACGAGTATGTTGCCTACACATACTTATCTACATCGGCCCCGAGCGAGTCCTCCTGCATCCAGTGTCCGCTCTCTTGTGATGTCATCCTGGCGACCGACACAAAGTCTTTGACCCAGAGTCAAAGGCTTCCGTGACGTTATACATGCGACCAACAGAGAGAGGACACTGGATGCAGGAGGACTGCCACCGCTGGAGGACTTGATCGGGGCCGATGTAGGCGAGTACGTGCAATGCTCTCCACCCACCCCCCAAACAGAATCTGTCACCTAGGCCTGGAGGCCTGCCCACGCCCCCTGCTCGGCCAGCCTTCAGACTCAGGCGAGCCCCCTGCTTGGCTGGGCCTCCAGGCCGAGCCGGGGACTCACCTTAGCCTGGAGGCCGGCTGAGCAGGCAACTCTGTTGGCCTCCAAGCTCAGGTGAGCCCCAGGCTCAGCTGGGCCTTTGAGCCTGGATGCCGGCCGAGCAGGCAGCTTGGCCAGCCTCCAGGCTCAGGTGAGCCCCCGGCTCGGCCGGGCCTCCAGGCCCCCTTTTGAAAGGAAAAAATTTCGGTCAAATTTTTTTGGGGTGAAATTTTCCATTTCGGCAGAAACCGAAAGCACCATTTTCGGCCGATAATTTCGGTGGCCGAAAACTCGGTGCATCCTTAGTGACCAGTATGAGAGAGAGTGAGCGATAACACCAAATTTAACACACCTGCTCCCCATTCACACCTGAGACCTTGTAACAGTAACAAGTCACATGACACCGGGGAGGGCAAGTGGCTAATTGGGCCCAATTTGGACATTTTCACTTAGGGGTGTACTCACTTTTGTTGCCAGTGGTATAGATATTAATGGCTGTGTGCGGAGTTATTTTGAGGGGACAGCAAATTTACACTGCTATACAAGCTGTACACTCACTACTTTACATTGTAGCAAAGTGCCATTTCTTCAGTGTTGTCACGTGAAAAGCTAGAATAAAATATTTACAAAAAAGTGAGGGTGTACTCACTGTGAGATACTGTAGGTGTGTAAGCCTGTGTATGCATATGCCTGCAGTGTTTATACCTTTGTATGTATATTACAGTTTGACTGCTGTTGCCAATATTCTGTACATTTAATAATACCACTTTAATAATACCCCCAATTTCATGAATGCCTTGTTCCATTTCAGTAATGACCCTCATTTCATTAACCAGGCTTCATAGAGCACCCTGGCCCCCCACTTTCATCTCCTCAGGAGTAGGAAATCTAATATATCAATAGTGTCTGCATGTGTAAATATGTGAAGGTTTCAGGGTGTGTCAATGTCTGTGTGTGTGGCAGTCTCTGTGTCAGTATGCGTTTATCTACAAGTGTTTATAAGTGTGGTTCAGAGTGTATGCCTATGTGGTTTTTTGTCTATAGGGTTGTATATATTTTTTTTTCCACATCAAAATGAAAAGACTCAAAATACTCTGGATTACTAAAAGTAATCAGAGTTCAGATATGGGACAATTAATAAAATATGGGACCATTTAATTTCTAAATATTAAAATCAAATAATTAGAAATTAACACCTTAATTTATTTCCCTATTGTCATTTAACAAAGTTATGCATATCCTTTTTTCTAAATGGATGACAGCCCAAACACCTTAATAGCTTGTTTCTGCATGCAAACATAAATATCCACAGAAGTTAAAAGAAAGATCAAAATGACCATAAAAAAAAAAAAAATGGGGAAAAATTACGTGTATTCACATATATCCAATATTTGGGTTCCACAAAGAAGCAAGCAGAAAGGAGTTTGTTAACTGTGGCAAACCTTTACAGATTAAAATAATTTTATTTTTATAGTACCTTTAAAAAACCCAAACAGCACATGAAAGAAATCCGTTAATTTCTCCTGATTTGGTGCATAGTTCGATCACCTACAACTTTTTACTTATGACAACAATAGGTCTTACATATCAAGCAGCGCATGTTCTCAGATGTCAGCACGGAGCTGAACACTACCCATCACACGTCACATTTGTTTAGGTTTTCTTTTGAGAAACAACACAAAAACATTTGATGAACGGTTTTCAATCAAGTCCAATCCGTTCGGAAATAAATATACTTTCTTCGCACTTAGTGCACAGCAGACTTGTTTGCAAAGACAAACTTATCAATATTCAATGAGTTTAAAAGACTGTTGCAAATCTCTAATAAGCAAGGGATAATAAGCAAGAAACATGAATAGCCAGCATAAGCCTGGCTTCCACATTAAACACTGTCAAAAATACAGATAGAATATTAAAAAGCATCCCTGGGAAACAGTTCAAGCGGCAAAAATGGTAAAAGAAGATATATATTAGTTTAAAGTAAAAATAATCCAAACTATCCTGTACTATACAGTAGTACGGTTTTCCTACATAACTTAAAGTGAAGCTCTATAAATTATTCAAATTTTAAATCAAAAAGTCTGAATCTGATAAGGTTTCAATTCCAGTATTCCTTCAGTCGCACTAGTTTGGCTTAAAATATACATGAATATTATTATTATTGTTATCATTTATATAGCGCCAACAGTTTCCGCAGCGCTTTATAAAACGGACATAGGATAGAAACAAGAGGTGTAGAGGGCCCTGCTCATAGGAGCTTACAGTCTAGAGGGATTGGGGTTGGGGAAGACAAGAGGAATGCAATAGATAGCAGGCTCATTAGTGCCAGTGGTTTGGGAATGGTGGGGCCATAGAAGCGGCTTCAATCAAGTGTGAGTAGGTGAGCAGAGGAATGAGTTGCATAAGTGATGCGGTACGCTACTCGGAAGAGATGGGTTTTGAGGGATTTCTTGAAGGTCAGGGGAGAGTTTGATAGGGCGAGGCAAATCATTCCACAGGACGGGTGCTGCCCTTGAGAAGTTTTGGAGGCGAGAGTTGGCTGTGCGTGTGAAGACCAATGACAGGTGGAGATCACCAGCTGAACGCAGTTGTCTAGATGGGACGTGCTTGCGGAGTATCGAAGACATGTGGGGGGGGGGTTGAGTTAATGAGTGATTTGAACGTGAGCATCAGTATTTTAAACTGTATCCTGAAATGAACAGGAAGCCAATGGAGGGACCGGCAGAGTGGGGAAGTACGCGAGGCGTGTTTAGTGAGAAAGATAAGCCTGGCCCCTGCATTCATTACAGATTGCAAAGGGGCGATACGGGAGTTGGGGAGGCCAATGCCTAATATAGCACAGGAAAACTTACCCTCACCCTATGCAAACTGAAAAGTGTTTTAAAAGAGATTTCAGATTTTTTTTCTTAGTATAACTATTCTTCAAATTTTAAAGAAGAAGCAAGCCAGGCACTTGAAACAAAAATTGGTATTTAGGAGATCATTATATCCTTGTCCAACTCCACATCAAGACACCAGAGCCCATTTATGTGTTTTCTCACACCCCAGACACCATCGGGCTAGACATTTTGAAAATTGGGTTGTATTTTGCTGCCTGCCAGAACTTTTAAATGTTGCCTGAGCATACAAGGAAAGTGACATTATACTACGGAGATTGTATAAGGCAACAGTGAAGGCTATAAAGAGGGCAGACTTCAGGGAAGAATTTGTAAATTTTCCATAATTCCTGAATAAAAGTGTGAATTTTAATAAAGACGCGGAGGCTCATATTTGCATTTTCCGTCTTTATTGCTCCAACGGCAAAAAAAAAACAACATTTAAAACTGAAAAAAAATCCACAAACAAACCCATCCCCAACATGCAGAGGACTCCCAAACAGCTTGGACCCGCCAGAATTTCCAATCTGTAAATCCACTCTGGGCGCAGCACTTCCTCTTGCGAACGCTAATCAACAGAAATCCAACTGAAGAGAAGAAAAACTTCAGCATGAAGAAAAGAGGAATTGAAGAATGAAGGATTCCCAGAAGAACCAGGTCCAATTCGGAAACTATAAAAGAAAAAAACAAGAGACTGGAATTAAGAACTAAACTGTAACTGGCAAAGTAAATCAACACGTCACAAACAAACCAACAAAAGGCAGAGTGGATTGCATGAAATAAATAAACCACAATGCGTTTGTCATAGTAACCTGAACTTTATTGAGTGGAATTATAAAAAAATAAAAAGTACAACAGTAAACAAGCCAAACCCATGGGAGGGAAATATTCCCTAATGAGTCATTAAAATTTAAACTTTCGTCAGAATTAGGAAAATTTTAAAATTTTAATGCAGGACTCACGGGCTCAAATTTTCAAGTTAAACTCCGCTCGACAACCATATCGGCGCATGTAGAAAATCACCCATGTAGACAAGTACCTGGGCAATGGAGATCTAGTGAGGTTCATACCTCTCAATCTGCGCACTAAAAGATGGGTCCCAATAGGCACCCCAGCGACACCCACACGATCCACCCACGTGCATCACATTAACAGTCTAAACTTTACCAGAAATCAAAAACCTAAATGAGGAAATCCAAAACTACTGTGACAGGAGCTGAAAAGGGATCGCTATCCCGTTCCAAACACCAGGCAGCCCACTTGTTCAGACTGGACTTGTATGAACCTCAACTCCTTGGAGCCCAGAAGTAGAGGAGTTCCGAAATCCCTGAGGCTTGAGAGGGTTGCCAGGGATTAAACCAACCCAACTTTTGAAGGCGGTTGCCCAGCTGGATTCCACAGCAATAAGGGAGACTGTAGAAGCAGCTGAGGAGTATCACAAGGTCCAGAAGTATGGGGTACCACGGCTAACACTAGCAGGGTTATTCAAAGAGCTCCGGAATTGTGGCCAAAAGGTAACCGAATGCTGAAATTCAGCGTACGGTTACCTTTCCTGGCCATTCAGCTATTCAGAAAGCAGGCAGTTCGCCAAATGTTCGCGAATTGCCTGCCCATACGGTCCCTGTTCGAGGGCAGTGAAACCCCCATAGAAAAGCAATGCTTCGTCTATTCAGAGAACACGAAACAGCTGAGAAAGGTTGCCGAAATGCCCTGCCATTCGGTGGTTTCATGCGACAGGTTTATTCAGGAGAATCCCATAGGCTTCAATGTTAAAAATATTCCCGTTTTAACTCCATATTGAATAAACCGTTTATTATTTTATTCTGCAGTAAAGAGTCGATTTATTTTTTTTAGGAACTTTTAGCGAAATTTTTATCTTTTTTTTTTTTTTAATCGTTTTTTCTGTAACAGACCTTTTTATTATCATTCATTGGACCTTATATGTAAATTTCAGACATTTTCGTTCTGCATTTTTCTTTGCAAACAGCATTTCACTTTTCAAACATTCAAGCGTACTTTCTTTTTGTTCACTCAATTCGTCTGCGGTCAGCTTTTTCCAGCGGCTGCTCTGCGCTGTGATCGGTGGCTGCGCGGGTTTCTCCGGTGGGGTTAATCCAGATGTTTTTTTGCATGTTTTAGTGAGCCGTCGCCGGGTTTTGCGGTGAGTGTTCGTCAGGTTTTCGGCGGCTTTTCCCTGCACTACGAAGGCCTTGGTGCTTGCTGAATACACCGCAGGGTCGCCGAATCGCCCAGAATTGAAAAGATCGAAAAGTCACCGAACGTGAAGTGACTTTGATTCTCTTTGATTAACCCTGTAGAAGTTGCGTTCATCATGAGCACAAACAGACCACCCTCGATCGGACCCCAGAGATTCAGACATGTTAAAAAACATAAAAGGCAGTAGCTACCAGTTACTGGAGTCAGACAGAAGCCTTGAGATCCAATTCACCACTTGGCTCACCAAACCTGGTATGAATTGATCTTGGACCACCATGTCGTGTCAGAAACAGTAATTCCAAAACCTTGTGGCCATTTGTGTCAGCAATGGTAAACAAGAACCTCCCAATCCATTTAGGTACTGGACTGCCAAGACGTTGTCCATCTTCAACAGTACACTGTAGTGACATGCGGTCTTCATGAAGAACCAAAGGAGATGTTAAGCAACCACCAGCTGAAGTCAGTCTTCATGTCCTCCATAAAGAGAATTGAAATCAGAATAGCCAAGACCAGTTCTGAGTAAACGAGTGCTTCAAGGAGTTGGAGGGCCCTGTAGTGTAGAGGACCCTAGGGAATGACCTGCCTGGTCAACGCCAGAAGTCCCACCATACAGGCCAAGGAATGGAGGAGGCAACGCTTGGCCTTCAGGAGAACGCTGATCTCCTTCTTGATAGAAACCACCTTTGACGCAGAAGGAGAATCTTCAAGAAATCCACAGTGAACTCCTGAAATTCCATCAGGCGAGTGGGAATCAAAACTGACTTTTTCTCGTTTATTAGGAAACCGGTCCTGAAAGATAGGTGTAACATCAGCGACCATCGGTAGAGGACATTAGAAGGATGTCGTCCAGATATCAGTTTGACGCCTCTGAAGCAGAGTCTGGAAACCATGGGCTGTAACAACTTGTTGAAACACCATGGGGCAGAGAACAGGCCAAAAAGGAAGGGATATAAAAATCAGGATCCTAATGAGAATTTCAGGAAATCGCGGTGCTCCAGGGCAATTGGAAATGAAAAGGTAAGAGTCTTTCAGGTTGGGTTTGACCATCCAATCACCTTGGCAAAGAGACTCTCCTAGAGCATGTATACCCTCCATTTTGAAGTGGTTATATACAGACCCATTCATTCAAGGCACGAAGATTGATGATGGGCTGTCTGCTGCCACCCTTCCTTGTCACCAGAAAGATGGTTCTCAGAAAACCAAGCGGAGCTGGTTGTTCCCACTCTATGGCCCCCTTTCCCGAAGATCCCAGATCTCCTGCCTGACCAACCTGAGTTGGTCCCCCGCAAACCGAATCTCATGTGGAAAATCCTCCTGGGTTGGAGGGGAGTGAAGAACTACAACCTGAACCCTGGATGGCTTGCAAGACCCATGGTTCCGCCATGATGATGGACCAAACGTGTCAAAAAAAAAAAAAACAAAAAAAAAAAAAAAAAACAGAGGTGGCCTTCCTCTCTTACATGGGAAAGATGAATTATACAAAGGAAGACGTACCTCTGAAAGGGAGTACGTCATTGCTGAAAAGCAGAACCTCAACTTCCTCTCGCACTACTGCCACATCAAGCCTGGGATGGAAAGGAGGACCTAGAGGATCCAGAGGCAGAATTCTGCTGCACATTGGTGGTGAAGCCATGGGAGATACGGGGTGCTTTGTGACCCGCTCAGCCAGCAGGACGGCTGCTGGAACTGCCAGCCGGCCCAAAAACAAGGTTGGAGAAAATTTGCTTCATAGCTGTCTCTGCCTTGTCAATGGAATTAAATGCCTCAGTTTACACCCCCATATCCTTAAACGGTTTCTCGAACTGCAACCCTTGGGATGTGGAACTAAAGTCACTGGCAGCGAGGGAGACCGAAAGAGGGTCCATCTTTATCAAAATATTCTTTCTCATCTATGCGGCGATGGTAGCATTCACATTGCCCAGCAGGAAGAATGCTCTTTGCAGCCCGCCTGCGACGATGTCAGGTTCCAGTGTTGTTTTAGCCATTTTCTCTGTCTCCACTGCTGCAAAAAGCTTGCCACATCTAGGACTTTATCTGGGCAGTTCCTGAGGGCATGGTCTATTCGCTTTTCAGGGGACCAGCCACATCTGCCAATATTCTTATGGAAGCTAGGGTCAAAGACAGAGATTAAACAGGTCTTCCTTGCCATGGTAGGTCTGGGGCACTCAGCCTTCACATTTGAGTGGGATGACTGATGATGGGTGAGATCCTGCAGTTCGAATAGAGGGTCACCCTGTGAACTGCAAGTTATGGAACCCTATGCTGGGACTGGCGGTCTGGTGATTTGGGGACCACGAGGTCAGGGACCAAAGGAGCCTGTAGCACGAGGACCTCACCTTCATCCATCAAGAGATCCTCAGCTTTATCCTGGTTAGTATCCGTAGAATTGGCCAGAACAGGCATCTTAGGGAGTCTCTTGAGGCCGCCGCTTGAGAAGCCCCACGGTCAAGGACTCATTTACGAGGGATTAGGTCACCACTGTAACCCGGAAGTGGTGCGAGGGTGCCAGCCCCTCTGCTACTTTCCACAGCATGCATGCCCGTGGACCGCACCATCGCGTCCCCTGAAGAGGTAGGCATCGGCTTTGCGGAGGGGCCAGGGGTAAAATCACCGAGGACATCAGGAGTGAAATTCATCTGAGCGGGAGGATTAATCTAGGCAGCAGCCAGGATTGCATTAAGGGACTTCTGCACAAATCAGACCGGGAAGTAATCGTAATGTACTGTCGTTAACACAGTAGCTTGGAGTGAGGCCACCATTTATGCCAGGGCTTGACAAAGCCAGGTAGCCACTGGCTGCTCGAATTTTACTCCTGGCTCCTAAATTTCCAGTTTATTTTACACCAATCTAAAAGCAGTCTTTGGCATCTAGTTGGCTTCAATGTTTTCTTCCTGTCTCCTATATTTAATGTAACTATATCCAGCCCTGGTGTATGTATTTATATATGAGGGAAGGAGGTGGAGGTAGGTGTAGGTGTAGGTGTGTGTGTGTGTGTGCGCAGTGTGTAAATAGGGTGTCCGATGACAACAGAGCAAAGAATATAAGTAAACAAGTAAAACAATCACAATGTACAGATGTTAACAACACAAATAATATAATTAGCGATATAGAGAAATATATATATATATTACAACCAAACTGATATTAGAAGCAACGGTCTACACTTCTAGGCTCAAAAAAGTAGCCAAAAGACCACATGAACAAATAATACCTTACTGCAAAAAGCACCAGGTAACAAAGTGATAAATAAATAGAAGCAGCTAAAATCATAATTTGGGTCAGTACAAACCAACTCCCAGATGCAAAGGCAAGGTTCCCAACGTTTCGGCGAGAATTCGCCTTTATCAAAAGGTATACCTTGATAAAGGCGAATGCTCACCGAAACGTTGGCTCCTAACTTTTGTAGCTGACTCCTAGATCCAAAGCAGATTTGTCAAGCCCTGATTTATGCAAAGCATTCCTCAGTCTTGGAGCGACAGGAACACAACGAACACCTTTCATCTGGTCAGAAATGGTACGGAAGTGCAGGGAGCCCGAATCGGACAATGACCAGCTCCCCAAAAGGGAGAGGGCTCAACTCGCCATGTTTTGTAAGAGACTGTGGGAGTGCTCGTATATCGCAATACAAGATTCCCGGAATAAGCATTCCCAAAATGGCAGTCCACAAGCCTCGAGAGAGATGGGAGATGGACTGGGCTGCTGAGATTGCGCAAGAAGTCGCAGGATGAGGATGTGCGAGAGTTACAGGGTCGCGCACGAACACACAGAAAATGGCGCTGGAGACCGCAAACGTGACTGAAGTTCCAGGGAAAGAAAATTACACTCCAAGAACCTCGGCCAAGAGAATGAAACCCAGCAGACACTGCCTGGAGCAAAAACAGGTGGAACCAGAAAGAAAAGAGTGGAAAATAAGAGTGACACTGCCAGCGCCAGGTAACAGCCTGGCACCGGGGAAGTGTGGCGAATCAACCCTCCACAGCTAGCACCAGGATGGGTGACAGCAAGAATAAAAACCAAAGGAAACAGAAAAGCAAACAAAGGGAAACGGACAAAAAAACACCTACTTCCCTAGGTGTTGCCACTGCGGAAACAGCAACGAAAGAGGAAGTGCCGCTCCCAGAGTGGACTTACATAGAGTGGGATTGGGGTGTGACCAGGCTCTTTAGGAGTGGCTCTCCACGTTGAGGATGGGTTTGTTTGCAAAACATTTTCAGTTTTACTCTTTGCTGCTGTTGGAGAAAAGAAGGAAAATGCAAATATGAACCTCCGAGTCCTGCATTAAAATTAAATACTGCCCACTCTCATTATACCTTAGAGTGGGTTAATACTCTGGGTTTCTCCCACACCAAACTCGGCCTCCTCTTCTGAATGGACAGCATCTGCTGCATAAAAGAAGCGCCCACCATTGCGCGGACAAGCAGCTAGAACCCGTCTTGTGTGCACACAGCCATTTCAGGGCCTCTCAATGCTTCCACATTGAAAGACATTACATAAACACCTTCACTTATCAAAGCTGATTGAATCCCTGGAAGGCTGTCCAATGGGAACTGATTGACGAATTCTGAGCAAAAGGAAGCCTCCTGTTTTGGAAGGCAGATTTAAAGTTATCTGAAGTCACGTGTAACTTTTTTGTTAGTTAGGATCGATCATATCTAGCAAGACACAATTGGGGAAAAATACAAAGAGTATCAAAATAAACAAAGTTACTTGTGGAAGTGTTCATCTGTCTCCTCCAGGTGTAACAGTATCTCCTCCGCGCACTCTGCCGAAGGAGCCCCAGCCAGTCGCTCTCTCACACTTTGAAACAACTGTCTGACCATGGACTGCAACAGAGCCTCATCTTCCAGAGATAAAAGAGACATGGTGACTCACTGCTCAAAGGCTGTAGCATTCCTAAAATAAAACAAAATGGGTGTTTAAATTTAAAAACGTAATCATAAAATATTTATAAAAAGTACTTACTTCCATATGAATACTATATGGAGGTTTTGGATAAATCCTTGGAAGACTAAAGGGTCATTCTAGAGGGTTTGTTGTTTTTGTTTTTTTTTTAAACGTAATAAATCCAGGGCCGGATCACAACCGGGACGTTAAACACAGCGCTCAAGTTGTACAGCATAACGGCTCGAGTGCTGTGTTAATATTTACAATGTCCTATTACATCCAAGACGCAAGCTCACCTTGCATCCCGGATGTTGCGGCTGCTTAATGCCCTTTAAGGTCTTCTATGCTTTGTATGGGAGACGTTAATGTGCACCTAGCAGATAAAAGAACAAACTATTCCATCCAGCTTTTTCTCAAATCTGCACCCGACGTTATTCTGTAAAGAATAAGGATTGTTACAAGATGGTGTTACGTAATTGTGCTAAAGTGCAACCACAAAACACAGGAATATAAACCCACCTAAACAATCCCATACTCACCTCAGATCCATCCGTGCAGAGAGTGACACAATCCGCTGCTCTGTGGGCAGAGGAACACTGGGAACAAATAGTTTCCAGTGTTCCTCTGGACATCCCTCCGCCTCCCCGGCCAGATCTTACAAATGTGAGCTCAAGAAGTCTTCCTTCTCCGTTGAAGCCTATAGACTCCTGGAGCTGATAACACCGCAGCACTTAGTGCCGCTGTTATTAAGTTGCGACTTGTAACTCGAGCTTCTGGCAACACGACTCGGTTGTACTACAGACATTAAAAAGGCGCGTCACAAAAGAAAAAAGGTTAATGCAAATGTTTTTGCATTTGCGTCTTACTTTTAACAGTTCTGTTGAGATCCTGCCCCCAGTCGGATAAAAGGAGGCATTTTAGCAATGGAATGATTTACTTGTTTTCTATTTAGGGGTTAATTCCATTTCTTCAGCAGTCTGTAATGGGCAGTGGACCTCAGCTCTGTGATCAGTATCTTCCTAGTACATAGCAAGAAAATTGGTATTTCTGCCAGTGTGGAGGAGAGAAGCAGGAGGGATCGATCTCAGCTTACAGAGATATAGCATTAGAAAAAGAAAGAAACTGAAGGGTGAAAATACATTTAAAAACTAAAAACGGGGAATTACTTGACAAGCCCACAAAGATTTAAAAGATAATTATAATGCAGTTCAGTGGTAGACACAATGGGCTAGATTACAAAATTGGTGCTAACCAAAGCTGTTAAATTTACCAGAGCTATTATAGTCTATGGAGTTAAGTTTACAACAGCTCTGGTTGAGTTAGCACCAACTTTGTAATACTGCCCAATATCTTTAGGTTATAAGTGAAGAATACGAAAACACACCTTTAAACTGGTACAACGTTTAAAGTGCACCTGTCATACCTGCCTAACCTAAAGGGCATCACCGTCCTGGCGTTAAAATTGAGAAAGTATTCTGAGATCCAATCAGAACTGCTGATGTTTACTTTTTCGTTGAGACCAGAACAGCAGAATGGTGGAGACAACTTACCCTGGTGCAGAGAAAAGGGTAACTTGTCCCCATTCATGGACCTTGTTGGGGTATAAACAGACTCTGTACTGGGGTCTCATTAAGTCTGTTCCAGTTTTTGATCACAGCCAAGGCCTCTGTCCTCACTCCAAGCCTGCGGGCACACAAGCATTTTTCAGAGCAGAAGGAACGTACGTGAGAGTGGACGTTCCTTCCCCTCTGTTGCCCATCTGGCCACCTCGCTGAGCGCAGCTAGTGCACTCAGTGTAACAAAGCTCGAATCTTCCTATGGAGGATCACGCTTTGTTGACGGGGAGGACTTTTAACATCCGGTGCTAGCACGCGCAACTAGAGCACACGCTACCCCGTGAGACCCTCCCATCGATCCGTCACAAAGCTGCAACGGACGCCGGAATGTGCTCGTGTGCCCGCAGCCGTCAAGCTCACCAACTGCACGTGATGCCAACCAGATAACTAGAGCAGTGTTTCTCAAACCTCTCCTCGGGACTCCCAACCAGGCCAGATTTTGCAGATCACCTTGGGGAAATGCAGACTGAATCCTGCAGCACTGAGCAGCAAATCATATCACCTGTGCTGTGCTTCAGATATCTGGAAAACCTGACCTGGTTGGGGGTCCCGAGGAGAGGTTTGAGAAACACCGAACTAGAGCAAGTCAAGTTTAAAAGAGAGCTATGCAAAGTCACTATGTCAGTCTCTCTGTCTCAGCTTGGGTCTGTCTCTATTACAATTATCATTTATACAGAAAACACCATTGGGACAACAAGTGTCCAAATATTGTGCTGAAATTGTTTTTATTTACAAATAAAACATAACTTTTATTCCGACCTTAAAACTGTAACACCCTGAAAGAGAACCTAAAGATTGCTATTTTCCTTTTTTCTAGATAGTGCCTACCTCTAATTTTCTATAAATTTGATGCCATTTATATAGCACCAACAAGTTCCATAACGCTTCACAATGAGAAATGAGAATTTCCAACAAAATTACAGATTTGAGAGCCAGAGACAAGACATTGAGGGACCTACACAGTTGAGGTTACATGTCAATCTCTTGGTCTCCATGTCAGTTTTTCGGTCTATGGCAAAAGAAAAAAGGATCAGGGCACATCTCAAAGGTGAGTGGTGTGGCAGAGTTTATTTGATGAATACCAGCAACATGTCAGCTAGCATAGTAGCCTTTATCATGCTCCTGGCACTCATGACCGCTCTCTACTGCAGCTAAAAAAAGTAGTTTGGATTAATGGGGGCACTGAGTGCATTGCGCCCTTTCTGCTCGTGGAACACAGTCTGTCTATAGCTACTTTCTATCTCTATCATTTCCTTGTCCTGGCCTGTGTCAGTCTCTCTGCCACCTTCTGTGTTTCTCGCTGGAATGCCAGTTCCAACATTTCTACTGTGTTTCTCTCAAAGTCTGCTTTTGTCTCTACAAGTCTGCCTCCCGGTCTAATAACTCTGCAAGTTGAACAGCTATCCATTCTGGTCAAATTATTTTTGAATTCATGTGTCCTTGATTGTGTTACACCATCTTTAATAGTTGTGTAAATTACTCTGTATGTCAGTGGAAGTGTTAGAGTCTTTAACTAATTCATAGTTAAAAAGGCAACTACGCAGTCTTCTCCTGTCTGATCGAAATGCATGTGTTTTAGGCTAGCGTCAGACGAACGCAGTCATCACGTCCGTGTCGCCGCACAGTTGAACGTCAGTCGTAGCATGGATTTGTGATCAGTAGAGAACAACGCACGAAGTACGTGCGCATCGAAGTGCGCAAGCACCACAAAAAGGTGGCAACGGACGCCATTTAGGCCTCGATGTAAAACTGCGCTGACGGACACACAGAGTGCGCTGCGACGTCGTAGTGAAGGAGAACCAGGCTGGAAGATGGTTGCCACCATAAGCCAGGCAGCCATCTTGTTCAGAATATTGGTTCACCAAGTAAATAGAATAGATTTCATTTAGAAGAGAAGAGCTGAGCTCACGTAGAATTTAAGGAATGCGTGGTAGATTAGAAAAGCTAACAAGAAATCCAGGCAGGATCCGGCCAGCTCTTGGCATAGAGAGACAGAAAGATTTATGAATGAAGCAAGGTCAGTGCGATGTGCCAAGGAATAAAGAAAACATAGAAGACCAGGCCCCAGGCCACCTGAATAAACATAGCCGATAGGGAGGGAGGCACTGCCCGGAGAAAGACAGCACAAACAAATCACAGACTGTCAAACTAACGAGAAGTGTATCAATTTATAGTTATATGTGGAATGTTCTTTGTGTTCGAATTAATGATGGGAGGTATTAACCCACGTGGGGTAGAATAGAGTGTCATAGGGAGGTGGGCTAATGGGGATGTACCTAATTATGTATTTGGGGCATAAAACCTCATGTCTCTGTGTAATCAGGGCTCACTCTAAGCGATTCAATCCTGTGTGAGCACTTGTGTGACGACACAATAAAATCTTGCCTTTCCTGAAGAGACTCGTGTTTGGACAATCCTTGCTTGTGTCTGGTCCGGCGCCGTTAATGAAGTGAACCTGTCTGACTCCGGCTACATTTTCTGGGGTCTCGATAGCCGGGATAACGGGCCTTTTGCCAAGACACAGGCAACGGCTGCTGAACACAGTGCGGCGCTTGACTGCAGCAGTGCCAGAATCCCGATGGTGGGGGCGTCCGTTGAAGGTGAGCTGACATCTGCAGGCGCCAAGCAGGATTTCCTGTACAGTGGACCTCATCTCGTCCCAAACAGACCCCCCTGACCCGGGAAAACTGGGACACCAACGAGTCTGAGGAAACAGCAAGCAGCGCCGGCGATAGGTAACGTGTCTTCTATGTTTTGTATGTCTAAAGGAAATACCGGTATCTAAGGGAAACGTCCGACTGCGATAGACGGATAAGAGGATGCGATGGCCACCATCCTATTGGCATATCTTTCCCGCCGCTGGTAGCGCTGACATTGCTAAGGAGCCAGAGTGGCTAGCGGGCGTCTGGATTCGGGGGAATTGAATGCCAATCAAAGGGTAGTTCTGTATGAGAGGGAGAAGGTAGCTACGTGGAGTTGCATGAGTCATTTCAGTAGTCAGTGTTTGTAAATAGAGCTTCACCACGTGGGTAAACGGGAAAGGAGGAGGATTTTTCTGTGACTGGGCTGAGAGCCTGAGTCAGTGCCTAGTGTGTACGTCGTATAGTGACAAGGGCTTATAGTGAAGCCAACGATAGCTGCAGAGATAGTGGTGCTGAGTGGGTAGATTATCCATAAAGCAGATTGGAATTGCAGACGGAAGTGTAGACAAGGAACGGGGTGCACATAGTCACACGCAGTCAAGAGTTAGAGTTCAAATTACGGGGTATAAGGAGCCACTAAGGAGGGAATACGTCCTCGGCTAATGGAAAGAGTTGAAGTGATATATATTCTATATTATGCTGAAAGTATCTGATACGGAATGTGTTGTGAATGAATTGACTTGAGTGCTGTGAGTGAACGTGCGCCTACTCGCTCCGCGAGGAAGCAAATTCGAGAGTGGACCCTGGAACGTACGGTTTCGGCTCAGGCGACTGCAGTCGGCTACTGAAGGGGGAAGCGTATGTGGATGCGGATAAATTGTTGACTGAAGTATCAGACTGTAGATTTTAACTGTTATTGAAATAAGATAATTGTATCGCAAAAAGTATTGTTTTCAGGAGTGACAATTGGTAACGGGTCATCTAAGCCCAAGAAGGTAAAGGAGGGTGAGATGCCCCTAGAATATATGGTGCGGAATTTCGAAGCATTCTATAAAAACGTATGATTATGGTGTAGAATTGACAAAAGAGAAATTAAAAGTAATGTGTACAGTTGTGTGGCCGTTATTAGTCCCAGGATGGCCAGAGCAGGGGTCAATGGACCCGGAGTTAGTACAGAAGGTACATTCCCAAGTTACAGAGCAGTATGGACATCCTGAACAATACCCGTATATAGATATATAGAGATATTGCATTAAAAACCAGAGTCATTTTATAATGATAGCGGGGAGGAATAAGAAACAGGACCCCCAAAATAAGGGAGATAGAGAGGCTCCACCAGAAAAGATTGAGATGCCCGATGGGAGCATATATAAATTAATTAATATTTCACGGAGTGAGATAGTTGCGGTGCTGTATAGTTTATGTGTGGTTCAGACTGATTTTGTCCGATTGTGTTTTTAATTGATCATTAAACTGTTCAATTAAAAGTTGAGATTGAGCGTCGTCCCTGGTGTAATAGGCCCCCTCCTTTTTCTGACAGACTGTTTGCAAGAGAGAGGGGGAGAAGGAGGAGGGAGCAGTTTGTTTTTCTTTGCTCTCTGAAAGGTGGAAAAAATAACCCTTTGTGTACTTGTGCAGCGTACTATGTTTAGCTAATTTTAGTGTGTGTTACAATAGAATATTTGTCTGAAGTCGGTTGAGTGCAAGATATATGTTTATATTTTGTGTTGATATTATTAAAAAGGAGTCCTGTTTTTTTTATATTATTGCATATAAATAATAATAGGTATGTAATGGTATACAATATTGCCTACTAAAATATAAAAATTTATTAACAAACTAAATTGAAATATATGAAACGGTTAGAAAAATTAATTCGAGAAATAATTAAAGTAATTTTTCTTTACTGTTTTTACAAGGTATGTTTTTGTTTGATTTTTGATGGAATGATTTATTTTTATTGTTTTTTTTCGATGTAGTATTAAGAGTCTGTTTTGGGCTATGGGAAAATATTTCTGAGAATATTATTTACACAATGTGTATATGTATATGCCCGAATGTCCCATCCAGCTCCTGGGGCGGGATATTTTTTGCAAATTGCAAGCCCAAATTATGTTTTTTTTTTTTCCCGGGGGTCACGTTCAATTAAACCTGCCGGAGGGTGGCAGTTTTGTTCGGTAGTATAATCCAGCCAGCCCGCACAACCCCCAATCTGTGAAAATCGCAGTAGTTATGCCGAGGGAAGAAGAATGGCGCACGGCACCTACTCTGTCTGCCACGCTGGATCCGCACGCACTACTCCTTGGAATTCCTGAGGTGGGGGCGGAGGACAACCCGCCCAGATTAGTTGAATTAAAGTCCGGCGCAATACCGGTGGCTCTAAGACAATATTATATCCCAAAGAAAGCCAAGCAGAATATACAAATATATTTGCAGAGATTTAAAGACTACGGTATATTGAAATTCTGCGTGTCACCGTGGAACACACCATTGTTCCAGCAAGACAACTTTTTTATTTTTTTTTATTTTTTTTTATTCTCAGTGGGAGGTATCTACAATGGATGCGCGCTCAGCCAGGACCTTTTGTCCTTCCACGCTACAGTATGTTGATTAATTACACTGGTTTCCCCCACAGAAAAAGACTGTTTATCTGTCACAAAAGTTTTGCTACATCTGCTAAGCCAAACAGGTTACAGAGTGTCTAAAAAAAGAAAGCACAAATATGTAAACAGAGTGTAAAATACCTGGGATTCCAGTTAACAGGTACCAAACGTGCACTAGGGGCAGAAAGAAAAGAAGCAATGTGCCGCATACCCCAACTAAAGACCAGGAGACAAGTCCGTGAATTCCTGGGAGCTGCAGGCTTCTGCCGCCTGTGGATCCCCAACTTCGCAGAAATTGCCAAGCCGCTTCATCAAGCAACCAAGGAAAGAGAATTAGACCCCTTTCATTGGGAAGAAGAGCAAACCGCAGCGTTTCTGAAATTAAAGACTCTGCTGATGGAAGCTCCTGCGCTGGGTCTGCCAGATCATAGCAAGCCTTTCCAGCTGTTCGTACATGAATATAACCAAACAGCAACAGGAGTATTGGTCCAGACCTTTGGCTCGTGGCTGAGGCCTGTGGCCTACCTCTCCAAGCAACTCGACCCTGTGGTCTGCGGCCTACCCCCATGCCTGAAGCAGTGGCTGCCACCGCAATGCTGATAGCAGAAGCAGACAAGCTGACCCTTGGACAAGTTCTTTATGTCAAGGTGCCCCATGCTGTCAAGGCTCTGCTGGATGTCAAAGGAGGTTACTGGTTTAGCAACAGCCGGATGACGAAGTACCAAGCCATGATGTGTGAAAATCCACGGGTTCATTTGGACCTCATCGCTACTTTAAACCCTGCTACTTTACTGCCTGACTGTGAAGAGGATCCAAATTATGAATGCCTCCAAGTCATGGAAGAAGTGTTCAGTAGCAGGCCAGATTTGAAAGACGTACCCCTAGACAAATACGATCTACAGCTATATGGATGATGGGAAGGAAGTCTCCGGCTATGCAGTAGTCTCAACAGAAGAAGTTATCAAAGCAAAGCCACTGCCAGGCCATACATCGGCACAACTAGCTGAAATAACAGCTTTAACCAGAGCCCTTGAAATTTCTGAAGGCAAAAGAGTAAATATCTATACAGATTCCAAATACGCCTTTATGACAGTCTATGCACATGGCGCACTCTACAAAGAAAGAGGCCTACTCACGTCTTCAGGACAATAAATTAAATATGCTGCAGAAATCACGGCCCTCCTGGAAGCAGTGTGGAAACCAAGTGCTGTCAGCATCATGCACTGTCGAGGCCACCAAAAAGGCCGTGATGAAATTCCAAAAGGTAACAGACGCGCGGACCAACCCGCAAAAGCAGCTGCGAAACCACCACCGCAAACAGAAGCTCAAGCTAAAGTATTGATCTGCAAGCAAGAGCCTCAATCTTCCATGCCAAATTACGAGTTCTATATGAATTTAAAAAAAAAATTTGAACCCCACGGCGAGTTCATTGAAATAATATTGAACAAATGGCAAGATGATTATGAACTGTTAGAACTCAATTATGATTATATCCAATGGCTTTTTCCAACAAGGACACAAGGCCGGAATTTCTACTCTACTCCCCTAAACCCGCAAGAAACACGCCTAATGATCAACACCTCAGAAGTTCAGCAAAGACTACGCAGAGTTTACAAGATGATGCTGAAATTCTTCGGCGTAAAAATAGTGGGGGAGGAGGAAGACAAAGAAACAACTGAAGTTGAACGAGCAGAAAATTTCGCGTCACGATTTGAAAATTTGATAAATAATCCTCACAATAATCTACGAATCACACGGATACTGCACAGTCTGGGAGAATTGGGAGCAGAAGAATACCAAGTCCCACTGGTAGGTCTCCCTAGGAGATCCTTATCAAGAACAGACTGCCAAGAATGAAGAAAAGTGCAATGGACTTTTTCATACCAGCAGTAAGAGATTCACAAGACAGACAAGATTATTGTTTTTCGCATGGCGATACTATTTCCCAAAAAAGAATTCATCTGGGGAAATTATGGAGAATTGGCACGATACAAACCAAAACCAGTGGTGGCTGCACTCCTACCGGCGCCACTGAGCGAATGGACATCTGTGTATTCAGAGAAAGAAAAGAAGTGGCTGACAGACGAACCCGGAGGGTATGGAGAAGATGGATGGTTCCAGATGGAGAACGGACTAATAGTCCTACCAGCAACACTGGCTCCTGAAATCGTAAGAGCATTTCACGCAAGTACCCATGGAGGAAGAGAAATGATGGAGCAACAGTTGGAGCCACATTTCTACGTACCAGGATTGTCAGCAATCTGCAAAGCAACAGCTCAGCAGTGTGTAACATGTGCCGAGAACAGGCCCCAAAGTTCGGGAAAAGTTGAAAGAATGAACCGTACCCTAAAGACTTTGATGTCCAAACTGTGCCAAGAGACGTCACTAGGCTGGTTGGACTTACTGCCGATAGTCCTTTTGCACATTAGGTGCAGACCAACCCCCCAATTGAAGCTACGTCCATACGAACTTATGTTTGGACAGCCAACCCCTCTGATTAATGGACTAAGGGGGGACCTTCGGGCATTGGGAGAAATTAAACTAAATGATCAGGTAGTAATGCTGGGTAAATCAATGCAGAAGTTAAATATTTGGGTGGGGGATAATATACCGTATTCTCTGTATCCTTCACTGTATAAGTATTGTCCGGGTGACTCAGTATGGGTAAAAGAGTGGAAAAATGATCCACTAGGTCCAAAATGGAGAGGTTTTTATTTTGTCCTGTTATCAACCCCTATAGCAGTAAAGGTTGCCGAGGTGGTCCCGTGGATATATCACTCCAGGGTAAAAGCAGCCGCAGCCAGTCCTGAACCAACATGGAAGGTTGTTACCAACGAGACCAACCCACTGAGGCTGAAGCTGACAAAGACCACAGCCATGAGCACCTAAATGATTCTAACCCAGATAATACAGAGGATCAACAAGTGGGTGTTTTGATGGGCACAGGTCCTGACCACCCGCCAACGGGGGATACCCACAGGGTGTTTTTTTAGGGGCCCGGCCCCCACCCTTGATTATCCAGAAATGTTCTTTACTTTTGAAATTCCAGTGGGAGGGATTGGGTTTATGTGACTGTAAAAAGAATTGCCCAAGGAATTCTGACACTCGGGGCATTTGTGGTGCTGATTTTATATTTTGCTAATTTGATTTATGGACTCTCGCGTGGAGTATGCTCTAATTGTACGGGCAATGTGGGGAAAGTGGATATTTCCCATATCTGGAATGGTACGCACCCGGTGATGGAGAACCGTACCATGTGGAGACAAAAACGAGAGGCGCTATCTGGAACCAACCCAAGAGGACACTTACTTGTGCAATTCAAATATGACTATGCTAAAAAGTCTGGGCAAACTGTATGCTGGGTGTGTAGTAGACTGCACCCAGAGACAATTTATATACCATTTGCCTCTGTTCCAATGAATTTGAGTATGTTTGTATCAGGGAAAAGCAGAATCAGTCAGTCCCGGGTACCCTATAATAGGACCAGATAAAGAAACAAATAACGAGGGTGGGTTATGTAACTCAAGTCAGTTCAACTGGACATCATATATTTATATATTTAAAGCAGGACAAAAGGCGACTTATTTATACATACGATGCAGGCAACTCACTAGAGACCAAGAGGCGGTGATTGGGAATGTGACCAATGGGAGGCAGGGTGCAGTGGATATGATGAGACGGCTGAGACATTTTGCGATAGAGATATCAAAGGGAACACTACATTTATTGCTATTTATAGTGAAAGGAGGATACCAGGTGTGCTGTGAAAGGGTGTGTTACACATAGGTACCACCAACAATAACGGGAATGTGTTATTTGGCTAAGCTGGTCCCAATCCAGAAACTAAGGGGAGAAGACACAAACACAGACACAGAACTACACCCTAGGTACCCACTGGTGTTTGAAAGACCGAAGAGAGAATTGTTTGCGAAGATGGATCGAATATGGACATGGTTGCCAGCATGGACTGGATAGGGAGGAGAGATGATGAGGAGATTGAATAGCTATGTCAATCTGATGGATGAGATTCTGAATAGAACCAGTATGGATATCCAGCTGCTGAATCTGGAAATGCGTGAGTTACGAAAGGTGCAAATGATACTGAAATGGCGCTTGAGCAGATCAGTGCGGCCTTGAATGGATTGTGTGAAATGACAATGCACTATGAATGTTGCACCTTCATCAGAAACACTACACAAGAAGTCCCAGACTATTACCAGGTAATTCAAGATCATCAGGAGAAGGTAGCACAGTTGCAGGGCACAGCCAGGAGGATTGCGGCCGAAGGCTGGAATCCGCTCCGGGGGTTTGGAGCAATGGGAGAATGGTTTGGTTCCATCTTGAGATTCATCTCAAAGGTTGGATCCATGATACTCATGATAGTGGTGATTTTGATCATAGGGATACTGATATACCGCATAGGGCTATGCATATGGCCACTATGCAAGTCAGCACTGACACACCCACACAAACACAGAAGATACCATTGATAATTCCACAGGGAATGTTCCCAGTGAATGGGAAGCCCCCCCCAGTATGCAGAGTTTCGGAATAGTGAGTGTAATGGCTACAAGTGCCAGGAAAAAGATACTGACACTTGAGCCAAGGGGGGAATGAAGGAGAACCAGGCTGGAAGATGGTTGCCACCATAAGCCAGGCAGCCATCTTGTTCAGAATATTGGTTCACCAAGTAAATAGAATAGATTTCATTTAGAAGAGAAGAGCTGAGCTCACGTAGAATTTAAGGAATGCGTGGTAGATTAGAAAAGCTAACAAGAAATCCAGGCAGGATCCGGCCAGCTCTTGCATAGAGAGACAGAAAGATTTATGAATGAAGCAAGGTCAGTGCGATGTGCCAAGGAATAAAGAAAACATAGAAGACCAGGCCCCAGGCCACCTGAATAAACATAGCCGATAGGGAGGGAGGCACTGCCCGGAGAAAGACAGCACAAACAAATCACAGACTGTCAAACTAACGAGAAGTGTATCAATTTATAGTTATATGTGGAATGTTCTTTGTGTTCGAATTAATGATGGGAGGTATTAACCCACGTGGGGTAGAATAGAGTGTCATAGGGAGGTGGGCTAATGGGGATGTACCTAATTATGTATATGGGGCATAAAACCTCATGTCTCTGTGTAATCAGGGCTCACTCTAAGCGATTCAATCCTGTGTGAGCACTTGTGTGACGACACAATAAAATCTTGCCTTTCCTGAAGAGACTCGTGTTTGGACAATCTTTGCTTGTGTCTGGTCCGGCGCCGTTAATGAAGTGAACCTGTCTGACTCCGGCTACAGTAGTAGCCTGTGTGCAGGATGACGCGATATCAGACGCAGCGCATTTGCAACCATCAAGTTGACGCTCAGATTTTTTTTGGTCTGCCTGACTGTACCTGTCATTTATTTCAATTAATTTGTTTCGATATTTCCCTTTTTTTCTACATCCGTCAAAAAAAATGAAAAAAAAAAAAAACGACCGTGTGGGGTCTACAGTATCTTCCGTCAGTACGTCCATCATGCACAAACGCAGAATGCGCTCAGACTGCGTTCGTCTGACATTAGCCTTACCTACAGGTCTATTCAAAGAAAGGCGAAACTTAGGGAGAACCGGCAGAAGTGAAAATTCTAGGTTAAAATAGCCAAACCAGAAAAATACTCCCATTTATCCAAACTTTCCAAATCGGCTATTTGGTCTAGATGTTCTCTTCTCCTGCCAGTTCTCCTGATTTTCACCTTTCTTTGAATAGACCGCTTAGTCAAGTCCCTGCACAGATTTCAGATTCTGCCGTGCGATGCGGAGCACGTTGATATTGCTGATATGTTTCAGGGTCGAGTTTTGTCAAAAGGTACACAGACGTACCAGATACAGCAAGAGGAAAAAGTCTGCAGACTCTTCAAATAAAAAAAAACGTGCTGAATTTTAAGTAATAAATATCGATAATGTTGTTCTAACACGAAGGTTTAATTTATGGAAAGTCTATACCAGCCAGGTGTATATGTTCTGTGCAAGCCATAAGGGAGCGGATATTACATTCATCTTAATAAAGTTAACGAACATATTAGTTAGTATTGTAGGTGCACGCTCTTAGTACTGTAAAAAAAAAAAAAAAAAAAGGTGAACTTTACTTTATAGTGAAACCTTTATTCTCCTATATAACGATAATCAAATGCGTAAATTGCCCCTGTGTAACCCTGTGTATATCTGGCTCTGATACCAGCCAGTGCCTCACCTGCCACTGACCTGACCACACATCACTGCTGCACATACACGGCCTGTTAGCTGCTCGGTCTCCATGGAGACAGGGGGCGGGTCCGTTCGATTATAGACAATGTCAGGTTATACAGTAGGGGAGGGGTTAGATGTGGGGTTTGCAGATTTTTAGGACGATGCGTTATGGACTTCTCACAACAGAAAACAAACTTACAGAGAGAGAGAGGGCAGAACGTTCTAAGCACTAGAGGACACGCTGGTAGGGAAACCTGGTTACTTCTAGTGATGGAGCCTATGTGTTGCCAGCATAAAATGAAGCTCCACCTACCATGGCGGCGTCCTAGTGACCAGACACTGCTTCCCCTTCTGATAAAGTTAAGGTTTCCCTCGGTACTGCTGGGATCACGAACCGTGTTACTCCACGCAGTGCGCTTACTGCTCCCCGGAAAATCTGACAGGGAGGCAGGGCGCGCCTCCGGGCTCTGATAGAAACGGTTCCTCGCAGAGGCTTGTTGCCTTTACCTCTCAGGAACGCGCACGCAGACAGCACGCAGAACAGCTCAGTGAGGTCCTAGAAGGGAGATAAATCGCTTGACTTGTTATCCTACAAGGGCTATAAATCACTTGCCTTTTTGACTGTTGATATTTTCAGCTGGTAACAGGCAGTAATACAAATAACGTCCCCAGCAGGCTGCTAAAAAAACACTGTACAAAGAAACAATCATCTTCCTGCTTATTTAACTAAATCTGCACCACAAATAAATATTTTCTCCATTAAGCTCTTATTTTAAAGTGTTATATTATGATCATTTTTCCAATTGAGGGCGCTATCACCTCCTTGGTGATAGTGTTACGCCCAGATTGGATCTTGATCACTAACGATTTAATAAATTCTTTACCGCATTGGTAATAGCGCTTTCTAGCGCAAGCGTACTGTACTTTGCGCTCCCTATACCTAACATGAGGAGCGCAAAGAGTAAGCAAGGAGCAATTAGCCTGAGAAGATAGCCACAGCTCTAAGGCCGGGTTACACGAGCGAATTCAGTGCATCCGTAGCGACCCCTCCACTTAGCGTCCGTTGCAGCATTGTGATGACTCGGCAGGGAGGGTCACACGGTGTAACGTGTGTTATAGTATTGCACGGTACACCGGACGTGCTAAAACCCTCCCCGTCGAATGCTACGACGGACATTTGACGCGCCAACAAAGAGTGATCCTCCATAGGAGACTCTCGCTTTGCAGGGCTGATTGCACTAATGAGTGACCACACGGTCATCCGTTTTCATGTACGTTAGCTCCACGCTCATGTGACCCCGGCCTAAGCTGGTGCAAACTGATTCTGCATCTGAGTGTGTCACACTAACAGGGTTATTCAGAGAGCACCGAAATCTCACCAACATTTCGTTGTTCTCTGATTCACCGCACTTTGTCGAGTCCGACACATTGACCCTGCAGTGAATTCAGCATTCACCTTCACCGCCGGGTCCCCGTAGTGCGGTGAATCGGCCGCCGCCAACCCGCTGGCCGCTTTCGCAAGCCTGCCAGAAGGCCGCTAAATGCACCTCAAGCAGCCGATGACCTGCCAAATGGACCACCTAACACCGCAGAAAAAACGAACAAGCCGCCGGACAGGTAAAAAAAAACAAATGAAACTTTAAAAATTTGAAACGCTGTTTGCAAAAAAACTACTGAATGAAAATTTCTGGGATTAACATATAAGGTTCTTATGAATAATAAAAAGGCCTGTCACAGAAAAAAGAAAAAGCTATTTAAGAAAATCGGGGGCAAAAAATTGCTGAAAATATCCCAAAAAGTGCCTAAAAAAATCCTAAAAAATAAATAAATGAAGAGACATTTTGCTGCAGATTAAAAGAATAAACGGTTTAATAGACATTGAATAAAAATGAGAATATTTTTAACATTGAAACTTGTAGGATTCACCTGATTAAACCTGCCGAATGAAAGCACCGAACATCAGGGCATTTCGACAACTTTTTCCTGCTGTTCGGTGTTATGTGAATAAATTAGCCATTGCTTCTCAATGGGGCGTTCACTGCCGTTGAACAGGCACCGTATTTTGCTGGCAATTCGCCAAAATTTGGCGTTAACAGTAACACTCGTTACTGTCCCCATGTTACCGTGCACTTTGTAATGGTGCCCTACATGTTTTAATACATTTTTTAATTAACTGAAAAAACTCTCCCTAAATGTCTTTCTTTTCCCTCCACCCCCAGCTTCCACTACAGGCATCTAGAAAGCAGAAGTTCCCGAAGTGAAATTAAATGAACGACACATGTACGGATTACCAGCCTCGGGCATGCCACTTACTCTACCTTGGTCAGATCAATGCTGTGCGCACACATTGTCTGTGTGCTGCACCATCAATTAAAAGAGGAGGCAGCTACACGATGCCCTAGGAGGCACTATGAAACGGCTTGTACTGGGAGCACCTGCACGCCAAAGCATGGTGATGTCAACAGTTCCCAAAACACCCGACAGCCAAGGGAATCAAAACCCTTTGCTTACACAGGCAATCGGGACAACGGGTGGTGGGACGCAAAGGTGGAGGACATACTCCTCACCCTGATC
The DNA here is from genome assembly GCA_009667805.1 of Leptobrachium leishanense. Taxonomy (NCBI): domain Eukaryota; kingdom Metazoa; phylum Chordata; class Amphibia; order Anura; family Megophryidae; genus Leptobrachium; species Leptobrachium leishanense. Next base: position 264,839,368 of record CM019066.1, on the reverse strand, counting down.
ACCTAACTAAATAAAGATTGTCAGGGTGTGTATATTGTCTATTTCAGGGCTCAAAATTTCAAGTCCCAAGCTACTAGCCAGACCATAAGAGTTACTCGCCACCAGTTGCCCCACCTACCCTGCCCTAAACTCCGCCCCTAAACTCACCTTCTTAAATTATCTTATGAAATTACACTGTTAAAGGTTTTATTCAGAATAAAGTTACAAAAATAAATAACATTAATACCCACGCATCAGATACATGTATACCCAAGCACCAGACCCAGACAAGTAGTTTCATCCATTAAGTACAGACTCCTCTCCAACAGTTTTTATGACCAAATTAATTTGGGGTTTATGCATCCAATATATCAAGTGGAACCTAATACTCCCATTATTCATATGCCAGGTTATCAATAGAAGTTAGAAGACCCCAAAGTCAGGTTTCCCCCTTGGATGCTTATATAGATGAATCCATTCATTTTCGTCTGCGATACTTCCATCCCCATTTTTTTATTTTTTTTGCTCCTTCTGTATCACGCATCTCTTTCTTTATAAATAGGATTTATTTTGCATAACCTCAAATGCATACACCACCATTTCACCAATTATGGCCTCTAGCGGCAGTCGTAGTAGCGGCGCTGGTTCTGGCGTCACTTCCAGCGCGCTGACAGCTTGGCAGCTTTTTACTTTCCCTTAGTTTACACCAGGGGTGGGGAACCTTTTTTCTGCCAAGGGGCCCCCTTTAATTAATTAATTAAAGGGAATTCATTTCTCCCTCCCTTTAATTTCTTTTGCCCAATTAATTTCTCTCTCCCCATTTATTTAATTTCTCTCTCCCCAATTAATTAATCTCTCCATTTCATTTCTCTCTCACCATTCATCTTTCTTTCCATTTAATTTCTCCTCACCAATTCATCTTTCATTTCTCCCCCAATTCATCTTTCGTTTCATCCCCCCCAATTCATCTCTCATTTCTCCCCCCATTCATCTCTCATTTCTCCCCCCATTCATCTCTCATTTCTCCCCCCAATTCATCTCTCATTTCTCCCCCCAATTCATCTTTCATTTCTCCCCCCAATTCATCTTTCATTTCTCCCCCAATTCATCTTTCATTTCTCCCCCCCAATTCATCTTTCGTTTCATCCCCCCCAATTCATCTCTCATTTCTCCCCCCAATCATCTCTCATTTCTCCCCCCCAATTCATCTTTCATTTCTCCCCCCCCAATTCATCTTTCGTTTCATCCCCCCCAATTCATCTTTCGTTTCATCCCCCCCAATTCATCTTTCGTTTCATCCCCCCCAATTCATCTCTCATTTCTCCCCCCAATCATCTCTCATTTCTCCCCCCAATTCATCTCTCATTTCTCCCCCCATTCATCTCTCATTTCTCCCCCAATTCATCTCTCATTTCTCCCCCCATTCATCTCTCATTTCTCCCCCCATTCATCTCTCATTTCTCCCCCCAATTCATCTCTCATTTCTCCCCCCCAATTCATCTCTCATTTCTCCCCCCCCCCAATTCATCTCTTTCTCTCCATTCCACCCCCTGACGTTTATTTCACACACCCCCTCCGCTTACCTGACCTGGAGAGTAGAATGAGGGGGCGGAGATTATCATTCACGCTGTGCCTGGAAGATAAGGGGCCCAGCGTGAAGGAGAAAGATCCAGCGTGCAGCAGGATGGTCTGGTAGAGGTGCCGCGGGTGAGTATTTGCAACTCCCCCTCCCAGGAAATGATTCGGGCAAGTCCCATTTGTTGAAAAGAAAAAAAAAAGCAGACAGGCTGACCCTGAGCACTTCAGCTGGCCTGAAGAAAAAAAAACAACACGGCCGCCGGCTGAAAACGCAGCGCAGGTAGCACGATAGACTTTATCATGCTGCCTGCATCTGCAGTTTTACTCGCAAGCGCTCAATTTCCCCTCGCAAAACGCGAGTATGCGAGTGGAAATTTTGAGGGCTGGTCTATTTAATGATTTATAAATCCTAATTAAATACGGAATCAAAAAAATATATCTGAGCACATACCCTGACCAATTTGTAAAACCAAATTCAGACATGGTTTTTGTCCTATAAATACCTCTTACAATGTGCGCATACTTTTTCCACCATTCCTTGCACCCTCATTACCTCCATGGGAGTATGTGATTGAGTACAGACGTCGTGACGAAGCAGACCTTTATCATTGAAAAAAAAGGGAGACATTTGCATTCAAAAACTCCTTTTCCCCACAAGAGGGAAGCCCCAGTAGGAGAGTTTGCTTCAAGCCGTCCTAAATGATCCCACCCCCCCCGCTCAGTGAGCTGTCAATTCTAGCTGAGTGAGCCAGCACAGTGAGTGAGTGGCCTACCGGGATACCGGGAGGAATCCCGGTAGGCTGCAGCAATCATTGTGCCACCCACAGCATTATTGCGAAACCACGGGCTGGTACTAGCGGCCGGCCGGCCCACGGGTTAACCTATGCATACTGTGCCTGGCCGCCGCCTGTCAGTGCCTGCGGCCAGGCTGCGGCCAGGCTGCAGCCAGGCTAGTGACGAGTCAGTGAGGGAGGAGGGGCCGCCAGGGTGACAGCCGCTGCAGCGTGCGTCCCACCCAGTGAACACAAGGCTGGGATGGGAAATGGCACCCACGCTGCATTGGCGCCAACCTCTGCCCTCCCTACGTTGCCAAACTTGCCACATTGCGCAGGCGCCGCGCTGAAGACCCTCAAGTCACACGAGGAGGAGGCTGGCACTGTAGATGTGTGAGTGTGACACTCACTAGGGAGGTCGCCCAGTGCGAGGCCAGCAGCGGGCACTGACGGCACAGGAGGAGAGGACTGTGGAGACAGGAGGTTGCTGGTGGTGGCATTGGTAAGGTGACCGTGTTTTGTATATAAGATGTGTGTCATGGTTGGTGAGAAAAAGTAGTGGCGCTGATGGAAATCTGGATTTTAGAAGTGGTTAAATTTTAGATAGAAGTTACGTATGCTGCAATGCCTCTAGGGGACACGTCCGACACCCAAACAGACACAAGGATTAAACAATACAAAAGGTCCTTAGGCGCAGCTCGAAATTTTAAAAAATAAAATACGTAGAAAATGATAAGGGTAGGTTACGGTGTCTTAGTCTAGAGTCAGGGGATGCTCTGGCTGCGGCTGGATGGCTGCCTCGGGCTGGGGGTCATGGGTGGCGCGGCAATATGTATCCCCGGGGGAGTCAGGAGGGCCAGGAGGAGTCCGCTTACGCTATATACAAAACACTAGGCGCAGCTCGAAATTTAAAAAAATAACCTACGTAGAAAATTTTCAGAACATTTGTGCAAATAGAAAAATTTTAACGATTTAAATTGAAGAGAAAAGAGACATTACATATATAATGTCAAGTGGAACAACATAGATTTCGTATTTCTGCAGGTAAAAGACAAAAAAAGAATGGTAGTTCGTAAATGTCATCAATGCAGTGTGAATCCCACGATGTTAGTATTTTCTGGAGAGGAGATATAAACCAGAGAGAAACACAATGGTGCAGTACTCGGCGGTACTTGCCCCTGTCTATCCCCTGTGGGGTACTTACAATACTCAGAGCCTCTTCACTCGGCTCTGAGGGCGAATCGCTCTTGAGGTCTTCAGAGGTGGCCTCTACACCCCTATCGACCGCGGATGGTTCCCGGAATCCAGTGGGAATGGTAAGGGGGAATCAAAAAACCTTGGACCGGGCACTTTTAAAATACCAAAATTTAATAAAGTATAAAACGGTCTTGCAACAATTTAAAATAATATTTCAAATTAAAAGGTCCTGAGACGTGTTTCACCAGTTAACCGGCTTCATCTAGATCAAACACACAAAAAAGATAGTCAGCGCCCAAATAGTACCACCACCAGTGTCCCAATGCCAAACCAGATCTATAGAGGTTCCCCCCAAACCAATGTAGCAGCAAGTGGAGATATACGTATCTGGTGGCGCGATAACAATCGCTTCTTGGTAATCAGGTGGATCTCGTGGTATACATCATTAACGTCCAATATGGATTATATAAAAAACACAAAATGCATATATTAGTGTAGGTTGTACAAATAATGTTGGAATAAATGGCAATGAACTATTCCACTCACAAGTGGAGAGCCCCGTCACTGGCTCTGAGTGGTAGCAAGCATCTGGGTCCTTTGTCTTCTTTTATGATTATGGAGGAGACCCACTCCCTTCAAAATCAGTATTTTCTTTCATTCATCAGATGTGGAAGAAGACATAGAAAACAGAAGAAAGACCTTCTTGTGCAGGTCTGCTAATATACATATAATTAATGAATTAATTGTAGTATCAACTCACATATGGTGGAGCTTATAGCCAAGCTATAGGTCGTAGTGCCAGTGGATTTGTTGAGTGGGTCAAATCCACGAAAACCTCAGATGGATTCCAGAACAAAGGGACCAAAAAAATTTTTTCTTTATAAAAGAAAAATCTTTAATCTAAAAATGTAACATAGTAAAAATTATGTATTAAATAAAATATAAAATATTCTGTAAGGTTGCCAGAACGCGTTTCGCCATATAATATGGCTTCTTCAGCTGGTTTACAGAGATAGAATAAACATTACATATATACAGCCCCTTAATTGGGGTTAGTAAAGTCCCATGTGTTTGGAGTTGAGAAAAGTCCGTTGGCGTGCGTTCCACGCCTCTGCCGGCCGAATCGCGCTGTGCGCCGCCATCTTGCGCATGCGCAGCAATGGTATATGCGTTCCATGCATTCCAATCAGCGTTTCCGGTATTCCTAGTCACGTTGATGGATGCGGAACGGCTTTCGTGGCGAAATAATGACAGAATGAGCAAATGGAACGTATTCTCCTGCGGAATACCACATATTAACAAAGCATCAATGGCTATTTGACAACCGATGTTAATATATCAAATAAACCAAATTCCTCTTGGTGCACTCGTTTTTAATATAGCAAACATATCGCTGGTAATTGTACTTGTCATCATAAGAGAGAAGGATGTGATAATTTATAATGGTAAATAGTAGATGGATAGATGTAATGCGGGTAAAAAACAAAGGATAAAGGAAAAAAGCGATGTAATTAAATATGGTGTATATTACATTGTGAATGTATTGTATTGAAGAGGTAGATAATACATTGTGGGGTAAAGGACATGAATAGTCCAAAAAGGATATAGATCTAATATAGTATATTAATATTTTAAGTATTATGTTAGAAATATCAGTGATTAAAGTGCAAAATTCTAAGTGAAAATTTCAAAAAAAGGACGTGAGCAAAATTAATAGCCCAAATATAATCTATGGCCCTATAATATATAAATCATGTGTAATCGATCTCTTTCCATTATGATATTACTAGTGGAAAGGAAGCTATAATGGTAACATTCATGGAAGAAATAATAATATTAAACTTTCTATGGCTACAGTTATGGGATCGTGATTCAAAAATAATCTTTTTTTTTGTCATTCTGTCAAATCAAATAATGATTTCGCCACGAAAGCCGTTCCGCTGTAGCCAATTACAAGATTCTGGCCAGTGGAAAAGTGCATTGTGGTCCATTGTGGTGCATTGTGGGCGAACACGCGGTGAACACGCGGAAATGCGCGGAAACACGCATAATAGAGAATAATCTGTCAAATGAAAAAAAGGTAAAGAACAAGACAAAAATATAAATATATACACAGTATGTTATCATTTGGTAAGCTTTCTCAAAGTTTTAAAGAAAATGATGATAAAAGGTCATAGAACGGTGATTGTGAATCTTGGCACCCCAGATGTCTCTGGACTACATGTCCCATAATGTTCAACCAGCCAAAAGTGTGACTAAGCACCATGGGACGTGCAGCTCTGAAATATCTGGGATGCCGAAGTTCACCATCAAAAAAATAAAAAGGTGTTCAACTAAAAATTACTTAAATATTCCATTAAGGCTGCAAGGCGTTGCTTTGCTATGGGATGGAAAGGCCGATTGGAGTTAAATCTAGAAAATATTCCACTTTAGTCACCGTATTTGTACAGGGATCTGTCACGTCAATGGAGCAATTCTACGGTTACAAACAGCGACCTGTATATGCTATGTGTATTTAAGGCCATTAAACAGCTAATATTAAATAGGCGTGTATCGCAGGACACAATTTAATATCCTCACCTTGTAATTTAGGAGCATTTCAAGAACCATGACTGAAACCACACGGAGCACACGTTCTCTGGCCAGACCCAACTAGGAGGATGTGCAGGTATAAGAGTGTCACGTGTCACAGTAAAAAGGAACATTCCACTGAGTTTTAAACGTCACCGTGCAGCTCCACGTAGAGCGCTCCATGCCGTCACCACTTGGCTTTGTGGTATTGAGAACAAGAGTAACACACACACACCAGTGACGTGCGGTGAGGTCAGTGGCTGGTGAGGCATGGGCTAGTATCAGAGCCAGATATACACAGGTTCAGGTTCTGTGCTCCCCAGGATCTGGCTGCTCTCAGGGCTCCCTGGGATCAGCTATTTAGTGCTCCACTGGCTGATCTCAGTGTTCCCCAGGATCTGTCTGTTCAGGGCTCCCCACGATCTGGCAGCTTTCAGTGCTCCCCACAATCTCTTTGTCCACCAGGCAGCCTAGTGTGACAATGAGGCCACACCCCGAGCACAGCTCCGCAGCCACAGATTGGTGCAGGACAGTCCTGTGGCTGTCCTGTCTCCCACAATCAATGCATTGGAGGCCTGCCTCCCATGCAGGCGTTTTTTGAATGGCTTGGATCATTGGCACTTTCCTATTGCCTCTGCCGTAGAACAGAGAAGTAAAATAAATTTTGCATTTACTTTACATTTATTATTTTTACATATTACATGGTCATGTTTGGTATCATTGTAAAGACCAGACTCTGATCTTTCCAATGACACCTCACTTAACCTTGTGTGGGATAAATCAGAGATGCAGGGTTTCTCCTCACTGCAGTGCCACGGCCTAGCTTGTTGATAAAACAATGCATCGCATCATCGGCGCCACACGTGCTGGCAGTGTAGGAAATGAGAAGGGGAGTTAGTGCAGCATCACTGTTCACTTTATAATTGTAAATTGAATAATAGTGCTGTGTTATAAAATAACAGCTGTCCCTTTTTCTTCTTTTTGTTTTGCATACATCTCACCTGGTTAGATGGGCTCCAGAGATACAGTGATCTAAAGGATTGTAAATTCTTATTAAAAAAAAAAGCACCTTTTTTATTTTTACAGAGCAAGGCGCCCCCTTGTGGCAGGCACCTGTAGGCACATGCTTACTCTGCCTAGTTATAAATCCGGCCCTGTGTAGGGATGCACTTTAGTGATGAGCCGAACACCTTTGTGTCCGGTTCGTATCCGAACAGCCGAACGGCCGAAATGTTCGAATACGAACTCGAACACAATATTAGTCAATGGGGGCCGAACACGCAAAATGTGTTCGCAGTTCTCCTAAATGTACCGATGGCTGCCGGTACATTTAGGAGACCTGTGGCTGCAGCCCCCGTAACTCACCTGTCCTGCAGCTGTCCCAGCCTCCTGTTCCCCGGTCCGTCAGCTCCTCGGTCCGTCTGGCCGCAGCTCCTCTCTGCCCCACGTCTTCATGCTGAATGATCTGATTGGGCAAAGTCCTGCGCCTGACCTGGACTTTGCCCAATCAGGGCTCTAATTCAATATTGAATTCGGCATGAAGATGAGGCATGGGGCAGAGCTTTAACCAAGCTCTGATTGGTTAAAGTCGGTGCAAGACTTTAACCAATCAGAGCTTGGTTAAAGCTCATCTTCATGCTGAGCTCTGATTGGGCAAAGTCCTGCACCTGACCTGGACTTTGCCTAATCAGGGCTCAATATTGAATTAGAGCCCTGATTGGGCAAAGTCCAGGTCAGGCGCAGGACTTTGCCCAATCAGATCATTCAGCATGAAGACGTGGGGCAGAGAGGAGCCGCGGGCAGACGGACCGGAGGAGCTGACGGACTGGGGAACAGGAGGCCGGGACAGGTGAGATACGGGGCCGCAGCCACAGGCCTCCTAAATGTACCGGCGGCCGCCGGTACATTTAGGAGACCTGTAGACGCATTTTTTATTATGGAATGTCCGCGGTCGAACAAACCACGAACATCCCATAATGTTCGGCGTTTGCCGAACACTCGAACGGCCGATGTTCGATTCAAACTCATGTTTGAATCGAACCGAACGCTCATCCTAATGCACTTCTGTTAAGTATCAGGATTTGTGCATGCAGTGATACACATGTATGTGGTTTTGGTGAGTGTATTTGAAAGGGTTGTTGCAATAGTAAGATGTCGTGGATGAACGTAAAATTTGGAAAAGCAGGTGTGTTTTGTTTAGGTTTCTGCTAATGAAGGTAAGCATTTCTTAGTTTTGGTGTGGGAATGCAAACACTGATTTTTCTGAAGTGATAATCAGGATTATTCAGAGAAAGGTGAAAACCTGATTATTGGCAGGAGAAGACGGCAAAGTGAGACCAAATAGCTGATTTGGAAAGTGAGACAAATGGGAGAATTTTTCTGGTTTGGCTGTTTTGACCTAGAATTTTCACTTCTCCAGTCATTCTCCTGAGTTTCACCTGCCTTTGAATAGCTCTGACTGTATCATTGTTCACTGCATGAATATGCTGTACTCAATACTTCTCTATGAAAAGTGTGGAGAAAATGAGTGACATTTTATTAAAATAAAAAAACACCTGGTCTCATTAAATTTTTGACATTAAACTGTAAGCATCCATAGTCAGTGGTTAATGGGAGGATGTTGATATTGGCAGCTAAGCTTGCACTGTAATGCTTACTATAGTGGTTCTTATAATTCGGTAGTTAGAGCATAGGTGCTTTTGTTGGACTAATGCAAAAGGGTTACGTAGAGGTACTATGCATGACCAAAACTGTTACATGGATGGGTTACTCGGTCATAGAACCATCTTAAAATAATTGTAGATTAGTATATAACGAGCAGCCCATGCTTTGCAAATGCAAAATCACTTAATACCAGGTTCTGGGAGCCAGTATTTTTTTTTTGTTATTTCTAAAATACTGGCTTGAGGCCTGAAAAGCGAGACTTTGGAATAGCTCATTATTCTACAGCTGCCCTCACATTAGTGCGTCCTGTACAAGATTTAGGAAACGGTAATATACAGTAAGCATCTGCAAAAGTTGAGTCAAAAGCAAAGTTCATGGCTCGACTGGAATACGACAGAAACTGTTGCTTTACAAATGGGGCTCAGCCATTAGTTTTAACAGCTTGCTTGGAGTAGGTCCTAGGAAGTGTCCCACAAAACCTATGCAGGAAACGGGTTAAAGTATATGTAGTATTGATTAGAAGTATTGTAAATGAGGTCAAGGAAGACTTTAACAAGGCATGATTTTAACGCTAAAATTTAATATGTACAGTGAAACAATTGTGATTTTAAAGTTCAAGTACTAGATCTCGCATATGGTATTTATAGAGTGTCATGGACCCCTCTGTCAGCCTGTCCGGCTCTCCAGACACCCACTCACCGGATCGGCCCGGTCTTCGAATCACTAACCGATTCAATACCTCGAGCGGCCGATCCGCTTATTCGATCTGCTCTTTCGACTCGATCTTTCCCAGTCGATTCAATGCTTTCAGCCGATTCGATCGTTCTGGCCGCTGCTCTTCACTGATGGACGGATTGGAAGAACCACTAAGTATCTTCCCAGGTTAGATGGTTGTAGCTCTGAATGAGACACCAGGCAAGCTGTATGTTCAAACAGGAAATTCTTTGTAGCGCAAGAACAAACACCAGGCAGGCTGTATGTAGGTTCAAACAGGAGATCTAGTCTATTCAGCACAAAAACATGATTATTTTTGGTACAGCATTCAAACTTCCCGCCCATCCCAACAGTTCCCATTGGCTGCTTTCAAGTCCAACTTGGCTCCAATTAGGTCCTCTCAGGCTTCACTTAGGTCCACTGGGCTTATGCAGATGAGGTCTTGAAACAGCTGGCAGGTTGCTCCTCTCAGCAACAGATAACAGGGTGAAGTACACAAATTCGCAATCATTGATCACACACAGTAATTTACATAAGCCATTGTACCAGGAATCAGATAACTGGACAGTGTTTACAACTCCTCAAACATGCAGCTGTTAGACAATAGCATTCTTGCATAATCACAGATCAACATAAATGTAACCAACACAGCAAGCCCACAGAAAAACATTGGACAAAGAAACGCCATTTATGGGGAATAAGTTCTAAAAAACAGTGGAACACAAAGAAAATTAAATCTGTTTGTGCCTTTAAACAGGGGAGTGCCATGTCAGGTCCGTGACATTACTCTCCCCTTTTAAGGGAGTCTGACAGCTATAGTTGGATCCCAACGGCTCAACTCAGGGATGTCGGAGCAATAGTCCTTTGGTCCATAGTCCGTAGGGAGGATACGAGCCTCCGTGCTTCTCCACCTGTCCGGCTGAACTGTGCTGATTCCAGGTGGGTAAAACAGACTCCCACATCTGGCTCTCTTCCCCGGGGAAACAACCCGCCCTAGGGAGAGGCTGAGAGCTTCTCCTGTGCTCTGGGCCTGTCATGAGTGCGCATTCTTGATGGCATCCCCTCCTGGGGAAAGGACCTGCTGCTGGGGAGAGGTACTGCCTGAACCCCCTGTCATGGAACTGACATAGCGCTCCCCTCGTCAAACCCCAAGATTGGCGAAAACCCCAAAAGACAGACATTTGCTTTGAGGAAGACCTTATGTCCATTTATATTGGGTGGTTTTAAATGTATCGTTGTCGCAGAACCCCTTGCTCAGAGACTGGACTGTATTAAACCCTCGCTCCTCTGCTATTCCCCTCAGTTAAGCTATTTGTCTGTTAGTGTTTTAAAGTGGTGTTTTTGTGACTCCCCCCTATATCAGCACGTAATCAAAATGCCTTTAAGCCTGTCCCTTATGCACTCTGTTATCCGACCACCAGGGTTAGCCTGGAATTGAAAGCATGAGCTGGGTTTGAAACCCCAGCCAATCACAATCCAAGGAGCTAGAAGGGCCAACCAATCCCATTCCTGGAATGCACCTTATTGCCTGTAATGGAGCTATCTGCAGAAACTTCAAACGTCTGCGCCCGAAAACTAACTGCTCCAGCGGGGTGATTTTTCAAAGGTGCGGTGATCCTCATGCGAGCTACCATTGTGATTTTCAGGAGGGAGCTTCACTGGGAACCCACTTTGCTGAGCCTTTCTTGACCCCAGGAGCTTAAGCAGCCCTGACCATGCGGCATCCAAGGGGGATATCTACCATATGCTGCCATTCGTGCCCCTGCCCCCAGATCTGGGCACCTTTTGGACTGTGACACCCTAGGGACCCGAGCTATCAAACGGTACCTCTGGATCGCTGCTGCTGCTCCTCTGGAATCCCCCCAAACAAGGACCCATGCTCTGTATGACTGCAGTTACAGTATTTATAAGGTGACACCAAATACTGTAGCACTGTACAATGGAAAAGACAGCATAACCAATATACTGTACATGCAAGTTAAACACATAGAACAGTACCAGAGAAGCCCCTGCTCAAGAGCTTGCACTCTGAGAGGACCAGATGGGGAACTGCTGAATGATGGTGCCATAATGTCTGGTGGGCGGGAATGTTAACTGTTGTTATCTGATTCTGAACCAAATAAAAGCAGGCCATGTGAAATGGCCAGTGTGTATCCTGTTTAAACATACGGCCTGCCTGGTGTCTCTTTCAGCTACGCTACAGCTATAATCACACTCAGAAGGCCAGAGCGGCATTCTGGAAATGCAAAGGAGGCTCCAAGGCAAGGGTTCAGAACAAGCGGGTCTGGAGCTGCGGATGAGGCTGCTCGAGGCACTGAGTTCTGAGCAACTCAGAGGCCGGGCTGATCCTGGTAAGGAGGTGTCTGGAGTGCCAGGACAGACGGGAAGAGACAGCATCCTGTCACACCCCCTGCTCGTGTAACAATCATCCGTGGGGAAAAGGTGCCAACTGCACCCCTTCTTGGTGCTCCGGTCAGCAGCTGGGGGAAACATGGGGTGACCAATGCCCCCTGCACAAAGGGTTCAAGATCATCCATTCCACACCCAGCATCACAAACTGCCATTGGGGAGCGAGGCCACCTGCATCCGTTCTCTGCATCTTGCTTGGCTGCTTGAGTGAGGAGGGGATGATTAGACAGTCTGTAGGCTCCACTGCAAGCCTGTGGTTCTCCTTTCCCCTGAAATCTGGGACAGCAGATTGAGGACAGGGCTTGTTGATGCTCAGTCCGTAGCCAGCGCTTCTGTTGGGTGGGATGAACACTGGGGTAGGGTCCATTTGCGGGGAAGGGAGGACAGCTTCCTCCACTCCCAGGGAAGGTAGCTGCTGCTGGGGGAAGCAGCTCATGGGGATTACCTCACAGACTATCCAGATCTAGTTCCGAGGGTGTATAGAGGCCAGCACCGCTCTACCCCATAGCCAGTGCTTCTACTGGGGGGGGGGATGGGCACTGGGGTAGTGTTCAGAGGCGTCGCTAGGTGGGGGCGGGGGGTGCGGTCCGCACCAGGTGACACCCGCCCTTAGGGTGACACCATCACCAAAGTAAGACTTTGATTTTTGAACCGGCCGCCGGGGCCGCACTGCAGGTTACTAACTTTGGACCTAAGTTAGTAACCTGCAGTGTGGCGGCCGGTTCAAAAACAAAGTCGATGGTGACGGTGTCACCCTAAGGCAGCGGTTCCCAACCTGTGGGAGGCCCCCTGTGATGTGAGAGGAGCGTCGTCATGGGGATCCCCTCCCCAGCGCTGACAACGCTCTCCTAACATCCTGTCGCGCTGGCAACCGCATGCTCATTGCTCACCTCCCCCAGTGGTCAGTCAGCCTCCGGCTCTTGTCTCTGCCCTGTGGCATCACAGGGAGGGGGAGCCACACGTCTGGTGCGGGAAGCTTCTGCAGGCTGCAGACACCTACCGAGAGACTCCCCCGCAGAGCCAGATCCCCCCAGCGTTGTACTACACCCAGTAAGCCCAAGGAAGGGGGCCTGGCCCCTGAGCAGCCAATGCTGGAGACCCTGACCTGGTCAGTGACACCCTCTTACACACGCCACATGCCACTATGGAGCTCTGTGACAACCTCATACACACGCCATTATGGAGCTCTGTGACAACCTCATACACACGCCATTATGGAGCTCTGTGACAACCTCATACACTCGCCATTATGGAGCTCTGTGACAACCTCATACACTCGCCATTATGGAGCTCTGTGACAACCTCATACACACGCCATTATGGAGCTCTGTGACAACCTCATACACTCGCCATTATGGAGCTCTGTGACACCCTCATACACGCCACATTACTATGGAGCTCTGTGACACCCTCATACACGCCACATTACTATGGAGCTCTGTGACACCCTCATACATGCCACATTACTATGGAGCTCTGTGACACACACGCCACATTACTATGGAGCTCTGTGACACACATGCCACATTACTATGGAGCTATGTAATACACACACCACATTACTATGGAGCTCTGTGATACACCACATTACTATGGAGCTCTGTGATACACCACATTACTATATACATCCATGTGTGAGCTGGGCAATATACATCCATGTGTGAGCTGGGCAATATACATCCATGTGTGAGCTGGGCCAATATACATCCATGTGTGAGCTGGGGCAATATACATCCATGTGTGAGCTGGGGCAATATACATCCATATGTGAGCTGGGGCAATATACATCCATATGTGAGCTGGGGCAATATACATCCATATGTGAGCTGGGGCAATATACATCCATGTGTGAGCTGGGGCAATATACATCCATTTGTGAGCTGGGGCAATATACATCCATATGTGTGCTGGGGAAATATACATCCATATGTGAGCTGGGGCAATATATATCCATGTGTGAACTGGAGCAATATATATCCATGTGTGAGCTACTGGGGGCAATATATATCAATGTGTGAGCTACTGGGGGCAATATATATCCATGTGTGAGCTACTGGGGGCAATACATATCCATGTTTGAGCTACTGGGGGCAATATATATCCATGTTTGAGCTGCTGGGGCAATTTATATCCATGGGTGAGCTGCTGGGGGCAATATATATCCATGGGTGAGCTGCTGGGGGCAATATATATCCATGGGTGAGCTGCTGGGGGCAATATATAATTGTGAGCTGGGGCAATATATCCATATGTGAGCTGGGGGTAATATATCCAGAGCTGCTGTCAGGTACGGGAGTGCGGCGGTGGGTGAAGTGAGCCCAGGATGCAGTGATCATAGGAGTCACACAGGTTGCTGGGTATTGAAGGTTTATTAAATAATAAACAAAACAAATAGTAAATAATAGCAGCACTAGCAGGCAGGCAACAGACTGTATGCAGGATTCAGCTTGACAACATGGATTCTTGAAAGCAGGGTATGCTTGACAAACGAGGATTCTTGGAAGTGGGGTACACTCGAAGAACGAGGGTTCTTGAGAGCGGGGTACCTTGGTGGGGAGAGTCTCCTTGGTAGCAGGGTTCCACTTGGGAGTATCACTGGAGGGATTCAGGTAACACGGTAGGGAGCTTCAGGGACAGGTCTGGTTGTCTGCACTTCCAGGGACGTTTATGTTGAAGCCCTGATGGAAGGGTGGATCCCTCTTTTAAGCAGGCTTCATTTAGGTGAAGTAGTATACACCTGTAGGTATCACAACAGAAGCTTAACAGCCAGATAGGGGAATCGAACCTGCATACAAACCTAGACAGGTGAATAAGGGTTTGCCACGGTTTAGGTGCGGGCATAGGCTTAATTCATGACAGTACCCCAACCCAAGGAGCGCCTTCCGGGCGCGAACAATCAGATATATATATAGCAAGGGGGCCACCTATTTTTTCCTGCGCCGCCGTCGGTTGGGGCCAGGACCCGTCACCTCCAAGGATGAGGTTTGGGTGGTCAAGATGGTCACAGGGTTTTCGAGGTCTGTTCGGCGTATCACGATACCTTGGACACTGTAGGGTATCGTGGGATCCATATCTGAGGTGCTATCGAGCACAGTGGGTTCGGAGTCGTCCTGATGTATGGGGTTGCTGGTGGCAACCAGATCGGGAGTAGAGAAATGTCCACGGGCTAATGCAACCTGTACCTGAGACTGCAGGAACTTGTGGTTCAGCTGCATGTCCTGTATGGTATGGGTAAGGGTATTCACCTGAGCTGCCATGGCAGAGACAAGTACCAGGACTTCACTAGACGGACTGGCTTTACCAGGAGTTGGCAGGGTAGCTGCAGCGGTATCAGTGTCCACAAATGTTTTGGTGGCAGCAGTCTGGGCTTGGACCTCGGTACAGCACGGCTCCTGGATCTGGACCTCGGTACAGCACGGCTCCTGGACCTGGACCTCGGTACAGCACGGCTCCTGGACCTGGACCTCGGTACAGCGCGGCTCCTGGACCTGGACCTCGGTACAGCACGGCTCTTGGGCCTGGACCTCGGTACAGCACGGCTCTTGGGCCTGGACCTCGGTACGGCACGGCTCTTGGACCTGGACCTCGGTACAGCACGGCTCTTGGACCTGGACCTCGGTACGGCACGGCTCTTGGACCTGGACCTGGACCTCGGTACGGCACGGCTCTTGGACCTGGACCTCGGTACGGCACGGCTCTTGGACCTGGGTACGGCACGGCTCTTGGACCTGGGTACGGCACGGCTCTTGGACCTGGACCTGGGTACGGCACGGCTCTTGGACCTGGACCTGGGTACGGCACGGCTCTTGGACCTGGACCTCGGTACGGCACGGCTCTTGGACCTGGACCTCGGTACGGCACGGCTCTTGGACCTGGACCTCGGTACGGCACGGCTCTTGGACCTGGACCTCGGTACGGCACGGCTCTTGGACCTGGGTACGGCACGGCTCTTGACCTGGGTACGGCACGGCTCTTGGACCTGGGTACGACGGCACGGCTCTTGGACCTGGACCTCGGTACGGCACGGCTCTTGGACCTGGACCTCGGTACGGCACGGCTCTTGGACTTGGACCTCGGTACGGCACGGCTCTTGGACCTGGACCTCGGTACGGCACGGCTCTTGGACCTGGACCTCGGTACGGCACGGCTCTTGGACCTGGACCTCGGTACGGCACGGCTCTTGGAATCCTGCGGGTTGCAGGGCAGTGATATTCTGAGATCCTGCAGGGTGCAGGGCAGCAACGGCTGGAGAATCTGCGGGTTGCAGGGCAGTGACAACATTATTGTGGAGTGATCTCCAAGCGCTTTTTGGGTTCTGAAACACCTGCAGGTCTGCGCATCTGACCACAGTCCCATTGGAACCATACGTGAACCCAGGGGGCAAGGGTTCCATAGTAATGGTGCCTTCAGGGGTAGAGACAGTGGTACCGATATATGCTTGGCATGGTTGTCCAGAAACCAGCCCAGATTTGCGGCTGTGAGGAGTGGGAGTCTCAACCTTTTTGACTCCAAGAGCCCTCCTTAGTATGGAGGCAGCTGGACTCTGCAGCAACAGTGATTCTTCTAGGTCATGGAGACAGGAGTTGGCTTCCAGATTTCGGGGTTCTGGTTTCACCGATGACTTGAAGACGGTTGCTGGGGTGTAGACAGCGACACCAAGGTACCTGGAATGCTGGTTGAGAGTGGTGGGTGTCTGAGAAGGGGAGGCAGCAGCTACCTCCATGGGAATTTCAGGTTCATATTCTGGAGGTAGGGTGGACTCGAACTCCATGGTTTCGGCAGGATAGGGGTCTTCAAGATCTGTGACCTCAGGATAGGTGTCCAGTGACACCATCCTATTTGGCTGGCACCTTTGGAGCTTATCCGAGTAGGCCTCCATAGACTTTTTATACACAGTCCTTGTTTTAGCAGGTGTGGGTTTTCTGGACAAGGACTTGGTAGGAACAATTTCCCTTTTTGGTCTGGTGGAAGCAGACTTGACAGGCACTGCCTTCTTGAACTTGGTGGGCAGTGCTTCACTAGGCATTGGGAACACAGGCGGAGTAGAAAAGGGTTCTCTGGCCTTGATAGAAAAAGTCCTTTTTGATTTAACAGGTGCAGACTTGGGAGTAGCACCAGGTAGCACTGGGGATTGCAGGGTTTCGTTTGAAACTCCAGGGAAAGTGCGGGGCAGCTTGGGGGGCCGCACTAAACATTCCGAGATGGAGTGGGACGGTTCCCCGCAGTAGAAGCAGAGCTTCTGGGACCTTCTCCTAGCAATTTCTTCGGATGTTAGGGGTCCTCTACCCACTTTCTTTGGAGCTGGAGTGCACACCTTAGTAGAGGTGTCATTTAAACCCTGCTGCATACTTGCAAAAACGGAGTCCAAATGTTGCAGGATGTCTTGAATGGCTTTTCTGAGGTACTCCATAACGATTTGGATCACCGCGGACTCACTGTGTGAAGGCTTCAACATTCTGTCAGGTACGGGAGTGCGGCGGTGGGTGAAGTGAGCCCAGGATGCAGTGATCATAGGAGTCACACAGGTTGCTGGGTATTGAAGGTTTATTAAATAATAAACAAAACAAATAGTAAATAATAGCAGCACTAGCAGGCAGGCAACAGACTGTATGCAGGATTCAGCTTGACAACAGGGATTCTTGAAAGCAGGGTATGCTTGACAAACGAGGATTCTTGGAAGTGGGGTACACTCGAAGAACGAGGGTTCTTGAGAGCGGGGTACCTTGGTGGGGAGAGTCTCCTTGGTAGCAGGGTTCCACTTGGGAGTATCACTGGAGGGATTCAGGTAACACGGTAGGGAGCTTCAGGGACGTTTATGTTGAAGCCCTGATGGAAGGGTGGATCCCTCTTTTAAGCAGGCTTCATTTAGGTGAAGTAGTATACACCTGTAGGTATCACAACAGAAGCTTAACAGCCAGATAGGGGAATCGAACCTGCATACAAACCTAGACAGGTGAATAAGGGTTTGCCACGGTTTAGGTGCGGGCATAGGCTTAATTCATGACAGCTGCTGGGGGCAATATATATCCATGTGTAGAAGAATTAAGTTATTTTAGGCGCATAGAACAAGATTCCTAGGTCTAAATGGTGTTCGATATACTATTTAGTATTTGTCGATATGGTCACCTTAAATAGAAATGGTCACCTTGTTGATGAGCATATTAATCAACAGTCTGTATCATATGTATGGTCGCCGTATTAGAAAACCTATTGATCAACAGTGGGTATCATATGCATCATATTCAACATATATATAGACAGAGTAACATGTTCACCATGAGAATGGGGTGAAATGCCATATATTGCTGTTAGTGTCCAAATAGTTGCACTCCAATTAGGTATATTGCAACGTTGAAAATGCATATGTGGAATAATCTTCTTATTAATAGTTCGAATATATATCAGATGGCCGGTCCAGGCAGATTGTTCAGATGTCCTGCGAATGGAAAAAACGGGAAACGATTGCGCAGTACGTTTCTTGCTGGGACCCCTGTGATTCCCCTATGGGGTACTTACAGTGTGGAGAGCCCCAGTCCTGGCTCTGAGGAATATCCGCCTGTAGGGTATTTAAAGGCAACCCTTAGCCCTCCTGTGAGAGTACACCTGGCCCGGAACAGAGTCGGCGGTTGAAAAAAGAAACTTTGCAGAGTGTGTTAGAAAGTAAAATCCAAACTGTTGGATGTATTTAATGCAGCAAATAAAGTAAAAATCAATAAAAGGCACTAATAGTGCACTAAAACGCGCACTAAAACTAAAACGCGTTTCGCCTAAAATCGGCTTCATCAGTCAGACTGACTGATGAAGCCGATTTTAGGCGAAACGCGTTTTAGTGCACTATTAGTGCCTTTTATTGATTTTTACTTTATTTGCTGCATTAAATACATCCAACAGTTTGGATTTTACATGTGAGAGGTTCAGCCCTCTCGCTCTATATTCTCAAATCACCTCTAGTCACCACTCCGACTTGCTTCCGTAGTCTGGGTATGCAGCAAGCTGCTCATACAATAACCCAGGGCCGCCGTAGCCAAAGCCTTCCAGTGGGCTGTAATCCTTCTGCCATAACCACACTTGTGCCGCAAACCATTACAGGGCCCTGTATCCGTCATCCAGCATCATTTCCCACTGGAGCAGTCCATCAAGTTCCGTCAGCCATTCCCCTCGGGGCTGCTCTCCCACAAAGGGCACCTGCAAGTCCCACAGGTGCTCATACATCTACATATAAGTGGGGAAGGCCTCTTCCAGATAGTCCTCCCCACATTAAATGGCCTCTCTCCACATCTCCTGGCAGATAAAATCCTTCCACCACAGCTTGTCCTGTGCATAACCAGATCCGTTAGTCTAGTCCAGTGCCTCTCGCAATCGTTGTTTAAACTCTGCTGCCATAGCTGCTTATTCCAGGTTGTGATTTGGAGTGTCTCGATGCTGGAGAGCAAATCCCACTGCTGCCACCAGTGTCACAGACCCTCTGTCTGCCTGTCTGGCTCTCCAGACACCCACTCACCGGATCGGACTGGCCTTCGAATCACTAACCGATTCAATAGCTGGCTGCTGCTCTTCACCGATGGATGGATTGGAATAACCGCTAAGTTACAGTTACAAGCATTTATAAAGCGCCAATAAAGTCCTTAGCGCTGTACAATGGGAGTGACAGAATAACAAATATACATACACGATGCACACATGGAACAGAAGGAGGGGAGGACCCTGCATGAGAGCTTACAATCTAAGAGGAGAAGGGTGACCCATTTGCTGAGGGTGAATAGGGTAAGTAAAGTGGTGGGGTGCAGGAGGGCTGAATAGGAAGAGGAGCAGGAAATGACACTGGGGTGATCATGGAGTGAGCCGATAAGTTAGATGGTTGTAGCTCTAAATGAGACACCAGTATGTTCAAACAGGAGATTCTTTGTAGCGCAGGCTGTATGTAGGTTCGAACAGGAGATCTATTCTAGTCAGCACAAAAACACAGGTATTTATGATACAGCATTCAAACTTCTTGCCCATCCCAATAGTTCCTATTGGCTGTTTTCAAGTACAGCCTGGCTCCAATTAGGTTCTCTTCAGGCTTCACTTAAGTCCACTCTGCTTATGCAGATGAGGTCTTGAAATGGCTAGCAGGTTACTCTTAGCAACAGATAACAGGGTGAAGCACACAAATTCGCAATCAGTGATCACATGCAGTAATTTACATAAGCCATTGTACCAGAATCAGATAACGGGACAGTATTTGCCTGACCAGACAGTTTTACAACTCCTCAAACATGTAACTGTTAAACAGATAGACAATAGCATTCTTGCATAATCACAGATCAACATAAATGTAACCAACAGCAAGTTCACAGAAAAACATTGTATAACTTGAATAAGTTCTAAAACAGGGGAACACAAAGGAATTAAAGTTTGCTTCTACCTTTAAGCAGGGGAGCCACATGTCAGGTCTGTGATATAGAGCACCAACAGTTTTCATATCACTATCCAAAAGGTTAAAAAAAATTTACACAGTCATGGGAGCAAGGATACAATAAATACATTTCAACAAGACATAACTTGAGAAAAGTAAATGCGGGAGGAATGGAGGACTCTCTCCACAAGGGAACTTACAATAATACGTAACTCTAATTTTAGAGACTTTTACATTGCTATTGCCTTTCTCCACAATCAAGTAGCCCAGTAAGGGCACTATTCCATGCTTCTCGCTAAAACAGGGATGCTAATGGAGTAAACCTGCGCCAGCAGGTTTCCCCTTAGTGTCCCCGTTTTAAAGCAGCGCTAGCCCCCTCAATACTCACGGCAGCGCTAATGAGCTGTCGCAAGTATCGCCTCCTGGAGAGCATAAGACTCCATGGAGGCTTGTGCTGCCGGTCCACATGACCTGGGCCGTGTAGTGATTTGCGGAGGGAGATTGGGGACTTTTTGTTTCCAGTCTTACTCTGATCCCAGCGACAGATCTGGCCGCCATTCACACAGCGGGATGAGAGGTGAATATCTGATTTTGGTGGAGTTCAGCTGGTGATAACCAGAGCATGGCCTTTTCAATGATACCAAACATGACCAGGTTAAGTGTAATAAAACAAAATTGAAAAATAAATTAAGATTAAAAAAATGACTTTTTTTAAAATTTATTAATGCAGCACTATTGTTCCCTTTTCAATTATTATATGAGCAATAGTGCTGCATGAACTAAAGAGGTCTTTTGTTTTTAGCTGAAATCGCATATTTTCTCGGAAAAATACATTAATGAGTTTCCATTTCTATTTTTTTGAAAAGGGTATCCCATAGAATATATAACTTTAAAGGCTCAGATGATAAAATGTGAAAAAATAACTACACGCTGTAGATGACTGAAATGTTAATGGAAATTTACATTTTTTTTTATTTTTTGTTATGGCATTCTGGCAGGACAATGAGCTCAGCAGTCAGCACACAGAGGTGAATTGACTCAGCAGTGAAGGGGTTAATCTAGCGCTAACGGTCAAGTATGTGTTATGCAGTGTACTTCAGGACCAGGTACACAATCCTAAAAAAGGGAACTTCTACTTATTAAATAAATGGTTATATTAAAAAAGGGTACTTGTAGGAGTAACAGTTTACTCAACCCTCTGTCCCTGTGTGTGTGCATACAGTATGAGATCTGTATGGCTACGTGTCTGTGTTTGCTTGTGTGCGTGTGTGTGTGCACGCAACTTTATGGTTAAGTGTCTCTTTATTTGTGTAACTAAACGTATAGGGCCAAATTACATACTTGGTGCAAACGTTAGCGCTCCCCTGCGTGAGCGTTAACATTAGCCCAAGTAGTTACCGCATATTACAATACAAATGCTAACGGATTAAGTAACCCGTTTGCGTTTGGTACCTTGCACTTCTTGCACGAGGTTACTGTACTTTGCGCTCCCTATACTTAACATAGGAAGAGCAAAGTGTTAATCGGCGATAGGATTACAAAGTCCTAACGCTGATTAATGTCCAGCCGCGGTTAACAAAAAGTTAACCAGAGTCAGGACTTGGTGCTAACTGTCAGGCTCGTGCCAAGATGGAGCTATGGCACGGCCTCTGTTTGATAATATATTCCCAAGCGCTGTAGGTGAGCAGGCAGACATACTATGGAAGCTGTATTGGCACAATAAGCTTTGTATTGCAGAATATTGTTCACAGCAAACAGTCTTTGTACAGTATAGGTAACAACACAAAAACACAGGCAACGTGAATGGCAAGTGGATGGTGGGTCACGTAGTCCCTCAGGATTCCCTTGAGGAGAAGCAGGAGCCTTTGGCAACAGTACCTTGATTGAAGGTAAACCTCCTTGGAGAGAGCTTGAGGGCTAGAAGCCACCTGAGAGTCTCTAGACCCACTGGATAGTGGGCTACGCAGTGGATAGTCCAGCAAGCAGGGACCAGGATGACTCAACAGGTAAGGAAAACACAGCAAGGATGAAATATACTGGAATACACGGCAGAGCAGATAAATAAAGAAACATGAAATAAACAAGAGGGAGCTCTCAGGACCTCTGACAACAGGAAGGGAAATAAACCAAAATGGAAGAGCTAGGCTAGGAGGGTGTGATCAGGTTTTATGCAAACTCAGGATCTAGCACAGGAGTTAACTCATGAATGGAATGCAGACATGGAGAAAATAGTGACCCAGGCTGGCCACAGCAGGCAACAAGGGCTGGGGCATGACACTAACGGATTCCGCTTCTGCAGAATCCGTTAACACCAACCAAAAAAATAATAAAAGCAATCAGATACTCACCTCCTGTCCCGTGGTGGCTCAATCCGCCTCCTCCGTCCGGCGGGAGCAGGGAGAGACTGGAGGAAAAAGTTCCTCAGTCTCCCCCTGTGTATCACTACGCCAACCGGCCGGATCTCGAGAGGTGAGATCCGGCAGATCATGTAACCGCTGGCATCTGGCTCAATGGAGTCCTATGGACTCCATCGAGTGGATGCGCATGGCTGCGCTTAGCGCTGCTGCGTGCATCCCGGGGCTTAGCGCCCGGTAACAATGCCGGCATCTTTTTTTAGCGCCTGCATTGTAATCTAGAGGTAAAACGGGCATGCTAGGGGTAAAATTGCCGGTGTAGTTTTTCCTCCCTAGCGTTTTACCGCTAGGTTCGTAATTTGGCCCATACAGTATATTGTTGTTTGTATAAATGGCTATGTGTGTGGATGTATAACTATGTGTTTTTAAGTTTGTTACTAAGATTGTGTTTGTTTTTTATTAAACAACAGCCTGCCATGTGTCCAGATATATGGACCAATTTTTTTTTTATTGTACACCCTGCATTACTGACCGTGCTAGGTCTTCAATATTTATCTTGATTTTTTTGTTGACAAATTTATTTGTTGAATACGTCCAGTTTTGGGCACTGGAAGAATGAATGAAATCCTAGACTTGGCACCAATGGACATGTGCATGTCATAATATAATTTTACCCTTAATTGTGAATAATAAAAAAAGAAAGATCTGTTTGTCAGTTGGGTTTTTTGATGCTGACTGGCTTGTGAAGTTTGGAGCAAAAAAACTAAAAGCCACAATTACAGTTTAAGACAAGAAATATAAACATTATTTTTCTGGAAAGACTTTTATCCTTTTTGGGAAACCTGCAATGAATTGTGAGTCAGAAACTTAAATTGAATTTGTGGTTAGGCCTGAAAGATTTTCTTAAAATTAACTATAATTACTGACGTCATGAACAGAAGTGGTTTGACCTGGTGGCATGTGTGAGAAATATCTCTGTGGTCTAATGCAAATCCCAAGTGATTTCACACAATGCCATTGTTATACAGTACATGTTTGCAGAAGCATTTTTCAAATCCAGCAGAATTGCTCAGTCAGTAGGTTTTGGTTACAGTTCAGAATGCAACTCCCTTTCATTCTATTATACTGAACAATCAATAAGTAAAGGAGCATTCTATAGGGGTTATTCAGAGAGCACCGAATGGTGAATTTACCCATATGGTGCAATTTCATGGCCATTCGGCAATTCAAGAATCTGCGATTCCACAATTATTAGCTATTTGCCAGCGAAATACAGTAACCTTCGGCGGCAGTGAAATCCCCCATAGAGAAGTCATGGTTAATCTATTCATAGAACATTGAGCAGCACCGAAATGTCAGTGAAATATCCTGTTTTTTGTTGGTTTCATTCGTCAGGATTAAGCAGGCGAATCCCATAGGTTACAATGTAAAAAAAAATCCCTTTTTTTCTTAAATATTTATTCAACCGTTTATTCTTTTTATTTGCATCAAAAAGTCTCTTTATTTATTCATTTTTGTAAAAAAAATTAGGCATTTTTCGGCATTTTTTCGGTGAAATTTTTGATTCTCGCTTTTTGTTACATGATGTTTTCTTTTATATTTTGTAACAGACCTTTTTATAGTTATCATAGGACCTTATATATTATTTCCAGGTATTTTCATGCAGTAGTTTCTTTTAAAATGTGCTTTAATAGTTGCATTTGTTTTTGGTCTTTTTTTACCCCATTTCGGTGTCTGGTCAGCTTTTTCCGGCGGCTGGTCGACGGCCTCTCCGGCGGGTCGTCGGCGGTTTGAGGATCAATTTGGCGGTCTGTTCGGTGGGTTGTCAGCATTTTTCGGCAGGTTTGTGGCTGCATTCGGAGGTTTTTCTAATTGATTTGGCGGTTTTGTGTTGATTTTACGAATGGATTCGGTGGTTTTGCTGCAGTTTATGCGTACAATTTGGCAGTTTGCGGAGGCATTCGGCGGGTTGCACTTCGGGGACTCTGCAGTGAATGCTGAATTCACTGCAGGATCAGTGAATTTCATTGACCGAAGTGTGGCGAACAAGAGAGCACCAATATATTTAGGATAAGCAGGGTGCCCACTACTCCCCGATCGATAGCGGACCCTGGGCTAAGGTATACTCGTTGCCCTGACATGCTTTTATCTCCTCTCAGTGCTCCTCCGTTTATATTGCTATTGGCTATTACAACCCCTGCTTGTTTGTCTTACTCTCCTGGCTCTTAACCCCTTGGCTCCTGTCCTGACTACTCTCTCTATTAATACAACCCTCTAGCATACGGCTGACACTCTCTCTGGCGACACAACACTCTGGCATATGGCTGACACTCTCTCTGGCGATACAATCCTCTGACACACTGCTAAAACTCTCTCTGGTGAAATTGACCCCTGGCATTCCTTAGTTAACCCTGTGTGTCAGGCTGCTGTTACACCTGTGTAACAGGTTACTGTTTCAACCCCGCTGTATTTGTGGTTACCTTATACTGATTCTGGCTATAGGTTGTTGTACCGACCATTCTAAGGATCAGTAGGGTAGGTGTCACGTACCGCAGTGTCCCCAGGTGCACAGCAGCATCATCCTCGCTGCTCGCTTGCCGGGCGCTGAGTGAAGAGCGGGTTTAAAACCACAGGCATTGCATACACACATTGCCCTAACGTGGTTTCTCATTCCTATTAGTGCATACTATTCTTACTGACATTCTCTGGCATACTGACCCCTGGCAATCGTCTTCCTGACATTCTCTGGCATATTGACTCCTAGCAAACAGCTTACTGACACTCTCTGGTATATTGACCCCTGGCTTCCTTTCATATCAATCCTTATTTGTGTATTCTGTTCTGTTTACCAGCATAGGGATACAACATTTACCGACCACTTCTAAGGATCGGAGGGAAAGGATAGACGTACTGTGTACAAGGATCAATACCGAGTTCTGGTAGGGAACGTGACAGTAGGATAGGTGTGCTGCAGACAGGGATCAGATTTATATTTCTATATGAAGAACGTGACGGTGAGAGACCTTTTTTATTATTTTTTTAAAAGACCATTTTTATTATTTACAAACATTTTAATGCATTTTTATTGTTTAAACATCTATTAAGAGAATAGGAGAGTTCAGTTTTTTCAGCAGTATGGTGGAATTCGCCACTTCGTCACTCTTCAGTGCTTTTCAGTACTCTTCAGCGACGTTCTTCAACTTTTTCAGGCTTCCTCGACTCCGTCTTCGGCGCACTAAGGTGACCATCTGGTGAATAGTCAACCCAAGTTACTGTCGGTGAAATGGAATCACCAAAGTGAAAAGCACTAACATTTTGGTGCTTAGTGAATAGATCCTTCGTAAGGACAAACTGTGAAAAAAAACAGTATTTATCGTTAATTGAGAATAACAAAATTTATTACAGAAATAACATAGCTGCCAAGAACCCAAGTAAATGAAAAATTTTATGCTGTCATACTTTGAGTGAGGGAATTAATTTTTGAATCAGTGAAGTTGGTTTCTTTGGACTCTATTATGCATTGCACTTGCAAAAGATTAAATTCACCAAAAGTCTGTCAGACATTTGTGCACGATGGGGTCATAGTATGATGCCTCTATGGCTGGTTTTAGAAGGTATAATGACTTTCTAAGTCATAGGGCTCAAGTCCAAGTCAAGTCTTGAGTCATTGCTGTCAAAGTCTAAGTGGTGCGATTCAAGTCCTCACTTGATTTATATATTCTCAGCATTGAGTTATCGCTAAATGAAATCAATATTGAAATCTTTACATATATATATATACACAGTATTTTATATGTATTAATGTTAAACTCATTATCAGGGACATCAAGCAACTGTTGTGGACCTCGTCTGAGCCCCAAACATGTCTATCTCAAACACTGTCCACATCAACAGGATGCACAGAACATATTCCGTGACAAAGAAATGGGATATGCCTGTTCAAAAGAATGAACAGTCATATGGTAATGCTAGTCATATGGTGTTTATTGTAAACTGGAACTTAAAGTATGTGGATTTTTTTTTTCTACAGTTCATGACATTCACTAGGTGGCAGTAGTGTTTATTAGCCAGGCTGTATGGATAAGAATATTATGTCACAACATTAGAAAAATATCTAAAATATGGACGTCTTCTAATTTTAAAAAAAGTAGTGGCCATAATATTTGATTATTTGATTTGAATTTGGTATAGTCTCAGATTTATATTATCATTAAATGACGTGAAATGAAACAGTAAATTTATAATTAAATTGTAATATATATATATATATACAGTTGTGTTCAAAATTATTCAACCCCCAATGCTGTAAAGGGTTTTAGGGAATTTAGTGTACATTTGTAATTGTATTCAGAATGAAATCCTTCAAGGACTTTTTAAAGAACCATATGCAACTAAAATGACATCAATTGGTTTTGTAATACAGTAGTAAATGTTTCTTTTGTGAATTCTTCAGTGACACAATTATTCAACCCCTTAAAGACTACCACTCTGAAGAACAGAGGTTCATTCAAGTGTTTTCAATCAGGTATTGAAAACACCTGTGGATGTCACGGAGCAGCAATAAAGCATAATAAGCACCAATTAGGCAGCTTTAAAATGACTGTGATACTCAGCTCCTTCTAGACATTTACTGGTGTGGTTACAAACATGGTGAAGTCAAGAGAATGGTCCAGGAAGACAAGAGAAGAGGTGATTACTCTTCACAGGAAGGGCAATGGCTATAAGAAGATTGCAAAGATGTTAAACATACCAAGAGAGACCATAGGAAGCATCATTCGCAAATTCAAGGCAAAGGGCACTGTTGAAACGCTACCTGGTCGTGGCAGAAAGAAGATGCTGACTTCGACTGCTGTGCGCTACCTGAAGCGTAGAGTGGAGAAAAGTCCCCGTGTGACTGCTGAGGAACTGAGAAAAGATTTGTCAGATGTGGGTACTGAAGTTTCAGCTCAGACAATACGGCGCACACTGCTTAATGAAGGCCTCCATGCCAGAACTCCCAGTCGCACCCCCTTGCTGTCTCCAAAGAATAAGAAGAGTCGACTGCAGTATGCCAAAAGTCATGTGGACAAACCACAGAAGTTTTGGGATAGTGTTCTGTGGACTGATGAAACAAAATTAGAACTGTTTGGGCCCATGGATCAACGCTATGTTTGGAGGAGGAAGAACAAGGCCTATGAAGAAAAGAACACCTTGCCTACTGTGAAGCATGGCGGGGGGTCAATCATGCTTTGGGGCTGTTTTGCTTCTGCATGTACAGGGAAGCTTCAGCGTGTGCAAGGTACCATGAATTCTCTTCAGTACCAGGAGACATTGGATGACAATGTGATGCAGTCCATCACAAACCTGAGGCTTGGGAGACGTTGGACCTTTCAACAGGACAATGATCCCAAGCATACCTCCAAGTCCACTAGAGCATGGTTGCAGATTAAAGGCTGGAACATTTTGGAGTGGCCATCGCAGTCACCTGACTTAAATCCGATTGCGAACCTCTGGTGGGACTTAAAGAAAGCAGTTGCAGTGCGCAAGCCTAAGAATGTGACTGAACTGGAGGCTTTTGCCCATGACGAATGGGCGAAGATACCCGCAGATCGCTGCAAGACACTTGTGTCAAGCTATGCTTCACGTTTAAAAGCTGTTATAACTGTAAAAGGATGTTGTACTAAGTATTAAGATTGAATGTCACTTGGGGTTGAATAAAACTGATAATGATGTGAGCACAGAAAAGACATTTGTGGTTATTTCATTATAAATGTTATGTTATATTTGTCTGACCTACACGTGCCTCTTTGATTTAATTGTAAGCAAGATGACTGAATGATCAAAATCAATGTCAAACTGGCCAAAACACTCAATTTCAGTGGGGGTTGAATAATTTTGAACACAACTGTATATATATATAGGAGACCTAATTTGCATGCCTTACCCATGTTTCCTTGCTGCATATGGAGAATGTAGCATATGAGCTCTGTGGGCAAAATAATTCTCTAATTTGCCAAGATGTGTAAATGTCTTCTCCAATTATAAACTTTATTATTTGCTATGTGGAGGCTTTTATTCTCACTTTTTGCCCTCCACCATAATATAAATGTGTACTGATTTGCCCTACGAGTAAGCATCAAATACTAACGAGTCACTACCTATCTCCTGCTGATGAGGGCATAAAAGACCAAAACAGATGTCCAGGACTGTGACCTGAGCTTTGCTAAATAAAAACCACACATATGTTGAACGGAAAGAGGAAAACAAAAGAACTCTATATTTCTTTCTTTCCCTTTTTCTCATTTCTTTCAGTAGAGTTATAAATCTGTTGGATACCATCAAATTCTAAAAGAAACAAGGAGAGAATCTCATTGCATAGTATTATATATACACCAGATATATCAGAAAGAAATGAGATTTCCACTCACAAACAGGGAGTCTGCAAGACTCCAAATGTATGCCTTTAAGCCTCTTCTGGGGGGCTCCACCCATCATCCCGAAAAGAGATTTTCAATACTTTTTCTTCCAGGCTTGATAGTAGCTTTAGGCCGGAAGTGTGTTATGATCTCGAAACAAAAATCAATAATAGCATAATTCTGTAGGTTAAATGAAGAATAACAATCAGAAGGAATTGCACTCACGTGTTGCAGAGCCTCTATTGAAAGTGGCTCTGTATAGATGCCTGGGACCACTTATCAAAGGGGGTCCATCCTCAGCCTTTGGTTGTCGTTGAAACACAGCTCCGTTGCAGAATGATGTAGCCCAAATGTACAAAGGTGTACAAAGGTACAAAGGTGCAAATAGGGTGAAGAATGGATTAAAATTACTAAGAAGGGGCCAATTAAAAATAATACAAATTTATTGAAAACAAAACACCAAAATGAAGTGTATATAAATCGAGACGCGTTTCACCTACTACTGTAGGCTTCCTCAGTCAAAATTGTCCCCCAGGGGCCACCTTTCCCCTTATATAGTCTGTGTCCATGTAAAAAGACGCATGTATTCGGCGTGCGGTTCACCTACGTTCCATATGTGATTGGTTAACTTCCGTGTGACATATTTCCGCTTCCGGATCTTCAACCGGATGTTTAAGATTTTCCTTTCGTTTTCGTTATAAAGTCGTTCGGATCTCCGATTTCAACTATCGCAACGGCACTTTCTCTTTTAAGCATGAAATCGTTCGGATCTTAGATTTCAACTGTCAGAACGACAAACGCTCGAAAGAAAAGTCGGAAGAGACCAAACACACATATAGAGAAAAACATCAGTTAACCCTTTCACTGCTGAAGACGTGTGGGGCACATCCTCATTGATGCACGTTACATGCTGAAGACGTGCCCCACACGTCATCAGCTGTGCGGGACCCCCGGCGGAGATACTCACCTCTCTATCCGGGGTCCCGCGGTGTTCTGACTTCAGCGTCCTCAGACGCTGAAGTCAAGCTCCTCCCGGCGTAAATGACGTCATCGCGCCAAGCGCGATGACGTCATTTCCAGGTGACCCCCGGCAATGCCGGAAGATAGCCTGGAAGGGAGGGGGGATCCGTTCGGATCCCTCTCCCTCCCGATCGGAAAGGAGCAGCGCCAAAAGCCAGGCACCGCTTAAGAGGGGAGAGTCTCCCCTTTTAAGCGGTGCCTGGCTTTAACCCCTCAAGCGCCGGGTTGCACTTCAGCGCCTTGCGGCGCTGAAGTGCAGCCTAGCTCCGGTGGGGGCCGCCATCTTGGATGGCGGCTCCACCCCCGGGTCTCCCCTCGCTGCCTGATGTCATCATGCATAGTGTGATGATGCCAGATAGCCGGGGAACCCCTAGCTGCCAGGGGATTTCCCAAGGAAATCCCCTGGTGGAGATATGGGGTTCTTGTGAACCCCGATATCTCCAGACCCGTGGCAGGTAGGGGGTCATGGAGGGTGTCATTTGAAAGGCCTGAGCATGGCCTTTCGAATGATACCCAACATGACTAGGTACAAAGTAAAAAAAATAATAAAAAAAATTATAATAAAAATAAATAAATTTAAAAAATAAATAAAAAAAAACATGTTTTTTTTTTTGTGTGTTGTTTTTATTAATGCACCAATATTGTTCACATTTCAATTATAATGTGAACAATGATGCTGCACTAATGATTTTTTTCTATGGGGTGCGT
Organism: Leptobrachium leishanense; assembly: GCA_009667805.1. NCBI lineage: Eukaryota > Metazoa > Chordata > Amphibia > Anura > Megophryidae > Leptobrachium > Leptobrachium leishanense. Next base: position 264,808,608 of record CM019066.1, on the reverse strand, counting down.
TTGCTAAAAATCACGTAAATCCCCCCACAAAATGTAACAAGTCCCCATTTCAAATTTTTGTACGAGCGCACCCCATAGAAAACATAACCGCAAATGCTCATGTAATAAAATGTGAAAAAAAACACTTTACACACTGCAGATGATTAAAAACTAAATTTTTATTGTATTTTTTGTTATAATATACAGACAGGACATGACGTATACATATAAAAATGATATATTATGAATCTGCGGAGTCTGTCGGAAAGAACGATATATAATATGTCTGGGTCATTTATTAAAATATGGCTTCAAATCGCGTTTAAACATGATGAGCGAAAGCGGTAAAAATGAGCTCAGCACACAGCGGTGAAATGCCTCAGCAGTGAAGGGGTTAAAACACTTATACCCAGCACATAACTTGAACTTATTGTACTCCTAACTGGCCAATCCTCATAATCCTCTTATTGCCAAGATCGAAATTCTATGATTATATCTTCACTAATCAGCATAAGATCATAGAGACTCTATATTTCTACATCAAATAATTAAAAAATACATACAACAGGGTTATTTGGCCAGAACGAGTCATGTTGCAAGAGTATCAAAAGGAAGAATAATGAAAATTAAAAGGACAGACTATATCTAATATCATTACCTAAAATTAGTCTCCAATTAATTATCAAGAGAGTAAATATACTCTAGTTATGCATATTAATGCTCAAAGAACATAATAAAATAAGAAATAAAATCATAAAAAATGACAGACTTCGAAGTCTACATTCATTCCTCTAGGGATCATAGTATCTAAAACGAAAATCCATCTCATCTCTGTTTTAATTAATTTTTCAGTCAGATTATCTCCTCGCCAGTTCTTTCTAACTTTTTCGATTGCCCAGAATTTAATCCCTCTTGGATTGCATTGATGAGTATCTCTAAAATGTACTGAAACATTATGTTTCGCATATCCTCTCGTAATATTGCATAAATGTTCATTAATTCTAATGTAAAGAGCTCTCGAGGTCTGACCTACGTACTGTAATCCACATGGGCATTCCAGCACATATATCACATGGGTGGACAGGCAAGTAATGCGTTCTTTAATTTTATATTGTATTTTTTCTGAAGATTCGAAGTTCTTAATTAGTCTCTTATTATTGCCAGTTTTTCTACATGAAATACAATGTCCACAACCATAGAAACCTGGGAGTAGACCAAACAAATTCTTGTCTTTAGTTGTTTTATCATATCTCTGATGATTATGGACCAGCTCCATTTTAATTGGTTTACTTCCTCTATAAATAATTTGAGGTTTCTCCGGTAGGATTTTACTGAGGATAGGGTCCCTTTTTAAAATGGGCCAATATTTTTCTATTGATTTTTTAATTTTCCTATTATTAGTATTATAGTCCAAAATGAGAGGGACATCTTCTCCTAAATCTTTTTCTCGTTTTTTATATGTCAGGAGAGTTGTTCTATCCATCTTTTGGATTTCTTTTCGAGTGTTATTCAGGGTGTCCTCTCCATAGCCCCTTTCTTTAAAATCTTTAATCAGTTTCTCTGATTGAATGAGGAATTGTTCAGTATCAGTGCAATTTCTCATAACTCGCAATATCTGGCCTTTCGGTATCGCCTTTAGCCAAGGTGAGTAATGGTCGCTTTCAATAGGTATGTAACTATTTACATTAACCTCTTTAAAGTAGGTCTTGGTCTTGATATTCCCTCCATCCACATAATTACTGAGGTCTAGAAAATTAACCTGTTGTTTGCTGATAACTGAATCCAGTTTTATTCCCAATGGATTCTGATTAAGATGAGCAATGAACTGTGAGAGGCTATCTTCATCACCCTTCCACACAATCAGAATATCATCTATATAACGCCTATAGAGGACGAGGTTCCGCCCCCAGCCATGCCCCGCCCAGACCACATTGGATTCCCAGTGGGCCATAAAAAGGTTGGCATAGCTGGTGGCAAACCTCGTCCCCATGGCCGTACCTTTTAACTGTAGGAAGAAATTCCCATCATACCAAAAGTAGTTGTTATTCAAAATTAGTTGTATGCCCTCTATTATGAATTCCAATTGTTCCACTGAAAAATTACCTGAATTACGTAGAAAGAATTCTACTGCTTCACATCCCTCTTTATAGGGAATGATAGTATACAGTGAATTCACGTCACATGCCGCAAAGAGATAGTCACTTTCCCACTTAAGTTCCTGTAACAGCTGGAGTACTGAAATAGTATCTTTTAAGTGTGCCTTAGTTTGTACCACCAAAGGCTGTAACAGATGATCTATATATTCGGACGTCCTACAGGAAATGGAATTAATTCCAGATACTATAGGACGTCCAGGTGGATTATGTCTGTCCTTATGGACTTTCGGCAGATAATAGAAAACGGGAATGCGCGGACATTTGATATTTAAATATTTTAATTCTTGCTCATTCAGAATACCACTCAGTCCTGCCCTTCTGTATGTATTCAAAAAAAGTTTCTTTAATCCTATTTGTAGGGTCACTCTCTAGTTTACGATAAGTAAGGGGGTCATTTAGGAGTCTCATAGTTTCATTATGATATTGTTCTTGATTGAGAACCACAATTCCCCCCCTTTATCTGCAGGCTTGATTATTAACGTATCATCCCTTTTTAGTTGTTTTAACCCTTCGAACTCAGATTTACTCAGATTCTTAGGTTTAGGATCTATGTATTTATGCTTATTCAATCTTTTAATATCTAGCGCAATTAGTTGTTCAAAAGTTTCTATTTCTTTAGAAGCCATATGTCTGGGAAAGAAATGAGATTTATCTTTAAGTTGAGTGTGAATATATTGGTCATTAGTCGTTAATTGTCGTTCTAAAGGAGTTTTGGAAAAAAACCTTCTTATGCACAGTTTCCTTTTAAATTTCTGTAAGTCGATATACGTACTGAAGGGATCTCCTCTCGCCGTAGGGACAAATTTCAGTCCTTTGTTAAGGACACTAACCTGACCCTCAGCTAGAGGCCTCCCACTGAGATTAAAAATCCCTAGTGGTTCCAAAATCTTCCTATTTTTTCTTGTCTGAGTCGTCTTTCCTCCTCTGCATCCTCTTCTCTTAAATATCTCTTCCTTGGAGTGGAACCTTCCTTTGTTAGTCCCAAGGCTCCCTGTGGGTACCTTTGGTAAATATCTTGATATGGGATATTTTTGTCTCTTTCTTCTAATCTGACTTTCTGAAAAACCTCTTCTTCCTGGTCAGCCAAACTAGAAAAAGAGTTCTTCAATGTAATTGGCTGACGGTGATCATACGAACTTCGTCTTCTACTGTGAATAGCTGGAGCTGGTCTCCCTATTCTCTGCCATTCCGTAGTTGGATAAATATCATTATTTCTCTTATAAGAGGATTGATAATTAGAAGTTCTTGAAGCGTATACCTCTCTATTGGGACCAGCGGGGTTCCGAACGGCAGGTTCTTTATATACCTGTCCCCTGGACCTAACACTGTTCCTTCTAGGAGGGTATACCTTTCTCCTTACCACCATCTCATCTCCAGAGTTCAAGTTTCCTTTAAACACTGGTCTAACAGAATTGGTAAGATTTCTATTGGAATGGGGCTGTTCTACAGAGGATTTGATTGTATTTTCTTCAATCTGAGTCTCAGAGATAGGGGGATGGAATAACCATATCTTTTTGTTTGTATAATCTCGTAAATCTCTAGTATATTTGCTTTTCTTTTTACTAATAACATCTTTTTCCAGTTTTTGTAAACTGGTTTCAATTCTAACAAACAATTCATGTTTCTCCTGTTCATTTATAACAGTGCTTATCTTTTCATGTAATAGCTCTATCTCAACATTCAAATCATTTAGGAGACCTTTTCTTCTTTGTATAATGGTCTCAATCATTTGAAAGGAGAAATTCTCCAGCATATTACACCATACTTGCATAAATTCATCACTTATCATGTCGGGCAATGGATCTTTTTGCCACCTTAGACCCCGTGGTGTGATCTTATCCTTAAGATATTGATCCAGGGTAATAATATCCCACTTTAATCTAATTTCTTTTTTAAGTAGATATTCTAATTTATTCGTAGTTTTTTTAAATTCTCTGGGGTCAGTGAAATTAGTTGTATCTATTGTTCCAGATGATACATTAGAGAATATCATGCCGGTATTAATATCAAATTTATTTCTAAATTCCATATTTATCAAATAAGCTGCCCACACTAGATAGGATAAAACAGATAGAAGAAGAAAAAAAAACAAATGGGTTTAGTGTGAAGGCGCTATATAGACTATATCACTAGCAGAACAATATACTTTAAAGCAGCTCACTAGTTGAGTGTATCCTTCACTCCAGAAATAGAATGCAGAAAAAAACACTTTACAGTGAAAAAGGAGCGCTTAGAGGTTAGACAAAAACCACACATATGTTGAACGGAAAGAGGAAAACAAAAGAACTCTATTTTTCTTTCTTTCCCTTTTTCTCATTTCTTTCAGTAGAGTTATAAATCTGTTGGATACCATCAAATTCTAAAAGAAACAAGGAGAGAATCTCATTGCATAGTATTATATATACACCAGATATATCAGAAAGAAATGAGATTTCCACTCACAAACAGGGAGTCTGCAAGACTCCAAATGTATGCCTTTAAGCCTCTTCTGGGGGGCTCCACCCATCAACAGGAAAAGAGATTTTCAATACTTTTTCTTCCAGGCTTGATAGATAGCTGCTTTAAAGTATATTGTTCTGCTAGTGATATAGCATATGATAATTCCATTTCCTGTAGGACGTCCGAATATATAGATCATCTGTTACAGCCTTTGGTGGTACAAACTAAGGCACACTTAAAAGATACTATTTCAGTACTCCAGCTGTTACAGGAACTTAAGTGGGAAAGTGACTATCTCTTTGCGACATGTGACGTGAATTCACTGTATACTATCATTCCCTATAAAGAGGGATGTGAAGCAGTAGAATTCTTTCTACGTAATTCAGGTAATTTTTCAGTGGAACAATTGGAATTCATAATAGAGGGCATACAACTAATTTTGAATAACAACTACTTTTGGTATGATGGGAATTTCTTCCTACAGTTAAAAGGTACGGCCATGAGGACGAGGTTTGCCCCCAGCTATGCCAACCTTTTTATGGCCCACTGGGAATCCAATGTGGTCTGGGCGGGGCATGGCTGGGGGCGGAACCTCGTCCTCTATAGGCGTTATATAGATGATATTCTGATTGTGTGGAAGGGTGATGAAGATAGCCTCTCACAGTTCATTGCTCATCTTAATCAGAATCCATTACCCATACCCTGAATAACACTCGAAAAGAAATCCAAAAGATGGATAGAACAACTCTCCTGACATATAAAAAACGAGAAAAAGATTTAGGAGAAGATGTCCCTCTCATTTTGGACTATAATACTAATAATAGGAAAATTAAAAAATCAATAGAAAAATATTGGCCCATTTTAAAAAGGGACCCTATCCTCAGTAAAATCCTACCGGAAAACCTCAAATTATTTATAGAGGAAGTAAACCAATTAAAATGGAGCTGGTCCATAATCATCAGAGATATCGATTAAAACAACTAAAGACAAGAATTTGTTTGGTCTACTCCCAGGTTTCTATGGTTGTGGACATTGTATTTCATGTAGAAAAACTGGCAATAATAAGAGACTAATTAAGAACTTCGAATCTTCAGAAAAAATACAATATAAAATTAAAGAACTCATTACTTGCCTGTCCACCCATGTGATATATGTGCTGGAATGACCATGTGGATTACAGTTCGTAGGTCAGACCTCGAGAGCTCTTTACATTAGAATTAATGAACATTTATGCAATATTACGAGAGGATATGCGAAACATAATGTTTCAGTACATTTTAGAGATACTCATCAATGCAATCCAAGAGGGATTAAATTCTGGGCAATCGAAAAAGTTAGAAAGAACTGGCGAGGAGATAATCTGACTGAAAAATTAATTAAAACAGAGATGAGATGGATTTTCGTTTTAGATACTATGATCCCGAGAGGAATGAATGTAGACTTCGAAGTCTGTCATTTTTTATGATTTTATTTCTTATTTTATTATGTTCTTTGAGCATTAATATGCATAACTAGAGTATATTTACTCTCTTGATAATTAATTGGAGACTAATTTTAGGTAATGATATTAGATATAGTCTGTCCTTTTAATTTTCATTATTCTTCCTTTTGATACTCTTGCAACATGACTCGTTCTGGCCAAATAACCCTGTTGTATGTATTTTTTAACTATTTGATGTATAAATATAAAGTCTCTATGATCTTATGCTTATTAGTGAAGATATAATCATAGAATTTCGATCTTGGCAATAAGAGGTGGCTGTTATGAGGATTGGCCAGTTAGGAGTACAATAAGTTCAAGTTATGTGCTGGGTATAAGTGTTTTAACTGATGTTTTTCTCTATATGTGTGTTTGGTCTCTTCCGATTTTTCTTTCGAGCGTTTGTCGTTCTGACAGTTGAAATCTAAGATCCGAACGATTTCATGCTTAAAAGAGAAAGTGCCGTTGCGATAGTTGAAATCGGAGATCTGAACGACTTTATAACGAAAACGAAAGGAAAATCGTAAACATCCGGTTGAAGATCCAGAAGCGGAAATATGTCACACGGAAGTTAACCAATCACATATGGAACGTAGGTGAACCGCACGCCGAATACATGTGTTTTTTTACATGGACACAGACTATATAAGGGGAAAGGTGGCCCCTGGGGGACAATTTTGACTGAGGAAGCCTACAGTAGTAGGTGAAACGCGTCTCGATTTATATACACTTCATTTTGGTGTTTTGTTTTCAATAAATTTGTATTATTTTTAATTGGCCCCTTCTTAGTAATTTTAGTCCATTCTTCACCCTATTTGCACCTTTGTACCTTTGTACACCTTTGTACATTTGGGCTACATCATTCTGCAACGGAGCTGTGTTTCAACGACAACCAAAGGCTGAGGATGGACTCCCTTTGATAAGTGGTCCCAGCCGTCTATACAGAGCCACTTTCAATAGAGGCTCTGCAACACGTGAGTGCAATTCCTTCTGATTGTTATTCTTCATTTAACCTACAGAATTATGCTATTATTGATTTTTGTTTCGAGATCATAACACACTTCCGGCCTAAAGCTACTATCAAGCCTGGAAGAAAAAGCATTGAAAATCTCTTTTCCTGTTGATGGGTGGAGCCCCCCAGAAGAGGCTTAAAGGCATACATTTGGAGTCTTGCAGACTCCCTGTTTTTGAGTGGAAATCTCATTTCTTTCTGATATATCTGGTGTATATATAATACTATGCAATGAGATTCTCTCTTTGTTTCTTTTAGAATTTGATGGTATCCAACAGATTTATAACTCTACTGAAAGAAATGAGAAAAAAGGGAAAGAAAGAAAAATAGAGTTCTTTTGTTTTCCTCTTTCCGTTCAACATATGTGTGGTTTTTGTCTAACCTCTAAGCGCTCCTTTTTCACTGTAAAGTGTTTTTTTCTGCATTCTATTTCTGGAGTGAAGGATACACTCAACTAGTGAGCTGCTTTAAAGTATATTGTTCTGCTAGTGATATAGTCTACACAGCGCCTTCACACTAAACCCATTTGTTTTTTTTTTTCTTTTTCTAAATAAGCCATTCAGTATCGCATTACACTGGCAAGGAGGGTTCTTTGTGAAAACAGACACTGGATGCAAAAAAATGGGTTGCTGGAAATCTCATCTGCATGTCTTACCCAGAGTTCCTTGCTGCATATGTGGAATGTAGCATATGAGCTCTGTGGGCAAAGCGATTCTCTGAATTGCTGAGATGTGTAAATGTCTTCTACAATTATATACTTATATATATATATATATATACTGTATATATATATATTCAATATCAGAGGACTACTTACTGAAGAATTTATTCACATATTCTGACAGTCAAAGTTTCTGAAATTATCGGCCCTAATACATTGATAACACTAACGTTAGCGCTCACCTGTGTGAGCGTTAACGTTAGCAATGGTTGCCCTAGCGCGGCTGCACCATATTACAATCTGAACGCTATCAGGTTAAAAAAAAACGTTAGCGATTCGGATCTTGCGCTTTTCATCGTGAGTTTACTGTGCTTTGCGCTGCCTATGCTTAACATGGGGAGCGCAAAGTGTTAATTAGCATTAGGATTACAAAGTCCTATTGCTAATTACCATCCTACTGCGGTTAACTCAAAAGTTAACCACAGCTAGGACCTGGCGCTAACTGATTTCGTTTCTGTTGAATCCATCAGCACCAGCTGAAACCCCCCAAAAATCACATACTCACCTCTCATCCCGCGGCGAGAATGGCGGGTCCACCTGCTTCTTCTTGCCACCGGCGCAGTGAGAGAATGGGGGGAAAAAGTCTCCCAGTCTCCCTCTGTAGATCAGTACGCCGACCTGCTGGATCTCACGTGGGGAGATCCTGCAGGTCAAGTGACAGGCAGCGTTAGCCTCAATTGAGTCCTACGTACTCCATGGAACGGGATGCTTGCGGCAGCGCTTAGTGCTGCTGCGAGCATCCCGTGGCTTAGCGCTGTGTTACGGTACAGGCTGCTGGACCAGCGCCTGCGCCGTAATATCACGCTAAAATGGGGATGCTAAGGAGAAACCTGCCGGCGCAGGTTTTGCAAGATACCATATAGTGTCGAAATGCCGTGTTGAGGAAGGGTCTTACGGGTGATCAGTTGTTCGAATGTAGTCAGGGGGCGAGTGCATTTGTCTAGTGGGGCCAGGAAGCGGAGGTAGGTGTTGAGGCAATGCATGTGAAAAGTCATGAGGAAGGAGTCAGGGTGTGCCAGCGGGACGTCCCGTGGGGGTTTGGGCCGGACACCATCTTTGTACATCGCTCATGTTTTTTTGTAATTCAAAATGTTTTATTTTGAGAAGCCAGCAGTGTTACAACAAATGCAAAGATAGTCCATCCACAAAAGACATCACAGGGCCTATAGTCAATTAGGACTACTGTAGGTGACCGCAGGGAGGGACATCACAATACTTCGACCACGGTCCAGCTGATGGCGAACAAAAAAAAAGGGGAAAGGGAAGTGGGAAATGGCAAAGGCCTTCTACGTGACGTTCCTGGCCTGCTCCCGGAGGAGGCCATGGAAGGACAGTGTCACGAGGCCCTGGAGCCCGGGGGGCCAGAGATGGCAGACAGAGCCATGGAGTCATCCAATGACTAGTGCCCGCAGGGAGGGGGGGTAAACAGGATGGGAGATACAAACATCAAGAAAACTCTTCAATTTACTATGAGGGAGCGTCATCCGGGAAATAGACAGGACAAAAATAGAGTCATCACATCAGGTAGTAGACAGACATTGGGGGGGGGGTGTAGCAGCATGGCGGGGGTGTCATCAAAAATTTGGGAACGGTAGCGATGTATAGCCGAGGATGAAAAGCCAGTAAAGTGAGATGGACAAGTCTCTGCTATAAAGAGTCAGCCAGTGTCCAGCAGGATAACGAGGCATACAGCCCCCTCAGCGACAGCACCCAGAAGAGACACTCCGCATCCCAACACAAAGATGCGCTCCGCCACAGCAGCTTTTCCATCCATAGGCACATCCATCCACCGCCGACCATCCAGCAGATGCAATATGCCCGATCCCGGCGGCCCCTCCAGCGGCCGGTCAGTTGAAAGAAGTGCACCTCCCAGGTCTTCACTTGCAGCCTCCCGGGCCCTCGTCCCTACTGGGGCAATCAGGATCTCTCCCGGCCACGCCAGAAGTGACAGCTCCATCTCCGCAGGTATGGTCGCCGTCCGCAGATCAGGAGCAGCAAATGTAGGCCGAGGCTCCGGTACTCCGAAAACACCGCAACCGCACCCGCAGGAGGCCATCCAGCCGCCACTACACTCTCAACAAGCGGCTCTGATTGCAGAGCAACATCCAGTCCTCCCCGCAGAACATCTAGAAAGAGATGTATGTCTCCCCGGGTAAGTGGCCGGTCATCATCGGAGGACAGGGTAACTATCCAGCCGCCGCTGCGCAACACTCAGAATCCCAGGGGGTGGGAGAAGGGTCACTTCCATGGAGCCACAAGCGGCCCGGCAGCAGGAGCAGGACTCCACCGCCGGGGCAGGCATCACCTCATCCCCAGTGTCAGCAGGAGGGCAGCTAGAGTAACGCGAAGGGCCGTACCACACTCTGGTCAGCGCGCCAACCCCTAAAATGGCCGCCAGCAGTAGGCCTCGACAGGTAGGCCCAAAGCCACACGGACGTCGCAGAGTCCTCCAAACAGATCGGAAAGGATCAGGGTCAGGTCAGCAGATCCTCAGGCACACACTACCCCAGCTTATAGTCAGCAGTCGACAGCGGGTCACACAGGTTAGCTTGAAAAACATCAAAATCGTAGGAGCACATCCAGAGTACGACCTCGTTCATCGATCGCAAAACGTTTTAACCCGCTCATGGTCTTTAACCCGTTAACGTTCGGAATGTAATATGATCAGCCAGCGCTAGGGACACCTAAGCTAACGTTAACGCTCACAGAACTAGCGCTAACATTAGCGTTAAGTATGTAATAGGGAGCATTAAAAGGTCCCAGCCCTATCGCATTATCGGAATAATTAAAAACAATCCATCAGCACTCAATTACTTATGTTTCTATGCAATCAGTTCTATAGCACTAAGAATATATAATAGGCAACAATTCCTTATAGATAAACAAGATCCAAACTTTAAGGAACACTCTACTCATCCTGACCTCTTTGACTTTTTTGAAGTGGTCCGGATGTGATGAGTGCTTCCCCAGCAGAGGATGCAGACATCAGCCTCTCTAAAACCACTCACAATAGTAAACACTCTCAGAGACAGCCGATGGGTTGGTTCTGCGCATACCCGCGCAGCTCCGATTCATCAATCTGCGCAGGTACTACGGAACTTGCGTACGTAAAGTCTGCAAGTCTCGTGCGATGCACAATACCCAGATCCTATGCTATGCAATTTGTGCAGCCATGCAAATTGCATAGCAAGGCTGCAGGAACTTCTTATTTTAGTTTCACCGCTGTCCTCTTGCAGACTCCCCTGACTACTCTGAGACCCTCTGAAACTCTGCCACCCAGTGTGTTTTGTTGCCCCTTTTTAACCTTCCCTTTTGGGATTTTGTTGTTATTTTCTGTGTTATTGAGACACTTTTGCAGTTTTCCATTTTCTGCTGTACATTTTTTGTGACGTGGCCCTGCATGGCCCTTTAATCCATACTGTCTGTTTTGTTGCTGACGTTGTTCCAAAATAAAAATTGTCAATATAAAAAAAAAATAAAAAAAAATAAAGCAGCATCAAAGAATGAAGTGGTAAAAAAGTCATGTATTGAAAAAGACCTTTGGCTGCAGCCATAGTTTGATGCCCAGTATTTTGGTTGCTCTGGGCCCAAATGGAGCATCATTTTTCATAGCTAGGGTTAGAAATTAGGGCTAGTCTTTTAACTAGGGATAGATTACTATCTGTGCTTGTTTTAGGGTTAACCTGAGCCCTAACATGCTGCTCCATTTTTGCTTCATTTTAAGGGAACAGATTCTGCCCCTGTTTCAGTTTTTTAAATGTCAATTTTTTTTGAGGAGGGGGCGCTCCAGAGTTTTGTGCCTACAGGCTCCTGAGATGTACGTAAATACAGCCCTGGGTGTCATGACGGTGAAGAAGTTATCTCGATCTCAGGAGTCCAGGAGTTAAATTCCAGGTATATAAAATATAACTGCTAAATACAATCTTGATGTGCAAGGGATGCATAGTGGAGAATTCAGGGTGGTTTGACAAGTATGACCTATGAAGGGAAAGGACTAGGGTCAATCCTGGCAGAGACATTGTACTTTTTTATTAAGGTTTTTATAGTACAAAACAGAAAGTAGATTGTATAACAGCCGGAGTGTAGGATATCAAAATACAGTTAGCATATTCAGCAGGCATTATACATGGTAAGTATTGGTGCATCATGTTCAACATCAAATGCTAATACAGTCTTAAGCAGTAGATAACACAGGCTTTGGTTATAAAAGGGACATTACACAAAAAGGAGGGATGGGTGAGGGTAGGGGTGTACACTCAATCGATAGTCAGCTGCAGTCGGGGAAATCTACGTTGGGGCAGAGGGGGAGCGGGCCGGTGTGGACCAGTAGAACCAGCACCGCAAGTGCTTGGCAATAGTGCCGGAGGATTGATGCATCAGATCTTCAATGTCCCTAAGGAGTTGGACTTCATCCAACCATTCCCGAAAAGTGGGGGCTAATGGGGATTTCCAGTGTCTGGGTATCACCGCCTTGGCGGCATTCAGGAGTCGGATGTCTAGGGAGTTTCTGTAAGTGTTTACTGGTAAGGGCATGTGATGGAGCAGCATAGCTGCCGGTGTGAAGACCAGTGGGGAGTCAGAAACTTTGCTAATGGCATCATGAACCAGTGTCCAAAAAGGTTGCAACACTGGGCAGGACCACCAAACATGAAACAAATCTGCGTGCTGTGCTCCACATCTCCAGTAAGCAGCAACAGTAGAGGGTGCCCTGTACCATCGGGACCTCAGGAGTCCAGTAGTTAAATTCCAGGTATATAAAATATAACACAAAAGGATAAACAAGACCATACGGCGCATAAAACAGTGAACAGTTGGTTAAATGAACAACTGGTTAATAGAAGTAAAATGTGAAAGGTGTCCTTTAAGGTATAAAAAGTGTCCTTTAAAATGCAAGAAGTGTCCTTTAAAATACCAAACAGAGGAGGTAAAAGAGTACAAAAAAGTTCCAAAAATTTTTTTTTTTTTTGGGTCAATTTGTGCAAAATAAGTGTTCAAAAAGTGCAATGATTTAATACTCAAAGAGTGTTGTTGATTGAAGACAAATGCAACAATCTTCTCTGTGATGTAGATATCGAATCTTCTCTTTAAAGGTGTCCCTCAGAGAGAAATAAAGGCAATAATAGTGCAGATGGTCATACTGGGATGAAGTAATTTAATAAAATGAATGTATCACTCACATTTATTAGAGCCTAAGAGAAATCCAGGCTCAAGGAAAATAGCTTGCGGCCAAGTATAGGGTGGCACGTCCCTCCTTTCATCTATGGTGGTTACTAGATAAAGCAGAGAAGATCGGGAGACGGCACTCCCATAGCGTAACTCTGTGCAATACAGGTGGAGGATTAAATTAAAATTAGTCACACTCACCAGTTATAGAGCCTCTCAATTCCAGGCTCAAGGAGTATCGCCTTGGGTCCTCTTAAGGTGGGGGCCCAAACCTCTTTGGTGTAGCAGCAGTTGTCCAGATGTCCAAAAAAGTGGGGAGATAAGGAAAAGTGGCGAATGCAAAAAATATATAGGTAATGAATTTATTGGAATTAATAAAATCCTGGACAAATTGTACCGAAAAATCGGTACAATTTGTCCAGGATTTTATTAATTCATAAATTCATTACCTATATATTTTTTGCATTCGCCACTTTTCCTTATCTCCCCACTTTTTTTGGACATCTGGACCAACTGCTGCTACACCAAAGAGGTTTGGGCCCCCACCTTAAGAGGACCCAAGGCGATACTCCTTGAGCCTGGAATTGAGAGGCTCTATAACTGGTGAGTGTGACTAATTTTAATTTAATCCTCCACCTGTATTGCACAGAGTTACGCTATGGGAGTGCCGTCTCCCGATCTTTCTGCTTTATCTAGTAACCACCATAGATGAAAGGAGGGACGTGCCACCCTATACTTGGCCGCAAGCTATTTTCCTTGAGCCTGGATTTCTCTTAGGCTCTAATAAATGTGAGTGATACATTCATTTTATTAAATTACTTCATCCCAGTATGACCATCTGCACTATTATTGCCTTTATTTCTCTCTGGGACACCTTTAAAGAGAAGATTCGATATCTACATCACAGAGAAGATTGTTGCATTTGTCTTCAATCAACAACACTCTTTGAGTATTAAATCATTGCACTTTTTGAACACTTATTTGCACAAATTGACCCAAAAAAAAAAAAATTTTTTTGGAACTTTTTGTACTCTTTTACCTCCTCTGTTTGGTATTTTAAAGGACACTTCTTGCATTTTAAAGGACACTTTTTATACCTTAAAGGACACCTTTCACATTTTACTTCTATTAACCAGTTGTTCATTTAACCAACTGTTCACTGTTTTATGCGCCGTATGGTCTTGTTTATCCTTTTGTCTTAATCTTGGCACGTATTTTGGTTGTTTTTTATGTGCTTTTTACCATACTTAGGCTGCAATTGATTATTTATTCACATAGCACTTTAATTAACTTAAATTAACAAGCGCCCACACTGTATAGTGTATACCCGTATACACACTTTTTAATCAACTCTTCTATATAAAATATAACTGCTAAATACAATCTTGTTGTGCAAGGGATGCAAAGTGGAGAATACAGGGTGGTTTGACAGGTATAGGACAAAGAAGAAAAGGGTGCAAGACAGATGGTATTTGAAAGCGCATATACCTCTGGAGTACCCCAGATACAGTAAGGGTACTCCTAGGGTGCACAGCAGACTAATTACTTAAAAAAACATTCTGCTTCTTGCTTGATAAATACAGCGTGTACTGAAAAATCAAAAGAGAAAATATATTGTGTAGTATATTTAATAAAAATAGTAAAAGTTGCAATGTTAAAACAAACTCGAAAGTTGGTAAGGCAAAACTGCAACATTGTCATAAGGAGGATACCGGCGAGAGGAAATCCATTGGCGTGTGCCGTTGAGGGCGCATGCGTGACCAGTCTCCGGCTCCTTTTAAGTGGTGATGAAAGATGAAGACGTGTGCATTGTATTTGGAGGCGTCAGGCGTGTGTGGAGGCGTCAGGCGGCGCCGGCGGCCTTGCTTTTTTAAGGAATTAGTCTTCTGTGCACCCTAGGAGTACCCTTACTGTATCTGGGGTACTCCAGGCCAGGGTATATGCTCTTTCAAATACCATCTGTCTTGCGCCCTTTTCTTCTTTGTCCTAAGTTGTTTTTTAAGGGTTAACAAGGTACCCTCGTTAAGAAGCTGCAGTGGGGAAGATTCTACCGGTGTATTTGTTTACTATACTGGTTTGACAGGTATGACCTGTGAAGAGAAAGGACTAGGGTCATTGCTGGCAGAGACATTGTACTTTATGATTATAGAGACATAAAACGCAAAGTTTCATTTTCAGATCGATTAAAAACGTACAGAAAGTACATAGATTTCACATCTTGCCACAAGCTAATCACAAAGACGTACATACTATATAGGATCTATAAGAAAATCTCTGTGGACTTTTTTGTCCATACTCTCATTGAAGGGCAATGGGATCACATGGACTCTCTGTTCTATCAGGGTTATTCAGAGAGCGGTGAAATCCAGGAGAATGAACAATCTAGACCAAATAGCAGATTTGGAAAGTGAGATAAATGGATAATGTTTCTGGTTTGGCTATTTTGACCTAGGATTTTCACTTCTCCAATCATTCTCCTGGTTTTCACCTCTCTCTGAATAACCCTGTATGTGATCAAATACTGTACAAAGATAAGAAAATTCCGTTAACATAAATAGTTAAAAAAAAATAAACTGCAACAATTGTAAGAATAATGATAATTACAATAAAAATTAAACTGGAAACACAAACGCTTTCATAATTATCTTAATTATGTTATTATAAATGGCATAAATGCCTAAGCAAGATTAAACTAGATAGAGCATTAACTGACTTACGTCATAAATGACAAAGTAAAATAAAATAAAAATGTTTTGGTTGAATATAAAGCTTGAATTATGGTATAATTACATGTGAGCATAAAATTTAATGGCTCTAAGTGCAAGAAGCAGAGAAGTAATGAAACGTGCAAGGCAGGACTGTCGTAAACTGAAGAAAATTATTGTCATAATGGTAAATAAAAGTAGTGAAAGTAAACAGTCTCAAACTACAACACTCTGGGCTCTATTCCAACCCTGGTGCAAACTTAACGGGGTTATTCAAAGAGAGCCGAATTGGCTCCAAAATTGCACCGAACAGTGAATTTCCCCATGCGGTGCAGTTTTGTGGCCATTCGACTATTCAGAAAGCTGTCAGTTCACCAAATATTTATTTATTTATAATGTATTTTACCAGGAAGGATACATTGAGATTTCTCTCGTTTTGAAGTATGTCCACAGTTATACCACAACATCTTTTAAATTTGATTTTATTACTCTTACAGCTACTTCTGCCATTATACAGCATGTTACTCTAACAATGTATGTAATCCAGATGGAGGATGGATTTATTGTGGAGACATTTTAATAGTTAGAATGTTCTGCACTGAACATGAATTTCAGTAATAAAATGCATTTTTGTTAAGTACTGTATGTGTCTCAAAAATGGATTCTTGGCTTTTCAACAAACTTATTATGTCAAAAAGAAAAAAAATGCTTTGGAAACACAGAAAACAATACATTTGGCTGAAGTATTGCTCTGTTGTGCTTTTTTTTTTTAGCTAGAAAATTGCTCATTAACAGAAACATAGAAACATAGAAACATAGAAACATAGAAAGATGTCGGCAGATAAGAACCTTTCGGCCCATGTAGTCTACCCAATTACATGGATACTTTACCTGGATTTATCTTTTGTTTAGGATAGCCTTATGCCTATCCCATGCTTGCTTAAATTCAATTACTGTTTTGGCCTCTACCACTTCTACTGGAAGACTGTTCCATGTATCCACCACCCTCTCAGTAAAATAATGCTTTCTGATGTTACTTTTAAACCTTTGCCCCTCTAATCTAAGACTATGTCCTCTTGTTTTGCTACTTTGTTTCCTTTTAAATATACTCCCTTCCTCTACCTTGTGGATTCCCTTTACGTATTTAAATGTTTCTATCATATCTCCTCTGTCTCGTCTTTTTTCCAAGACTAGATACTCTGGTTTTCAGCTCCAATAATAAAGTTTCAGGTACTCAAAAAATCATTATTAGAAGGAATCTGCCTTATTATGTATAAAACAAATAAAAGTCTGGAAATACTATAGGAGTTATTCACAAACTTTTGATTGGCCACAAATTGCACTGAACAGTGAATTTCACTGTTCGGTGCAATTTCAGGTCAATTCGTCTTTTCAATAAACTGCCAAATCACCAAATAGAGGCGAATTGACTGCCGTGTCTTCTATTCACAGAACGCTGAATTGCACTCAAATTCCGATGAATTCCAGTGTTTCATTTCGACAGGTTTAAACAGGGAAATCCTATAGGTTTCAATATAAAAAAGATCTCTTTTATTTTGTTTTAGACTGTTTATTCTTTGGAAAACCCCTTTTTATTTTTTTAAAACACCTTTTTGTATTTTTTAGATGAAATTTTGTCTTTTAATTTTTTTAAAAGACTTTTTTTATTTTGTAACAGAACTTTTTATTATTTTTAAAGGATCTCTTTTATTTTTCGGACATATTTTTTACTACATTTTATTTGATTTAAACTCCAGGTAGAATAGCCAATAGCCAATTCGGTGCAATTTGGTGCAATTCGGTAGTTATTGGTGCAATTCAGCAGTTCTCGCCGACGTCTGATAACTGCTTCAGTGCCTCCAATTTCTCCAAAATATGGTGAGCATTCGCTAAATATGGAATTCACCGTATTTTCGGCGAAAAGGAAATCGCCAATATTGATTTTGTGAATAGACCCTTCTATTCCACTTTTGACGTTAAGATAACTTTGGGAGACATTATACATGACCAGAAATTATTTTAACATCGGGAATTGCTAATCTTGACTTGCCGCAAGCTTTACTTATCAAAAAACGAATTCCAGCATACAGCAGTATTCATAAAAAAAAGGATTTTATTCCATCACCAGAAGCAGGAATTAAATCTTTTTCTTGATGAATACTGCCGTATGCTGGAATAATTTTTTTGATAACGATTGATCCTTGGAGTGAGGATTTTCCAGTGGCAGCTCTAAGGTGGGTGCTAACAATCAAGGCATTGCAAGCTTTACTTATGGCTCATACATAAGGCATCCTGTAAATTAACATGTCCTAAACCTCAACTCAGAGGCATTAACTTGCACTTGGGAGTAAAAGAACAAGCTATTCCATGGTAGATTGTTCTTCTATTTTGGAGATGTTATCTCTCAAAGAAATAACGACTCCTAAAAGCTGGCATAGGGTGAGTGGTTTGCTGACCGACCAAGATTGCAGCACTGCACACTAGGAGAGCTCCGAGTCAACCTGTGTTGACAGAATGTCAGGGGCCATGCTCCTTGCCATCTAAGATTTTCCCGATCTTTTCCCGTTGATTGCGACTTCTGCCTGATGGGGCTGGGAGCCACTTCACAACGTATTGACAGCTCCTTGGCAGAACTGCCCACAAACTCTGATATATGAGAAATGATTGCGGAGGTCCACAAATTACTGCAACATGAGATTGCTGAGTTTAGGGTGGAAGTGGAAATGGTGGAATCCAGGGAGGCACCCGGGAACATATGGCCGCACAGGTTGCAGCATCCTCGACCCACGACCAAAACCTCGACCATGGAAGGTTGGTGTGTCCAGGATATGGCAGAGAGTGGATGGCCTGGATAACAGGTCACATCGTCAGAATCTACAAGCCAGAGTTGTCCCGGAGTAGGAGATAGTGGTCCGTCAGTATCAGGTAGTCCTATTTAATTATCTGCAGAGGTTCCAGAAGATGTCACCAGGGGATCTAGCCCATGCGCATAGGGCCGTTTGCCTGCCACCTGGTTTCCCAAATATGCCCCCCCGGGGACATCATTTGTTTTTTTTAATAATTTTAATCTCAAGGAAGAGTATTATACTAAAGTCCACACTCAGCCTGCCTGGGAATGTGGAAGAGCATCAATTGAGATCTCAAATGACCTTTCGACTACCACCCTTCAAGCCTGATGTATTCTATGCCCTATCTCCAAAGTTTTGCAACGCGTGGGGATTCAATATCTGTGGGGTTTCCCCCCATCTCTCTCTGTTCAACACAATTGCACCACGTTCACACTTCGCAAAGTCCCTGGGCCTACCTGAGATTCATGTCCCTAATTGGGAGACCTTCTATTTTCAAGCACTGACAGCTCTCGGAGCCCTTCTACCACGCCAGAATCTGAATCAGCAACAGACCCTGCTGTGCCGAATTCGGAGTCCGCCGGAGATTGATGGGATTTTCTGGGAGGTAATGACTTTCTTTATTACACCTACTGAACTTCCTCACGCCAGCCTGCGGGGCACTCCGGTAGTTTTGCAGAGCTTCTATGACAATAATCCTCTACGGCAGTGGTTCCCAACCGCAGTCCTCAAGTACCCCTAACAGGCCAGGTTTGCCAGATATCTGAAGCACAGCACAGGTGATAGGATTTGCTGCTCAGTGATTGCATTTCCCCAAGGTAATCCTTAAAACCTGACTTGTTTGGGGTATTTGAGGTCCGCGGTTGGGAACCACTGCTCTACGATAATAATTGGACTAAATGTTGTTGATGAGTAATTTGCTATCAGGAATTACTAATGTATGAATAGTTGTAATTGTGCAGACCGTTATTATTGTTTTTATCCCATATTATTTTAGGTCATGTACTAGTTTTCATTTTTTAAATTATTCTTTCTTATTTTTTACATAATTTTAAATGCAAACTATAATTAGTATTTCTGGTTCAAAAGAGACAAATTTATTCTAATAATTTTAACTTTGATTGTATGGCATAGAATTATACACGCAGAGCCAAAATATTTTGTAGAGCTATATACAATATATAACAAAATTAGCCTGACATACATAAAGAGCTGAGGGGGAACCTGTTCATCTGAGCTTACAATATTAGGAAGATCAAAAGACTAAAAACAACAAAGTCACCCAGTTGATAGTGTTTTCATGGCAACAACTTATTTTTTTTGTCGGTTGGTCACTATAAAGAAAATAAATTAACCTTATCTCTTGAAAACATTTTAATTCTGTGCACCTGGGTAGCTGTGTGTGATATTGCTCAATCTTTCATGGTAAGCCAAGATAGGCTTTATCCTTTGTTAACATATTTTTTGAATATCCTTCAAGGCTCAAATTGTACATTTATTTTTCATTTATTTTCTGGCAGAGGCAAAAGGACAGAAACATCCCTTTATTTCATTGTGTAGTTGTTAAATAGTATACCAATGTCATATATTCTGACATTAAGACTTTCTTCTGACTATATGGAACAGATGAATCTGCCATATTACAATGTGTCCTTACATGTTATGCGTTGCCTTGATTACATTGCCGTTCTTCGTTTTATGTTTCTGCACATCATCTAACTCAGCTGGAGTTGTGACTGCAACTACTCTGCCAGGAACATCGTATTCTCACACACACACACACACACACACATACACACACACACAGCTAAGCCATATCTTAACCCTTCTTACACATTTGTACAGCTTTACTCAATAGCAAAACTCATAAGGGATTATTCAGAGAGCACCGACATGTCATGACATTTTGGTTCTGTCCTGTTCGCTGCACTTCGGTGAGTCAAATTCGCTGACCCTGCAGTGAATTCAGCATTCATTGCAGGGCACCCGACTCGCTGTGGCAAATCGACTCACTGAATGCATCTTCAAACTGCAACCAAATTGGATTAGAAAATCGCCGAATGAATCGAAAAAATCCTGAATGCATCCTCAAACTGCCACAATACTGCCGAATCGATACCAAAACCTGACAAAAAAAAATCACCAAATGCATACGACAATCCGTCAAACAGACCTCTGAACAGATCCGAAAAAAGCCAACCGGCCGCCGAACAGGGTAAGAAATCAAAACACTGCAACTTTTAAAAGGCGTATTAAAAAAAACTACTGCAGGAAAGTGCGTGGTAATAATATATAAGGTCCTGTGACTAATAATAAAATAAAGTCTGTTACAGAAAAAAAACCATGATTTTAAAATAAATAAATAAATCAGAAAATAAAATTTAGCCGAAAACTGCCTAAAAATAAAGAGACTTTTTTGCTGCAAATGAAAAGAATAAACAGTTGAATAAATATTTAAGAACAATGGGGATTTTGTTTTACTTTGAAACCTATGGGATCTGCCTGCTTAAACCTGTCAAATAAAACCACCAAAAATCAGGACATTTCACTGATATTTCGGTGCTGTACGGTGATCTCTGTATAGATTAACCATTACTTCACTATGGGGATTTCACTGTCACCGAAGGTCATCGTATTTTACTGGCAATTTGCCAATATTTGGCGAATTGCCAGCTTTTCGAATTGCCTAATGGCCGTGAGATTGCACAGTATGGAGAAATTCAGTGTTCGATGCAATTCCGTGGCCAATTTGACATACTTTGAATAACCCCTTAAGAGGTTGCTGCATAGGAGCAGACATAAAACACAGATTGATTATCTACAATTAAATAGATTTAATTATCTACAATTAAATTGCGTATATATATACTGTATATATATATGAGTTGCAACACTAGATTCTTTTTCTGGGGTTTCCAACTGTAACAAACACCACAGACACCCCATAGACAGTGAGCAACATGCTAGCATATTGGGTTGTGCGGTGATCCTGAATTAATATTACAATGCTGGTAAACATGGAGTTTTAGTCAATATCGGAGTAAAATTTTCATTCCTTTCTGGTCAAATACTCTCAAGGCATAAAAAGGATCATTGCGCCCTGCATTTAGTGAGTTAATTGTTGAAACCAGCAGCGTTCTTTTTAGAACATTTCATCACTGCGGAAGTCATTTACTATACAACATGGACTCTCCAAATGGACCTCATCAAAAAGACATTTTGAAAAGATTTTTGGCAAAACAGTTAAGATCATTTCCATGACAAAGTGCTATAAAAATATCTCAAGGGCTGGTGACAGTTTTATTAGCTTCTTGATTTGCTTCTTTTCGTGGAAGAGAACACCTGTTTCTCAATTCGGATTACTGTTCCTGTAGCAAGCAGATGCTTCTGTTAGCTATAGCTAATACCACAATGAAGTTGGGCGAAAGAAAAACCTAATTTGTGTGTGACTAATGCACCATGGTTGAGAAAATGAATATTATATAAAATGAAATGTTTTACAATGCAAACAAGCCCCCCCCAAAAAAAAACTGTGTAAGAGAAGATTCATGCAAGCAGGGCTGCTATCAGAAATCATGGGGCCCCTTACTAAACCACTAGTCGGGTCCCCCTTTCCTAGGCTGGCTATTTCCATAAACTTTACCTTATTTTAGAGAATCCCTGGTGGATAAAATGTGTTTCAAGGAATCGCTCTGCAATTCTACCTGCTGCAGTCCATACTAATCGCTCCCTCAGTGATTAGCCAGAGTGCTTTCACTGGCCCCAGATGCTGCGCCCCACCGGGAAATTTGACAGGTCAGTCCAGGGTGGCATGAAGGGGCCCTTACATCTGAGGGACTTCGAAGGGTAAGGACCAGGGCCCCCTGGAGCCACTGGGCTCTAGAACATAGCATGGGCTGTCACCACCTGATGGTTGGCTGCCCTACATGCAAAATACAACATTATTGTACAACATTAATTAAGGTGTCTGGTGATTACCTAAGGCAGGGATCAGCAACCTTGCACCCCCAGATGTTTTGGAACTACATCTCCGACGATGCTCAGCCACTCACTAGGTTGCCAAAGACTCCTGGGAAATGTAATTCCAAAACATCTGGAGGGCCAAAGTCGCGGACCCATGACCCAAGGTATCATTATTTCATCTGTGATTGTTTATTTATTTGCAAAGGATTTTACCAGGAAGGATACATTGAGATTTCTCTTGTTTTCAAGTATGTCCTGGGTTCAAGAACATTGAAATGTTACAGTCGTTACAGAAATACAAAGTGATAAAATGCAAGATATTAAAAACAAAACACAAATATACAGATCAAAATTTCATGGGAAGGACTAGGTCCTTGGGCTAATTAGGATGATTGCCAAAGTGGAAGCAGCTGGAAAGGAAGATACAAATTTTAGACCAGCACTGGGTGGGGGGTGGGTGGGATAGAAGAGTCCAAATGCAGGTTCTGTGGCTGGGGGTGTTGGTAGACGAATACGTAGGTTCAGAATCCAAATGCAGGTTCTGTGGCTGGGGGTGTTGGTAGACGAATACGTAGGTTCAGAATCCAAATGCAGGTTCTGTGGCTGGGGGTGTTGGTAGACGAATACGTAGGTTCAGAGTCCAAATGCAGGTTCTGTGGCTGGGGGTGTTGGTAGATGAATACTTAGGTTCAGAACCTGCATTTGGACTCTGAACCTACGTATTCATCTACCAACACCCCCAGCCACGGAACCTGCGTAATACATTTTACTCTTGGGAAATTACAGAGATATTCTCAGAAGAAACAGTTAAATGATGCCCTATATAACTTCATAATGGTACATAATCCAAGAGCCCCGTACTCTATAGTAAGGCAGCGTTTACCTGCTCCGGCGAAGCCAATATATTGTAGATACAAACTCCAAAGGAAGAGGCACACACTGAAGACTTATTCAGAAAAAGTACAATTTTTTTTAAATTTCATCTTAAGTGAAAAAAGACAAGTCGACGTTTCAGTCCTCTTCTGGACTTCTATCAAGAAACTTAATAATGGGATATGCTAATGGTGTTATATTAATTCAGCATTTTAAACCAAATTTTTTCTAATCTGACTCTATTATTTAATACATACTTTTAAGATGACTTTCAAAGTTAGATGATGGATCTAACAGGGTAATTCAAAGAGATTCGAAAAGTCACTGCACGTTCGGTGACTTTTCGTTCTCTTCAATTCGGTTCATTTTGCCGATCCCATTTCGGCAACCCTGCGGTGTATTCAGCAAGCACCACAGGGCCCCCGAATTGCAGGGAAAAGCTGCCGCAAACCTGAGGAAAACTAACCACAAAACCCACCGAATGCACGCCGAAAACCCGCAAAAACATCTGGAATAACCTGCCGAAAACCACGGAAAAACCTGAGCAGGAGCCGATTGCAGCCTCCGGAAAAAGCCTACACCGCAGACGAGGCAGTGAATAAATTCGCAAAACAGTTTGCATGAATGATTGAAAAGTGAAACGCTGTTTGCAAAGAAACTACTGAGCGAAAATGTCTGAAATTTGCATATGAGGTCCAGGGAATGATAATAAAGAGGGCTGTTACAGAAAAAATAAGTAAACTTAAAAAATATTTAAAAAAATCGGACTTTTAAAAAAAACAAACAAGAAAAATGCTTAAAATATCCTAAAAAATCTATAAATAAAGAGACTCTTTATTGCAGAATTTTATAATGAACGGTTTATTAGATATTGAATTAAAATGGGAATATTTTTAACATTGAAGCCTTTGGGATTCTCCTGAATAAACTTGCCGAATTAAACCACCGAATGGCAGGGCATTTCGGGAACATTTCACTGCTGGTTTGTGTTCTCTGAATAGCCGAAGCAGTGCTTTTTCATGGGGTTTTCACTGCCCTCGAACAGGTGCTGAACACGTACCGTATGTGCAGGCAATTCGCCAGGATTTGGCGAATTGCCTGCTCTCTGGATAGCCGAATGGCCAAGAAAGGTTACCTTTCTCAAGCAATTCTGATCTCTTTGAATAACCTTGTAAGTGTATATGCTTAGCATGGACCCCATACTACTTCTTGCTTCTGCCATTAACTGATTTGGGAGTTACATTATTTCTGACGTGTTTCAGGTTTTTTTTTTTTTGTCTTGTTTTGTTTGTTATTTTGGTCTCCGGGATTTCCCTTGTAAGTAAAATGCATGGGTTTCAGTTTGGACAGAGAAGTCTGCAAACTCTTATTTTAAACAAGAATAATCGGGTGATAGAAGAAAATAAATAGTACTTGTAATTATCACAATTCTTGTTTCAAAATGCTCAATTATTTAAGATAATTTTGAGAATACCAACCAAACTTCAATGTCCCTTTAAAATGAAGGGGAAAATACTGGAGTTAGGGCTAGATTAAGATCTTTATGGACCTCGAGCTGAAGACGTTAGTCCTATTTGGGCCTATCTTTGGCATTGTATTAAAACACACATTATTTAAAAAAACTGGGCAGATAGAATATATAAACAGTCAAAAATGCAAATACGCATATATAACCATATATGTACCAGGCAGATAGGTATATACCTCTGGACATACAGACATACTACACCACTTGCCTTTACGAAGCATTTAATTTATTATGCACCCATTTCATTTTTTATTCCCCATTTCTTGCTTTAACATCCCCCATTTCATTTCAACTTGCCGCCATTTAATTTCAGGATGTCATTTAATGACATTTTGCCTCCATTATCTTTTCCGCAATTTCAGTTATGTATGCCCCCATTTTGGTTTTGTCCTCATGCTTTTTGAACTGGGGGCTGTGATTTTCAGCTGTTGCTTTTGTGATAAAATGCGAGGATGGGCCTTACTTCTCATGGTAAGCATGGTAGGTGCAGCCAAGAGTCTTGGAGCTGCGTGTAAAAAAAGAACAGGTCAGTGGCGCGAACACTAAAGTTAAATACGTATCTGGTCAGCGCGAAAATAGGACGCAAGGGATGTTTGGGCAGTTCTTGTAGTGGTTTCCTCCGTATAGGTACAATATAAGGGAAAAGAAGAAAACACAATACTACATTGGTGCAGTATGTCTCACACAGGATGTATAGAATGAATGTGATGGAGAAGTGTTCACTCACATGTCAAGAGCCGCGGTTCTTCACAGTTCTCTCGATGAGGGAAATATAAAGTGAAGCAGAAAAAATCTCTGTGTGTATCTGAATTACAACAACTCGAATGAATATACTCTTAACGGAGTGACAACTCACATTTGCTGGAGCTTATTCAAGCTCAGGATATACGCCTATGCATTTTGTGTGGTCAAATCCAAGAAAAAACAGATAGGATGCTGGAACTCATTCTTATAAAAGGTTTATTAAAATTAACAATGTTAAAAAAAGAAAATAAAAGTCCAGGACGCGTTTCGCCGCTAGTTACGGCTTCATCAGCTGGTATCATCTGATTAGAACTTCCAAGCATCATGTTATAGTCTCACAAATCAAAGTGTCAATGATCCCACATGTCGTCAATCTGCAGGTGGCGTGCGTTCTCTGCCTCTCTTTGGAACCTCTCCACATTCTGCCGTTACGGCACCATTTTGCGCAGGCGCAGGCACTGGATATGAAGGAATCAATACATCCACACCACCACGTGGTATAGAGGATCAGTGCAGAACGTCTAGAAAAAAACGAAATACAGGAAAAAACACCACATAAAACCATCAACATTTAATATAGTATAAAGACAACAGGGAACCACTCACAAAATAAGTGGTACTACATAAAAAAATGGAAGTGCAAAGCAGCATTTGGTAATATAGTCAGGGTTGATTTCCACCGGAGCAGAGATGAACGGAACTGTGCAAAAAGCTTGCCGTGTTTCAGCCTGTTTAGAACAGCGACTTTCTCAGGGGCGTGTCTGGACCCCGAGGAGAGCGGTCGCCATTTAACTAAGCTCCGTGCTGCCACCTGATACCGGGTGTTCATAGCCGCTTTGATGTGCTGTACTCTGCGCCCTCTCCTCGGCTCGCTGAAGGTTTGACCTGGGATCCTGCTGACATGGATCCAAAGCCATGGCAACAATGCAGCGAGTGGCTTTGGGCCTCTTCTCCTTGTGGCCTATTAACGGCGGCAGCCATCTTGCGGCCTACACGCCAAACCCATGAGGACGATGTGATTCCTGCACACTGCATGCTGCACTTTGGTGTACACTGACTATAATACCATATGCTGTTTTGCACTTATATTTTTTATGTACTGTCACTTATTTTGTGAGTGGTTCCCTTATACCTTGCGTAAGGTCTCAAACCACACAGCACTGAGCTCAATCAAGATATTGATGATGTCCCACTTTGTAGCAAGGCATTGGTCTGCAGCCTCACTATGCAACTAGGCTACAGCAAGTGTGTGGTATGTGAGGACCTGGACATAGGTTGGTCATCACTTCATTCCACCTCTCAGCAACAGTATCAGGTCTATTCAAAGAAAGGTGAAACTCTGGAGAATGACTGGAGAAGTGAAAATTCGAGGTCAGAATAGCCAAACCAGAAAAATGTTCCCATTTATCTCACTTTCCAAATCGGCTATTTAGTCTAGATTGTTCTTTTCTCCTGCCAATTCTCCTGGTTTTCACCTTTCTCTGAATAACCCTGTAAGTCTTTTTTCTTCCCTGATCTCATTGGGACAGGCACCTCTCCTTCATGCACCTCATCTGTCTCCATGAGAACCACAATGGGTGAAAAGATCAGGTAGGCCAAATCTCAGGCAAGGAGCAGAATGTCACACATTAGGCAAGATGTCTGCCAGACCTCCGTCACACCACTGGAACCTCAAGGTAAGGGGGCCTTGACCATCCCCAGTTTTCCCATCTGGGCAAACTGTGTTGTGTCAGAGCCAAAGTGAGGGATCAGTTCAGCCTGCAAAACTACTGTGAATTCCCCCAAAAAATGATACACATCGAACAGCATGTTCTCACCTAGCCTTGAAATACAAAAAATGATACACATCTGCTCACCTAGCCTTGTCTAATACAGATCAATGGGAGAACAAATAAAACGTTCTCTCCCAAAACATCTAATACATGTTGTTGCATTGGAATACAATAATAAATCAAGCTTGGCATACAAAAATCATTTAAATACCATTGCAAGATTGGTGCTCTTCTGTACTACTGTAAAGAAATTACGAGGAGAAGCCCCTAACTTCACTGTAACAAAAGGTTCAACAAATGTTACTGCTACATAACAACAGGTAGAGCTCTAGGATCACTCACTGCTGTACATAACTAGGATTCAACTTGTTACATTTGATGAGAACAATACAGAACTACAGATACAAGGGGCCCTATTACATTCTTCATGCAAAAACGCACGGTAAACACGTGAATTTTTGCGCGAAGCATTAAACGTTAACGCGCTTAAATCAACGCTTGTATTGCAATCCACGCACATTTTTTCATCTGGCAAAAAATAACGCGCGGAAAACGGACGCGCAAAACGTGCGTGCAGCAATGTTGCGTGCAGAAATCTGCGTGCGGACTGTTTTTTCACACGATTCAGCCAATCAGAATTAAGAACCACAGTTGTCTCACATCAAGTTTTTGCGCCTGTCAAAGTCAATCTACGCATATATGCTGCATCAATAAAAAAAACCACACACAACTTCTCCATTTTATTGGTTTGGGTATGTGTAGAATGTGTAACTATACTTTGCTGCGTATTTTTTTTTGGGCTGTGTATTTGGTTTCGGCCAGGTTGATAGAAATTGCCATTAACACCAGCTTTTAGGAGTTGCTAAAATTATGCGCGCAAAGGCTGTGCGTTACAAACGGCGCATAGATTGTAATACCATCCGCGTACCAGCGAAAAAACGCATTTGCACTCACAATGTTAAGTATAGGACACGTGAACTACAGTAAGCTCGCACAGCGTTCGCGCAGGCTCACCTGCGTTAGACATATACGCGCGTTTGTTGCGCTGAAATTGTAATACGACAAGGGCTTTGCCCCTCGCGTTACTGCGTTTTTGCGCAGGCACAAACATATGCGCGAGGAAGGTAATAGGGCCCTAGGTGTTGCTGTAATTTCCAGATAAAGGCATAATGCCACGGATATTTTTTATATTCTATTGTTACTTTGTGGAAGCTGCCTTGCTAATAATCTTTATTTATTATGATCCATACAAATTTCTACAAGAAATATATCTGAAAATTGTTACTATCTTAATTTGTATTACACTTATGGCATTCAAGAAAAAGACAATTTCAGCCAGTACCGTAATTATGTAGAACTCATTTAAAATTATGCAAGATAAGAGACACAATCTGGAGTTTAGAACTTTTCATTCCTGTTATATTTCTGAAGAGGATAAATAAAAAAAAAACAGTAAATTTAAATAATTTTAATATTATAAGTAACTTTATTCAAAATTGCTATATCTCCATACAATTAAAGTGTTAAATACCCAACACATATTTGCGATACAGCCTCCACTTCTACTGAATTCATCCAACAATGCTACTTAGGATTTCTAAATTTGTAAATATTACTGACATATTTTAGTAATTTCTTTGACTTCAAAATATTTTTCAGTGTAAAACTACTGTCACCTTAAACACTGGCAAATGCAGCCTGTTACAGTAGGGTGAACACACATGAAACATTTATTAATTGAAAACTTATGTTTCAAAGATTTTGCACAAAATGCTAATTCATTAGAAATAAAAAGCAGATCAGGCCGCCGAAAACGGTCGATTGGCCCTCCGAACGCCGCCATACTGCAGGAAAAACACAGAACTTTGCTATACTTCTAAAAGACGTTTAAACCAATAAAAATGCATGAAAATGTATGGAAATAATAAAAAAGGTCCTATAAAAAATTATAAAATGGCATGTTACAGAATTTTTAAAAAGAAAACCTTTAAAAAAAATTGGGAATCCAAATTTTGGCCTAAAAAATACATGGAAATGTTCCAAGAAACAAATAAATAAAAAGATGGCTGTTGATGATTAAAAATAAAAATGAAAATATTTTTTACATTGAATCCTATGGGATTCACCTGTTTAAACCTGTTGAACTGAATCACCGAAAATCAGGACATTTCACTGACATTTCGGTGCAGTTCAGCGTTCTCTGAATAGGTTAACCATTATTTCTCTATGAGGCAATTTTGCCGCCAAAGATCGACGATTTACGACGGTCTGCAGTGAACTGCACCATATTTTGCTTTGAATTTGGCGAATTGACAGCTCTCTGAAATTCACCGTTCGGTGCAATTCGGTGGCGAGTTCGTCGCTTATTGAATAACCGTTTATTTGTGACATTGATGATGTTCATGGCCTCATATTATTCTGGTGTGCATGTGCGTTACGATGGTCTACCTGGTTGAGCAGCCCATCAAGCTGCTCATAAACAAGTGCTGTATTAACACTTATGGGCCTAAAAAAGCCCTGATTTTTAACTATATCAGTATTGTGAGTGCCATTAAACAGGCCCTCACAGTACATTTTCCATTAGTCGTGTGACAGCCCAAGCATGTCACTTGATCGGAAAGACTAAGAGGAAACTGTATGACTTGGCAGGTCTGGGGTTTTGAGATAAGCTCTCACACAAAGTAAAATAATGTATAATAAATTATAATTTTCGGAAAAATATAAGATACTATGTATATATGTTTGGTAAACTATTTCTCTGTCCTCATTATTTTCTAGTACATTTAATTAAAGCCTATAAATGTTATATGTGTTATTTAAACATAATTTATACTTATTAGTGTATTGATTTATACTGTAATTTTGCAGTAGAGCAAATTATTTAAGTTTGTTTACGTCTGTAGGACTAATATCTGTGCCGTCACTAATGTAATTCCCCATGACAGTTTGCTTTTTTTTCAATGATTCAGATTGTTTGAGATAAACTTTGTAGATGAACCGAATTGCAGCAGGAACGAATTTTGGCTTGTCGAAATATTTTTTTTTTTTAGACTTTTCGGACGAACCAAATTTTTGGCTGGTGCATGTCTGATGTCTATTGATTGGTATGTATATTCATACCCATGACACCTGGAATGTTTATATATTTTTATCCTAATGCGTTGGGTGTGCTGTTAAAAACTGAATATTTGTGATTCCAACTAAAAGAAAGAAGTCAAATTAATGAGAGATATTTAGTTTAGTTACAGTTTGAACAAATAGAAAGAAAGTAATGATGCGTCCTGACAATAGCCAGAGATCTACAAAACTGGAAATAAAGCAGGTTGCCTAACAATTATCATTACTTTGTAGTGAATCACACAGATCATATGCTGGTCGAAAATCTCTGCATTAAGCCTGCTGTGTCTTGCATTGGTAGACCCATGATGCTTCCTCTCCCTGTAGCAGTTTTATGGGCAAGAATGTTGTTAATGAGTCAAGAATTAGACCAAACTACTTAAATCTGACAGAAAGGCCTCAAATAAAACTCTGTATTAAAGTGATGCTTACATGGGCAATTTTGAAAACACGGTAGCTTGGATTCAGAATGTATCATTGGTGGATCTAGAAATGAGTTGCAAGTTTATAGAGGGAAATCATCATAGCTTGAAAAATGTGAAAAGCTGAGATTTTCTTCCCATTATATATAAGAATGGGTGATCTCCAATGTGGGCAGTTGAGAGATTAATTTTAAGGCAGCTGAACAAGAGCGGCGCATTCATATGGAGGTTTAAAAATGCAAAACTTAGTTATGTCAAAATCAATTTTTACAAAAAAAAAAATCAAACATCATTGGCAAAAAAAAACAACAACAAATACAATTACTAGAGATATCTAAATGTCTAAATGGAATTTCAGGGAGCTGTCCCACTGTCCGGGGAAGGTCATAATCTGTCCCCCTTCTCAAGAAGCCTCTTTTTCCAAGCAGGCTTTTTTTTTTTAAACAGTTTTTATTTAACTGGAAAAGTGTCAAAATAATAGACCATATAACATAAGACATAACAGATATTTTTTCAGGATAGATTATTTCACAGTATAAAATATAGAGTACCATACAATGAATCAAATCATGTGGTTCCTAAGAAATATAAGCTTCTACATTTGGTTTATTGTGTACCACAAGCGTTACCTAATGGATGTAGAAACTAAGCTATGTGTTACACTGAATCTTCACAATTACAATTATTCATAATCAACAAAACTTCATCTAGAATGAACAGTGAAGCTGACTAGACTGTTGGCAATGCTCTCAGATTATTTCTGTTACCAGTGAAATGAAGCTGCGGGGTTACTTGTATTTATGTTATAGGACGAGTAACACTTTCTTGTATTATTTAGTCATCAATGTGCATCTATATATATAAATGCGAAAGTCCTTTAGATTTAGATGTAGATTGATCTTGAAAAATAAATAAACACGTATTTTACCATTTTATGTAAATTCCTTGGGGGGGTAAAAAGTGGTTGAATACTTTTATCAGTATACCTATATTTCAAAAACCGAAGATATTGCAGGTGTGAAATTTGGTATTTACAATGTTCGTGAAAAAAAACCAACATGTGTTTTGCCGTTTTCCACAAATCCAATTAAGTGGAGGGTCGGGGGAATGGTGTCTGAATACTTTTAGCAGTATACCTTTTCAGTAAAATTTCACGTTCCTAGGCTAAACGGTTTCAGCTGGGCGTTGATGATGAGTCAGTCAGTCAGGACTTTTGCGTTTTTATGTATAGATAGGTATTCTGTTTAAAAGTATTCCCCCCCCTTTTTTTCACCCCCCCACCTGAAATTTTTGGAAATAATGTACTGCTAGGTACGAGAGCTGCACAGAGCCATGGATTGATGTTGCGTGCATAGCTCAAGCCCATGTATTGTCACGTTCCCACGTTCCAACCCAGTCTCCCTGCCCTCTGTATTCCTTATGTTTTGGTTCTTATGTGTTTCCCTATGCTGCTTTCCCTGAGATGCAGCTCAGGGGTTAATGTGTCTGCTAGTTTCAGTTGCTCGTTGAGCTTCTGCTGGTGATATGGGCTGATTACTCCCATATATAAAGCCATGGGCCCATATCACCATGTTCTTGCATCTGGTTCTTTTTCAGTCTTTGTTTGCTGCTGACTGCATGTTCCTGAGAGCTCCCTGTTTTTCTGTCTGGTCAAGCCTATGTTTTATGTTTACCTTTTTTCTTTGGTTTCTCTGTCTATTGTTTCTTTAGTTAGCCTAGGTTCCAGTTCATGTCCAGTGTTTTTCATGTTATCAGTTTCAGTGTTTCTCCTTTGTCTGAGTTTCATGTTCTGATTGATTTCCTGGTATTGACCCTCTGGCCTAGCTGACGGATTTTCTCTGGTGCTGTATCCCCGCTTTGGCTTAAGGTAAACGTTTTGGTTTTGACTCCTGGCTTACTCACTGACTAATCTATTGGATATCCTTGTCTGTACCGTGCATATTGATTTATTGTTTTGTTGTGTGTCCCTGCTGACCACGACTTTTGTAATTGAAGTCCTTCCCTGCAGGTTGTGGAGTATATACTCCTTCAGGTATTCTGTATACACCCTGGGACTCTGTACGGCTACTAGGTAACCTTTTTCTACTAGTGCAGATTTGGCCACTATAAGGACCGATCTATCAGTATAGGGCTCCTTTAGTATAGCCGTGCAGAGGTCCCCAGTATCTCCTGTGGTTATATTCACGTATCTAAGGTTATTGTGTCCTGCATCTATGGGCTTTTTATTATTATTATTATTATTCTTTATTTAAAAAGCGCCAGCATATTCCGCAGCGCTGTACAATAAGCACAGTATAGACAGGGTTACAATACATTGAACAACATTTGACAAACAGTACAGGAGGAGATGAGGGCCCTATTCCCGTAGGAACTCACAATCTGGGAGGGTTGGGGTTGGAAACAGGAGGAGAGGACTGTAAGGTGAGAGTGATTGATGGTTGCGTCAGTGAGTTGGGTGGTAGGCTTCCCTAAATAGGAATGTTTTCAGGGAGCGTTTGAAGGAAGAAAAGTTAGGGGAAAGTCTGACAGTACGAGGGAGAGCGTTCCAGAGAGTGGGGGCAGCGCGTGAGAAATCCTGCAGTCTATCATGGGAAGAGGTGCTGCGGGGAGAAGCTAGGTGCAGGTCACTGTTTGACCTTAGGGAGCGGGCTGGGGTGTATTTGGTGATTAGTGAGGACAGGTAGTGGGGAGCTGAGTTAGTGAGGGTTTTGTAGGTAAGGATAAGGATTTTGAACTTAATTCTGCAGTGGATGGGGAGCCAGTGAAGGGACTCGCAGAGGGGAGCGGCAGAGACAGAGCGGCGGGTGAGGTGAATTAGCCTGGCGGAGGCGTTCGGGATGGATTGTAGGGGGGAGAGGCGGGACAGAGGGAGGCCAGATAAGAGATTATTGCAATAGTCGAGTCGGAAGATTACCAGGGCGTGTATGAGTTGTTTTGTGGTGACAGCGGTAAGAAATGGCCAAATTCTGGAAATATTACGCAGTTGGTATCGGCAGGAGGAGGAAAGAGACTTGATGTGGGGGATGAAGGAAAGAGCAGAGTCAAGTGTAACTCCAAGGCAGCGAACTTGGTTTGATGGGGAGATGGTGATACCCTCCACCGTGATAGAGAAGTCAGGAGGTGGGGAGGCATTGGAGGGAGGAATAAGTAGGAGTTCAGTCTTTGACATGTTGATCTTTAGGTGGTGGGAGGCCATCCAGGAGGAGATGCCAGATAAACAGTCACTGACTTTTGAGAGGACAGGGGGAGAGAGATCAGGGGTAGAGAGGTAGATCTGAGTGTCATCAGTGTAGAGGTGGTAATTAAAGCCAAAGCTGTTGATGATTTTGCCCAGGGAGGAGGTGTAGATGGAAAAGAGCAGAGGACCAAGGACAGAGCCTTGAGGTACGCCAACAGATAGAGGCAATGAGGAGGAGGAGTTACCAGCAAAGGACACACAGAATGACCTGTTGGATAAATAGGAGTCAACCCAAGCAAGTGCAGTGTCACCGAGACCCAGAGAGTTGAGGGTCTGTAGAAGGAGGGGTGGTCAACAATGTCAAAAGCAGCCGAGAGGTCAAGCAGGATGAGAATAGAATAGTGGCCGTGTTTTTTAGCAGTTAGGAGGTCGTTGGTGACTTTGGTGAGGGCAGTTTCAGTTGGGTGTAGGGGACGGAAGCCAGATTGCAGGGGGTCAAGTAGGGAATTGGAGGACAGGAAGAGGGAGAGGCGGTTGAAGACTAGTTTTTCTAAGAGCTTTGATGTGAAGGGAAGCAGGGATACAGGGCGGTAGTTGGATGGAAAGTTGGGATCTAGGGATGGTTTCTTTAGTAAAGGGGTAACTAGCGCGTGTTTGAAGGCGGATGGAAAGGAGCCAGTGGAGAGAGATAGGTTGAAGATGTGTGTGAGAGCAGGGGTGAGGGAGGAGGAGAGGGGAGGAATTAGATGTGAGGGAATGGGGTCGAGCGGGTACGTGGTGAGATGTGAGGAGGACAATAAGGAATTGACTTCCTCCTCAGTGGCTGGGAGGAAGCGGCAGAGGGTGGCAGAGGGGACCTGTGGGAGTGGAGGTGGCAGATAACTATCTTGTGTTGGGATGTTGCTTCTGATAGTTAAAGTTTTATTGGTTACTCTTGTACCAGGGCCCTACTTGGCGCATGCTGGGTACCGCCATTGTGGCTGAATGTGACATAATGCAAGAGCCAACCATAAAGCCTGCAGAGGTGCGTAAAGTATTGGAGTCTATGCTGCACCTATTTGGTGATTTCATGTCTAAGTGGAAGGGGTTAATGGACACAGTTTTTCTCCCTTCTGATGTTCAAGCTGTTCTAGAAAGCAGGGTACGTGGTCCACTTTCCCCTTAGGAGATGAGTAGAAGGCGAACTGACAAGCTCTGTTTTTATTGTGCCAGTTCGTCACATTTCATTTCATGGTGCCCGCTTAAGCCAGTGCGCCCCGAGACTGGCAAGACGCCAGTGCGCGCCGGGACTGGCAAGACGCCAGTGCGCACCGAGACTGGCAAGCACCCAGTGCGCGCTGAGACTGGCAGGGTGCCCGCTGTGCCTACGTCCCACAGTCAGGTCACCAAGGCCAGGTCCCGTCAAGTATCCAAGGTAATCAGACCCCCTGTACTGTCCAGGATTAGGAGAGTCTAAACCAGACCTGTGGAGGGAGCAACTGATGTTAATGACCTTGTTGAATATTCTGACTATGGGTCAGATGGTGCCAGGCCCCATACTGGGTCAGATGGCATCAGACCCCGCCATGTATCCAAGGTCAGACCCCCTTTACCGTCCAGGCCTAGGAGAGCCCGTCCATGGGTAACCAGGTCTGTGGAGGGGGCAACTGACATCTCAGACCTAGCTGAGTTTTCCTCTTCTGATCCCGAGGAACAAATGGAGTTTGACTTCTTCTCGGCCAGGGAGTCAGAGGATGAAACCATTGAGGTTGTTCCCATTAATACCTCTCGTATGTGGCCTCGTCAAACGGCCAGACACCCAAATGGTGGTCCAGTGTGTAATATTGTTACAGGCTGTATTACCTGTGGTGCTATCCGCCTCTCTGCATCACCCACCGCACTCCTAGTGCAATCCTGGGTTCTGGCGGGGAAGCTGCAATCATGTCTAGCGGTGATGCCTCAATCATGTCTAGCGGGGAAGTCGCAATCATGTCTAGCGGTGATGCCTCAATCATGGAGAGTAGTGGTAAAATCACATTGCCTTTGTCCGACAGTGAAGCTGTCACATCTGTTGTTGGCTACGTGCCACCCACGACTGTTGTTGGCTACGTGCCACCCACGACTGTTGTTGGCTACGTGCCACCCACGTCTGTTGTTGGCTACGTGCCACCCACGTCTGTTGTTGGCTACGTGCCACCCACGTCTGTTGTTGGCTACGTGCCACCCACATCTGTTGTTTGCTACGTGCCACCCACGTCTGTTGTTGGCTACGTGCCACCCACGTCTGTTGTTGGCTACGGGCCACCCACGTCTGTTGTTGGCTACGGGCCACCCACGTCTGTTGTTGGCTACGTGCCACCCACGTCTGTTGTTGGCTACATGCCACCCACGTCTGTTGTTGGCTACGTGCCACCCACGTCTGTTGTTGGCTACGTGCCACCCACGTCTGATGCTGGTTACGTGCCACCCATGATATTTAATCCTGGGATGGTGCCAGCGATGCTTCCTGGCGCGGTGCCAGTCGTGATGCCTAAACCTGGTGCGGTGCCACTCCCAAGCTGTGTGTCAGCAGTTCCAGAAACTCAGTCAAGCTGTGTGTCAGCGGTTCCAGAAACCCAGTCAAGCTGTGTGTCAGCGGTTCCAGAAACCCAGTCAAGCTGTGTGTCAGCGGTTCCAGAAACCCAGTCAAGCTGTGTTTCAGCGGTTCCAGAAACCCAGTCAAGCTGTGTTTCAGCGGTTCCAGAAACCCAGTCAAGCTGTGTCAGCGGTTCCAGAAATCAGTCAAGCTGTGTCAGCAGTTCCAGAAACCCAGTCAAGCTGTGTGTCAGTGGTTCCAGAAACCCAGTCAAGCTGTGTGTCAGCGGTTCCAGAAACCCAGTCAAGCTGTGTGTCAGCGGTTCCAGAAACTCAGTCAAGTTGTGTGTCAGCGGTTCCAGAAACCCAGTCAAGTTGTGTGTCAGCGGGTCCAGAAACCCAGTCAAGCTGTGTGTCAGCGGTTCCAGAAACCCAGTCAAGCTGTGTGTCAGTGGTTCCAGAAACCCAGTCAAGCTGTGTGTCAGCGGTTCCAGAAACCCAGTCAAGCTGTGTCAGCGGTTCCAGAAATCAGTCAAGCTGTGTCAGCGGTTCCAGAAACCCAGTCAAGCTGTGTGTCAGCGGTTCCAGAAACCCAGTCAAGCTGTGTTTCAGCGGTTCCAGAAACCCAGTCAAGTTGTGTGTCAGCGGTTCCAGAAACCCAGTCAAGTTGTGTGTCAGCGGTTCCAGAAACCCAGTCAAGCTGTGTGTCAGCGGTTCCAGAAACCCAGTCAAGCTGTGTGTCAGCGGTTCCAGAAACCCAGTCAAGCTGTGTGTCAGCGGTTCCAGAAACCAGTCAAGCTGTGTGTCAGCGGTTCCAGAAACCCAATCAAGCTGTGTGTCAGCGGTTCCAGAAACCCAGTCAAGCTGTGTGTCAGCGGTTCCAGAAACCCAGTCAAGCTGTGTGTCAGCGGTTCCAGAAACCCAGTCAAGCTGTGTGTCAGCGGTTCCAGAAACCCAGTCAAGCTGTGTGTCAGCGGTTCCAGAAACCCAGTCAAGCTGTGTGTCAGCGGTTCCAGAATCCCAGTCAAGCTGTGTGTCAGCGGGTCCAGATAGGGTTACCCCTCTTAAGTCCCGCTCTAAGAGGAGACGAAAGAGGGTGAAAAACCCCAGTCCAGTTGGGTCCGAGGATGCCACTCTCCGCCCAGGGTCCGAGGATGTCACGCTCCATTCTGAGGCTGATAAGGCCATACTCCTGGTTTACCTTGAGGAATCTCAGCAATCGGGGAGTCTGGTTGGTAAAATGTTTCCAAAAGGGAGAAATGTTCCTAATGGTTTTTTGAGGACTCCTTCTGGGTTACTGGTCCGGGAGGCACACTGGGTTGTGCTCCAGCGATTCCCTAGTCTCATGGAGTGTTTTGCTAAAGATTCAGACGACTCAGACTGAGTGTGTATGTTTTTGGGGTTTTTTGTAGGTGCCCAGAGGTCACCTTTTTTGGAGTGGGCTACTGTCACGTTCCCACGTTTCAACCCTGTCTCCCTGCCCTCTGTATTCCTTATGTTTTGGTTCTTATGTGTTTCCCTATGCTGCTTTCCCTGAGATGCAGCTCAGGGGTTAATATGTCTGCTAGTTTCAGTTGCTCGTTGAACTTCTGCTGGTGATATGGGCTGATTACTCCCCTATATAAAGCCATGGGCCCAGATCACCATGCTCTTGCATCTGGTTCATTTTCACAGTGTCAGGAAGAGAGGGGGAGTGAAGAAGAACAAGGAGAGAGAGTAAGGAGAAGGGGGAGTGAAGGAGAAAAAGGAGAGAGCGAGGGAAAGGGCAGAGTGAAGGAGAAAATGGAGAAAGTGATGGAAAGGGGGAGTGGGGTAGAGAAGGGGGAAAGTGGAAATGAGGGAGAGAAAGAAGGGGATGTGAGGGAGTGAGAAAAAGGGAGAGTGAGAGAGAGAAAGAATTGGGTGAGTGAGGGAGAGTGAAACAGAGAAAGGGGAGAGTGGGGGTGAGTGAGAGAGAGAATGGGGGAGAGTGAGGGGAGAGGGGGAGAGAAATTGAAGTGAGAAAGTGGTAGAGCACCGGGGAGAGAGGGATAAGGGAGTGAGGGAGAGAAAGGAGAGAGTGAGGAATAAGGGGGAGTGAATGAGAAAATGGAGAGAATGAGGGAAAAGGGGGAGTGAAAGAGAAAAAAGAGACAGTGAGGGAAAGTGGGAGTAAAGGAGAGAGTGAAGGAAAGAGAGAGTGACAGGGGGAAGAAAGGGGAGGGGGAAATAATGTGTTGGAGGGGAAGAGAGAATAGAGGAGGTAGAGAGGTGAGAAGGTGGCAAGGGGAAGAGATGAGGGAAGAATTTAAAAGTGAGAGAGATGGAAAGACATGGAGAGAGATAATGCTCAATAAAATAGTGAAAGAGAAGTGTGACCGTGAATCCTGTCTTTTTATCTGCCTGCCAGGACCTGCTGCCAGGCTGGAGGAGTGGGGCCAGCCTGCAGGAGATACAAAGACAGACTATGTAGCTGCAGCTCTGCAGTTTGTCATTTCCTGGCTCGGTAAAAGGAGAGAAGGGGGAGCCGGCCCAAGACATTGTGCTGCATGGAGCGAAGGATGAAATGCTGCCCCCCAAAAAAAAACATGCAGTGTGTATGAGTGTATCACAGTGCACCACAGCAATAAAATTCAAACACTCATACACACCGTACATTAGATTTGTATTGCTGTGGATACCCAGCAGAGCCCAGAATTTGCCATACCCAGCAGCAGAGCCCAGAATTTGACATACCAAGCAGCAGAGCCCAGAATTTCCCATACCCAGCAGCAGAGCCCAGAATTTGACATACCCAGCAGCAGAGCCCAGAATTTGACATACCCAGCAGCAGAGCCCAGAATTTGACATACCCAGCAGCAGAGCCCAGAACTTGACATACCGAGCAGCAGAGCCCAGAATTTCACATACCCAGCAGCAGAGCCCAGAATTTCACATACCCAGCAGCAGAGCCTAGAATTTGACATACCCAGCAGCAGAGCCTAGAATTTGACATACCCAGCAGCAGAGCCCAGAATTTCACATACCCAGCAGCAGAGCCCAGAATTTCACATACCGAGCAGCAGAGCCCAGAATTTGACATACCCAGCAGCAGAGCCCAGAATTTGAAAAACCGAGCAGCAGAGCCCAGAATTTCACATACCCAGCAGCAGAGCCTAGAATTTCACATACCCAGCAGTAGAGCCTGAGAGGAGAGAAGTTGCCGCAGTCTGGAGGATTCGCCCACACACGCACTGCAGTAATCCCGCACTTCCATTCTAGACCCGGCTGGCCGCATGTGTGTGTGCACCGCCCACACACATGAGGCCAGCTATGCCAGGAATGGAAGTGTAGGATTACGGCGCGTGTGGGCTGATCCTCCTCAGGCTACTGGGCACCATGGATGCCATTCACTGTTCGGCGGCGGTGGCGCAAAAGTAGATGCCGCCGCCGATAAAAAAAATAGTGCAGAGGCACCGGAGGCTAAAATTTTCCGCCCCAGAATTTCTGCCGCCTGGCGCCACTGCTCCGCTCTGCACCATGGTCGGGCCAGCCCACATATCCTGACTGGATTCAGGAGCCAGGCTGTGCAGGAATGTGTGCCTGGCACCCTCTGTGCACATCTGCTTTCCTGTTAAATGTGCTTAGCCCTAGACATGTGTCCGGGGCTAGGCTCATCACACATCCAGACAGAAGGTTCAAAACCTGTGTGGTCTGGGTGAAAACCAGATGGGTGTGACTGTGAACTCTAATCCTCAGGCTCCTGTCAGGTCCTTTCACCCAGGGATATCCTGTCAGTGCCCTAGGATGCCACTGGACCAAGCACAATGTATGGGTCCCCCAAAACAGAGAACATTGGGGGACCTGTGCTGCTGACAGGACGGGAAGAAGTTCCCTTGAAGTCTCTGGATGCCCATAACTGCAGTTTATTTGTAGCCTGAGGCCATTGGTGACTCTAGGAACAATATATATAGGGGGGCAAGATAACACAATCAAAACAGGGGGCACTAATCATTTTCCCCACTAAATCATACCACTGAAAAAAACTAAATAATTATATATATAATATAAATAAAAGATTCGATAATCCCAGAGTAATGTGCTGCAATGATACCTTTTGGTTGTACTAACCTGATACTTAAATTCAATATTTTATTTGCCTCAATTTCTGCTGCGGTTTTCGCCGACGTCCGATAACTGCTTCAGCGACTCCAATTAACGCAAATTACAGTGACCATTCGCTAAATATGGAATTCGCAATATTTTTGGTGAAATGGATTCCCTGAAATGTGGTGAAAAGCAAACGGTCTAAAGGAAAATAGACCCTTTAGATTCTACCTTCCATAATAACCTCTAAAATGCCATTATACCAGGGATCTACAATAAAAAAATAGTAAACAGTGTGGCATGTAGCCTACCCAAGAACACCTAAAATGCCAGCAATCAAAGGAAAACATGAAATGAATACACTATGAGGCATGTGGCCTACCCATTAACCCCTAAAATTTTTGTATTCAAAGGAAAACATTAAATGAATACACTATGAGGCATGTGGCCTACCCATTAACCCCTAAAATGCCAGTTATCACGTTAAAACCTTAAACGATTACACTGTGAGGCATGAAGTCTGACTTGTTGTTGTTAGTTGCGAAGTCATGTCCAACCTATCGTGACCCCATGGAAAATGCTCCTCCAAGCCTTCCTGTCCTCTACCATCTTCTGGAGTCCACTTCAGCTCACACCTACTGCTTCATGACTTCATCCAGCCACTTTATTCTCTGTTGTCCCCTTCTTCTTTTGCCCATAATCTTTCCCAGCATTAGGCTCTTCTCCAGTGAGTCCTTCCTTCTCATTAGGTGACT
Organism: Leptobrachium leishanense; assembly: GCA_009667805.1. Classification (NCBI taxonomy): domain Eukaryota; kingdom Metazoa; phylum Chordata; class Amphibia; order Anura; family Megophryidae; genus Leptobrachium; species Leptobrachium leishanense. The sequence continues at coordinate 264,767,137 of CM019066.1, read as the reverse complement.
AAAGCAAATGAATTTCATCTTCAGGATCTGGCCTTCTAAAGAGCAGTAAGTGTTAATCTCCTCTAGGACTGACCGGTTTGATTGCCTTGCAGTCCAAGGGACTCGCAGGAGTCTTCTCCAGCACCATAGTTCAAAGGCCTCAATTCTTTGGTGATCAGCCTTTCTTATGGACCAACTTTCACAGCCATACATTGCAACTGGGAAAACCTTGTATCAGTCTACCAATTAACCCCTAAAATGTCAGTAATCAAGTAGAAATTAAAATGTATACTGTGAGGGATGAGGCCTGCCTATTAACCTTAATATACAAATAAACCAAGGGAAAAACAGAAGTAATACACAATGTGATATATATCCTGACCAATAACCCCTGCACTGCTGAGCCATTTCAACCCTGTGAAAAAAGAATAAGTCACGTTTTATAAATTTTTTATTTAGTTTATTACTTATAATTTTCCTTTTACACTGAATATGGTCATGTTGGGTATCATTGAAATGGCCAGACTCTGCCTTTTCCAAAGACAACTTGATCGACCATGTATAAAGCATGGGGACGGAGATACTGCAGTCCAGAGGAAGTGATTCATATGCTGTTTTAAGTATACTGCAAAGAAGTGCTTCCCTGTAGTGTGTGGATTCATATGCCGCATTAATTATACTGCAGGAAGGGGCTTCCCCGCAGTGTGTGGATTCATATGCTGCATTAGTTATACTGCAGAGAGATGCTACCCTGCAGTGTGTGGATTCATATGTAGACTTTGCCTTGCAACAACAGCAGTTTTCTCCATTTTTTTCAAGGTTTGCAAACACTGGTGCTCTTTGCATAACCCCCATAGACCTATACACATAGACAAAAAGTATGAAATGGTGAAAGAGAAATGGGGGTAAAATGGGCATGAAGTTAGATACCATTATAAAGCTGATTTGATCAACAAACAGAACGAGATGTACTGTAGGAGCGATGGACTTTTACTGCCCAACTTTCCATGATTAATGATTATAATGGAAAATGTATGAATATTTTTTTCTCAAATTAAGTTACAGGCATTCTCTGAAAAGCTGGGAGTTGCGAGCTTTACGGTCTTTATAGTAGATACATTTTAAAACCAAATGATTGTATTCATACTTTCACAGCCACGCAGGAAAGCAGCTAGTAAAAAAAAATATTATGCGTATTTTACACATAAATTAGACTGTGAAAACTCCTTGAAGCAGTCTTTAAGACTATAATTTAATACAAATTAATGGTCTCAAATCCTCTGCTTGCCTATCTAATGCATTTATCAAGTTTTTTCATGTTTGTTTCAAGGAATGTTTTCGCCTCTTAGCCACGTATCTCACGTCTCTCTGTACGATACAATAGTTTCTTGTTCATTACTCTTCTATTATATTTAATCATAGCAAACCATCACTTCATTAAAATATTTAACTTAATCTGCTGTCTAAAAAAAAAGATCACCTGTCTACCAAATTGAGTAATTTAATGTTTCACTAGTTCTTTCCCATACCCTAGAGATTAAAGCTATTAACGGTGTAAACAATTATCAATTTGTTTCCAGGGATCTTCTTGTGTGAGCGCAGAGTCTTCAGAAGTCACAGCAAAGCAAGGTTAAGATTTTAAAGGCTTTACGATACAGTTACATTTTTTTTTAGAACATTTCTTCTTTTTTTTTTTTTTGCAAATATCTTTCCAGGGAACTTAATGTTTTTCAATATTTATATATTTTAATATTTATGTATATCACTTTCATTTCTCCTATTTTTTTTTTTTTTAAACAGACAATGTAGGCAAAAAAACAGAGAGAAAACAAAAGTGAAGGCGTTAATTAACTGCTTAAAATTACCACCCTGGATTACTTATCTCCCTTTCTTTGTACTAAAGTGTTTCTACTTGTAACGGTTGGTGGGGTGGTCTGAGCGCAGTAATGCAGGGGTTCAGATATACAGACAGGAGGGACCAGGATTCTTGGGCAACACTGGGTATGTACCTTGGAGTGGCAGACAGGACACAAGGGGGACTCCAGGCAAGGTACAAGTGGGTGTTCCAAAAGAATGGTCAGGATGGTCCGTTGGTCAGTAGCAGGCAGAAGGCGGTAATCGATTGGCAAAGCAGGGGGTCTGGTACACAGGAGGTCAATAGGTATTCAGGTAGCTTCAGGAGGTGTAGATCTGCACAAACGATGATGGAGTCACCGGGTAAGCTTTATGAAGAACTGCTTTATTCTCCTGGCATTCTGTGTGTGACAGCCTCTGCTTCCTGTTTCTTCTAAGACCCTTACACTTCCTGTCTCCACCCCATGTCTCCACATAGCTATGTATATGCAACACACATATTCTACATCTTTCCCCTTTTAAAGAAAACATATATATAACATGCATGAAACTAGACCAGAGTGCAGAATAACAATAAACCGTAAAAACATGTAACATAAAACACGAAATGCTGGATGAAATCAGTATGTGATAAAGTCGTTAAACTTTGGGTTAGGTTTGCACATTCTCCCTGATCGAGTAACAACCAGTGGTGTTTCTGAATCTGAAACCTGTTGCCTGAAATCGTCATTATTTTATAGTGGTGCATTACATTCATCGTTTGGCGTGTCATTTGGCACCGTAGCAGATGGCCGTGCTTGAGGTTCTGAAGAGACCATAGGAGCAAATGAGGCAGTGATGGACTGTATGATTCAGGGACTTGTAGGAGGTGACAGCGGTTTCTTACATAGGTCCTGCCATCAGAGTGGACAACATAGCTGTTGGGTTAGCGGGCCTTTCCATGAACCGTAGCCAGTTTGTCAGACCCACGGGAAGTCTCCATCCGTACCACCCTCCCTGGCTCCAGAGGTGAAAGACGCCTGGCCGACTAGTCATGGCTTATCTTCTCCTTCGTTTGGAGCCTAAATAAAGCAGCCTGTACATCAGTCTCAACTTTAGGCAGTAGCTGTGTCGCGACCACGGGGATCAAAGTCCTGGTGCGACGTGACAGTAAACGTCGTGCCGGAGAAGGCATTCCATTCCATGGTGTGTTGCAGAGGTTGAGTAGTGCTGCATAAATGTCAGAACCATCACGGGCACATTTTTCTAGTAGCTGCTTGGCCAACTGGATACCACGCTCTGCTAGACCATTTGATCTCGAGTAGTGGGGACTACTTGTGACATGGTGAAAATCCCACTTGTGGGCAAAGCTCCTGAATTCCCTGCTTGAAAACGATGGCGCATTGTCAGTCATCAACTGTTGGGGAATCCCATGTGTAGAAAAGTGCTGCTTCAATGTTGTGATCACAGTGGTGCTGGAAAGGTTTGGAAGGACGTCAAACTCCCACCAGCCAGAGTACGAATCCACTAAGACCAAGTAATGCTTGCCTTCCCACTCAAACACATCAGCTGCTGTGATGGACCACGGTTTGTCAGGGACGGAGTGCAGATGCACCGGTTCTCTCATTTGATGCTGTCATAGAGCATTACATGGGGCACATTTGGAAATTTCTCTTTCAATGTCACTATATACAGTGGGCCATAACATTGTTTCACGTGCCCTACGTTTACTGGACTCAATGCCAGGGTCACCTTGATGGAGCTGTGTCAAGTAATACTTCTGGAGAGAGTGAGGGATGACATATCTCTGACCATGCAAAATTAAGCCATCATCTACAGTCAATTCATCCCTCATAGCGTAAAATGGTCGGATGTCATGCTGATGATCCATTTCTACAGTCACTGGGCGGCCATAGATATAAACATGGAATTTCATACAAGCGAAAACTAGTCCCAATAATTCTTTCTCAATCTGTGCATAACGAGCTTCAGTCTCAGTAAGAGTTCTTGATGTGAATGCCACAGGCCTGTCATCTTGAAGACAGACTGCACCAAGACCATGCTGCGAGGCGTCAGCAGACAATATCACCGGTTTGTGTACATCAAAATACTGAAGGACAGGTGGACTTGTCAGATGTGCTTTGAGTGAATCCACAGCAACAGCATGTTGTTCAGTACAACACCAGTCAGTATCTTGGCGAGGAGCTGACAGAGAGGAAACGTTATCTCACTGTAGCGGTAAATGAATTTTGAGAGATAATTGGTTATGACAAGAAACCTCTGTAACGCCTGTTTGTCCTCTGGGACAGGCATTTGGTGAATGGCCTTGTTTTTTTCTGGGTCAGGCTTAACACCTTTATCTGTGAGAAGGTGGCCTACATACAGCACCTCTGAAACTCTAAAGCGACATTTATTGGGGTTGAGCTGTAAATTGATGGCTCTGGCACGATCTAGGATACATTTAAGCCGTTTGTCATGTTCCTCAACAGAAGAGCCCCAAATCAAGATATCATCCACAACTATTTCACATGGTTGTCCGGCAAAAAGCTGTTCCATGCATCTTTGAAAGACTCCACTTCCTGTGGAAATCCCATATGGCATCCGTAAGAATTTGTATCTTCCAAATGGGGTCATGAATGTTGTGAGTGTTGATGATTCTTCATCCAGGGGAATTTGCCAGAATCCACACTTCGCATCTAAAATACTAAAGACCTTTGCAAGTGGCATATCAGCAATTACTTGTTCCACAGTCTTTAATGGGTGGTGAGGCCTCAGGAGAGCCTTATTAAAGGTGCACAGGATCAATACATATGCATACCGTGCCATCCTTCTTTACTGCAGCTGCCATGGCAGACACCCAAGGGGTAGCCTCCTCCACTGGGGCGATGATGCCCAGTATAATCATCCTTTCCAGTTCATTCACAACTTTGTCTTTCATAGGTAGCGGGATCCGTCGGGGGGCACACACTGTCGGGTGCACGGATTCATCCAGGCGCATGTGATACGTGACTGGAAGCTTGCCAATAGTGTCAGTACGAAATAGGTTCTCGTAATCAGTCATATCAGAAGCCTGTTGTTGTATAACATGTACCTCTGAGCTGAGTTGGATGAGATTTAACCGGATGCTGTCTAGCAAGCCTAACAGGCTTTTAACATTTCTATCCACTATATGGAATAACAACGTGCCTCCTGAAAGAGCCATGGTAGTAGTGCCCAATGTCTAAATTGTTTGTCCTCCATAAGCTATCAGGTTTACTTTATTTGACTGGTCAATTTGGACATGAGGGTCAATGCTTTGCAGTGTGGATAAGGACATGACATTACATTTAGCACCAGTGTCGATTTTCAGCTTAACCTGCGTGTTACATGTGGTTGACAGGGTGGTGAATATTTGTCCTCTATTTGCAAGTAGGTCCACACTTTCACAATGAAAACCATCTCGGGAATCAGCACTTTCCACTTCATTTATTCTGTGCACATTTTTCTTTTTATTTGCAGGAAATGGCGGCATCCACACACCTGTAATTGTAGGCTTGGATCTACAGCAAAGATCTACAAAAAGAAGAAAAAAATTTTTTTTTTGCACAAAACTATTTTACCAGGAAGGATACATTGAGAATTCTCTCATTTTCAAGTATGTCCTGGGTAGGCAAGGCCTAGGCTGGCACTTTCCAGGGGGAAGCAAAAAAAACACCAATAAAGGGGATATTCACAGAGCACCGAAATGACGCAGACATTTCAGTGTTCTGTTGTTCCCCACACTTCGGGGAATCAAATTTCCCTGGCGAATTCACCGCAGGGGCCCTGAAGTGCAGGGAATCAGCTACCGAATGCCACCACGAACCCGTCCCCCGCTGTTTTCAAAAAAACTACTGAACGAAAATGTCTGGAATTAACATGTAACATCCTATGAATGATAATAAAAAGGGCTGTTACAGAAAAATAAGCGTTATTAGAAAGAAAAAAAAATAGAATTTTTGTTTTTGAAAAATGCTTAATACATACTAAGAAAAAAAATCAACAAATAAAGAGACTAGGGATGTGCACCAATTTTTTTTTTGTTTCGGCTCGTTTCGTTGGTAATTCGACAATTTTCATTTCGGATCGTTTCGACCGATTTCCGTTTCAGTACGTTTTGGCTCGTTTTTCGTATCGACTTTTTTTCGTGAAATCGGAAATTTTCGTGTTTTCAATATCGGCTCTTTTTCGTAGCAATTTTTTTTCCGTGATCTCGGACATTTTCGTGTATTCGGTGTGGGAAATGTTTTGCCCCATAGACTTCAATGTTAAAAATATTCCCGTTTTAATTCACTATCTAATGAACCGTTTATTATTATATTCTGTAGTAAAGAGTGTCTTTATTTTTAGATTTTTTTAGGATCTTTTAAGCATTTTTTGAAAATTACCGAAGTGGAAACGAAATTACGAATTGAACGAAAATGATTTCCGATACGGAAAATTTTTCGTTTCATTTTGGACGTTTTCGGATCCGATCTGATTCGGAAAATCTTCCGAATCCGAATCACCGAATCGGGTCGATTCGTCAAAAAAACGAATCGTTCTGAAAAGAAACGCACATCCCTCAAAGAGACTTTTTACTACAGATTAATGGAATAAACGTTTTATTAGATATTGGGTAAAAACGGGAATATTTTTAACATTGAAACCTATGCAGGGTTATTCAGAGAAGGGTGAAAACCTTGAGAATGACTGTAGAATAGAAAATTCTAGGGCAAAATAGTCAAACCAGAAAAATTCTCCCATTTATCTCACTTTCCAAATTGGCTATTTGGTCTAGATTGTTCATTCTCCTGTCAATTCTCAAGGTTTTCACCTCTCTCTGAATAGCCCTGATGGTGTTCGCCTGAATAAACCTGTCTAATGAAACCACTGAACATCAGGAGATTTCTCTGCTGTTCGATGTCTCTGAACAGATTTACCATGACGTCTCTGTGGGGACTTTCACTGCCGTCGAACAGGCACCGTACTTGCTGGCAGTTCACCAAAATTTGTGTGTGAGTATATGAGAGAGCTGCACAGCAATAAACCTCACAGTAATGTGCACTGTGTATTATGAGCATTCAGTATTATATGGGAGTACTGCTTTATGAGTAAGAGTAGTTTAAAAAAAAAAATGTAAAGCTCGGGGGGGTGACACCATGAGTTACCGCACCGGGTGACACCAACTCTAGTGATGCCACTGCTTCTATGCGCCTTAGATATTGATTCATGATTCCTCAGTAATCTCACTTCTAACACCATGTAGATCTGCACACGTTGGAGTCACCGGGTAAGTTTTATGAAGAACTGCTTTATTCTCCTGGCATTCTGTGTGTGACAGCCTCTGCTTCCCGTGTCTTCTAAGACCCTTACACTTCCTGTCTCCACCCCCATGTCTCCACATAGCTATGTATACATGCAACACAAATTTTCTACAGGAGGGTCAGACTGGTTTGGAATACAGTTGAAACATTAATGCTGAAGCCTTGCTGGGTGGGAGGAGCAGACCTTTATTCTAACAGGAAAGTGTGGTGTATGTATGGTGCTTAACTGTTTGTGTACCACCAGATGTCAGAGCTGAGCATGGGGCAGCACTTTTACATGTGCTGCCTATGCATGGAGGGTGAGCGCGATGCAGCCAGCAGCGGAGGCATTACCCAACTGTTTTCCCTGGCACTCCTCTGACTCGCCAGCACCTCGCTGCAAGAAGCAGCTTGGCTCCAACACACTGTCACGGGCGCACCAGGCTTGAGCCAAGGAGGGCCCTTTATACTTAGTGTTGTTAAGCCCTTTTACAGGTTTGTTGCTGGCTGCATGATGCAGAACCCAGCACACAGAATATAAACAGATGCTGGGCACGAAATGATAGAACAGATAGTGCTAGGACTTTTTAATACCTTACTTATCGGATTGGTAAATATTGATTGCTCTCCCCATGTTAAGTATAGGATGCGCAAAGTACAGTAAGATCAGGCAATCTAGAGCAATCACCGATGCGCTATGTGATTGTTAAAGGGTTACCATCAGTTACAGTTACAAGTTTTTATAAAGGAGTAACATGTTCTGTAGCGATGTACAATGGGAGACAGAATAACAAATATTCATACAAGTTCACCACACAGTACAGGAAGGTAATATGGGGGGCATGCGTTAAAGTCACTTATCCTGGCAGTAACACTTACTCATCCGAATGCTAACACTAGCGTTCACTAGGTGTCAGGAATCAGTGTACAGGGTTGCTGGTTTGAGCCCGGTATGCGGCGAAACAGAGTGAAGCAGATATTCAAGGGCAATGGACACTGTTTTTTTAGACTAGGCACAGGAATAAACCAAGGGTACCACTGAACAACAGGGAAGTATAGGAGGTGACTAGGCAGGACAGGAATGGGGCTGATCAGGTATACATAATACAGAGGACAGGGTGGACAGGGCAGGAACTGGACTGGACAGATGATACACAGAACACCAAAATAAAGCCAAAGAGCAGGACAGGAAGAAGGCTGACTATAAACAGAAATTAGGAGACAGAAACTAAGGGATATAAAATTGAAGTCCCATTGCGTTTTCTTGGAACATGACATTTTACACACATATGAAGGAAAGCGTCAGGAAGACTATTTCACAAGACTGAGTATATTCCACTCTAGTACAGGAGGTGGCACTAAAGTCATGTGTATGCTTTTAAGTTCGCTGTAGTCACGGAGCAGTGTGATCATAATTTTTATGATTTTTAACTGAAAAAGTATAAATTTTGACTTAATTTGACCAAAATAAGGGATAGATATGTAAAGGGCTTACATGTAAATTTATTTGTGCCTGCTAAAAGTAGTTAATATTAATTTTTCTATTTGTATTCCAGATTTTATTGCCAAAGATTCACAAGAATCAAAACTCAAACATACATATGCTAAAATGAAGCTGTTGCAGTTCACACAACTGTGCGTCATTTAATAAATAATTGTTTAATAAATAAATAAATAATAAATAATTCCTGTGGCAATGAGGTCTAAGCCAAAAGAAGTACAATACGTGAAAGCAGTGAAGCTGCTGTGAGAATGGTTCTTCTGCTCTTCGCGGGCTTTGTATGAGTTGCCAATGTGGTGATTAAGGAGTCAAAGTATCAATGTTTTCAGAGAGTGTCAATGTGGGAAATTCTTGTACGACTGTCTTTCATAATGCACCACCCAAACAGCATCAGGATGCCATATCTCATATTGTGAGAAGACTGCGTTGATATTTACAATCCTTATGTTTAGTAATGCAATATCCATCCCTTGATGCAATATTGACTAGCGAGTGAACCTTTATATGAAGGGAAAGCAACTGTGGCCCTTCAGATGTTTTGGGACTACATTTACCATGGGTCTCTGCCAACGGGCATCTGAGCATCATGAGAGATTTTATTTCACAATACCTGGAGGGCCATCGCTGCTAACCCCTGCTTTATATGATTTCAGGGTAACTAAGTAATTATATGTATCCTTTAGACCATTGTTTCCCAAACCTGTCCTCAGGACGTCTAACAGGCCAGATTTTATGCATTTCCTTGGGGAAATGCAGACTCAATCCTGCAATCACTGAGCAGCAAATTCAATCGTCTGTACTGTGCTACAGATATCTGCTTGTTGTGGAGTGATGATGATTCTGAGCAAACAACAACAACTCTTCACTTCAGCATATGGGGAGTGTAGAACATGAGCTGTGTTTATTGGACAAACCCAATCTCTGATTTGCTTTGACGTGTAGATAATTTTATGATTTTTGCAATGATTTTATATATATATATATATATATATATATAATATTATATTTTATTATTGCAGAAGTCATTTACACATCTCAGCAATTCAAAGAACTGTATCATAGAGCTCATGTGCTACATTCCCCATATGCAGCACAGAACTCTGGGTAAGATATGCAAATGACATCTGCAACTGTATAAAGTCTTCCCTGTACAATGTTATATGAGCTAGGTGTTGGACCAGGCTGAGGACAAGGTTCCAAGTGCAGCAACCTGTGGTACATATATACAGTGAGTGGCCCGATTATTATGACCACTCCATCAGCACTTTGTTTTACCTTCAATATTGCGGCGATTCTTCTTGGAATCTGACACCATGCCTGATGAATAGCACTGTCCAGTTCTGTGAGATTTGATGGATGTGGAACCAGTTGCCTGTTGGCTCTTTCAACTTCGTCCCACAAATGCTCAATTGGATGGAGATCTGGGGATTGTGGGGGCCACTTAAGCAAGGTAAATAGTCCCTCATGTTCTTGAAACCACTCCTGCACAATACGAGCACCGTGGCATGGCGCATTGTCTTGTTGGAAGAAGCCATCTCCATTGGGATATGCCATCAACATGATAGGATGAACTTGATCAGCAATGATGCTTTGGTATGCTGTGCTATTCAGACGTTGTTCCACATGAATTTAAGGGCCCCAAACCATAACACTGCCCCCACCAGCTTGAAGGGTTGTACTCATACATGTGGGGTGCAGGCTTTCATGCTGTTTCCGCCAAATTCTCACTCTGCATGATGCAACTGGAAACGTGATTCATCGGACCACATGACTTTTTTCCAATGCTCGACTGTCCAATCCTTGTATTCCTGTGCGAATTGGAGACGTTTTATCTTGTTAACTGCAGACAGCAAAGGTGTTCGAATAGGCCTTCGACTTCCACATCCCATACGATGCAGTGTACGGCGTACAGAATGTACAGAGATCATTTGAGAGGATCCCTTATTAAGATCTGCAGCAATTTGATGCACTGTTGCCCTTCTGTTGTCTTGTACCAGTCTTGCCACTCTCCGTTCTGCCCTAACATTGACTAGTTGCTGATGGCCACAATTTGCACGTTCAGGCCCAGATTTTCCGCTGACAGTCCAGTCTTTAAACACTTTAACAACAGCTGCTCTTAAACATTTAACAAATTCTGCTGTTTTGCTGATACTCGCTCTATGGCTCCGAGCGCCAACAATCATTCCATGTTCAAAGGCTGTTAAATTGCGTTGTTTACCCATATCATCAGAAAAAAATCACTTCTACTGTCGTGGTAAACAACCTGCTTCCCTATTTATAGTGGTCTGGCCATCTAGCAACGTCAGCAAGAAATTATAGCTAATTTGCCTAAAACAGTCAGGTGGCCATAATAATCTTGCCACTCAGTGTATATATAAATATATATATATATATATATATATAATATTTAGCCAGTGCTTTGTAGTGCGACACAGTAATATGGAAGATAGAGGAAAGTGCATAATGTATCTGTAGGATTTATGAGTCATGGAACATATCCAGATATTTATGTAATCCATTACATCCTAATGTAAATATTTATATCTTATTTGGAAACCCATTATATCCATAGTAAATGTCTTTCTGTGAATAATCAGATTTATAGATGCTAAGTATAGTGTTAATGTTAAAAAAAGAACTTTTTGTTTAGAAAAATTGTGTTTGTCACTTCTTACTAACATATTTCAACATTCTGCGCCTTAGGTTCAACAGTTTAACATTAGTCAATGATACTAGAAATTTGCAATGTACCAAAATAGTTAAAAGTTTAAATATTCTACAGTTTTGCTTTATATGTTTAACCTATTTATATGTGAAATATTTGCAGGCATTCACATAAGAACTCGGATTTCTTGTATATCCTGTGATCTCAATAGGATACAGGTATATTGCAGGAATTTTCAATGGATTCCTATTTCTTCCTCTGATTTTGTGATGAATTGACTTATAAACAGGTGGGAACATTAATACTAAAACTGAATATTTGGAGGATATGACCTTTTGTTCCATCCCAGCTCTGGCAATGAAAGCATCATACTCATCCGGGATTAGGATAAATGATATACATCCACATAAACCATCACTTCCATTTTTCTTGCGTATCTGAGACCGTATATGTCATAATACCAAATACAGAGACTTGTCAGGGAATTAATGAACCATATCTTCTATATATTCTATTGTTAAAGAAATGTGCAGGGAATTCAGAAATTATGCCATTGTGAATGAAATAAAAGTATTAAATAAAATAAAGCCAAAAACAACAATCGTCTTGCTTTTTCTTAAAGGGATACTACCACTAATATAAGCTGATTACTAGATTACTTGTGCATTACAAACAAAACCACCTTATAAAACATATGTTGCTGATTTTTTTCTTTGTCTGGTGTAATTGCAAGTAAAAAGAAAAAATAAATGTAAGATTTTATCTCCTGTTTCCATTTTGCTGTTTTTTTCCCATGATGCAACATTTACCAAAATCTGTGCAAATGTTTTTTTTTAAAAAAAGTTTTAATTTACTGCTGTGGTTTAGCTTCTACAGTATTTAACAGTCAATGGAGTAGAGGAGTGATTTTTTTTAGATAAGGCTGCAGGGGGCTCTTGTGAGCTCCAGGCTACCTTAGATAAGAGAAGAGATGACAGCTGAACGAGAAAAGACAGGGAGCTTAAAATACTTCTAATTTACCTCCTGGTGATGCCCTTTGAATAAATCCCACACAATACAATGATGCAAGTCTGCTTCCTGACCCATAGACTCCATTCTATGCTCGGTGCCATGTAGTGAGAAGCAAGTGATGTAAAGATACTCTGGGAGGAGGGCAGTTTACAACACAAAATATCACAAAATGAATGCACCAGCAACAAATATGCAACAAAATATTTTCTTAACTAAACATACAAGAGAAAAGCAAAGTACATTTAAGAAATAAGCAACAAAAAAAAACCCTCAATAATGGCATTAAATTTCTTTGGTTGTAGTGTCCCTTTAAAAGTCCAGATAGGAGTCAGGCAAAGCAGATATTTATCTAGTACCTTCTATTACTTTGCACAAGCTCAATTTCCAACAATCTAGTTTAGAAGATAACATATATTGCTTAAAATCATTTTTTTTAAAATTTTACCTCTGCTACTTCAACAGCATCAACGTTGAAAATCTTAGAGTTGGCCAAGCTAGCAGTAGTAATGATCAAGTAAGCCAAAAAGTATTTCATTTAATTTGCATGTCATAGTGAGCTGAGTGCCCATCCTTTTGTGTCTTGGCAGGCTTTGACAGCCTTCCAATGCCTAAGGCTAGGGTCAAACATAAGCATTTTTACACGCGAACGTAAAAAAGTGCGTCCGAACGCATTGATGTATTTTTTCACGGAATAGGCGAAAACGGTGATACGATGCGCATTTTCGTGCGTGATGTTTTACGAATCCAAACCAGGAAACTTTTTGCGTCTGGACGTTATGTTGGCCGGACACGAGCAGGGTCTGACGTCTCCAAATCACACACACACACCGCTAGCGGGCGCAGCGCACTCTGTACGTCCGTACTAGTGGTTCTCCGTTCTCGAAACAATGCGTTCATTTTCCACTTGCGTTGCGCGGCCGGACTTTCGCGCGACCGTACTTCGTATATTGGCCGTCATTGCCCGTCATTTGCTGCTACTGCGGCCGTGATTAAGTGCGCCAGAACGCACGTTAAAAATGCGCTGGTCTGACCCCAGCCTAAAGCATTGCACTGGCAGGAAGGCTGTCAGTCAGCTTGCACAGGGGTGACAGGCCATGAGTACCCTCAATGCATTTAACCCCTGTTTTTCTCTCCTCCATTCCTCCCACTTCCAGTTTAGAGTATTTTTTCATGTTATCTCACCATTGGTGATCTATTTTTTTTAAAAAAAAATTTGAGAAAGGATTTTACCAGGATGGATACATTGAGATTTCTCTCGTTTTCAAATATGTCCTGGGTGGCAAATATGTACCGTTAGGTGTCTTGCCCAAGGACACTTACTGGAGAGGTTGCTCGCTGGGATCGAACCCATGACTCCACAGGCTCTCTCCATGCAGAGCAGTGATGTTACCTCTGCTCCACCCAGCCGGTATTTATTACTATTACTCCTATTACTGGCATTGCAGAACCTACTATGATTTATACTGTTTCAAAATATTATTAGTGATGTTACCTGTTATTATGACGCAGCAGGTGAGCTTACACTTTAATGGCCATTCAAGTAAACTAAGACTTCTGATTGCGTTTCGCTTCGTATGGATCTATAGGGGTGAGCGCAGATGACAATCTTTTTTCTTGTTATGTTGTATACATGGAGCAGGCTGGATACTTCTGGTCCACGCAGCTACCCTGTTCAGGAATAGGTGAAAAAAACGTTTTTCTGCACGTATAATTACTTGTTATTATGACCAAAATCCATAATGTTATTCCTTACTATTTCTAGCGGGTATGCTTGGTATTGGGCAATTTTTTTATTGTCACGATTAAAACGCGCTTAGGGTCGACCTTGATTGTACTGTTATGAAAATCTATGTATCTCTACTTTTTAATTGGTGAGCAACTGAGCATCTACAGAACCTGCCGAACCTGATGGCACCGCTCTGCTGATGCTCTATTAATTAAAAAGTACTGATTCCTTGTTTTTCGTAAATGCACAATGGAGGTTGTTGACCTTAAACTTGATTTAATAATTAAAATTGAGAAACTCACCAAGCCATAGTTATAGCACTATCTACACTGGTGATTTCACTTTATTGAAAGCTTTTGCTTTATTCACCTGCAGTCCTGATGTGTTCATTTTTATTATTTTTTTTACAAAAAACTCTTTTTATTCACGTTTTAAAACTACCACACGTAAGGCCCCATTCCAGTGGAGCCACTATTGCTAAAGACTCGATTCACAGATGTTACCGACTCCCCTGTTCGAGCAACCCCCAGCCACATCTCCTGTGTGCGAGATCTTTGGGGTCTTCCAGGAAAAATCCCACTGTAAGTGATATTTAAAAAAAAAAAAAAGTCAATAAAAAAATGGCTGACTTGAGCTGACTGTGATTTTGTCAAAAGAGATCAACAACCAAACAGCAAATAAAATAGACAACAGGTTAATATTGCTGAATGTGTTAAACAAAATGCCCTCTAAATGTAATGAGCAGGTAACATACTTCCTTTTGTTTTGGTGCCCCAAAGGAGAGTTGGGAAGGAGATGCAGTCATTGTAGAGTTCATAGTTATTCAAGCCTCTATTTTTAATACGTTTTAAGATTTTTAACGGTCTTGTTCCAGCAAGGACTAGATGGTTATATAGTGCAATGGATTTCTGGAATACAATTAGGCTCTTTTCCTGTGGAGCAGCTTGTACATTTGTATATAAAACAAAAAAATAAATGAAAATGATAATAATTATAAATATATATATCTGGGATTAATATTGATACTATTACTTTGTAATTTGTGTTTAAAATGTCATCAAACGTTAGGGATGTCAACTGCAATCAATTTGTGGTCATTTTCAGTCTTCTTTATCTGTTTTTTTTTGTCCAGTATGTACATTTTTCACACACCTACCCCCTCTAAATTTTTATCCACCTATGATAAAAAAAAAAATGAAATCCTGGAAATGCAGAGACCACAAACAAATATTTTTTACGGACAAGAAGTACAGTGATTGTGCAATGGTCTAATACTGGAAAAAACACTCGTGCAAAACAAATCCGCGTATCTATTATTACGTGTTACTGTAGCTGGAGGAGCTGTCCAGCTAATATTCATCATATACTATGACCTTAATAAGTAAGGTAGAAGGTCATAATATATTATATGTCCAATTTGAAGCAAAGAAGCAATGTGTAGAGATCCAATTTTGTGTTGGCATACTTAGCAGAAGGCAATACATTACATATATACAGTATATATATATATATATATATATTATATATATACACACACACACTGTTATATTTCATGCTGGGGGTCTTGCAAAGGCTGAATACATATTTGCCAACAATTTGAGTGTTCTTTGTAGGTTCCTGGGATAGTGCCTGTGTCCCAGGGGTTAATTGTCCCAGAACTCTAAAGTTAACTCATCCACTGCAAGTCTCATGTCCCCAAGATTGAGTCTTGGAGAATTTAACCCATAGGACACCGACCACAAGCCCAGGACTGTCCCTAAAAAACTGGGACTGATGGCAACTAATGTGAACGAATGAGAAACATTTCAATTATTTAAATTGTCAACATTTTCTTTAAGTGTTCTCGGCAAGTGCATTATCAAAACATACAGTTTAATAAACGCGATGAACAAAACATATTTCACAGATTCATCACCTGTATACTGAATACATTTTACAGTTGTTCGACCTCTATACCCTCAATTCCCATACCTTCAGCACATATCTAGTTAAAAGACACGTTTTCTTCCCTTGAAAGTCATGGAATCCAAATGTCATATGAATCGCTGAAATCCCGCATACAATAAAACACAACACAATGAAGACACAGAATGTTTACTTTACAGGATTTGCTCTTTTAAATAAATGCTTCCTCTGAGATCTGTCTCACACACATTCCAATGTAAACACCGTTGGGTTTTCCAAAACATTTATTATTACTTGGAATTTCTATGTGATACATTTAACAGTTGATCTAAAACTCAGAATTACTCTCGGCAAATTGGTGAAGATAACTTTTCAAAGCACTCCATCAATGACATTTTTAGAAAACCCTCCACACTAGAGTTTCTTAATTCTGTTCCTAAAACTTTGTTTTCAATCACACTAGCTGTTGCTTTTTTTTTTAATTTTGCTTTGTTTTAACTAAGATCCTTGATCCCCTCTCCCCTCCATCCCTCCTCCTTTCTCTTGCCCTCTCTGTCCAGCCTGAAGGCGGAGTTGAGGATTACAAACTTTTTAAAAGCCTTGATGGAGAGTCTGAAAAAAGTTTTGCAATTTCAGGAGGAGGAGGAGGAAGTCTACACTGCGAGTTAGCAACAAGTCTTTAAACTTTAAAAGGACAGGATTAGGTGCCTGGGCTTGTCACTTGCTCTCTTGACTTTTCAAGAACACCCTGGATTGTGCTGCCTTCTGTTTGGATCAGCAAGGTAGAGTGTGTGATTTTTTTATTTTGTTTTTTTTAACATTTATTTATTTTTTGATAGTTTAGGAAAAAAAAAAAGAATTTTCACTCAGATTCCCAAAATATATAAAGAATGCTACCAATCTTATAGTTTAGGGAAAAAATTTTTTCACACATATTGACCACATATATAAAGAATTATTTATTTATTTATAAAGTATTTTACCAGGAAGGATACGTTGAGATGTCTCTCGTTTTCAAGTACGTCCAATGGTACCAATGCCAATGTAACAATTTTTAAAAGGGGAAAAATGAAAATATGAGACTTGTTAAACACAACTTTACAATTCATGTGAGTTAAATTCCTATATCCAATATTCAACTTTTTGAAAGGAAGGGAATGATTCTATTTTGAAATATCTCTCTCTCTCTCATAAAATAATATGCTCTTAATAGAAGCTTTACTTCATACAAGAGTCAGCTTTTGAATGCAGCTCACCTGCTAACTGTCCCAAATTTTCTAAAGCAGTCATTAGTTTATGATCATCCTCTGGATAACCTTTTATTTTCTATTCTGTCTAGCTAAATAATATTAAAATATTTTCGATTGAGACCTTCTGTGCCAAATATATCTAATATTGCCAGTCCGCAAGCTTGCATATTGCATTTAAACTGGCTTACAGGTCTATTCAAAGAAAGGTGAAACTCAGGAGAATGACTGGAGAAGTGAAAATTCTAGGTCAAAATAGCCAAACCAGAAAAATTCTCCCATTTATCTCACTTTCCAAATTGTCTGTTTGGTCTAGATTGTTCTCTTCTCCTGCCACTTCTCCTGGTTTTCACCTTTCTCTGAATAACCCTGTGAGTGTCATGTGAAATGCAGTTTGTGTGGCATTCTAATGTATCAACTCCTTGTACACTGATCTTGTGGATTTGTGGTGCTATATAAATAAAGGATAATAGTAATAATAATCTGCATCCCATTAATTCCAAAATAGCCTTTGGGATACATTTTATATCTTCATTCTACAATGCTGTAGTTTTGGTTTCTTTTAACTTTTTTATGTGATTACTGGCATTACACTCTAATATCAAGTATAATTAGTGATCATTAGATGCAGACTTTCATTTTTTTGAAAAAGTAAATATCTGTTTGATCAGGGAGACACAGACATCAGGTTCCATTCTTGTGCCATCTTAGATTTCTCTGAAATCTGAATCAAAGACTTCCAGCCGTAAGACTGGGTAAGAGAAAAAAAGTCAGAATAAGAATAGTATAATAAGTACAATAAGTCTTCTTTGCCATGCTTCTTTGATTTAGAAGGCAGGATATTTGACACCAGCTCTACAGGTTTCTATAGACTTTGGCTGAAGTCAGGCATTGCATGACTTGGAATTTTCATACTTTTGAGTTCAGTCACTAAATTGATGGTGTTCTTGCTGACTAAGTTCTAGCTGTTCTTATTAAATGAGGTCGGGGTCAGCTACTGCAGCGGAGTTCGCTGTTTGAAGTTCTTACACTTCCCTGCTATTGAGGGCCTCGCTTCGTCTGAGGATGTAAGGATTTTTGGCTGCACATCCAAAAATTAAAACCATACAAAAAAATGAGATAAACGTAGTAGTATTACTACTGCCCTGTCATCATTGTAGCATCTGGATAGCACACTTTGCTAATAACTATTGAAATATTGAACACATGCTTTATTTGCTCAGAAATCATGGAATGTATTTATTTGCTGTTTTTCGTAGTCTTGTGGGCTTTGAAAATATTGATTATGGATGATAATACCATAGTTTTGGTCTAGAGTTGGGGTCAGCATCCTCCTCATCCCAGATGTTTTGGAGCTATATGTCTCATGATATCCTAAAGAATGACTGAGGATATTGGGAAACAATAGTCCAATACACCTGTGGTACCTAGGATGCCAACACCTGGTCTAGGGCAAGGTAAGTTCTCGCTTGTACTCAACAACCTGTGTCTTGCCTGTAATAGAATAAACCTTGAGGAACTTATAAATTATGTGGGTTTTATCAAGACCATGGTTGTTCAAAAAGCTGTTGAAGAAAAACTATTTTGATGATCCTTTTTAAATACTACTCTGCTTGAAAACCTGTTGTAGATCAGATTCTATTCCATTGTCATTCTCCATTCTTTTCTACTCCATTCCATTATGTGATTAAATATACAGTATTACGAATGGTGCCACTAAAGATGTATGAATGATCTCTAACAAACAATGATCAAAAGGTTCTAAAAATGTGTTTTGCTCAGTTGTGAAAGGGGCAAATTAGCACTTAAAGATAAACATCATTAAAGGTGGCTGTTACCTCCTGACGTGAGAGTGAGTTTTTACAATTGCAATACTTTTGGGAGTTTAATACTAGGATTCATACATTGACCATATCTATTTTCATAGACCTAAACATGGGGCACAACAATTTCCTTATCATGTGTTTATGAGTTATATACGTGGCAGATCTGTGACTTAACTCAAAATTGAAGTTACCTTGCCAAAAGAATATGAATGTCAGGATCAGACTGGGTTTAGACAAAGTTTTAGTATGAAACTGAATCCAACTGGAGCAGTGCCTTTAAGCTTTGTTGATGTATAAGGTGGTAGTTTATGGTACCAGCTTGTGTTGGGCCAGATTTCCCAGCTTCAACCTTTTTGTTCTGCTGTCTCAGTCTATCTCTGTAGAGTGTTTCTCTGCTCATCCCACTGCATCCAACCTATTCTCAATGAATCCCCCTATCTGTCAGAATTTCTCCACATCATGGGGTCTATTCACTATGCGTCCATCAAGCATGGAGAGATTGCTGAACCCTCTGCATTTCTTTGCTTGGCTTCCACTAAGCAGATATAAGTCTTCTTTTTGGAGAATAGCTGACACTTTAGCAATTCTATGACCTGATAACTCTCAACTGAGTTGTTGTCAAACAGGAATTAGATGAGGTTTTTTTTCTGATGCCAACTAAACAGTGACCAGGCATGGCAAATTGCCAACTTGCACTAACTTGATTACAATTTGGAGTTTAGCAAATAGACCCCATTGTGCTCTCTGACACGATCCATATAATTCTTGTTTTCTTCTTTGGTTATCAACATTTTCTTTATCTTTCTCTCGTATTCCTTATGTCTGTAGTCTGTCTCTGTAGACTGTCTATTCCATCTTACTTCCCAGTCATTACCTTTATCAGTTTGATCTGCTTATAATTCATCATAGCCTGTTTGCCTAGCGTTGTCCTTCCATCAATACAATTTGTTATAGCTCTTTGGATACCAACCATTTCCTCATTTATCAGTTTATCCCATATTCTTTTACCTCTCCCTCTCTTTTTTGACTTGGAGCCTCCTCATATTCCTCTAAAGCAGTGTTTCTCAAACCTGTCCTCAGGACCCTCTGCCTCACGAGGTTTGCCAGATACCTGAAACACAGCACAGGTGATAAGATTTGCTGTTCAGTGATTGCAGGATTTAGTCTGGTTTTCACCGAGGAGATCTGCAAAATCTGGCCTGGTTGAGGGTCCCGAGGACAGGTTTGGGAAACACTGCTCTAAAGTCTCTTCTATTGTAGTCTCTGTCTTTTACCTCTTTACCTTTTAAGCATATAATGAAATGTGATATTTGTGTTTGATGCCTCATCTTCAACCTTCTTGTTCTGCTGTATCAATCAAGTCTCATTCTCATGCATTTTATTTTTCTCTCACTGATTTTAGCCTATCCTCTACTTATCAAGGTCTCTGTCAACTTTTCCCCACACATTGCGTTTCTCTTCCTACATCCATATAATTCTTAATCTCTACTTTGGCTGGCTACCTTTTTTTTCCAAACAACTTGTTTATGTGTCTTCATCATTTGTTCCCTATTTATCTCTGTATTTGAGTCTCTTTCAATTTGTACGCCTTCTTTCTAAATTAGTTTTTTTTACCCCCTTATTGCCTTTATTTCTTAAAACTAGTTAATCTGCTCTCTCTGTTTAGGTCTGTTATATTCTTTGCCCATCTTTCCCTCAATCTGAGCTTTATTCATTCCTTTTTGTCTTTATCTTTCCCTCATCATTTCGTTGCTGTTCTTAAACATGTGTACCAATCTTTTTCTGTATTTGGTTTGTCCTTTCCTAAATCTTTGCCATAAATAACCCTCCCTCAATCCTTTTCAACTAAATTACTCATCTGTTTATTTCTTATGTTGACCTTGGGGCCCTATACCATAGTTGTTAAGAGAACTACAAAAGAGGTTACAAATAACATCTTATGTAGTTATCTTATCACCAGCAACCACTATTCCACTCTTGAAGCAAGCTGGGCTTGCAACTCAAGTGGTGCGTTTCCCTGCGTGAGGTTACTTTAAATTAACGTTACCTATACTTTGTATAGGAGGTGTTAATTTACACTTCTGAATGGAACCACAAGCTATTCTTAGGTAGCTTGCGTTCTACCCAGGAGACGGTATTGCACTGAGAAATACCATCTTCTCAAAGCTGTTGTTAAGTGATTTTGCATTTGCATGAGCAGAGGTGGGACCCATTTACGGTGTTAAAAGTCCAAAAAGCAGTAGATACCACTGACTTAACGCAGAGAGGCAGATATAGACAAAGGCATGTGGTGAAGACACTTAAGCTGGGCAGGGATTCACAAGGGGATATCAAATTCTGATGCTGCACAGCCCCATAGTTATGTCAAGGGTTACGGAGTGACCCTGCACACAATAGCCAGCACTCAACAACAAAACCCTAATCTGACAGGTCAGTCTTGGAGTGGCCAGATCTGAACTAAATAAAGAATATAAACACAAGGTCAATACTTAGAAGTACTGAACCTACAAGAAGGAAATAAATCACAGTATAAACACAAAGCCAAATGTCAATACACAGAATCAGGATAACAGATAACCATAGAGGGATAAGCGCAAACGCAGAGTCTAGATACATTAGCCGGGGTCGGTACCCAGGTAAACTAGACAGAGATAGAACAAGGCTGAGGGACAAGACAGGATACCGAGCCAGCTGGGTCCAAAAACAGAATATCTACTCAGAGGAAGTAAGGGTTAAACCAAGGGATAAGGCAAGGAAGGGAAACCAGAACAAAACACAGCATGAACCACAAGAAAAATTAATTGTATACCAGAAGACAAGGCAAGGATGCGGTACAAGAAGGAACACAAAGCCAAAGGGAGCAGGGAACCAAAAATAAACAGGACTAGGGAAAGAGTGAAGAGCAAACAAAGAGCAAAACCATCAGAGTAACACACAGCAGGAGGTTCAATGACAGCGTTGCCTATTGGGAGTCACACCCTTTAATAGCTTGCTGAACAGCACGCTTGATAGCTGTAAAAACAACCTGGACTGGATGCGGGAATGGCAGGGCAAGAACTAAGAACTGGTCTAGATCAACTCATCTATAGGGCTCAGGGCTGGAAACTTGACAAGCCCATGGCCAGGATATGCAGGGTTCCATGAAGTCATATGAACTCTAGAAGCCAACGCTCATGGTGGCGTTGGAGGTGCTGCTACCGGTATTCGGGAGCTTTGTGCTTCGTTCAGGGGCAGGGCACTAACAATGCGCCTACCACAGAATACGTTGGTAAAGCAGGGAGAGTAAGAAAAATCTGCAGGCACAGACTTTCTTACTCACCGTCTCTTTTTACCCGCAACAGTGAAATAGGACCCTTGGGGTCTATGCCAACCTTGGTGTAGACTTAACTAGAGCTGTTAAGTACTACATATGTACTAGAGCCATTGTAGTCTATAGAGTTGTTAAGTATATACCAGGGTTGCCATACAGCCCCTCATCTTTATACAGTATTTTAGTACTCCTTTTACTAGTTTACTAATTCTAATGCTCACTTTCCAGTCTCTCACCTTATTTTGAGTTGATCTGTGCTTTCCCTACTTTTTGCCTCTTATTCCTAGTTAATATATAAGTAAGCATTTTTTTGTGTTTCTCAAACTTATAAATCACCTTCTCTCTTTCTTATTACACATACCCCCTACATATCTATGTTGATTTCACCTGTTTCATATTTTCTATACCAGATTCAAGCTTTTTGCTGCTCTTTTAAAATGGTACTGGTGTATGAAGCCCCGACCATGTGTCCACCATCTTGAGAGGTAGCATACAGGAGGAGAGAAAATGAGAATCAAATGGCCTCTCATGCATAGAGGAAACATACTTTCACTGAGACCTGGTCCTTTGACTACTGCTATGCTCTTATGTAATACACCAGCTGTCTGATGATTGCTCCCCTGAGACTAATCTTAGTGCATTTAAGTTAGAAATATATTTTTGCCTCTTTCTTTTCACCAGAAACAAAAGAGTAACTCTCATACTGAAGCTAATAATTGGCCATTACAATTCTGCAGAATAAACTAGAGGGGTTATAATATTCACTAATCACTGAACTTGCCACAGAACGGCACCAAACTGTGAATTTCACCGTACTGTGCAATTCCGGGGCAGTTAGTCTATTCTCTGAACTGTCAAATCGCCAAATACAGGCAAATTGTCGGTGAAATACGGCGCAGTTCGCCACAGTTTAGCACTCTTCAGCGAAAAGCCTTTATATTTTTTATTTTTTAGAACACCATTTTGTATTTGTTGTATTTTTTAGAAGAAATTTTTGTTTGCCAATTTTTTTAAAAAAAGAATTTATTCTGTAACAGACCATTTTATTATTTTTAAGTACCTGTTTTATTATGTAGACACATTTTAATACATTTTTATTAGTTTAAACCCCTATTAAGAGAATAGGAGAGTTTTTTATTTGATGTTCGGTGGATTTCGCCAATGCCAGTTCGCTGCTCTTTGGCGGTCTTTTGCAACGTTTGCAAAAACATTTTTCATGAGTCTATTTATTTAGTGAATAGACCTGTATATATCAACAGGTTGAGAATGTTTAATCTCCAGAAGTTGAGCAATAACCAGAACATGCAGTTTTTATCAATTACAAGAGGACTGTTTATAGAACAGTTGACAGAAGAAAGGGGTGGTTTGTGAGGATCATGAGGACGAGCAATGGCACTAATGGCCTACTCTACAGTGGAGCACGCTCAGATCTTACAAGGTTTCAGCTCGATAATGCCATTACAGGAACAACTGCTCCATATACAAATCAGACTGCAATCACCCAGAAAGGGTGGCCAGTACTCAATGCCAAGGACGCCAACCCTGCACGAGAGATGTGGCAACCCCTGACGATCATTTTGGCCTTTTTAGGCCTTGTCAGGAGGATATAGCTGACATCTTTCTAGGCACCTCGAGCAAGGGGTCCACGTCTGGATTACCCTGTAGACTTATAGTGAGAGAAAGGGGTGGATTGTGAGGGTCCTGAGGACGAGCAACTGCACTAATGGCCTGCTCTTCGGTGGGGCCTGCTCAGGTCTCTCAAGGTTTTAGCTCGATAGTGCTCAGAATCCTCACAAACCCCTTTTTTTGCTCACTATAGGTTTACAGGGTAATCCATACGTGGACCATATCTCTGTGAAGGGAGAGAGACAGCCATATAATATAAATCATATAAATCAAATACGTTTTACACAAGATATTACTCATATTTTCAAACTGTTTCATTTCACAATGTTTTTCTACATATTTTTAAGTTATCCTTTACTCAGTTTATTCCAGCGCTGCCTACAGCAGTTGTATGTTTTATGATCTAGACAGTTTCCGCAAAATTCTAGGCGACTCTCAAGTAATCTTTTGAATAAACTCTGAGCGGAGAGGTTTAATGAACATGAACTTTAATGCAAAGAACAAATATGTCCTAATCTACATGTATAAAATCGGTTTATAGTGTTTAAGATATATAGTATACGGTATATATGTATATACATACATAAAAATATGTCTTCTTGTTTTGTTGCTTTAGGTAGCTGATTTTAAAGATGGGTGACTGGAGTGCACTAGGAAGACTCCTTGACAAGGTGCAGACCTACTCCACTGCAGGAGGAAAAGTTTGGCTGTCAGTTCTTTTCATATTTCGTATTCTCCTGCTAAGTACTGCAGTGGAATCAGCCTGGGGAGATGAACAATCAGCTTTTCGCTGCAACACTCTCCAACCTGGTTGTGAGAATGTCTGCTATGACCTATCGTTCCCAATCTCGCACATACGATTCTGGGTTCTTCAGATTATATTTGTCTCAACTCCAACTCTGCTTTATTTGGCCCACGTCTTTTACTTGATGCGGAAAGAAGAAAGACTTAACAGGAAAGAAGAAGAACTTAAAATCGTTCAGAATGATGGTGGCAACGTTGAAATGCATCTTAAGGAGATCGAAATAAAGAAATTCAAGCATGGGATTGAAGAACACGGCAAAGTCAGAATGCAAGGGGGCCTACTTCGCACCTATGTTGTCAGTATTTTGTTTAAGTCAATCTTCGAAGTGGCCTTTCTTCTCATTCAATGGAAGCTGTATGGGTTCTCTCTCGAAGCTATCTACACTTGTAAAAGAGAACCCTGTCCACATCAGGTAGACTGCTTCCTATCAAGACCGACCGAAAAGACCATTTTTATTCGTTTCATGCTTGTTGTGTGTCTCGTGTCACTTGCCTTAAATATTGTTGAACTATTTTATGTCACCTTTAAGAGCATCAAAGATGGTATGAAAGGGAAAAGACACCCATACATTCACACAGCTGATACAACAGCTTCTGCAAAGGACTGTGGTTCACCGAAATACACGTACTTTAATGGCTGCTCTTCTCCGACTGCTCCCATGTCGCCACCAGGGTACAAGCTTGTTACTAGTGACAGAAACCCTTCATCATGTCGAAATTATAACAAACAAGCAAGTGAGCAAAACTGGGCTAATTACAGTGCTGAACAAACCAGAATGGGCCAAGCTGGAAGCACCATCTCAAATACTCATGCGCAGCCATTTGACTTCCCAGAGGAACATCACAACAACAAGAAATTGCCACCTGGACAGGAGATGCAGCCCCTTGCTGTTCTGGACCACAGGCCACCAAGCCGAGCAAGCAGCCATGCGAGTAGCAGACCCCGACCTGATGATTTGGAGATATAGTTTACCAAACCATGTAGTGATTGAGAATTTATTGATTTGTTGAATGGTGGAGGTACTTCATTGTCTCAAATAAGAGATTTAACAAACTTTAAAATGTTCGTACATTTTTACAACGTGCGAGGTACACTTTGGTATTTAAGTAGTTGATTGCAAAATTTACAGTACTAAATGGCTCCAAAACTGTCATCATGTGCGTTTCAACCTACAGTGTATTTATAACAGGATGTATATAAAGTGAGGTATGTGTGTTTCAATTTACCCATAAAGTAAAATGTTTGTGTGAACAAAGGTGTTTGTATTACTAAGTGATGGGCACCAAACTACTTAAGATATGTGGAGGTCTTCTGAGAGGATGCTTTAAAAAAAAAATACTATAAATACTTTGACTGTCTGGCACAGTTCAGAGGCCTGCTAAGTATATGTGAACAATATATATGAACCTCGTGCACCTTTAATTTGACTTCTCATTTGCATACGGCCACTTTAAACAATACTTTTCTTACACAATGCCATTTCTTGGGGTGGAGAAATTATGTTTGTGTCTTTGGGTGTATGCACTAAACATTGAGTTATTGTGACATGTCGAATAACTTCCAAAATGAAGGAAAACAAGGAAGAATTATTAGAACTACTCCAATTCACCCAATTGGATACTATTTCTAACTCTGCTAGTTAGATCTAAAGATACCACAACTTGACATTTAGTGAATAGACCCATTTATTTCACTAAAAAAATACTTAAATGCATCTCAAAGTGTTTGGAAATAATGTGTACAGTGGCGTTCTTTGGTGTGTCTGAGTGTTGATCAGGAAATATTTTTTTTTTTAAATTTTCTTAGATACAACATAATGTACAACTTATTTTCACACGGACAAAAATATATTTTCCATTTGATTTCTTTGATGAAAGAGGTTTAAAATCCATGTAAACAACATATGCATCTAACAGTGTCTGCTGTCAATTCCTCTCACTAGTTTAATGTAACTTAATGCAAGCCATGTAATTGAGGATTCGGGTAAGTTGTTGGGAGGCCTTGATGTCAGCTTCACAGGATTTAGAAGCCGGTTAGAAAACAATGAATGCATAGTGGAGCATGACAAACATTAATATACCTATATGTACATATATATTCTTATTTCAAGTCACACTATAAACATTAAACCCTCCTTACTCTCTCCACACCTCTCTCCTATTTTAACAGTCAATGTATTAATTCCCCTTGAACCTCTTGCTCTGGACTGGAATTGGCTTACTGCTGGCCTACTGTAAGTCACAACAGTTACGTAACCACTCTAATGTCCAGCCAAAACAATGACCCTTAATGTGAGTACAATAGGAGACATTGGCAGGATCATAGTCCCTTTTCTGGGAACTTCTCATATAGCTGATATCAGTGCTCATTGAAATCATCCTCTGGGTGGAGCTAAACCCCTGCACTTAGATGGCTGAATCAGCCTCCCAAGAACCCTCCCAAAAGGGGGTAAGAGGGGTGAAAACACTCAAACCACTGTGACCACTCAAATTACATTGATTGGTCATGATGCCTAGAGTGTCTCTTTAATTCTATTGCCTCCCTCACATTCAATTACCATTTATGCTCAATTTCTTGATGACATGTTCCTGCCTCTCCTTACTTTATAATATTTATTCTTCATCTCATTCTATTTTCTCACCTTCTTATTCTACCCGCACCTATAATGTGCTTGTCAGCCAATATCACATCATCAGAGTAAACTCATGCCAGCACTATTTTAATACCTTCACCTTTTGCATTTTCATCAATCCACAAACACATCAGTTACCTAATGACATACAAGTTTCAAGAAGACGTACACATAAATGACCTATTATCATATTTCATACTTTCAGTTAACTCATAAGGATCTTCATCCACTGACAGCAGATAGACTGTCCACATCACCATAGATTTTCCCAAAAAGTATAACTCTTTATATGTGAAACCATTTACTTTGAGTAATCGGTAAGAAATTGCTACTTTTATCTATGAAAGACATTCCATATTTTTTTCAAGGATTGAAACGTTTGTGTGAAATATAAATGCATGATTAGACTAGATTCTGCTAGTTCGGTCCATCATCTTGACAGTTACAGTGCAAGGGGAAATTAAATGTCATAGTTCATTTCACTTTCCCTGTATGTTTCCTGACATGGTTCGCAGAGATAATTTATAAGTCCCGGACATTTTACTGGAGAATGACATGTCAATTTGAACTTTTCTGGTTTCGTTCTTATAAAACGAAACAATTGTGTGATAGTAGACTTGCTCTACTATTTATGCCTACAGGTTATTTTTGAATATATACATCCAGTTCCAGGTACATCATAGGACACAGGGAGTAAGCCTACTAGAAAAGGGCTAATTATAATTAATTATCCAAGTTCCAAGTTTGGATTTTTATGTACTTTAAATATATAGAAATTCTGTGATGGGACATCAGTTCCAAGAGCTTTTGATTTCACTGATAAAACCTGTGATGACAAGGATAAATTAATAGTGTTAAATATTTAACCCCTTCAAGACCACCTGGTTTTCCAGAAAACCAATGGCAGGACCGAGTGGTTTTATGGAAAACCACTTTGCATTACCCTGACTTTAAAAATGCATGTAATGTTTATACATACATTTTTACATTACAATGCCATACATTACAATGCCATTGCTCTTTTGATAGACTTCCCATGCTGGCCAAATTTTGCCACTGAAGAATGCCCATGAGAAACAGACAGATAAATTATGTGTCTGTTAGGGACACTGAGAGCAGTTCTGCGAGCTGTAGCACATTGGCTGCAATGTCTGGTATGCTACAACCTTCAGAACACCTACTCATGACCAAAAGAATTTCATTTAATAATAGACCAAATTCCTCTGAATCGCTCCAAAAGAAGACCAGATCGGTCATATTATACTGGATCATATCAGTGAAGGGATTAGCCATGCATAGACATATGAGATAAAAAAACACCTGAAATTGTCATAGATTTCCAACCAATTGTAACATTCCCAAGTAGAAAAGACAACAATCGCATTGACTCTGGTGTTGCTAAGTTCACAAGTAGCTTATGCGGACCTTGAAGCTTTTCCACTCTTTATGAAAATTACCGTTCCTTCTCCTAGACAAGCTGGTTCCTTGAAGTGCAGCACATGTCACATTTATTCATTTTAACCTAAAAAAAATTTTAAGAAACTTTCTCTATTTAGACATACAAGCATAGAAATTTGTGATATTAGCGAACAAGTGTACAGAGAGATACATTATGTTTTCATGCTCTTTCTCCTGAACCAGATAAGAAGCATCTAAAAGGTGTAAGCTAGAGCCTAAATGAGGGACGAACTAGACAAATCAACCCCTTATTGGGGGGAACCCGTGCTAGATTCCTATTGACCTTTTTTGGATAACGCAGAATATATTCCCTAGGGTTCAGCACTGATATCACTGAAGTAGCACATGGACATTTCATTTTGGAATGAGATCATTAACACCTTGATATAAATCAAGTCTCTTCTACATAGCAGTATAACTTTATAATTGCTGGCATATATGACGATTGTATTTTAAGCTTCCGATAATTTTCAGTCCATTTTCTTGAAGGGATTCATTAATATTGCTAAATGTGATTAGATCATATTGAATAGGCAAACTGAGCATGGTCCCAGAATAGGTTTAAATGGATTTGCTTCAGGATCAGATGTAATACAGGACGGGAACTCATGAAAGAGATGTGAGGCATATTAAATCCACTGAATACCTATACATCCATCTGCACTCAATCTGTTATCTTTAACCACCAGAGGAGAGTGAATTCTAAGAAAACGCTCAGTAATTCTTAACAGCATACCATTGACACTCCAATGGTATAAGATGCAGGAGAGGAAAGAAATATTGTAAAAAGGTGATGAACGCATGATAACATTAACCTAAAATAGCATCTCGCACTTGGAGCCAATAAAATGGTGTTTACAAATTCCTGATGTGTTAGGAAAGCACATTTTAACCCTATTTTTGTGTTGTCGCTATTTCTTCCACGAATCTAATAATGGATAGATATTGATCAGTTAAGATACACTTGTTGAGATTTTAATCTGTTCTTATTTCCATATATATGTCAGTAATACCATACTGGCATGAATGATTTTAAGTTCTTTAACATGTAATCAAATATGCTTGAATGATAGAGGTTGTTGTAGTACTGTACACATACTTTGTTTTGTTTTTATGTGAGAAATAGAAACGCTTATAGCTGGAATGCGACTTAAATATAGCTGCACAGGTCCGGTATTAAGTAGGCCACAATTGTGAATTATGGTGTAAATCTGTACTGTAAACTAGATTTCATTATCCTGATGAGATTCATTTTGTACCTTGAATTATCATTTGGTTGCTTCAACCACTTTGATGTTTGCACTTGGGGGTTTGTTAAGAATGCAGAGCAGTCCAGAGATTAAACATGTTACATTTTACACTTACAATTAATTTATTTCAAAAATTGCATCTGTAAAATCTTTAGGATGCCAGATGACTTGACCATGGTTAAAATTTCCACAAAACACATTAGGCAGCTGCCTATAGTACTATCTTTTTAGAATATCAGTGCAGATGGGTTTGGCTAACCCTCTCCATACTGCCCATGCACTGCCTGGTTTTATCTGTGCTTCTTTTATATCCTGACTTTGCATTGTGCATAATGTCTTCTTAGTAAATGTCTTTTTTTTTTCCTTTGGAGCGTATGCCGATAACCTGTCCAATTTGCTCTAGTGGGCAGATGAGCTACAGATCGAGTGATGAGTTCAAGATACTGAAAAACACACACACTGTTGAAATCTCCAGCCCTGGGCAGTTTAGACAAGATGTCTTAATAAATGCAGTGGTGTCTTGATGATGCATCTCTAAAAGTGAATTTTATGAATAGGTTTTTGTTATTGTATGCAGAATGTATGACTTAGATTTTTTTTCTCATAAAATACTTGTATGATCAGCTTCATTGCATATTTGTAGTAATGGCTAATTAGAACATTGTTTCCAAAGTGCCTACTTTATAAAATAAAGTTCTACTTTAGTAAAAGTTCTGGTGTTTTTCTTTTTTATTATAGCAGTAGCTATTCCACAGCTTATTCTTATAGTAGTAACCCATGAAATTCACTCTTACATCTAAAAGCACAAACCTACATTGAAAAACATCCTATGCTCATGTGTATGGTGCACATGTATTAAGGGTACCTTGCTCACCCTTACTTAAAGGTGGTATATTTAGATTGATATATAAAGTTTTTATTTTCGATCAGCATAAAAGAAGCAATGAACATACAGTACATTATAAATCATACGACAGTGTAGTAAAACTGTCATAATCCAAGAATGAAATGGGTAACCCGTCGTCACCGGTAAATGTTGAACGAACTGTCGGTCGGTACGCCAATGTCCAGTGACCCAAGCAATAATCAATGCAAAGACAGTATTATTGGAATCATATACATTGGTTCAGGAAGAGCATTAACCTTACACAATGAGACAGCAGAAGAGCCAGGAAATACCCAGGATCTATTAGAGCAGTGCTTCCCAGCCGCAGTCCTCAAGTACCCCCAACAGGTCATGTTTTCCAGATATCTGAAGCACGGCACAGGTGATATGATTTGCTGCTTAGTGATTGCAGGATTCAGTCTGCATTTCCCCCAAGGTTATCATCAAAACCTGGCCTGTTGGGGGTACTTGAGGACCATGTTTGGGAACCACTGTATTAGAGCATGAAGGCACCAAGAGAGTGATGATAGAAAAATAAGGAGTAAGCAAGCCATAAAGATAAGAGGAAAGGTGAAATCTAGAGGGACAAAAGGAATGAGAGAGTGAAATAGAGGAGAGGAAGAAAGTGAGATAAGGAGAAAAGAGGCGGGAAGAGATTAAAAAAAGGGGGGACAAGGTGAGGGCATGGGGTAACATAGAGTAAAGGTGGTATATTTAGGCTCCATACTAGCAATATTATTGACCTCTTGTGTGCAACTACAGGCCGATCCTGGGAGGGGGCAAAGAAGGCATGTGCCTCTCCATCCCACAAGCTGCAATTCTGTTATAGTAGATTTCTCTGGCTCCCTACAACCCACAAGATCAAGTGAGGTGTCATTGGAAATGACAGAGTCTGGCCTTTCTAATGATACCATGGAAAAGTAAGGAGGAGTGGGCACTAAGGATGTACCATGAGGGAGCTTTATCACAACAATTGGGCTCAGGCACAAGCCCTTTTCTATT
This sequence comes from Leptobrachium leishanense, assembly GCA_009667805.1. Classification (NCBI taxonomy): domain Eukaryota; kingdom Metazoa; phylum Chordata; class Amphibia; order Anura; family Megophryidae; genus Leptobrachium; species Leptobrachium leishanense. Next base: position 264,735,172 of record CM019066.1, on the reverse strand, counting down.
ATAAAGTGAATAACGCGGCTGCAATAACTCACTTTCTCATTTACCAAGTGAGACCATGTAAAAGTAAAAAAGAAAAGCATTATGTGTTTTTTTGTGTTTTAATGCATTATCTGATTTCCATAAAGCAAATAATGTCACTGCCATTACAAATCGAACATCACCGGTTCTTGGCCAAAATTGGTACAGTGCCACTCCCGAAACTTGTGTCTGGATCCGCACCTGGTACATACTATATGAATTAGCCCCTGAGATATATGGAAATAAAATTAACCATACACTGTATTTTATATAGCTTCACAGCTCTAATACGCGTAACGCAGAGTTTTGCATATTATATAATGTGTTTATAGAAAAATGAAACATAGAAACATAGAAAAATGTCGGCAGATAAGAACCTTTCGGCCCATCTAGTCTGCCCAATTACATGGATACTTTACCTGGATTTATCTTTTGTTTAGGATAGCCTTATGCCTATCCCATGCCTGCTTAAATTCAATTACTGTTTTGGCCTCTACCACTTCATGACCTCCACAGTAAAATTACTCTCTTACTGTCTGGAACAGTATAGTGTATGATAATGTGTGACAAAAGGTGTGAAAATTGATTAGAAGGAATATATATATATATACTGTATATATATATAGAATACACCAGGAGAGAAGGACTCAACCTTTACAACGCATAGAGTATGGGTGTTCCTCAAGACAATAAAACACAACAAACCAGGAGGAGTGCACTCCAACTAACACATTCAAAGACTACAACATTAGATTATACATTTAAACAAAATATTTTACCAAATTCTTAGCCCATTCAAGATATTTTACAAGATTTTTAACCCTAAGCTAAGTTACAAAATGATGTGAATTTAGTTCACAATATAAAATATAATATATATTATACTGTGAACTAATATCCCATCATTTTCTAATAGAGCTTAGGGTTAAAAATCTTGTAAATACCGTAATCTTGAATGGGCTAAGAATCTGAATTTTTTTCAGATACTAAAACCCTGGGTGTGGACCTCTAGAGTTTTAGAGTGGTGTGAGACTCAGGAAGTGGTGATTGGAAACCAGATGCAAGATAGAATGGTGGGAGAGAGATATTTTGAGTTAATGCACAATAGGGTGTGGTGAGAGCCACCAAAGGAATCAATGGAGACAGAGACTGGTTGTATATGGTGCAGAACTGCTGGGATGGACTATCTGCAATCTTAAAGGGAAACTATAGGAGAATGTTTATTTTGAAATAAAACCGCTGCATTGCTGCCTCGTAAAATACTTTATAAATAAATAAATGGAGACATAAGCTTGGGTTATGAAAAAAAGCTAAGGGATTCCCGAAGATGAAGGAGGAGATGCTGAGATGCAGATCAGAGTGTTAATAAAAATAACGTGGATGATAGAAAATACAGTTTTCTCAGGTGAAACACAATGGAGATAAGGGACATACGCTGAGATTATGTGGGACTAATCTGACCAAGGAAACACAACAGGGTCATGGAAGACACCTTCTAAATTAAATAGACATTGGGTGTAGGTGCTGGGACAGTGACTTCCTCTTACAATGTCAGCCTTGTTTAGTGTCCTTCAATACTACTTGCTCCCTGTTTGGAACAACTAGCAATCCCCTACTAATGGAATTTTGGTATCTTGTGAGAAATCCATCTCTATTGGTTTCATAAAATGATGATTTTGACATCAGTTTTGGATATTCCTTTTGCACAGTGATATTGTACTTAAATTCCACCTAGACCATTTTACATTTGGTTCAAAGCTAGATCCACAGACTAAAACCATTTATTTATAAAGTATCTTACCAGGAAGGATACATTGACATTTCTCTCGTTTTCAAGTATGTCAATTATAGGTTGCCACAGTCCTGTCATCTCTGACCCATCAAAGACCACACTTTTACAATTTGATAAACAGCACAGGAAGCATAGTTTCATAATCCGTCTATGGTCCTTAGTGTATCTGATGCTATAAATGTTGTGCCTCAAACCCAAGTTATGCTTAGTGAGTGGGTGTTTTATTGAAACTAATTTCTCTGTGTCTACTTATTTACTCACTTGAACTTGTTGATAGATAAGGCTGGGGTCAAACGAACGCAGTGCGAACGTGCGTTCAGCCGCACTAAATTACGGCCGTGGTAGCAGCAAATGAAGTCCAATGAGAGCCAATATACGAAGTATGGCCGCACGAAAGTTCGGCCACGCAACGCAAGCGGCAAACGAACGCATTTTTTTGAGAACGTGGAACCACTAGTACTGCCGCACAGAGTGCGCTGCGTCGCATAGTGGCGTGTGTGCGTGAATAGGAGACGTCAGACGCTGCACTGTCCGGCCAACATCCCGTCCATTTGTTTCTTATAGCTCCGTAAAAAAATCCGGCCGAAATTGCGCATTGTATGACTGCTATCGCGTCTTCCGTGAAAAAATGCGTTCAGACGCATCAACGCACTTTTTCACGGTAGACGTGAAAAATGCGTTCGTTTGACCCTAGCCTAAACTGGCAACAAACTCTGCTTCATTTGGAAGTAGATGGTCAATGTCTAGATGTGTATGAGCGATAGATATGTTGGAAATTTAAATCTGTTATTGTTTCTCTAATTGTTACTCTGGTTACCAAAGCACAATCCTCACATTTATTAATGGTCCTCTGGACTTCCTCTCTGTTGCATTACTCATTGTCTGATATTCTACAAGTCCATAACCTGAATCTTAGATCCTGATATGGTCTAGAAAGATGTTCCTGAACCATAGATGAAGGACCTATATCTGCATACTAGTATCCACCTACTATTGTCGCTATTGAACTTTTTTTCCTTTAAGTACTTTTGCACGGGCACTTTTGTTTTTATAGGAACTTTTTACTTTGAGCCATCAGTCTATAGTACCAATTGAAATTTTCTTGCAATTACCTTGGAACTTACCTGGACTATTTTAGCAATATGGGACTGTTGAATAATTGCATTTACTTAAGAAAACATCTGTTGATATTGCACTTTCGCACTGAATGCACTTTATTAAATCATCCAATCTGCACTGAGCTAACGGCTGCACTTTATTATAAGTTGCTGCTAAAAGGTTACTACATTCACTATACATTAACCATTTCTTCACTGATTCTTATCTGCACTTTATATCAGTTGATATCGATATTTCCATACTGGATGCAGCTGATTTTGTTGTCTTACAATATGTTAATGGAGAATGTTACTATTTGCTACCTATTGACCGAAGCATATCACCACATATATAATACTGCTGAGCATTTTGGGAATCCATACCCAAGAGTTGCGCCACTAGGACCCCCCTACTTCCATGTATGGACTATGCAACTATATTGCAATATCTCCAGCTACACCTTGGGCTGCTATCAGTTTATTGACATGGTCTGCTTGCCTATGGGTGATAGGGCTGTTATGTGAGTATCCCACAATCTGATGACACAAAGGCACAGCTGGTGGCTCTGTCTCTATGTTAAAGTCTGAAAGAGTAGGAAGGAAAGAAAGTAGGAAGGAACTGTCCTTTGTTAACTAGAAATCCAGATAGACCTCTTGTTGCTGAAAATAACTGTCTTTTTAAATGAATTTTAAATTCAAGTTAAATCTGTTTATAAATAAACAGAACAAAAAATGTAATAGAATAAAACAAGGAAAAAAGATTTTTCATTTAGCGCTACCTTTTTAAGATTGTGAGTCCTTTCTGCAACTCATTTCTGGGGCAAATATAATGGCAATATTATCAATAACATGGGCAAACACCAGAATTCAAAGCACCTAGTGCAGCACCAAGCCCAAATATACCCCTGCTAGAAACTAATAAATATTAATTAAATTCCGATAGCTTCCTGTCATCATCAGTTTTATTCTGCAGGTATATGCTAGTGCTTCTATCTACTGGCAGTTTTGAAGTATTTAACTGATATCATTCCACAGTTTGGACATTTCAGAGCTTCAAGCAGCAATAACAATTTAATTGCTATTGCTTACTTGGATGAAATGTTTACTAAATATTTAAAATATTGTTTTAAAATGCTTTAAAAGGAATAATGAATGGAACATTTCAGGTGACAGGCCGTATTAATGTAATTACTGGAGCAATTCTGAGGAATTAAACTAAATTTAGAGCAAATCCACAAATCTCTCCTGTTTTTCTTTATAAATGCCACCCCATTCATAACAAATGTCCTCTTAAGATAAAGCAGTATTTATATAGCGGTCTGTGTTGATTATACTACAGCCGTTAAGATTTTTTCAGCAATAATCTTACTTATACTATTAAAATGGAACAGTCAAGAGGACATTCAAATTTAGATTCAGAATGCTTGATCTCTGTGTCAGGCAAATGCCCTTGGGTCTCCATAAACAGAACTATCCATATTATTTATTTATTTATTTATTTATAACGGATTTTACCAGGAAGGATACATTGAGATTTCTCTCGATTTCAAGTATGTCCTGGGTTCAAGAACATTGAGTGAAAGGGATATATTTTTTTTTCCACTGGCGAAAATCTACCCTTATTTATCTGGTGACTATACTGTAAAGGTATCCAGGAGGACCGTTTTTGGGGTAAGCAGGTAACCCAATAATACCTAACACGTCTCCATTTGAGGGCTGGCAGCTCTCACTCTGTGTGAGTATGAGCAATCACGTATATTATTAAGCTTTCCCTTATCAGACAATATTGCACCATATGCGCTTTTCTGTGTTCTTTTTGAGGTCCTACGTGCAAGAAGACTTCACCTGGTATTCTGCTTAAAGACACCTGCCAAAGTGGGGCCACTTTTTCTATAAGGGACACCTCCAATCTTGTGCCTTTCCTCTGGGGACTTCTATGATGCGCTAAACCCACACCCATTATCCCTTTCACGATATTTGTACTGTGGATATTGGGAAGTGTCCACTGGGGTGGAAGCGAATCTAGGGGCAACTAAGCGCCTGGGGAATTCTTTTTTCTATTTTCAAGAACATTGAGTGGTTACAGAAATACAAAATAGTAAAATGCAAGATATTAACACAAAACCAAATATACAGATTAACAGAAAAATAAATATGTAGGAAATAAAGTCATTATGTTACATGTTTACAGGTGCATTTTGTATTGAGGTATGTTAATAGGGATCTCTTAAGTGACTTTAGACTGGGGGAAGATTTGATGGCGTCTGGGAGGTTATTCCATATTTGCGGTGCTCTGTAGGAAAATGAGGATCGAGCCACTTTCTTTTTGTATTGCGGTATTGCAAGTAAAGGTGCTGGTCCTGGATCTGAGGTTATAGGATGAGGGAACTGCTGGGGCAATCAGCCTATTCAGGTAGGGTGGTAGCTTCCCAGAAAAGCTCTTAAACACCAGGTTGGAAAGGTGAAGGGTGCGTCTAGATTCCAGCGATGGCCAGTTTAGTTCTTTTAACATGTCACAATGGTGGGTCATGTAGTTACATTGTAGCAAAAGCGGCAGAATAAGTTATACAATGTAGTAAGTTTCTGGAGGTGTGTTTGAGGGGCAGCTGCATACACTACATCTCCGTATTCAATGGCTGGCATAAGCATTTATTGTACAATCTGTTTTCTTACCGCGGGCTCAGGCAGGATTTGTTTCTGTACAGGGCACCTAGTTTGGGGTAGAGTTTAGATGAGAGTTTTTCAATGTGGGGACCAAAAGATAGATTTGGGTCTAACCACATACCTAGATATTTGAGAGAAGTGACTGTAGTCAGCGTGTCATTTGATCTTGTCCCCACACATAGATGGGGTGTTTGCAATTTGTGTTTTTTTTATTTTTTTATTTTTTATTTTTTATCCCATATACCCTATTAGTCCTATCTTTAGAGCTATATAACCCTACTTTGCTACCCGGCTTTATACAGGGTTACTTCTCAGATGTGTTTTAACTGAGTCTTTTTACTTTAAATCCTAAAACGTATCCATTTTTTGTTCTTATTGCTGAACTTGGCCACTTATTTGGCGCTGTATATGATTAATGAACTATACTATCTCCCCACGTTTTAAATTAGGGAGGTTGTTTGAGACCTTCTGTTTGTATATTTTACCCTGATTGTCATTTTCTCCACGCACTACGATCCTATCAACAGGTGTTTAGGATCACATTGCTTCCTTTATTCCTTTATTTATTAGGATACCTGTATGCCTTGTTTATTGTACCCCTGCATTTTTATGTTCGTTTAAAATCATTTATTATTTGCTGCTATTGATTTTTTTTTTTTCTCAATGTATCTTTATTTATTCCTCTGTCTATATTCAAATTAATCAATTAGGTTAATCACCTGGAAGCTGTGCTACGGGAACTGATATAAGCAACGCAGCTATTTATAGATTCATTGTACTGTTATGATTACACCCACTCATGAAGCTACTTCTAGCGAAACGCGTTTGCGGTGTATTTTATTTATTGTTTTAATAAAACCGATTGTGAATTTCCACCCTGTATGATCCTGGGTGATTTATTCCTTCGGCATCCTGAATAGATATTTCTAAGGATCTGGTTTCCTGCCTTGTGGACCTGAGGTTGGGGAATCGGTGCCCCTTGATTTAAATCCACCGATCTGCCTTCTGTTTGGTGCCCATTTATTTAAATCGGCACCTGAATATGTGAGTATATCTCTTATTTTTCACTCCTATCTGGGACGATACAGTCTGCACTTAATTCCTCCCTTGCATTTTTTTCCCTTTTTTCCTTCCACCTCCATCAACTGTTTCATTGAGGACTCGATCCCTGGCTGAATATCTTTTACTGAAACTGAAGATTGTGAGTGCTAGCGCTGGACACCAGCTCTGTAACCTGCAATTTGTGTAGTTTAGGTGCGGTTCCAAAGAGCATTGTAACAGTTTTGTCAGTATTTAGAAAAGGTTTGTTATCTGCGATCCACTTTTCTACCCCTGTGAATTGGCCATGCAGTAAGTGCCCTACTGTCCAGGAAGGCTGTACACTTTTATTTACACAAGGGGTTATTCACAAAGCAGCAAAATTTGCACCAATTTGCACCGAATGATGAATTTCACCATACAGTGCAATTTCAGGGCAGTTCGTCTATTCACTAAATTGTCATTCTGCCAAATACTGGTGAATTGCCAGATAAATATGGTGCAGTTTGCCTCAGATTGGTAATCTTCGGCAGCACGAAATTGTCCCATAGAGAAGTTATGGTTAATCTATTCACAGAACGCTGAACTGAAGTGTTGGCGAAATGCCTTGATTTCGGTGTTTCAGTTCGACAACTTTAAACAGGCAAATCTCATAGGTCTCAATGTAAAAAATATCATTTTTAATTATTTTGAAAAAAATAGTTTATTCTTTTAGTTTTCAGCAAAATACCTTTTTATTTAATTATTTTTAGAACACCTTTTTGTATTTCGTGTATCTTCTTGATGAAATTTTTGGTTCCTAATTTTTTTAAAAGGTGGTTTTTTTTATTCTTTAACAGACCTTTTTATTATTTTTTTAAAGGACCTTTTTTATTAATTAGATTTTAATGCATTTTTATCTGCTTAAACATCTATTAGGAGAATAGTAGAGTTCCTTTTTTTTTGCAGTTTGGTGATCTTTGGTGGCCAGTTCAGCGGTGTTCGGCAACTCCATCTTTGGTGCACTACGGTGAATAGTAAATTTACTGAAGGGTCTGCGAAATGGAATCGCCGAAGTGCACCGTAGCGCACTGAAGTGCAAAGCATCGAAATTTCGCTGGAATTTCAGTGCTAATGTTTCTTCTATTTACTGGATCTCTGTATGTTTTGAAAGGGTGAGAAAATACAACAAACATGAAAGTTAGGTAACTTACTATTTATACTGTCGTATTAGATTTACTTTCTGCCACCTACTTTTTTATTTTCATATAAATTTATTTAATTGTTATTTGTATGTATTTTATTTATTTTATAATATTATTTTTAGTAATACACATTAAAATAGTTTGTATTTATTAATGGTGGGGAGGGACCTTATGCTGTGTCTCAAGTTGATACAACAACCCTATATGGAGAGAATTTTCATGTGAAGGGACAGTTCTTTATAAAGCAGAATAGGCTCCCTACCTAATAGGGGGATAACCCTAATATTGTACTCTTACCAAATTTGGACACATGTCCTTTTCTCTTCGACAAGTGTTCCCCATGATGCAAAATGTCTCAAGTTGCATTGATGTTGGATAACATTTACTAACTTTTTTAGACTTCTAAAAAGTGGTTCCTGGGATCACGTTAATCGAGAATGTTTAGATATGTTTCTTCTGCTAAATTAGTGGAGAAGAAGCATAAGAGGTTATTCAGAAAGAGCTAATCTGGCCCCGAAATGTCACCGAACAGGGAATTTCCCCGTACGGTGAAATGTTGGGGCCATTCGGTTATTCAGAGAGCAGGCAGTTCACCAAATTTTGGAGAACTGCCAGCACGTACGGTGCCTGTTCGAAGACAGTGAAATCCCCCATAGAGAAGCAATGGTTAGTCTATTAAGAGAACACCAAACAGCAGTGAAAAGTTGCTGAAGTGCCCTGCCGTTCGGTGGTTTCATTTGGCAGGTTTATTCAGGCGAATCCCATAGGCTTCAATGTTAAAAATATTCCCATTTTTATTCAATATCTAATAAACCGTTTATTATTTTAAAGTGCAGTAAAAAGTCTCTTTATTTATTGATTTTTTTTAGGATCTTTTAGGCATTTGTCAGAATTTTTTCGGCAAATATTTTCCCCCATTTTTTTTAAGAGTTTTTTTTCTGAAACAGACCTTTTTATTATCATTCGTAAGACCTTATATGTTAATTCCAGTAGTTTTTTTCAAACAGCGTCTCAATTTTATACAGATGGTTACGGTGAGGAGGATCTGCCGCTAGAGCAAGGATGTTTACTGAGAGTGAGTATAAGGGGTGGTATTTGATCAATGTATGATTGCTGCAGGCCTCTGGGGATAGTGTCAAGCACCCAATTGACACAATTCGTAAAACGGCATACATAGAGTCCCTTACGTGTAGCTCGTAGCCATGTGACAAGGGTATCTTACTTGGTATTACTACTATATCATACAGGAGGGGTGGGGTTGCGCCTATTCCCCGGTGCAACCACCAAATGTATCCAGCTCAGCAACATGTATAAAACATAACAAGGAAAAAAATGTCATCTGCGCTTACTCCCATTATACCGTGTGAAACAAAACGCAATTAGAGGCTTTGGTTTCTGTTAATGGCCATTAAAAGAGTAAGCTCACCCGCCAATGTCGCAGCATGATTCCGCTCCGTTTCGTTGTTTTTTGATCCCAAGGTCCATTTTTTTCTAGGAGGGCATAAATATGACCCACCAGTTTGCCTCATGACTGAAAAGCAGCGTGGGCAGTGACGGTTCGCTACACAGTAGCCTGTGGCTTCATTTTGGATAGGACTCACCCTCACTAGAGGTGCCGTGACGTTGGCGGATGAGCTTACTCTTTTAATGGCCATAAACAGAAACCAAAGCCTCTAATTGCATTTTGTTTCACATGGTATAATGGGAATAAGCGCAGATGACATTTTTTTCCTTGTTATGTTGATTACTACTATATCGGTGGAAGTTATGTGGATTCAATAGTGGAACAATTAAATCTGTTTACGGAATGATTATGAGGTGAATTTGTGTAGAGAAGTGCCAGTACAGAAATGAAGGAATAGCAATATATCCACATAAGTCTTTCAATGGCAGGAAACAAAGACAATTTGTGTACATAAATGCTTTGACAAACCCCAATCTCTGGATACGTAGAATGAATTAGAAGATGGATGGACCATAAGGGCTCATCAAATGGTGCTAATTCTATCACATATCACGCCATCTAAGACAATAGGGTCTTCTCAGGTTCCATACAGATGTCTGAGGTGGGGGGGAAAGTTAAGTCTGTATTGCCGTAGACCAGGAAATCATCCAGTGATGTCTATGGAGATGTCAAGCAGAGGTAGAGTACGTCACTGTAATAGAAATAAAAACAGAAAAGCGCATAGCGCAGTACTCAGCGGCACTGGCCCTGCCTGTTCCCTATGGGGTACTTACAAGACTCAGAGCCTCTTGGTGAGCCTCTCGGCTCTGAGGGTGAAGCCCCTGTGAGGTATTTAAAGGTGGTCGCCAAACTCCTTTTGGTCACGTGTAATCCCCAGATCCAGCGTTGATGGTGCAAAGGGAAATCAAAGAATGCCCAGGACCAGAAACTTTTAAAATATCTTCACTTTATTAAGATAAAGATAAAAGCAGCCATATCATAAAAAACAAATTAAAACAGTGGTAACGTGTCCTGAGACGCGTTTTGCCAGTGACCTGGCTTCATCAGCCATATGTTCTAGGCTGTAGCTTAACATGGATACATCTTCAGAGGTTTGTTTTGAGTTGTTCTTACATTGACAAGAAAACACAAAAGTAAGTCAAATGGACGAAACATTGATATTGGAATAAAGGAAAGATATTAATTATGTCAGTAAGGAAAACAAATCAGTAAAAACGTTTAAGGATAAAGTATCGATATTAAAACTGGTAAGGATGATATTTTTGTTTTTCCTTTTCTATTCTTTTGTCTTCTTCGAAAGGATGACAACTTTATTGTATTCTTTCTTGCCTTATCCTAAGACGGCAATGGCTACAATACAACACTGGACTGGCAGACTCTTGTGATCAGATTTGCTTATATTCACTATCAGGTTTTTTCAGAGAGAGGTGAAAACCAGGAGAATGGCAGGAGAAGAGAACAATCTAGACCAAATAGCATATTTGGAAAGTGAGATAAATCAGAGAATGTTTCTGGTTTGGCTATTTTGACCTAGAATTTTCACTTCTCCAGTCATTCTCCTGGTTTTCACCTCTCTCTGAATAACCCTGTATGTGAAGCTTTGACATATTATCTTTAAAGATAGTATTTAATCTTTAAAGATAGCATTTACGTAAAAAAAAACCGATAAGGATAATTTATAAGATAAAAAATTATATGATTTTCAAATGAATATGTAATTTAAATAATTAAAAAATCATATGTAACATTGCAAAAAAAACTATGCCTGAAGTCTCTTTTCAGATGTCGTACACCTCCAAAAACAATTGCATTAATGTTCCCAACTAAGCTGATATAAATAGTAAAAATATTATTCCACACATTTTAAATTAACATATTCTTTGTACTATACAGAATGGATTTTTTTATATTTATTGTACCATAAAGATCTGGACAATTTACTTACCTGGTCATTAGACAATCATTAAATGTTCCAGATTTGAAAGCAGTCTTTCTAGTTTTCCCACGGAACCAACATATAACATATATAAATCTATCTACCTGCCTGTTTCCTAAAGTTTCATAAATATTTAATCTTTATAGTTTGGACGTCAGCTGTTGCTTCTCATCTTTAAAGGCAGAAAAAGCAATAGAGACAGAAAATGGGGAATAGTGTCAGCGACAGATTTGGGAGGACAGCGACACTGTCAGGTTTTTGGGAGTCAATGACATGGACAGATTGTAAACAACTGTGTCAGGAACAAGAATAAATAGCATATAGGTCACCTGAATATGGCTCCCCAAATCCAGAGGTAGTTGTACCACACAGTATGCACACAGGAGTGCTTCGTTGGTGCTGGGGTAACTGGAGGGTCATGTATGGTATCATTGGAAAGGCCAGAGCATGGTATCAGATACCAAACCAGACAAGGTTAAGTGTAACTAAATAAAAATAATAAAGTATTTTTTTCCATTTATCTATTAATGCAGCACTATCGTTCACTTTTAAGTTATAATGTGAACAATGATGCTGCTCAAACTATTTTTTTTTTCCGTTTTAGGTAAAATCACATATTTTCTCAGAAAAATACAGTAACGGGTTCCCAGTTCTAATTTGTTTAACAAGCGTACTCCATAGAAAATATAACCGCAACTGGATTGGATGACAAAATGTGAAAAAATAATTTTACACGTGATGATTAAAATTTTAATGGAATTTCACTTTTGTTTACATTTTTTCTCATAGCTTTCTGGTAGGACATTACTTATACATATAATAATGATATATTATGAATCTGCCGAGTCTGCCGAAAAAAAGGATATATAATTTGTCTTGGTCCTACAATAAAACAGGACTTCAAATCACGTTTAAACATGATGCGTACAAAACTATAAAAAGGAGCTCAGCACACAGAGGTGAAAAGGCTCAGCAGTGAAGGGGTTAATGTATATTTTTAGTTGAATATATAATTTATATAGATCTATTAATGTTTAGGTTTATTACTGTGAGCTCATTACAGTGAGATTTATTTCTATTGAGCTCTGTTATACACTCATACACACCACACATTACTGTGAGTTTTATTGCTGTGGAGCTCTCTGATATACACTACACAATACTGTGAGTTTTATTGTGGTGATTTTCTATCCGCATCTCAGCCCCCGATGCTCTGTATTCCCCCACGCTCTGTGTGTTTAGGTGCATGTGTTTGTTTAGGTGTTTGAGTAGGCACACAGGTGTATAATAGAGGTATGCAGGTGTCCGGTTAGCTGTATGATAGAGGTGTGTAGGAGCATGGATAGGTGTATTAGTGTTGAGTAGGCACACATATAAGTGTATAATAGGGAAGTGTAGGTGCACGTATCGTGTATAATAGGGATGTGTAGGCGTATGTACAGTGGTTTCAGTATAGTGGTGCATATCAAGGTGTATAAATATATGTGTGTGTGTGTTTCTGTATATCAGCAGATAAAAGTGGGCTGCTCACTTTAAAATGCCCGGGCTTATATTTTGTCCCAGTCTGGGTCTGGAAGGGACAGTTAGTTATAATTATTAATATTATTATTGTTATCATTTATGTAGCTCCAACAGTTTCCACAGCGCTGTACAATAATCAACGGGAACGAGATAAACGGACATATGATGGAAACAATAGGCGTAGAGGGCCCTGCTCATAGGAGCTTACAAGTCTAGAGATGTGCATTCGTTTCGGAAAAATTCGGAATTTGGAACGAAATTTGAGAATTCGTATTTCGGAAGTACTTCAGAATAACGAATCGATACGATATGAATTCGAAACGAAACGGTACATAACAAATTTATTTTGTTTTACACTGTGTCATCATCATAAACGATGAATTTCAATAATTGATATCAACTATCGAATTTGAAATGAACTATCAAATGGATATCAACAACTATCGAATTGATTCGAAATTTCAAATCAATCCGAAACAAAACGACATACAAATCTAAATTAGTTACGAAATTCCGAAAACAAAATTATTTAAAAATGTAACGAAACGAAACTAAACAAAACAAATTTTTCAGCCATGCACATCCCTACTTACAACAATCTAGAGATAACACTCATATGAATGTTTAACTATTCAAAGTCCTTCCAACGTTACAGCAGCTCTGCAGAATGTAGTGATGACATTAGTCATAACATGGACTAGACACATCTGGCAATTTATTATTTATTTGGGGGGACCTGGGAATTCCATGATATGATTTAACTAACTTATTTGATCCTCCTTTAAAAGCAGTGTAACGCCTGATGAACCGCGTGTCCTTCATTTCTTTCATTGCTTGCTGATAGCATCTTCTGCGTGGCATTTTCTATTGTGATGAACTACAAAGCATCTATTCTTTTATATGTAACTTGTTTTCTTCCTGTCTTAAGAAGTGATCATTATATCTAACTCTGTAAAATTGTAAAAAAACAATAGGACAATCGCTTCCCTCGCCATTTCCTTTTGTGAGTTCTATTCTCTCACTAATGAACACTTAATTGTGTACCCTTAATAAAAGGATGTGACGACATATGAAAAAACTTGTATATTAAAATCCGTTATCTATATGCAAAGCTCAGATCATACCTCTCAGCTGTCTTCTGAAGTGTTCTATGTGTGCTTTTTCAATCTGCCGAGTTGATAGATCCTCTCACGTAACAATGAAAGTATCTATTGGTTTTCTTTTGATTTTATTTTGTTTTAGGCAGCCTTGTGTGAGTGTTTTTAGGTACCTGGTCCCTTTCTGTTACAGGTTCTCATTTTATTGACTTCAAGGGGCATTCTGGTATTTTTAAACTAAGACAAATCCAGTTTGGTATATTAAGGGGGTTATTCAGATAGAGCCGATCTGGCCCCGAAATGTCACTTGGGAATTTTCCCGTACGGTGCCATTTTGGGGCTATTCGGCTATTCAGAGAGCAGGCAGTTCGCCAAATTTTGGTAAACTGCCATCAAGTACGGTGCCTGTTCGAAGGCAGTGAAATCCCCCATAGAGAAGCAATCTATTCAGAGAACAGCAGTGAAAAGTTGCCGAAATGCCCTGCTGTTCGGTGTTTTAATTCGGCAGGTTTATTCAGGAGAATTCCATAGGCTTCAATGTTAAAAATATTCCTGTTTTAATTCAATATCTAATAAACTGTTTATTATTTTATTCTGCAGTAAAAGTCTATTTATTGATTATTTTTCTTTTAGGATCTTTCAGACATTTTTCAGGATTGTATCAGTAAAAATTTTTATTCTTTATTTTTTAAAAGCAGTTTTTCTTTTTTCTGTAACAGACCTTTTTATTATCATTCATAGGACCTTATATGTAAATTCCAGGCATTTTCGTTCAGTAGTTTTTTTGCAAACAACACTTCAATTTTGACACTTTCAATCATATTGTTTTTTTTTTAACCCGTTCGTCAGCTTGACTGTTTTTTCGGGCGGCTGGTGTACACTGTAATCAGTGGCTCATAGGCTTTTTCCAAAGTGTTCGGTGTGTTTTTTGCAGCGGTTCTGGCGGGTTTTCGGTGTGATTTTGGCGGTTTTGCAGCGGGTTTTTCCTGCACTCCAGGGACCCTGCCGTGAATTCTGAATTCACCGCAGCGTGGGGAACTTTGATGTGCGGGGAACGAGAGAGCACTGAAATCTCGGTGACATTTCAGTGCTCTCTGAATAACCCCCTATTTTCTGCCTACATGGAGTTAATCCTAGTTCTTCAGCAGCCTTGAGGAACCCATCCATACAGCATCTAACAAACTAGGGAGAGGGAGGGGGGTTGTTACTTTCCTCATAACTCAAAGGAGGTGGAGGGGTTAACTTCAGATTACTGTAGAGAAGGTAGCAGAAAATTGAAGACTGTCAACTAAAAGGGTAAAAAAGTAATTATTTGGCAAGACATTTCACAGATTTAACCCCTTCAATACTGACTATGCTTCAAAAGCACCTATGAAGTATACGTGATCTGCAGCAAGTCAACGGAATTTTGTTTATTGCAAATGAAAATCATTCGGAAATGAGCTGCAGAACATGCCCCTAAAATGTCTAGACATCAGATATGACAGCCAATGCATTTCAATTATTTGAAAGACTTTGAAATCAGTTTTTCCTGCATGGAACCACTGAGATCAAGCTCAGTTTAATGTAGTAGCACTTTTTGGATAACAGAGGGAGTCCACTGTGTGTGAAAAGGGCTTACCTATATTGAAAATATACAGCAGGACACCACTGCTTACTTCGTGGGTAATAGCTCCTGCCAGTGGTTTTATGGAAAATCACTTTGTATTAACCGGCGGTTAAAGAGAATTGTAGTGAAGCTTGATAGCAGACAGAATATATAAGGGTAACATTTAGCATTCTAATAATATCTCATATATATATATATACGTTGATTATATATATATATATATATATATTTATACAGCCTTTTAATTTTTTTACTTCTTTGCGCAGTATTTATTTGTGGATTTACAAAAATCGCATTTAGATCAAGACAAACTCATTTTGCCATATGTTGCTATTAGAAATATTTGGAATTGTATTCATCATCATTACATGATGATGGTTTGACTGACAGTAAGAAATACGTGGGCTGAATCAGACGATTTTTAAATCTTATATGTGAAATTTGCGGATTCTTTCGAGCTTGACCTCTTTTTCTCACATTGAACGTACCTTTGGCCATCTACCTACAATTCACGGCTGTATTTAAATTAACCAAAGATTCGCAGCTAACGTTCTATGTATTCAGCAAAAGAAGGTCTGCTAGATGGATTACAAAGCAAAGCAACCGAACTGCAAAGTCCTGCTATATGTAACATTCCTCAGGCAACACATCACTAATGATATCCTGCAACTTCACACATATATGGTTGCATATTTCATGTGAAATGCTTTGCGGCTATGCACTTCATTGTGGAGCTGAGCCTTATATTTTTAATCTGGCAATGGAAAGGTTAAAAAGATCAAGTAAAGTACAATTATTGGACCGCAGATAATGACCTAGGAAGAACCACTTCCTGCAAATGCAAACAAAACACTTACTCCCTTAACCCACAGGCAGTCTTTCAATGTGTTATTTTTAGATAGTCTAGTCTGCTCAGACATAATAATATACTAGATTTGGACGTGA
The DNA here is from genome assembly GCA_009667805.1 of Leptobrachium leishanense. NCBI lineage: Eukaryota > Metazoa > Chordata > Amphibia > Anura > Megophryidae > Leptobrachium > Leptobrachium leishanense. The sequence continues at coordinate 264,718,806 of CM019066.1, read as the reverse complement.
AAACAGGCGCTGCATCAGATCAGAGCGACTTACTAATGCAGAATAGTGTATCTTACCGTAAATGTGCGTCGTGTTTATCGAAGCGCAAACCCAAAGTAGGCTGTTTGGTGGACTTAGCAATTACATGTCAATTGAACTAATATTAAAAAATATAAAATTTATTTTTCCTCACATTTTAACTTTTTCTTGCCACAACAGGAACTATTTCATCATGGCTGCCTCACGATTTAGGACCCGTGACAGAATAATTTCATCACGTGGCTTAAACTGAGCTGTATGGCTGAGGGAGCGGCAATCAGGGGGTTAATGCAATTGTTGGGAGTCTTGGCATCTGAGAGTACAAGCAACAGCAAATCTCAATATACTAGCATGTATTTAGGGACAGATATGTGACATTTTCTCAAACAATACAATAAAATGCGATCTGTGATTGGCTGGCACAGAGACCACAGAGTACACTTCACTGTGTAACACTAAGAGCACACAATAAGCCCAAGAGCACTCACTGGTCCGAGCTAACAAACACCGGGTGCACGTGTGGAAAAGGTCACTCCAATCACCAGTTCATATAGTAACTTGGAAAAAACATTGGGACACCGGGGCTCCTAAGTTGCAGCTTTGTTTCAGCACTGAAAGGGCTTTTCTCAAGCATTACATTTTATTGTATCGTTTGAGAAAAGGCCTTCCAAGGCTTAAATGTCGCATATCTCTCCCTTTATAAAGCTGCAATTTAGGAGCCTCAGAGTGCCGGTGTTTTCTTTCAAGCTGATATATGTAATATGTAACAGTCTGAACAGCCTCTCCTGCTTTCTCTATTGTTGTGCGCTGGAGAGACATAGAGAGCCTAGACTTAGAGAGAGAGACAGGGAGACTAGACTGATACATGTTGTTCCTGTACCAGTTACAGAAAAAAAGAATCACTTTAATTTACATTTTTTTATATCAGAAAAACTTCAAATGATTTTTTCTATAGAAATCACTAATAAAGTCTATGGGAATTTCTATAGATAAGTCGAAGTTTTACTTACAAATTGTAATGATTTGAAAATGCTCATCCAAAGGAAATAAATCGAGGCCCTTAAGTCTACAATTAACCCTAAAGTTAACCGTTACCCTAATACTAACCCTAAACATATCTAAATTCTATTATGAGGGTATAGAGGAAGTAAAGATAGTGGTATAGATGGGAATTGGAGGAAGTATAGGGGAAAAATGTGCATCGCAAAGTTTTTAACTGATTCGATATCGATTGGTATTATATTTTATGATCGGTTCGAATGGGAAATTTCTGAATCTGAAATGCTTTCAAATCTGAACTATTTGGATTCCAATGTTTCCGATGCTAAACCAAACAAAAATTATTGGCCATGCATATTAGGGATGTGCAATTCGTTTCGAATTGAATTTCGTACAAAATTGACCATTTTCGTTCTTTCGGGAGCATTTCCGAAACGAAATATCGGCCACCCGAAATCACAAACTCCCAAATAAAAGATTCAGCATAAAGAAAATCATGTCATTATGGTGTAACGTTGGGAGCTTCCAGCCCTACCTGTGTGCTTGAGGGCAGCATGTCTGATGCTGCTCGCTGACCAATGCCCGGTTTAAATGGAGACAGGCAGGGAGGTGGTTGCATGAGGCGCGGCTTGAGTGGGGGGCGTGGTCTGGTGAAGGTCTTTAAAAACCCTCAGTGTATTCTCAGCAGTTGCCAGATCGTGGTTATCCATACCTGAGCTCCTTGTACCTGACTGCTATATTGAATTAACCCGTTATTGACCTCTGCTTGTTTCTGACTATTCTGCCTTCTGTTGCCCTAGACCATTTTCTTGTACTACACCACTGCTCTGATATCGACCCGGCTATTCCATTTGACCATTCTGAACTCTGTATTCCTGATTCTGGCTCGGCTGACTACTCCCCGTGTTGTTAACCCTTTCTGTCTAGCTAGTTTACCTGGCCAATTCTAAGGACCAGACAGTTAGTGATCTTTCACGGCTACTCTGTTGGTAGCTTCTGGGCTCTGTGGAGTGTTGGGCGTTAAGTACTGCGTGGTGGGATCTGGGAATCGTGACATTACGATCTGGCCAATATGGATCCCGCAGACTTAACACAGCACTTGGCTAACTTTGTATCCAGACAGGATGAGCAGGATCATAGGATGGATCAGTTTGCTATTGCCTTACAAACTATCCTGACTCGTACTGCTCACCTGGAACCAGCTGGGGTTGCACCCCCGCTTGATATACCTGTGTCCCCTGTCGTTCAGACATCCCAGGTACACATGACCGCTCCTATGAGGTTTGACGGTACTCCCTCAGAGTGCCGGGGATTTTTGGTCCATGTGGATATTCATTTTAAATTAAATCCACAGATGTTTTTCTCTGACATTGCCAAAGTGGGGTTCATTATTAATCATCTGTCTGGCAGAGCATTGACATGGGCGACTCCTTTTCGGGAGGCAGAGAAGCCTATCATACGGGATTATAAAGAATTCATAGCCGAGTTACAACGTACATTTAATCCTATCAGAAAGGCCACGGTAGCTGGCAAATCCTTGTTCCGCATACGTCAAGGGAACAGGACTGTGTCTGATTATGCCATAGAATTTAAAACCTTGATCTCTGATGTGAACTGGACAAATGAGACACTGGTTCTGACTTTTATGGAGGGGTTATCAGAGTCATTGATGCATGAATTGGCTCCACGTAAACTACCTGAGGTATTGTGTGAACTCATTGATTATTGTATAGATCTGGATAATCAGATAAGGGACAGAAGGACTCCAAGAGAGAAACCCAATAGACCGTTACCTAGGTTGGCCCCTGTCTTTCAGGCACCACCAAGAGAGTTATCTCCTCCCTCTGAGCCTATGCAACTAGGCCGTACTAGGCTTACAGAGGAAGAGAGAACAAGGCGTTTTCGTGAGGGATTGTGCCTGTATTGTGGTTTGGGGGGACATGTACGATTTCAATGTCCTACTCGTCCTAAGATGCATGATAAGCCGGAAAACTACCGCACCTAAAACAGCTGAGGAGACAGGCCTTGGGTGTGACGTTCATGTCTCCTGTCAAAGACACTAAACTTATGTTACCAGTATCCTTGGCTTGGGAGACAAAAACACACATACTGCCGCTTTTTTGGATTCTGGGGCTGCTGGCAACTTTATCGATGTTAACTACGCTTCTTCCATTTCTCTACCTCTGGTTGTAAGAGAGACACCCTTAGCCGTCGAAGCCATAGACGGCAGACCATTATCCTGCCCTAGGATTACTCACGATACGGTTACAGTGGTTCTTACCACTGGTCTCTTGCATAAAGAAGAAATCATATTTCAAGTTATCCATTCACCTTCCAATCCTGTTGTACTTGGTTTCCCTTGGTTGGTGGAACATAATCCTGTTATTGATTGGGCTAAGGGAGAGATACTGTCCTGGAGTCCTGCTTGTTTTGGGACTTGTTTAATACCCATTCAGCATGTCGGTGCCCTGAACACACCCACAGCTCCTCCATTGTCTACAGAGGTTCCTGACCAATATGCCGACCTCAGGGCTGTATTTGATAAAAGAGAGGCAGAGAAACTGCCTCCACATAGACCATATGATTGTGCCTTAGATATTCATCCTGGTACCATGCCTCCTTGAGGCAAAGTATATCCTCTTTCCATAAAGGAGAACCAAATTATGGAAGAGTACATAAGGGAGAATTTGGAGAGAGGTTTTATCCGACATTCCTCTTCTCCAGCAGGGGCTGGGTTCTTTTTTGTGTCTAAAAAAAGAGGGAGATTTACACCCGTGTATCGATTATAGGGGGCTTAACAAGATCACCATTAAGAACGTGTACCCTATCCCTCTCATATCAGAACTATTCGACAGGTTAAGGGGGTCAGCAGTATACACAAAACTTGATTTAAGAGGAGCTTACAACCTGATACGTATAAAAGAGGGGCATGAGTGGAGAACAGCATTTAACACCAGGAGTGGGCATTATGAATACTTGGTCATGCCTTTCGGTCTTTGTAATGCTCCAGCGGTATTCCAGGATTTTATTAATGATGTGCTCAGAGATTTCTTACAAACCTTTGTTATAGTATACCTAGACGATATATTGATTTACTCTCCCGATCTGAAAACCCACCATGCACATGTCAGACAGTTATTAGCAAAATTACTGGACAATGGTCTTTATTGCAAACTAGAGAAGTGTTTATTCGACATTACTACTGTGAAATTTCTTGGGTATATTATCACTCCAGAAGGTTTTGAGATGGATCCTTCTAAACTCACAGCCATCTCAGAATGGCCTCTCCCTCAAGGTCTCAAGGCCATACAGAGGTTTCTGGGGTTTTCCAACTATTATAGGAGATTTATCAAGAATTATTCCGCTGTAGCCTCCCCTATCATTAATATGACACGTAAAGGTCTGAAGAACCAGATCTGGTCTTCTCAATCCAAACAAGCATTCGAAGCCCTCAAACAAGCTTTCACTTCCTCTCCCGTGTTACGGCATCCTGATCCCAGGATTCCATTTGTTCTTGAGGTTGATGCTTCCGAGATAGGCATTGGGGCTGTCCTGTCTCAAAGAGAGTCTCCAGGAAAACCTCTACATCCTTGTGGGTTCTTTTCAAGAAAATTATCACCAGCAGAACGCAATTATGATATCGGTAACAGAATTGCTTGCTATTGTGTCTGCCCTATCAGAGTGGAGACATTTGTTGGAAGGTACTCTTGACCCTTTTTTGATAATTACTGATCATAAGAACCTTACGTACATCGGGGATGCTAAACGTTTGAACGCGAGACAGGCCAGGTGGTCATTGCTACTGTCTCGGTTTAATTTTGTATTGACTTACAGACCAGGTGACCGCAATGTAAAGGCTGATGCCTTATCTCGTCAATATGACCTGTATGAATCTAATACACAAGACCACAATCCTATAGTTCCTCCTGAACGTATTGTGGCTTCCACAGTCTTGTCTGTCTCCTCGCCTTTCCTGGAACGCCTCCAGGCAGTTTAAGTAGGGGCTCCACCTGACAAGCCTCCAGATATGTTGTTTGTACCTGAAAAGGAAAGACAAGAATTACTCATAATGTTTCATGATTCTAAACCAGCAGGTCATCCTGGTATTACTAAGACTCTTACCAGTATCTCCAGACAGTTCTGGTGGCCCACCATGAAACAGGACGTACGTCTGTTTGTTTTGGCTTGTCAAGTCTGTGCCAGAAGCAAAACCAGTAAATCCTTGCCTGTCGGTCTATTGCAGCCTTTACCCATGCCTAAGAGGCCTTGGTCTCAGCTATCTATGGATTTTATTGTGGACTTGCCGAAGTCCAAGGGTCATACTGTGGTTCTGACAGTTGTAGACCGCTTCTCCAAAATGGCTCATTTTGTCCCTCTACCTAAGCTTCCTACAGCCAAAGAACTGGCGGTTGTATTTGCTAGAGAGATTGTACGAATACATGGGGTTCCATCTGAAATAGTCTCTGACAGAGGAGCCCAGTTCGTCTCTCGTTTCTGGAGGGTTTTCTGTGCGGAGATGGGGGTGCGATTGGCCTTCTCTTCCGCATATCATCCACAAACTAATGGGGCAGCAGAGAGGGCAAATCAGGGTCTCGAGCAGTACATACGTTGCTTTACCACACAACAACAAGACAATTGGTCGGAGTTGTTGCCCTGGGCTGAGTATGCACGTAATAACGCCGTTAACGAGACCACTGGCCACTCTCCTTTTTCTGCCATCTATGTTTTTTTCCCTCCAGCTCTACCGCTTCAGTTTACTGAACAGGCCATCCCGGCTCTCGATGACCATCTCACTCAACTGCAAGAAATTTGGAGACAGATTCGAGAAAATACGGAGCGCAATGTTGCTGTCCAGAAACGCAAGACTGACAGGCATAGGTTACAAGCTCCCTCCTATAACGTGGGGGATAGAGTTTGGTTGTCCACTAGGAACGTGAAGTTGCGGGTGCCTTCTATGAAAATGGCACCTCGGTTTATAGGTCCATATAAAATCATTCGCCGCATTAATCCTGTGGCTTATGCTCTTGCCCTTCCTAAACATCTTCGCATGCACAGCGTCTTCCACACCTCCCTACTGAAGCCTTTGTTGTGTAACAGGTACACGCGGGTCGTTCCTCCTCCTCCACCTATTCAGGTTGATGGTGAATCTGAGTATGAGGTTAGGAGGGTTTTGGATTCTAGGCTGTGCAGAGGCGCTCTGCAGTACTTGGTCGATTGGGTGGGTTATGGTCCAGAAGACCGGTCCTGGATTCCAGCTTCTTACATGTCTGCCTCTAGGTTGGTCAGGGCGTTCCATGCCTCACACCCCGATCTCCCTGGTGGTCATCCTGCCGCTCGTCCTGTTGGTCGTCCGGTGGCCTCCCGTGGAGAGGGGGGTACTGTAACGTTGGGAGCTTCCAGCCCTACCTGTGTGCTTGAGGGCAGCATGTCTGATGCTGCTCGCTGACCAATGCCCGGTTTAAATGGAGACAGGCAGGGAGGTGGTTGCATGAGGCCCGGCTTGAGTGGGGGCGAGGTCTGGTGAAGGTCTTTAAAAACCCTCAGTGTATTCTCAGCAGTTGCCAGATCGTGGTTATCCATACCTGAGCTCCTTGTACCTGACTGCTATATTGAATTAACCCGTTATTGACCTCTGCTTGTTTCTGACTATTCTGCCTTCTGTTGCCCTAGACCATTTTCTTGTACTACGCCACTGCTCTGATATTGACCCGGCTATTCCATTTGACCATTCTGAACTCTGTATTCCTGATTCTGGCTCGGCTGACTACTCCCCGTGTTGTTAACCCTTTCTGTCTAGCTAGTTTACCTGGCCAATTCTAAGGACCAGACAGTTAGTGATCTTTCACGGCTACTCTGTTGGTAGCTTCTGGGCTCTGTGGAGTGTTGGGCGTTAAGTACTGCGTGGTGGGATCTGGGAATCGTGACATATGGGACCTAAACTAAATAAAACGGAACGCAAATAATACGAAATGCCGAAAAAACTGAATAAAACTATCAAAAATTAATTAAATATCGGAAACAAATGATCTGAAACGAAAAAGACAAAACCAATCATCTAAAATGAAAATGAAGAGAACAAAGTGATCTAAGATGAAAAAAAATGGAAAAAAATCGTATGAAAGCAAACAAGAAAAAAAATATTTAAAACGCAAAAAAAACAAACCAAACTGTCTAAAACGAAGAAAAAAAACAGGTGAGTGAAAGGGGGGGTAAGAGGATCCTGAGGATTTATTTTATTTATAAAGGATTTTACCAGGAAGGATACATTGAGATTTCTCTCGTTTTCAAGTATGTCCTGGGATGAGCAACAGCACTAGTGGCCTGCTCTACGGTGGGGCCCGCTCAGGTCTCACAAGGTTTTAGCTTGCTTGTGCCATTACAGGGATGAATGCTCCATATGCAAATTAGCCTGCTCTCACCCAATGAGGGTGGCCTGTACTGATTGCCAAGGACGTCATCCCTGCATGAGAGGTGCAGCAACTCCCGATGATCGTTTCGGCCTTGTTAGGAGGGTATAGCTGACACCCCTCTAGGCACATCATGGAAGGGGTCCATGTCTGGATGACTCTGTAAATATATGGTGAGAGAAAGGGGGGGTGTGAGGATCCTGAGGACAAGCAACAGCACTATGGCCTGCTCTATGGTGGGTGCCCGCTCAGGTCTCACAAGGTTTTAGCTTGCTTGTGCCAATACAGGGATGAATGCTCCATATGGATGATCCTGTAAATTTATGGTGAGGTAAAGGGGGGGGTGAGAAAAAAAAAACAGAACAAAATGATTTAAAACGAAAAAGAAACTGAACCAAATTATCTGAAAGGAAAAAAAAAACACAGAACAAATTAAATGATTTAAAAGGAAAAAACAGCCAATTTTTTCTTATTTGTTTAGCATTTTTCAGGAATTTTTGGGTTAATCTTTAGGTTCCTAATTTATTTTAAAGAAACTAGGCTTTTTTCCTCCATAACTCCCAATGTTAAAAAAAAAACGTATTTAACTGTTAATTAAATATTTCTAAAACTATTTAATATTTTCAATTGTAGCAAACGGCCATTTCTTTTATTTATTTTTTTGGATTATTTTGGCATTTTTGGGGAATATTTGGGCTAATCTCTTCAATTGCAGCAAACAGCCTTTGTTTTAATACATTTTTTTAGGATTTTTGGCATTTTTTGGGACTTTTTTGGTTTATCTTTAGGATTCCTAACTAATTTTAAATGTATAACGAGGTCTGTTTTTTTCTTTGCTGAACGCATATAGCTGGATTATCTTCTTACAGTCCGTAATTATGTGTTCAGCAATGAATTTGATATACAATACATTCTGTCAGTACCATGGATAGTAATAACAAGCCTGACATCATCCATGGTCCTGATGTAAAATAGACTGATAATACATTTCACATTCGGCTACTGTGCATGGTTCTGACTCAGATCAGAACCATGGACAGTCGCTGATGGTGAAACGTATTATCAGTCTATTTTACATCAGGACCTTGGATAACGGCAGGCTTGTTACTATTCAGGCTACTGACAAAATGTATTGTATATCAAATTCATTGCTGAACACATACGGACTGTAAGAAGACAATCCAGCTATATGTGTTCAGCAAAGAAAAAAACAGACCTCGTTATACATTTAAAATTAGGATTCCTAACTAAAGATTAACCCAAAAATTCAAGAAAAATGTCAAAATAATCCTAACAAATTAATTAAAACAAAGGCTTTTTGCTGCAATTGAAAATATTAAACTGTTTAAGAGGAATATTTAATAAAAGGGGGATTTTGTAAACATTGAAAGCTATGGTGAAAAAACACTAGTTTCTTTAAAATAAGTTATAAAACCTAAAGATGAACCCAAAAAATGCCAAAATAATCCTAAAAGATAAATAAAAGAAAATGGCTGTTTGCTGCAATTGAAAATAATATATTAAACGGTTTTAGAAATATTTAATAAACAGTTAAATACGGGGGGTTTAACATTGAAAACTATGGAGGAAAAAGCCTAGTTTTCTTTAAAATAAATTAGAAAACCTAAAGTTTCACCCAAAAATTACAGAAAAATGGCCAAAAAATATAAATAAGTAAGGAGACTTTCATTTTATTGATAGTAATCTGTTTAATATTCTGAAATAACCAATAAAAAACGAAATTGCTCATAAAACTAAATACAAATCAATCCAAAATACAATTAAATTATTCACAAAAACAGGAAAACAAAATAAATGAAATAACCCATTGAAACAGACTGCTGAATCGACCCGAATTGACGAAACGGAAACTTGCAATCCAACCTCTGAGTCCTTACCTTGTTGGCTGCCAGCACCATGGACATTTATCTGTTCTACATGACCCACACACTGTGCCACATCAGCTGGAGCAGTCGGAGGCAGGGACCCCACAAGTTCAAGGAGGAACAAATGGTAAAAGACATGGGTGTTCCAAGATCCCCTTTGCGTGGGAGACAAAGATCTGGACGAAGGTGTGGTTTCATGTACAGTATTGAATCAGGAATTGGTATTGTCCAATCCTGAATACTGCAAGACCTGGTTCAGATCAGGGGCATGAAAATCCCAGGGCTCTATGCTAACCCTGGTGTCAGTGGTGTATTTAGGTTTTGTGCTGCCCTAGGCCTGACTTAACTCGTACACCCCCTAATTTAAATTTGACGCGCCCCTTCCTGTCAAGGGCACACCTCTTCCTGGTTAATCCCCACCCTTCCTCTTTAAGCTCCACCTTTTCCTCTTAGAGCTCCGCCTTTTCCTCTCTTTATATTAAAAGTGGATACCAAGTGCCTACTTGTATATTTTGTATACCATTTCCAATGTATCTATTGAGATAAAGAAAATTATGAAATGTTTAAATTCAAGCATTTTTACAAAGAACAACCACGCATGTCAAGTAAACGGGATCACAGCCGCTCTAATTGGTTGAACAATAAAATCCACAGAAACGTGCACTGCATATGAGCGTATCACAGAGCTGCACAGCAATGAAACCCACAGAAATGGGCACTGTGTATGAGCATATCAGAGCTGCACAGCAATAAAACCCACAGAAATGTGCAGTGTGTGAGCGTATCCCAGAGCTCCAGGGCAATAAAACTCACAGTAATATGCAGTGTGTATCACAGAATCCACAGCAATAAAACTCCCAGCAATGCAATGTTTGGTGTGTGTCAGCGTATCAGAATCCACAGCAATAAAACTCCCAGCAATGCAATGTGTGGTGTGTGTCAGCATATCAGAATCCACAGCAATAAAACTCCCAGCAATGCAATGTGCGGTGTGTATGAGTGCATCAGAATCCACTGCAGTAAAACTCCCAGCAAACCGAGTGTATATGAGCACACAGCAATTATGCTGTGGAGCCATCTTGTCAGCAGTGGGGTGCCACTGCCAGAGGGTGCACTGTAGCTTTGATTCCCTTCCCGGTGGGTGTTCAGTCCAGAATAGAGTCTGTGTTAACGAAAGGGCGGGCAGCTGCACGTGTGCGTTTCACGTGGTTCAGCCAGTCATGTGGTACTGAGACTCAGAGAAATGGCAGTGAAATGCCCTGATGCTCGGTGGTTTCAATCAGCAGGTTTATTCAGGCGAACCCCATAGGTTTCAATGTTAAAAATATTCCCGTTTTTATGCAATATCTAATAAATAATTTATTATTTTAATCTGCAGTAAAAAGTCTTTACTTATTGATTTGTTTTTTAGTACCTTTTAGTAATTTTTCAGATTTTTTTGGGCAAAATTCCCCCCCCCCTATTTTTAATAGCAGTTTTTCTTTTTTCTGTAACAGAACTTTTTATTATCAATCATAGGATCTTATATGTAAATTCCAGACATTTTCGTTCAGTAGTTCTTTTGAAAACAGCAGGCCACGGGTTTGCGGTGGCAGCATTCAGCGGCTGACTCCATGCACTTTGGGGACCCTGCGGTGAATGGTGAATTCACTGCAGGGTGGGGGAATTTTATTCTCCTAAGTGCAGGGAACTACAGAACACCAAAAAGTTGGCGTCATTTCGGTCATTTAGTGGTGAGGTTTTTTGCTGCCCCCTGGAAAGTGAAATTGAAAGTGTAAATTAGTGAAATTTCAATGTATCCTTCCTGGTAAAATACTTTGCAAAAGTAAAAAAAAAAAAAAAAAAAAATTTTTTTTTAGGGGTGGGGCCACCCAGTGCGGGCCGCCTCCCCCTGGAAAGTGCCGCCCTAGGCCTGGGCCTAGTCGGCCTAGGCCAAAATACACCAGTGCCTGGTGTAATCTTAACCCCATTCACTGCTGAACCATTTCACCTCCATGTGCTGAGCTAATTCTTACCTTTTTGTGCTCATCATGGTTAAACGTGATTTGAAGTCAAGTTTTATTGTGCGAGCCAGACAAATTATATAACCTTTTTTTTTCCAGCAGACTCGGCAGAGTCATACTATATGTATAGTGCAGGAGGGGTGGGGTCGCGCCTATTCCCCGAAGGGTTGGCTGCAACCACCAAATGCATCCAGCCCAACAACATGTGTAGAACATAACAAAGAAAAAAATGTCATCTGCGCTTACTCCAATTATACCATGTGAAACTAAACACAATTAGAGGTTTGGTTTCTTATTAATGGCCATTATAAGACTAGCTCGCCCACCAACGTCACGGCACCTCTATAAGAGCGAGTCCTAACCAAAATGAAACCACAGGCTGCTACATAGCAAACCATTCCTGCTCATGCTGCTTGTCAAACATGAGGTAGACTGGTGGGCCTTTATTTATGCTCCCCCAGAAACAAAATCCACTTTGGGATCAAAACAAAGACACGAGCGGAGTCTTGCTGCAGGGATGACCTGGCTGGAAGTACATTGAAACATACATAGTGCAGGAGGGGTGGGGTCGCGCCTATTCCCCGAAGGGTTGGCTGCAACCACCAAATGCATCCAGCCCAACAACATGTGTAGAACATAACAAAGAACAAAATGTCATCTGCACTTACTCCAATTATACCGTGTGAAACTAAACACAATTAGAGGTTTGGCTTCTTATTAATGGCCATTATAAGACTAGCTCGCCCGCCAACGTCACGGCACCTCTATAAGGGCGAGTCCGAACCAAAATGAAACCACAGGCTGCTATATACCAAACCATACCTGCTCATGCTGCTTGTCAAACATGAGGTAGACTGGTGGGTTTTTATTTATGCTCCCCCAGAAACAAAATCCACTTTGGGATCAAAACAAAGACACGAGCGGAGTCTTGCTGCAGGGATGACCTGGCTGGAAGTACATTGAAACATACATAGTGCAGGAGGGGTGGGGTCGCGCCTATTCTCCGAAGGGTTGGCTGCAACCACCAAATGCATCCAGCCCAACAACATGTGTAGAACATAACAAAGAAAAAAAAAAGAAAAAATGGCATCTGCGCTTACTCCAATTATACTGTGTGAAAGTAAACACAATTAGAGGTTTGGTTTCTTATTAATGGCCATTATAAGACTAGCTCGCCCGCCAACGTCACGGCACCTCTATAAGGGCGAGTCCGAACCAAAATGAAACCACAGGCTGCTACATAGCAAACCATACCTGCTCATGCTGCTTGTTAAACATGAGGTAGACTGGTGGGCCTTTATTTATGCTCCCCCAGAAACAAAATCCACTTTGGGATCAAAACAAAGACACGGAGCGGAGTCTTGCTTACTATATGTATAAGTATTATATGTGTAAGTCATGTCGTTCACAACTCACATTTTATAATCCTAGCCTTTACGGTTATATTTTCAATGTGGTATGCTTGTTAAAAAAATTAGACATGTGAACTCGTTACTGCAATTTTCTGAGAAAATAAGCGATTTTAGTTAAGAGTACAAAATCAACATTTTTTGTAAGTGCAGCATCCTTGTTCACATTATAATTGAAAAGTGAACAGTAGTGATGCATTAATAAATTAAAAAAAGAAAAAAACATTTTTATTTATCCTTTATTGTTATGTATTTTATTTTTACATTTTGTTTACATGTAACCTGATCATGTTTGTGTCACGGTTCCCGGATCCCACCACGCAGCCCTTAAAGCCCAACACTCCACAGAGCCAAAAAGCTACCAACAGAGTAGCCGTAGAACAATCCCTAACTGTCTGGTCCTTAAAAATTGGCCGGGTATAAGTATACTAGCTAGACAGAAAGGGTTAATCAAAGACAATGTCGTAATACAAAACCAGGTCAGCAACACGGGGGTAGTTAGACGAGCCAGAGTCAGGAATACAGAGAATAGAATAGTCAAATGGAATAGCCGGGTCGATATCAGTGCAGTAGCGTAGTACAAGGAAAATAGTGTAGGGCAACGGCAGAAGGGAAGAATGGTCAGAAAACAAGCAGAGGTCAATAACAGGTTAAATCACGAGAGAATTCAGGTACAGGGAGCTCAGGTATGGATAACCACGATCTGGCACTGTTTAGAAGGAACTGCTGGTTTTTAAAGATCTTCACCAGACCGCGCCCCCCTCTCAAGCCGCGCGTCATGCAGCCACCTCCCTGCCTGTCTCTATTTAAACCGGGTGTTGGTCAGCGAGCAGCATCAGACATGCTGCCTTCAAGCACACTGGAGAGGCTGGAAGCCCCCAACATTACAGTTTGGTATCATTGGAAAGGTCGTGCTCTGCCTTTCCAATGATACTACACATGAACCTCTGGATTCCACAACTTGGGAGCTACGGGGGTCCAATTGACCCCCTATCTACACCATAGGGATTTCCATAGGAATTCCCTGGACAGATAGGGGTTAATTCCCAAACGGACATCATTGTGCACATGTGTGATGATGTCAGTGGGCAGCGAGGCCCTGGTGGCTTGGTTGACATCCAATATGTCAGCCACTTCCGGAAGTGGTCCACAATCTGGCACCTAAGGGGTTAAAGAGAGGCATGGCTGGAAAGGTCAGACTGTGACCTGTCCAGCGATGCATCTCTTGACCAGATACCCCTTGGCAATGGGAAGATAGAAGGGTCCAAAGGACCCCCCTTCAGGTACTCCCACTGCTCTGGTGGAGGGCACCTGAAACTGATGTAATTGTGCCTGGCAGTGCACCAGAAGGGGTATTAAATCAGTGGTCCGACTTCAAGAAAGTCAGACCACTGTGGGACCCCGGACACAGAGGTGAGTATCGGGCGGGAGGGTGCTGAGAACCGATGATGTGTGGGGGATGTCCTCCGCACACAGCGGTGACATATGAGGACATCCCCCACGTCATCCGAAGCGAAAGGGTTAACAAGCGCTGTTGCTGAGTCATTAATGTCTATGGAATTGGTAGGTTTAAAACAGCACTGGTTACACCAGAGTTGGAATACAGTTTCCAGTTTGGACATTCCTAATAGTAATACTTGTATCTACAACAGAAAAGACACCAAATTAAGGTGGTCATAGGCGTGTGCAGGAGGTATGCCCAGACACACCCAAATGTTGGGTGAGGAGGTCCTCTTTCACATCATACATTGACATTTTAGATGTCCCTTATCTGGTTCATGATAAATACATAAAAACTAACTGTATCTCTGATTACCGGGTTGTTATATCTAGAGAGCAATTTGCATTTTGTGCAAATTCTTCTAAACCTAAGTTTTCAATTAATAAATGTTCCAAGGGTGCGCACGCCATTGAAGGTGGGGTCTGCTTGTAGGTTGTTTTTTTGCCCACGCAGACCATTTATTCCCCACTCTTTTGTTTGAATTCAGTGTATCCAAATATTGCAAACTGCTAGCAGAATTTACAGGACATTTAAAGAAATTAGATTTAGGAAAACAATTTTTTAATTTTAGACAGAAATAAAAACTGAGCAGTTTTTACAAAAGCCAGGTGTGTGTCCTACGTTCGGATGACAGCCTTAAAAATGTTTGTTGATGTTGGATCAGGACCAACAGTGCCCCATAACAAAGTCATTTAGGTACTGCCCATGCAGGCACTATTTTTAGACATTGAAACAAATTTCCATTACAGCAAGCACAGAAACTGAATTTACATCATAAAAACACATTGAAGAAAGAAGTATAGAGTAAACATTTTGCATACAAGTTTACATAACCTCATTCAATACATTGCCTTAGATACCCACACCATAACTTAGTACAGGTTCCTGTAGTGTAAGGACACACTTTTTAAATAAATACTAAGGATATATAAACTAACAGGGTTATTCAGAGAGCGGTGAAAAGCAGGAGAATGACTGGAGAATGGAAAATTCTAGGTCAAATAGCCAAACCAAAAAAATTCTACCATTTATGTCACTTTCCAAATCTGCTATTTTGACCTAGAACTTGTATATTATAAAACATGACAATGTCGTGCCATATTAAGCATGACTCTTGTTTCCTGATCCAGAAGCAGCAAATAAAAATGTACATAAAGGATTTAAGAAAATATTAAAAAAAGTTATAAAAAGGGAAGACTCCACGAGATATATGAAAGTATGCCAGTCACCTTCTCTACTTGTGCTGCTGTACAACTTCTTAATGTGCTGTTCACGGTTGGTGGGCTATATACTGAAAGAACAAGTGGAGTTGTTATACTAAACGGCTTTCTTGTTAACACTAACGGCTTGAGTCACTATTCCAGCCGAACTCAAACTGCTGCTTGCTGAAAATGAATGTTCCCTATAATTTGTACCATCCCATCTTTTCCAGAATTATAGAGTCTCATGCCTATGGTATAGGGAACATGTATTGCTGTTCTTTCCATACTCATCTTTGCCCAAAGCAGTCCTACACACACATTGTCAAGAACATCTTGCTGGTTTCTTTGCTAAGGAGTTTCACTAAAATTATTGTACCCACTTGTATAAGTCCAGAACTAGAAAATAAATCCAGAACTAGAAAATTTCTCTTGAAGTCACCAATCATCTGGCAGGTATGAAATCCAATGTGCTGATGGATTTGGCATGAGTTTTCCTGTTCAAAATATGGTCCCAATTCATTCCAGGATAACACAGCAGCAGATTGGAACTCCAGGTGGTTTATAGACATTAGCGACCAGAGATTACACAAAGGGACATTCCTACAGGGTTATTCAAAGAGAGCCGAACTGGCCCCGAAATGTAACTGGACACTGTAATTCAGCGTACGGCTACATTTCCTGGCCATTCGGCTATTCAGAGAGCAGGCAGTTCGCCAAGTGTTGGCGAATTGCCTACACGTTTGGTGCCTGTTCGAGGGCAGTGAAATCCCCTATAGAGAAGCAATGGTTCGTCTTTTCAGAGACTACAAATCAGCAGGGAAAAGTTTGCTGAAATGCCCTGCTGTTCGGTGGTCTCATTCGACAGGTTTATTCAGGTGAATCCCATAGGTTTCAATGTTAGAAATATTCCAGTTTTAATTCAGTATCTAATAAACCGTTTATTATTATATTCTGCAATAAAAGTCGCTTTATTCATAGATTTTTTTAGGATCTTTTAGGCATTTTTTGTGATTTTTTGGCAAACTTTATTCCGTTTTTTTTACATAGATTTTTCTTTTTTCTGTAACAGACCTTTTTATTATCATTCATTGAATCATATATGTAAATTCCAGACATTTTCGCCCATTAGTTTTTTGCAAACAGAGTTTAAATTTTCAAACTTTCAAGCGTACTGTGTTTTTTTTTCACCTCGTTCGTCTGCGTGTCGGCTTTTTCCGGCGGCTGCTCTGCGCTGTGAAAGGCGGCTAGTCATGTTTCTCCCTGCATGATCGGCGAGGTTAATCTAGCTGTTTCTGCGGGTTTCAGTGAGTGTACGGTGAGTGTTTGGCGGGTTTGCAATGAGTCTTCCGTGTGTTTGCGGCGAGTTTTCCCTGCACTACAGGGGACCCTTCGGTGTTTGCTGAATACACTTAAGGGTCGGCAAACTAGGATCGCCGAATCACCCCGAAGTGCGGGGAACAAAAAGTCACTGAACGTGCGGTAACTTTTCGAATCTATTTGAATAACCCTGCTAGTCAATATTTTTACTTGTCCTCTGAGCACACACAGACTCCTAATCTTTGGATGGAAACAGATCCAAAAGCCCTGTCAGTGGATGCTGTTCTACATACATGGTCAAAACATATTCATTACGCCTTTCCCTCCTTTCGAGAAGATCATCAGTTCTTTTCAACTCATTGAACCAGTGCCAATGCCAAAAATGATCACTGTAGGCACTGTCGAACCAGGGGCTATTTTCAGACATAGCGGCAAATCAGTAAAGGATACATGTATCCTTTGCAGCAAGAACATAACTAGAATTGATACCATAAAAGAATAAATGAATCCCTTCTCTACCTAGTGATTTTCCAGGAAACCACTGTCAGGAACCAGTGATATTTTTGGAAAATTACTTTTCATTATTAATGAAGTAAAACATCATTGAGAAAATTCCCAATGTATGTTTCACTATAAAATACCTATTTGACAGACAGATTTAGCCATCTGCTGACTAAAAAGGATTACTGCAGTTGTGGCTCTGTGCTTCATCAGCTGGGGATCTTTGTCTTAGACAGAGATTCCCAGCTTTTCAAGCAGTGTTTCTAAGAGTAGTAACACCTCAGGTGTCATGCCTGAGATGTTAAAATTTTGGGGCACAGTCTGGAGCCCAAGTGCAAAAATGAAATTAATTTGGAAAAAGCGAATTTCATTTGCACATATACAACATAGCTCCACATTGTGTTTACTTGATCTTGGGCTGCTGCGCCTGCTGCTGAACGTGTAAATACAATCATGGTAGTGAAGTTGTTGAAGAAGGTGCTGCATTGTTGCATTTTATATAGAAAGTACGCACAGTTTTTACCCCTTCACTACCAAGTGATTTTTCCTAAAACCACTGGGAGAACCTTGTGGTTTTAAGGAAAAACACTGTACATTGCAATGATCACACAATAAAACTACTACAGCATAGTTTCACTGTGAGCAATACTTATCTAAAAGGCAGAGGGCTCCCTCTGCTGGCCAAAAAGTGCTACTTCATGTACAATACCGCTTGGGGGCTTTGTATTTGGAATTAAAAGATTTTCAAATAATTTCCACACAATGGCAACTGACGAGTCTGATGTGTTGAAACTTTAGGTGCAAAATCTGAAGCCCATTTGCAAACAAATTGTGTTGGCATAAACAAAATTATTTTGCAATGCACCAAAATAATATCAGATCGAGTATACTTGATGTTGTAGTACCTACAGGTGCAGTGTACTAGATCATTGTAGTGCTGGGATTAATAGTGTATCTTAAATGTGTATATGTTAATTCTAAAGAGGTGCGCACATCAATAGGAATACATTTTTCAATAAATGCTAACACTAATAAATAAATGTATTCAGAAATTGTGGAGAATTGAGAAGGAATTATAAATTTGATGCCAAACACTTAAAAAAATCTGTTTTTTTTAACTGAACCTTGACCCTTGTCAATTTTCCACATTTTCTGATTTAGTGAATAAATATGTGATAAATCAAATGACCTGCCTTTTTAGATTCTCTATTTCTGAGCATATAAATATAAATGTAAATGCGTGCTGCAGTGATATTAACTTTATCCAATGGAATCACACATAAGCTAAATGGGTTTACTAGAGCAGTGGTTCCCAACCGCGGTCCTCAAGTACCCCTAAGGACGGGGTCAGACGAGCGTTTTTAAGAGCGGAAGGAACGTCCGTGAGAGTGGATGTCCTTCCACTCTGACGCCCGTATGGCCACCTCACTGAGCACAGTTAGTGCGCTCAGCGATGCAAGGCTCGATCCCCCTATGGAGGATCGCGCTTTGCAGCCCTGCCCAACGCGCGTCTATCATGGCTGCTTGTAGCATGCACAATTCGTGCGTGCGCTACAGTGTGTGACCGGCCCCATCGAAGCATCACAACGCTGTGAACGGACGCCGGGAGGTGCGTCAGTACGGGCGCACCTAGTTTGCTCGTCTGACCCCGGCCTAACAGGCCAGGTTTTCCAGATATCTGAAGCACAGCACAGATGATATGATTTGTTGCTCAGTGATTGCTGGTTTCAGTCTGAATTTCCCCCAAGGTAAGCCTTAAAACCTGGCCTATTAGGGGTACTTGAAGACTGCGATTGGTAACCACTGTACTAAAGGATCACATACCAGAACAGAAAACACTAGAATAGTAATATCAGTCATAGTATTATATTACAAAGATGTAGAATACATTGAAAATAAGAAAATACATGCTCAGAAACATTAGAAAGTAAGAAACAACTACGACAATAACTCCTAGAATAGATTTCTATGGAATACACTGATTATGTGTTACATTGCCAAATGAAGAGAGAAAGCAGATAACATTGAGCTTAGCAGAAGATGAAAATATTGTATTAACTATAATAATGTTGATTAAAAAAAATATGGCTCATGTTAATACAAGTCAGCCAATTAGAATAAAGAAGCTTCACAGTGAAGCGTCTCTGAAGCTGTTTGGACTTTTCTTTGGTCTAGCACGGACATTTGTCGCTGTTGCAACATCGGGAATTTCTGAATAACCCCAAATTTTCTTCAGGTTTTTCGTGAAGACATACACATTTAAGGATTGTTTAAATTCAAAACGTCTGAGTAAAGAGCTAGCATAAAATTGATATTGCTACCAAATAATTGAAGAATTACCAGTATACCTTATTCTTAAAAATATTAACACTTTCAATATATCCTTAATTTCTAAACACTTGATAAATGTCCAAGTACATGTACTTTACTGTTACAGTATTTGACTCTGTAACAGTGGACTGGAGAGGCGAACAAGTAGAAGATGAACAGGTAGGTGATAATTTTATCATGTTGCAATGACATTAGAATTAGGGTGTGAAATATTCAATCTAGAGTTTGCTTGCATAATGAAGTAGAATTCTTGGCATAATGTTACTGCTGTTACGTGCGTGTCAAAACGTGAATGAACTGTAACATAAAGATCTACACCAGAGGTCAGCAACCTTGACCTTCCAGATGTTTTTGAGCTAAATTTTCCATGAGGTTCATCCAATGTAATGAGTAGCTGAGCATCATGAGAGATGTAAAGACCCTTCTGTTTAGGGACGTCTACCACCTAACTCCGTGACAAGACATCCGACCGACTGAAAATGGTCCTTGCCTCTCCCTGCATTAACAACTCATCACTGCAGTCCTACCCTCCTGTTTCTCACCCCCTCACCCATCTAGATTGTAAATTCCCACTGGAATAGGGTCCTCATGTCCTCCTGTATCTGTTGGCAGGAATAATGACCTGCCTCCTTTATGTATTGTAGAATTGTCTTGTCTTTACCCATTGCACCTTATACAGTGCTGCGGAATGTGTTGTGCTTAATAAGTTATAGTAAGAATAATAGTTCCTAAACACCTGAAGGGACAAGGTTGCTGATCCCGGATCAACACTGTCTCAAATTTCCTACCAAACTAAAAAAAAAATTCTAACTACCTCTAAATATATACCAAGGTACATGCTTACAGGACAACCCTACCTCACCTATTTCTATTCTATTTCACTCTATTCCTGATGGTCTGGGAGGTGTTTGCTGATAGTATTAATTATTTTATAGCAAACAGAAGAATAAATAATTAAGCTTTGCTAGCCAGGATCCATTATGCATGTTACTAGAAGCTCCAGTTATTATGCCACTATTTCACCTATTTTTCTAGTTGAGTCTCCACAATTTCTAACATCCATTATCTACTGTATATACCTGGACTATAGGCATTTCCCATGCATCATTAATGTTAAACATTTGGTTTGTTGTTAGTTGTGTATTTGAAGGGGTTTGCATTTGAATAACTAAAAGAGGACTGTGAAGAGGAAATCTATTCTCTTTTATATTTCTGCATGTTTGTTGTGCCTGCCAATACACAGTCATGAAATGTTTCATTATTCCCCTCACTAATTTATTTAATCAGTTAAATGTTGAATATTTGTGTCTAGTGAATCGTGAATTAAACTGGAAAGCTTTGCTTTGGTAAGAATTATAACATTAACCATTCAGGTTAACAAAGTGTTTAAAAACATAAATATGCATTTTGGTAAGGAAGCAGAAGACCTAATTTTACACTCGATACCAACAGGGTTATTCAAAGAGAATCGAAAAGTCACTGCACGTTCGGTGACTTTTCATTCTCTTCAATTCGGTGCGATTTGGCGATCCCATTTCGGCGACCCTGCGGTGTATTCAGCAAGCACCACAGGGCCGTCATAGTGCAGGGAAAAGCCGCCACAAACCCGACGAACACTCACCGCAAAACCCGGCGAAGGCACACCGAAACCTGCAAAAACATCTGGATTAACCCCGCCGAACACGCCGGAGAAACCCGAGCAGCTGCCGATCACAGCGCCGAGCAGCTGCTGGAAAAACCCGACACCGCAGGCAGACGAAAGGCGTGAGAGAAAAAAAAAACAGTACGCTTAAATGTTTGAAAAGTGAAACGCTATTTGCAAAGAAACTACAGAACGAAAATGTCTGAAATTTAAATATAAGATCCAATGAATGATAATAAAAAGGGCAGTTACAGGAAAAAGAAATAACGATTTTAAAAAAATGGGGGGAAAAAAATCCTGAAAAATTCCTGAAAAATGCCTAAAAGATCCTAAAAAATCTAAAAAAAAAGGAAACTTTTTACTGCAGAATATTATAATAAACGGTTTATTAGATATTGAATTAAAATGGGAATATTTTTAACACTGAAGCCTATGGGATTCGCCTGAATATACCTGTCGACTGAAACCACCGAACAGCAGGGCATTTTGGCAACTTCTCACTGCTGGTTTTTGTTCTCTAAATAGATGAAGCATTGCTTCTCTATGGGGATTTCACTTCCCTCGAACAGGCAAAGAACAGGCACTGTATATGCAGTCAATTCGCCAACATTTGGCGTACTGCCTGCTCTCTGGATAGCCGAATGGCCAGGAAAGGTAAGCGTACGCTGAATTTCAGCATTCGGTTACCTTTCGGCCACAATTCGGAGCTCTTTGAATAACCCTGAAAGAGTTATTTTCAGTTAGTATAAAAGACAACTCAAAACCTAATTTTAATGAAGTGCAGCAATCAAAGCATTCTAACATTCCCGATGTTAGCTCCACTTTTTATCTAGCTCTTTGGGTATGCTGTTGATGACTAAATTGTTCAGATATTTTCAGAATCTTTTAGTTTGAACACAAATTATAGCTAAAAATGAGGAGAATATTTAAACCTACAACTTTTAAAAATATTGTCATGACAGGAGCACTATTTAGTGAAACAATTAATTACGTTCTATAAACTTGCAACCACTTACTGCATTATCAGCATACAAGCAGCAATAGTCTCTCAAATTAAGTAAATGGGTTTAAGATTAGGGATGGGCTGCCGGTTCAAATCAGACAGATTTAATCAATATATCTATCCGCCAATCAAATGAGGACACATATTGATGACTAGCTTTAGGTGGGCTAGAGCTTAACTGGGTGGGAGACAACTATAAAAAGGGGATACTCCAGGGGAGGAACAAAGGAGGAAAAGAGGAAAAGGCCAGATACCATCAGAGCCACAAGACGCCAGAACGGGGGCCCCCTCACCAAATTCCACTAAGACCCACCCGAATCTTCTTACACCAATCTATCTTCACTATCAGATGGTAAAGTATAATTGAATAATTTTAACTTGATATCTATTTTCGACTTGCATTGTCACTGCTTTATATGTCCATCACCTACTAGAGGAATATAAATGAATTATTTTGCTGTTGAAGCCTAAACAGTAGAATAGTTAGCCTTTCTGTTCTACTGCAGAGGAACGCTAAAGGAAGAAAACTAATACGGGCGGCCTTGTTGCTCCTCCTAATTTAGTGAATTTATTTATATTTCAAGAATGCTGTGTTTGGACATCTAAAGATAGTTCTTGTCCCCTATAGTGAGATAAGCTGGAACAGAGAAATAACTTTTATATATCAAGTTACCATCAACCCCAATAGAGTAAAACGAACATAACCCAATTCTACATCTTGTAACTGCTGCTATTGAATGTACTTCCATGTACAATACACGTAATAGGATACTGAGTCAATAGGAAGGTTTATTTTGTTAACTCATGCTGCTGAATAGGTTATCTTGCTTGGTCAATCATATGTGTTACAGAGTAACTGCAGTGAATGAGATTGTAAACCGAGTATTGATGCTGTGATTAATCTGTGGAAGAGATAGTTTACCTATCGAGTGTGTTATGTATCTCCCTGAAGAAAATTTAATTTAGTGAATCAGCCCAAACAATACTAAATTGTGCTGCATGTGGTGCCCCAGTAACTGAATGTTTTTAGCCAGGTTGAGGATTGTTTTATAATGGAAGAGCTCATGATTGTATAATAGAACTTGGTGTTTAAGAATTGATTCGTGCATATGTGTAGTTGCGGTCTATGAATCTAAACTGTTTGCCCATTATATTATTGCATGTCGTAGTATTGCTACTAATCACTACCTATAACTACTCATAAAATTGTATCTTGCTGATCAGTTGACAACGTATGATTGCATGGGACTTGATGGTGTAAATAAACCTTGATTTGTTTTACTGTTATGTAGTCTCGTATCATCTTTAATGATTTTATGTGTCTAAAAATATCTACATAACCTCAAAAGAACTCGGTATAATGCGCTATATATTTGTTAAGATGTGTATTTATGGATTGGTTATTAATCCTTATTTTAGGGTAAATAACCAAATTATACCTGTCACGGATCCCTCTGATTACCAAAATAGTGGTCCCTTTACGCAGACCGCTCTCTACCCTTCCGATCCTTGAATGGTCGGCAAAACTAGAAAGACAATTAACCAGACAATAGATAGACAAGAGGTAACACCAGACAGAGGTACAGAATAGGGTATTGTCACGAATCCTTCTGACTACCAAGATAGTGATCCCTTTATGTGGATCGCTCTCTACCCTTCCGATCCTTGAATGGTCGGCAAAACTAGATAGGGAAACACCAGACAGGGGTACAGACCAGAGTATACGTTCTCCCTAGGACCTTAGTTATAGCAGAGGAAATCTGATGTGTGCTTAGGGTGCCACATAGACTGACCTCGGTACCAACGTTAAGGGCAGAACCAAGAGCAGAGTAAATGCCAATACCAGGGGTTATACACAGAATGGTTTGTTTGCCAATGCCAGGGGTCATACACAGGAGGGTTCGTTTGCCAATGCCAAGGGTCATACACAGGAGGGTTCGTTTGCCAATGCCAAGGGTCATACACAGGAGGGTTCGTTTGCCAATGCCAAGGGTCATACACAGGAGGGTTCGTTTGCCAATGCCAAGGGTC
Source organism: Leptobrachium leishanense (assembly GCA_009667805.1). Classification (NCBI taxonomy): domain Eukaryota; kingdom Metazoa; phylum Chordata; class Amphibia; order Anura; family Megophryidae; genus Leptobrachium; species Leptobrachium leishanense. Next base: position 264,694,556 of record CM019066.1, on the reverse strand, counting down.
ATACACAGGAGGGTTCGTTTGCCAATGCCAAGGGTCATACACAGGAGGGTTCGTTTGTCAGAAGCAAGGTAGATACAGAAATCGCCAAAATACACAAGAGCTCTGCGGGAAGTGAATACCACGTCAGGGCACCGGCATGGTAGTGAGACTGGGCTTTAAACCCGGCGGGTCCGCGTCATAACGCCAGGCCCCGCCCCTCGGCGTCCCACGTGAGCGCACCCGGTAGCGTACATCATTCGGCGCCTGGCCAGCGAGCAGCGAGGAATCTGCTGCCAGGCGCCCCAGCCCCTGACCAGCCGTGACAGAACCCCCCCCTCCACGGGCGGCCACTGGACGACCCCCAGGGGCACGGGGGTGCGCCAAATAGAAGGCCTTCACTAGCCTAGGAGCATGGACTTCTGCAGCCGGAATCCAAGAACGATCCTCCGGACCGTAACCCACCCAATCGACCAAGTACTGCAAGGACCCCCTAGATATCCTGGCACCCAGAATGGCCTTAACCTCGAACTCCTCCTCACCCTCCACAGAGATAGGAGGCGGTGGAGCATGGACCTTGGTGTACCGGTTACACAACAACGGCTTCAAAAGGTGTACATGGAACACATTATGTATCTTAAAATGGGAGGGTAACGCCAAAGCATAGGAGACAGGGTTGATTCGCCGCAGAATCTTATAGGGGCCGATATACCTAGGAGCCAACTTCATGGAAGGCACTAAGAGCTTAATGTTACGTGAAGAAAGCCAAACCCTGTCCCCAACTTGATACACAGGTGCCTGCCTCCTGTGTCTGTCGGCCTTGGTTTTCTGGATGGCACTACTCTCCTCTAGTGCCCGTCTCACTCTCCCCCAAGTCTCTTTCAATGATGCCAGTTGCTCATCCAAAGCAGGAATCGTGGTATCAGGAAACGTAGCGGGGAGCACGGGAGGATCAAAACCATAAACAGCGAAGAAAGGAGAATGTCCTGTGGACTCACTCGCTGCACTGTTCAAGGCATACTCGGCCCATGGTAACAGGTCTGACCAGTTATCTTGTTGTGCTGATATAAAGCACCTGAGATATTTCTCTACATTTTGGTTTGCTCGTTCTGCTGCTCCGTTGGTCTGGGGGTGATAGGCCGAAGAGAAAGAGAGGTCTATCCCCACATTCTTACAAAACCCTCTCCAGAATCTGGAGATGAATTGGGTCCCCCTATCAGAGACAATCTCCAGAGGGACACCGTGTATGCGGACCACGTTGGAAATGAATATGGGCACCAGTTCGGCTGCCGAAGGTAGTTTCCGAAGAGGAACATAGTGACCCATCTTGGAAAATCGATCTATGACCGTAAGTATCACTGTATTCCCCCTTGACTCAGGTAAATCTACTATAAAATCCATGGCTACATGTGACCATGGTCGTTCGGGGATCGGCAAAGGCTGGAGTAACCCAATGGGTGCTGTTTTGGGACTTTTCTGCCTTGAGCACACCTCGCACACAGCTATGTAATCTTTAACATCTCGGCGTAACGTGGGCCACCAGAGGAGTTTACTGATATTAGACACAGTCTTGGTGATACCCATATGCCCAGAAGTTTTATTATCATGATAGATGTTAAGTACTTCCTCTCTTTCGTTCTCAGGTACAAAGAGTTTCGCAGGAGGTTTTCCCCCAGGAGCTGCACCCTGGACGGTCTGCAACCTTTTCATTAGGGGAGACGAGACACTAATCGTGGTAGAGGCTATAATCCTTTCCTGGGGTACAATGGGATGCTGATCTTGGATATTGTGTTCATAAGATTCATACTGTCTCGACAATGCGTCTGCTTTAATGTTTCTGGACCCAGGTCTATAGGTAAGCACGAAATTAAAACTTGAGAGAAACAATGACCATCTCGCTTGTCTGGAATTTAAACGTTTAGCATCACCAATGTACGTGAGATTCTTATGATCGGTTATGATAACGATGGGGTCCTTAGACCCCTCTAATAAGTATCTCCATTCGGCCAAGGCCGCGATGACTGCTAACAACTCTCTATTTCCAATGTCATAGTTCTTCTCTGCCGGGGACAATTTCCGAGAATAGAAGCCGCATGGATGCAAGGGTTTGTCGGGTGCCTCCCTTTGGGACAAGACTGCGCCAAGACCTAGTTCGGAGGCGTCAACTTCTACTTGGAAAGGCAGAGCCGGATCTGGATGTCGGAGAACAGGGGCAGTAGTGAATGCCTGCTTAAGTGCCTCAAAGGCTTGAGTGGCTTGAGGTGTCCATTTCTGATTTCCCACCCCTTTCTTAGTCATAGCCGTGAGGGGAGCTACCAAGGCCGAAAAATCTTTAATGAACCTTCGATAATAGTTCGTAAATCCCAGAAACCTCTGGATGGCTTTAAGCCCTTGGGGTAGAGGCCAGTCAAGTATAGCTGAGAGCTTTTTAGGATCCATTTGAAAACCCTCAGGGGTTATTATATAACCAAGGAATTGCACAGTTACTATGTCGAATAGACATTTTTCTAGTTTGCAGTACAATCCAGCCTTCAATAGTTTTTCCAATACTTGTTTTACGTGGACATGATGAGTGTCTACATCCGGAGAGTATATCAGGATGTCATCCAGATATACTATAACGAATTCTTGCAAAAAATCCCTTAGGGTGTCGTTTATAAGGTCCTGGAAAACGGCTGGCGCATTACACAACCCAAAAGGCATCACCAGGTATTCATAATGCCCGCTACGTGTATTAAAAGCCGTTTTCCATTCATCTCCCTTTTTAACCCTGACCAGGTTGTACGCTCCGCGTAAATCAAGCTTCGTATAAACACGGGCCCCTTTTAATCGGTCGAACAATTCTGTTATGAGAGGTATGGGATACGCATTTCTTATAGTTATCCTGTTCAAACCTCTATAATCGATGCAAGGTCGCAGATCTCCCTCTTTCTTGGAAACAAAAAAGAAACCTGCTCCTGCTGGAGAAGAGGACCGTCTAATGAATCCTCGTTCCAGATTCTCCCTTATGTATTCCTCCATAATGTCATTCTCTTTTTGTGATAAAGGGTATACGTGACCCCTAGGAGGCATCGTACCGGGGAGTAAATCAATAGCACAGTCATATGGACGATGTGGTGGTAGGACCTCAGTCCTGGCTTTAGAGAACACCTCCTTTAATGCCAGGTAACATTCAGGGACCTCTGTGGACAAAGGAGGGGCTGTGGCAATATTGAGGCTACCAATCACATTAACTCTGCCTAGGCACTTAGACTGACAACTTTGACCCCAACATTTTATGTCTCTCAGGACCCAATCGACAACCGGGTTGTGCTCTGTTAACCATGGAAACCCAAGAACGACAGGACATGAGGGTGATTCAATAATTTGAAATCTTATTGTTTCCTGGTGCAAAATTCCTGTTTTCATACATACATCGATAGTGTCGTGAGTGATATGTGGGCATGACAGGGGTTTACCATCTATGGCTTCCACCATTAGAGGTCTCTCCTTAATAACCAGAGGTTAGCAGCAAAATTCTTATCCATGAAATTGCCTGAGGCCCCAGAGTCTAGGAACGCCTCAGTCTTGAGGTGAACCCCCTCCCAGGTTAGGGAGATTGGTAACAGAATCCTGGATTTTTTTTTTTTCATTGTCCACAAAGGAGGCATACAGAGAACCAATAACCTGGGTATTGGCTGTTCTTTGACCCAGTTTGCCATATTCACCCCTACTAACCCTGGGTCTCTGAGGACACTGAAGGCGGAAGTGATCTGCCCCTGCACAATAGAAGCAGAGCCCCTTTTCTCTTCTGTGCGCTCTTTCTGCTTCTGAAATACCCGTTTTCCCTATTTGCATGGGTTCAACAACTGGTAAATCTGTTCTCACATTATCCGAGGTACCTGACGTACTGGTGCGTCTGGGTAATGAGGGTAAAGGAGGCAAGACCCTTCTGGGTCTGTCTCTGGGGTGTCTCCTTTCCCTAATTTGGTCGTCCATGGCTATACAAAAATCTATCAGGTGGTCTAGATTCTCTGGTAACTTTAAGGGAGCCAGCTCAAACATGAAAGCCTCGTTCAAACCTTCGGTAAAGGCTAAGGTTAAAACGTCGTTCGGCCAAAGCACCTCAGAAGTCAAAGTCTTAAACTCGATGGCATAGTCTGCAACCCTCTTATTGCCTTGTTTGATGTGAAACAAAGATCTACCCGCATTGGTAGCCCTTCTAGAGGGATCAAAGGTCCGTCTTAACTCAGAGGTAAAACCCTCATAATCGTAGATGATGGGTTTCTTATTTTCCCACAACGGCGTAGCCCACAATAAAGCTTTTTCTGTTAAATGATTAATCAGATATCCTACTTTGGCTTTATCAGACATACAAGAACCAGGGTTGTTCTCAAACAAGATCTCGAGTTGAGTCAAAAAACCCCGGCATAAGTTTGGTGTACCATCATAGCGTAGGGGTGCCTTCATACTAAGCCTATGTCCCTCAGGGGAGACGGAACTGACCCTAGGTAATGCTGGATCTGGAGGGTTTGAGGTACCTGTATTGGACCGATTTAACAGGGTTTGCAGAGCGAGAGAAATCTGGTCCATCCTATGGTCCTGTTCCTCTTGTCTGGCTGCGATACGTGCCAGCTGGTTAGAGAGGTCTGCGGGATCCATTGGCCCTGACGTAATGTCACGGATCCCTCTGATTACCAAAATAGTGGTCCCTTTACGCAGACCGCTCTCTACCCTTCCGATCCTTGAATGGTCGGCAAAACTAGAAAGACAATTAACCAGACAATAGATAGACAAGAGGTAACACCAGACAGAGGTACAGAATAGGGTATTGTCACGAATCCTTCTGACTACCAAGATAGTGATCCCTTTATGTGGATCGCTCTCTACCCTTCCGATCCTTGAATGGTCGGCAAAACTAGATAGACAATTAACCAGGTAATAGATAAACAAAGGGAAACACCAGACAGGGGTACAGACCAGAGTATACGTTCTCCCTAGGACCTTAGTTATAGCAGAGGAAATCTGATGTGTGCTTAGGGTGCCACATAGACTGACCTCGGTACCAACGTTAAGGGCAGAACCAAGAGCAGAGTAAATGCCAATACCAGGGGTTATACACAGAATGGTTTGTTTGCCAATGCCAGGGGTCATACACAGGAGGGTTCGTTTGCCAATGCCAAGGGTCATACACAGGAGGGTTCGTTTGCCAATGCCAAGGGTCATACACAGGAGGGTTCGTTTGCCAATGCCAAGGGTCATACACAGGAGGGTTCGTTTGCCAATGCCAAGGGTCATACACAGGAGGGTTCGTTTGCCAATGCCAAGGGTCATACACAGGAGGGTTCGTTTGTCAGAAGCAAGGTAGATACAGAAATCGCCAAAATACACAAGAGCTCTGCGGGAAGTGAATACCACGTCAGGACACCGGCATGGTAGTGAGACTGGGCTTTAAACCCGGCGGGTCCGCGTCATAACGCCAGGCCCCGCCCCTCGGCGTCCCACGTGAGCGCACCCGGTAGCGTACATCATTCGGCGCCTGGCCAGCGAGCAGCGAGGAATCTGCTGCCAGGCGCCCCAGCCCCTGACCAGCCGTGACAACACCATTAGTATTGGAGGCACTGTCATTAATGAGATATATATATATATTCATATTCATATAGTAAGAGAAAATACTGTACATGTCATAATAAATAACTGACATGCGGCATTGTCCCGGCAGATCCCACTCTTGGAAGTCTTATAAAAGGAGCTTCTTTTGTGTCAAATGATTAAAAAGTTTGTATATGACATGTGTCCTGTATCTCAAAAACCAGAGCCGATAGGGGAAAGCCATTGCCATTTTTTGAAGCAGTAGGTCAAGTATACCCAGAAACAGGTCTAACATTTGAAGCACCAAAATGTGTGTTGGCAGTGTTATCTGTGTCCTTGATTTTCACTCCTCATATAATTATCTGTTTTTACCCTCCTTGGGATTAGACGTAAATCAATACCAACATTACTTTATTCGCATTTCATCCTCCTCAGTACAAAATTTTAGAGCTAGTAGGAAATTTGCTGCCTAAAATAGATGCCCTCTTTTTCTTCTTAAACACACTCATTACAATGCGTGACATAAATTGTCTGGACAGGAACTTTATAAAGTGAAGTAATTGATTACACACTGGAATTAAAGCATGTAACCATTTAGAGCAAGTGACACATACCAGTATTTGTGTTCTTGCTGTGACTGTTTCCTGTTACTGTAATTGAATTTTCATTCTAGGAAATGTAAACTATCATTGCACTCTGTTTTAAAAATTGAATTTACAATGTGCTGCCTAATTTCAAATGTTCCACATGGTTTGTCGTGTACATATTTACTTTTAATGTGGCTACCAAGTGAAAGTTGGGTGGTGACGAGTAGTAATAGGTCAATTATTAGACAAACAAACCAAGGAGCTAGATTCCATGTCAATTGAAACTCAGCCAAGGCACTAGTTGTTTGAGTTTACATATTGCTTAATCACAAGTTATGTTGTAAATGATGGCGTGAGGTGTGGTAATTACTGTGGAGCTAAAATTCAAGCTCAGTTTCAGGACTAATGATAGATAAGTTATCTTTAGTGTAATGGCTCCAGTGGCGTGGGCAGCCCGTTACATTAGGGTGTGCACACATGGAATATTTATTAATCAAATTCTTATGTTTAGAAGATTTTACACAAACAACACATTTTTCATTAGAAATAGCAAGCCTGTAATCAGAGATACACAGGGTTATTCAGAGAGCACTGAAATGTCACCGACATTTCGGTGCTCTTTCGTTCCCCGTACTTTGGGGTGTTTCGGCAATTCTAGTTCGCAAACCCGCTGAACACTCACCGAAAACCCACAGAAACCGCCACAAAAACCACACCGTAAAATGCCGACCAGCCACCGATCACAGCACAGAGCAGCCGCCGAAAAAAGCCGACAAGCAGACGAACCGGTTGAAAAAAAAAAACCAGTATACTTGAAAGTCTTAAAATTAAAATGCTGTTTGCTAAAAAACTACTGAACGAAAATGTCTGGAATTCACATATAAGGTCCAATGAATGCTAATAAAAAGGGCTGTTAAAGAAAAATGAAAAATAAATTCCTGGAAAATGCCTAAAAGATCCTAATAAATCTATAAATAGACTTTTTACTGCAGAATAAAATAGTAAAACAGTTTATTAGATATTGAATTAAAACAAGAATAATTTTAACATTGAAGCCTATGGGATTTGCCTGAATTCGCCTGTTGAATGAAACCACTGAACAGCAGGGCACTTTAGGAACTTTTCACTGCTGTTCGGTGTTCTCTGAACCATTGCGTCTCTATGCAGGATTTTACTGTTGTCGAACAGGCACCGTACTTGCAGGCAATTCGCCAAAATTAGGCAAACTGTCTGCTCTCTGATTAGCCGAATGGCCCCGAAATGTCCCCGGCCGCTGAATTTCAGTGTCTTTTCGGATCTCTCTGAATAAACCCCACAGTCGGTTCTTATGGTTTTCATCATAAACCAGATAAACGACATCTAAAATGTCAGTGTAAGAGGTGAAAAAGAACCTCTTCACCGAACATTAGGCACACCAGGCATACCCCCTGGGAACACCAGGGCACACCAGACATACCCCCTGCGCACGCCTATGAAAGGCTCTCATTTTCCCTTACAAAATGACAGAATGTGAAGTGTGAGGTATTAGCTCCTAACTACTTCCTTTATACTAATAAACCTCTCACCCACCAGCAGAGAAGACATATTTATGTGATAATCATCTTTTTCTGTTCTGTACAAATTATGCTAATGAGCTCTTTGCTTTGACATATTGAGGAGTAAAAACAAGGTCCTGTCCATCCCACCTAGGATAATGAAGGAAATATACCCTTACTTCATCCTTGTAGATTGTACTCATGGCTAATGTGTACTGATATAAAATGAGCCGTGCCAGAGTGTCCCTCACTGGCAATTATTTTTAGAAACGATTGTCGGGGGTTGCTGCACCTCTTTTGCAGGGATGACATCCTTGGCAATCAGTACTGGCCACCCTTTTTGGGTGAGAGCAGGCTGATTTGCATATGGAGCATTCATCCCTGTAATGGCACAAGCAAGCTAAAACCTTGTGAGACCTGAGTGGGCACCCACTGTAGAGCAGGCCACTAGTGCTGTTGCTCACCCTCAGGACCCTCGCAAACCCCCTTTCCCTCAATTTCTTTTAGCCATTTTTCTGGATTTTTTTCACCAACATTTTTTTTTTTAAAATAGCAATTTTTTCTAATGTAACAGACTTTTTTATTACTATTCACAGGATCTTACATGATAATTCTAGACAGTTTTGTCCAGTAGTCTTTTTTGCAAACAGCGTTTCAAATTTGACACTCTCAATCGGGTTTTTTTTTTACCCATCCGGTGACTTGTTGGCTTTTTTCTGCGGCTGGTTGACGATGTGCTCGGCAGCTCGTCTGTTGCATTTGGCGGCTGTATGTCAGGTTGGCGGCAGCGGGCGACACCATCCACAGCAATCATCCTCTCCAGGCCACACATTTACACTCTGCAGTCCCACATGCCCACCCCATCCATCACCAACAAGTCCTGGGCCTAAACGTATTGCTTTCCCTTCTGCTTCCCTTCCCTTTCCCAGCTGCTTCCACTTTTTCTCTAATTACCCTGTTCAAGCCCAACTTCTGGTCATTCCCATGCAACATCTGCTATATTGTTTCTGGTCACCATCTCCCCTACTCCCTTTTGTTTCACTAACCTTTGTCCCTTAGATTGTAAGCTCACAAGATGTCTGGCTAACCACTTGTATAAAGTGCTGTACCAGTAGAGCAATTTTCCGATGGGCAGGGCCATCTGTTCCTTATGTGTTTTTATTATGTCTCATGTCTGTAGTCCCTCATTGTAAAGCGCTGCGGATTCTGTTGGCGCTATATAACGCATTCCTTTTTATAGGCTTAGGAACCAGCACTGTGTCAGGCTATCCAAGTTTGGAATTATCACCAGCTTTCAGAAGTTAAAATTTGTCAATTCAAATCCAGACGTTAACTTGCGCCAGCACCTTGGAAGACCTCATGTCTCGAGACGTTAAAAAAGCATTGCACTCCATGTTAAGTATAGGAGACGCTAAGTACAGTAAGCTTGTGCAAGCTGCAAGGCGCAAACTGATTTCACACCAGTTTAGCGCCAACGTTGAAGTATTGAGGCCAGATGTTAAACTTGATAAGTAGACGTTAGCACGTGCATTAGTAAGATGTTAGCATAACAACAACTATGGAATATAACCCTAGGTAGGGTTGAAAGGGAGCTGGGGGAGTAGGCTACCTAATAAATCTGTGGAGGCAACATGGCATCCAGTACTACGTTCAGTGCAGATTTCTTCAGTTGCATTAGTTTAGACAAATGAGAATATTTGATTTTCCACTTGGCTAAAAAAGCTGGGAGAGTATGTGAGGATGCTGTGAATAAACATGAGGTGCATGGGTCATATGTGGTTTTCTGTAAACCTATACAGGGTTATTCAGAGAACGTGAAAAGCAGGAGAATGACTCGAGAATGACTCGAGAATGAAAAATTCTAGGTCAAAATAGCCAAACCAGAAAAATTCTCCCTTTCATCTCACTTTCCAAATCGGCTGTTTTGACCTAGAATTTTTCATTCTCCAGTCATTCTCCTGCTTTTCACGCTCTCTGAATAACCCTGAAAGTTCCATTGTCGTGCAGTATATTTTACATCCCTTTATCTTACAGAAAGTTTTAAAGAGCTATTTGGACATTTCATGTGACCGTAATGACAGATAAATGAAAAGAGTAGCTAACAGGAGGCTGTGAATTCTTTCATGTGCCTATTACACAAAATCCTCACCTGGAAGTTAATTAACCAAACTATGTTCTTGCTTTCTGTGAGTATCGGAACTTGACTAGCTTTTTATATTAAAATGTTAAATTAATGAGCTCTGCAAAAGCAGAGAGGATTTTTTAAGTAATATTTTTTACTTAAAAATAGAATATGTCAAGTATCTTTATCCATAGACTTTGGAAACAGAGAGCAGACTATTTTACCTGCCACACATCTATAAACTTTAACAGGAAATTACAACACAAAATAACCATTTCATCATTTTAGTTTCTAATCCAGGTTACAAATTAATCTCATGACAAGATACAGGATGAATTGAAAAGGGAAGGTTAGAAGAGCAAGTCACAAATGTAACAGACATACAGCATATTTTATTCTTTTATACAGTGTCAAATCACAAGCAAAAGCTTCAAAACTGAAACATTGTTCCATGAATTTCTTTTCTTTAGCCACTATTTTTGTGGAATCCTAACAATCCGAATTTGACGTCAATAGACTTTACCTTTCAACGTTTTAGAATTATTACAGGATCTGATTGAAATAGGAGATATAAATATGACATGTGACAAAGGTTACCTCATTTTTTTTTTATTTCACACACTCAAATGATAAATTATACATTTGGAAACCTTATATTATTTATTTAAGGTTTTTTAAGAAAATCTATTTTGGCATCTGATTTTTACATTCAATCTTGTTGAAAAGTTTGAAAGTTTCATAGGTACTAAAATAACCGACATAAATAGAACAGCAGCTTCACACATGTCTTTGCAGGGTGCTGGACAAAATCCCTACAGCCAGGTTCCCTAATGCCAACATCTCGAAGGCCAACTTCCAGACAGAACAAGTGCTGGACATCCCAACTTCACTACACGGCCAACTTCCTGACATTCATAATCCCAGCGGCTAACCCTAATACTAACGCCCTAACCCTAGGTTTAAGGGGGTTAGGGCTACGTTTAGGGGGGTTAGGGCTAGGTTTAGGTTTAGGGGGGTTAGGGTTAAGACTAGGTTTAGGTGCGTTAGGTTTATGGCTAGGTTTAGGGGGTTAGGGCTAGGTTTAGGGGGTTAGGGTTAGGGCTAGGTTTAGGGGGGTTAGGGTTAGGGCTAGGTTTTGGGGGTTAGGGTTAGGTTTAGGGGGATTTGGGTTAGGGCTAGGTTTCGGGGGTTAGGGCTAGGTTTCGGGGGTTAGGGCTAGGTTTAGGGGGTTAAGGTTATGGCTAGGTCTAGGGGGTTAGGGCTAGGTTTAGGGGTGTTAGGGGTAGGGCTAGATTTAAGGGGGTTAGGGTTAGATTTAGGGGGTTAGGGCTAGGTTTGGGGAGGTTAGGGCTAGGTTTAGGGGGGTTAGGGCTAGGTTTATGGGGGTTAGGGTTAGGTTTAGGGGGTTAGGGTTATGGCTAGGTTAAGGGGGTTAGGGTTAGGGCTAGGTTTAGGGGTTAGGGCTAGGTTTAGGGGGTTAGGGAGTAGGGTTAGTGTTAGCTGCTGGGATTTTGGATGTCTGGAAGTTGGCCGTCAAGGAGTTGACTGTGTAGGGAAGTTGGCCGTCAGGGAGTTGTCTGTGTAGGGAAGTTGGCCGTCGGGAGTTTGGCATTAGGGAACCCGGTTGTAGGGATTTCGACCCAAACCCGTCTTTGCAAAAGTGCAAAACCTTCATAGAAAATTTCAAGAAAAATGTTTATTTTATATTTTTTTTGTAAAATCAATTCAATATGCAGATTAGCTGTGAGAATGTTATTTGGGGGTCGGGAAATTTTTTAATAGCAACGGTACAGCTCCTTTTTATTAATTGAGAAGAATGATACAAATGGTGAACAGAAGGATTCCAACAGTTTTCTTATCCTATTAACATTAAGGCTGGGGTCAGACGAGTGCAAGTAGCCCGTATTGACGTGCCTCCTGGCAATCGTCACAGCGTTGTGATAATTCAACGGGGCCAGCGACATGCTGTAGCCCGCACATGAATTGCGTGTGTTACAGAGGAATGTGCTGAAAGCCTCCCTGTCGAAATGCTACAATGCGCGTTCGACAGGGCTGCAAAGCGTGATCCTCCGTCGGAGGATTGAGCCTTGCATAGCTGAGCGTACTAACTGCGCTCAGCGAGGTGGCCAGACAGGCGTAAGAGTGGAAGGAACATCCACTCTCAAGGACGTTCCTTCCGCTCTGAAAAATGCTCGTCTGACCCCGGCCTAAACTGCTTTATCGTCTTGCAAAAAAAAGCACAACACTCTGGTATTTCTTTTTAAAATATAGTTTTTATTAAGAGATAATTGTCATACATAAATCAAGCAAATATAAACTGGGTGCAAAGGCAATAGTCTATACACAGCAGTGGTGGGAAAGTAAGTTGGAGGTAAGGACCAGAACATCATCTGTAGTGGTCCAGCTTGATTGAAGGGATGAGTTTGAATGGATAAACCTGTTTTTTTTTCTCCAAATCCTAAATTTGCACTTATTTATTAGTGAATTTTTACATGTGCCATAGAGCTTTTTTTGGAATTGATGTTTTTATTTTTGTATTTATCAAAATGAAAGGATCATTAACTGCTGCAAGGGTTTCTCAGACACAAAACACAATGTTATGAGGCAAACCTCTTGAGACCTTTGACAATATCATTGAACAACATCCTATGTTCATTATCTGGTTGATTACCTTTGGTAATAAGAATATTAATAATATTATTATTAGTTATTATATAGTCTATAACACATGAGCTCAAATGTGAGAGGTTTATATGTGTATTTCTACACTGTCATTACCTATTGCAGAGTTCATAGATTAATTGTACCTGCTGAAGTAAGACTTTGGTGTGAGTGTGCACGAATTGATCAATGTGTATCACACACACATTTTTTTATTATTTTATTTTATTTATTTTGAAAGTATTTTACCAGGAAGGATACATTGAGATTTCTCTCGTTTACAAGTATGTTATTAAGCAACATAATTGTTCAATGAAAACAATAGAAGTTATTCCTGTGTGCAATTGAACTTGGAAACGTACCATGATTTTCAGGTTTTCACTTCTCTTTAGGATGATATGAGCATTGAGAAGGTGTACATTTGTCAACATTTTCAAAAGCTCTGTATAAAACTGTCTTTTCTTGGAGGAGGGAAAGAAAAATACACTACTGCACCCAGAATAAGTTTGGAGCTAGTTAAAAACCTTGACACTAGTTCGAGTAAGATTCTGGAAAAAGTTTAGTTGTCAAATGAGACCAAGCAGAGCTTTTTGAGTAGCAGCATGTCAGGGTGTGCACAGGGTTTAGGTGGCAGAGCCCAAATTGCAGCAGACAGCAGGTTGGGGTAAACACAAGGGGTTTATTTATAATGGTTCTGTTACATCTTCAGCCCCTGCTGTGCTTCCTGGGGGGTTCTGGGCATGGTTCGGTGCCACTGGCTGGTCGAGTGCCAGCACCTTGTAACGGCCGAGCGGCGTCCGAGTGGGCAGGGCCTGGCGTGGTCACGAGGAGCCGCTGGGTTTAAAGCAGGGCACGAGGAGTTGCCTCGTCGCCCTGACATGGAGTTCTGTTCCCTCATCGCTAAGAAAATTCTCATTGCTGTTTAAGTTGCCAACCCGTTTCTGTGTGCGATTCCTGCTCCTGATTTTGACCCGCCTTGAATCTGACCATTCTGTTGCTTCTACCATTAGCTATCGCTAGTATTGTGCTTTGGTGGTTAACCCTATGTTTGCAGCTGGGGCTTTCACTCGCCATCTGGGATTATTCCCATCTCGCTCTGGGGTATCATTTGAGGCCTCATCAGGTTACTATTTAAGACCCAAGGTGTATGTTTCATTGCTACGAGCATATGTGCAAACCGCATATGTGCAAATACTGTTTATATACCGCATATGATCATTGCACCCTAACCGCCAAATATACCCAGGTCTGTACCAACCGTATAACTGTATGTGTGTCAGCCAGCTCTGATAAATGTAAAGTACTTCATACCCTCTCGAGCTTATCAGATAACGCTAAATCTGAACATTTGTTGTCTGCCCTGCAGCCTGCACAATTCATTGACTGTCAAAGGAATCATTGTGTTTCTGAATGTGCTTTAAGTTGTCCGTTGGTCTTGAAACCTTTGGAACTTAGTGGCAAGTCAGTTGTTCTTTTGTGCTCCTTGGCTTTGGAGTATAAGTCTGTGAATACGGAGTATTTGGTAAAAATCAAGCAGGTATTTCTGTCCAAAAATATCTCAACCTCGTTACTCCTATGTGAGCGCTACGGCGCCCGTTACAGGTTCCCAGGAGGAACAAGGCAGCTTGAAGACACAGGTAAACAGGAAAAACATGTAAGAGATACAACAAACAGGACACACAGATATTCGGACACGCCAAATCAAGTGCAATGCTGAAGCACTGCTGCAGAGATCTGAACTACTTATACAGTCAGGTCCAGAAATATTGGGACATCGACACAATTCTAACATCTTTGGCTCTATACACCACCACAATGGAGTTGGAACATTCTCAAAAAGAAGGAACGCACCGGTGAGCTCAGCAACACCAAAAGACCTGGGAGACCACGGAAAACAACTGTGGTGGATTACTGAAGAAAACACCCTTCACAACAGTTGGCCAGATCAAGAACACTCTCCAGGAGGTAGGTGTATGTGTGTCAAAGTCAACAATCAAGAGAAGACTTCGCCAGAGTGAATACAGAGGGTTCACCACAACATGTAAACCATTGGTGAGCCTCAAAAACAGGAAGGCCAGATTAGAGTTTGCCAAACAACACCTAACAAAGCCTTCACAGTTCTGGAACAAGATCCTATGGACAGATGAGACCAAGATCAACTTGTACCAGAGTGATGGGAAGAGAAGAGTATGGAGAAAGAAAGGAACTGCTCATGATCCTAAGCATACCACCTCATCAGTGAAGCATGGTGGTGGTAGTGTCATGGCGTGGGCATGTATGGCTGCCAATGGAACTGGTTCTCTTGTATTTATTGATGATGTGACTGCTGACACAAGCAGCAGGATGAATTCTGAAGTGTTTCGGGCAATATTATCTGCTCACATTCAGCCAATTGCTGCAGAACTCATTGGACGGCGCTTCACAGTTAGTGATGAGCCGAACACTCCCGTGTTCGGTTCGCATTCGAACTCGAACAATTTCAAAAGTTTGAGTTCGAACTCGAACACGAACCAAACTCAATGCAAGTCAATGGGACTCGAAAGTTCGATTTTTAGAGTGCCCTCCAACAGGGCATATATATAAGATATTTGCCATAAAAGGTGTATGGGGGTCTGGGTAGTGCCCTGGGGGACACGAAACAAGGACAAAAAGTTTTAAAAAAAACATTTTTAAAGGAACAGTGAGTATTCCATGAAATAAAGGTTAAGAATAAAAACGAAAAATTCCTTCAAATATCGTGCCTAGGAGGTCCCGATAACCTGCCCGTGAAGTGGCGGATTTGTAGGATGTATTAGAAACATTTAAAAACAAAAAATTACAGGTAAATGGTTTTCCTTTAATCTATTCATAAACAACTGCTTGGGGCGGCAGCCTGTATGAAAAGAAGAGACATTTTAGGACACGCAGAACAAGGTTAGTGATTTTTTGGCTAAATTATGGTGAAATTTATGCAGGCTTTGGATGAAAGTAACAATAGGTGCTTTAAAATTGGGCCTTTAGTGTCGGCAACAGTGCCGTCACACCGTAACCCCTCTGTGGTATTGTGGAAGAGTGCAGGGTTGGACCCTGCAGTCAAATATTAAAATGATATGAATCTGGTACAGGCGTCAGTGCACCCAAATATTTTGCCTTTGGTGGCAGCAAGTGCCTTCACACCGTAACCCCTTTGTGGTATTGTGGAAGAGTGCAGTGGTGGAGGTTTTGGGAATTCAGAAGAGATCCCCGATCTATTCAGTTACGTCAGCATCAGGGGATTGATAGCTGCTGATCCAGGACTGATTCATTTTTATAAATGTCAGCCGTTCTACAGAGTCGGTGGACAGACGCACTCTTTTGTCTTTGACAAAACCTCCAGCGGCACTGAACGTCCTTTCAGAAAGCACGCTGGATGAAGGGCAACCTAGTAGCTGCATAGCATATTGGCTAGGTTCTGGTCAGTGATCCAATCTCAACACCCAGTAAGCCAGTGGATCATCTGCTGTAAAGGTATCCAGGTCTGCCCTTGCCCCTAGGTAGTCCTGCACCATATGGTGAAGACGCTGGCAATGGGTGCCTACATTTGACATCCCTGGGCGTCGTGTACTAAACAAATTTAAAAAGGCATCAGTCAAGTGGCCCCAGCCTTCACCGCTCTTCTTCTGATCATCTGCAGCCTCAGAAGCACCTGTGTTATCACTTGGTAACCAAGTGCCTGGGAAGGTGTTACACAAGTGTTGCTTTAGAGCGTACTCAAGTTGTTTCATCCGGTCCTCCCCCTGTGCGGGCAGGATGAGCTCTGCAACTTTACCCTTGTATCGTGGATCAAGAAGGCTTGCCAACCAGTAATGATCCCTCTTCTTGATAGCATGAATCCTGGGGTCCTTTAGCAGGCTTTGCAGGATAAGGGAGCCCATGCAGCGTAGGTTGGAGGTGGCATTAGCTCCCTAGTCAATGAGGATGACCCAATCGTGCACTTCCTCCTCCCAGCCACGTACTAGTCCTTGAGTTTCTGGGCACACAAAACCCTCCCTTGAGGAATCCCCACCTTCAATGCCCCCACTACTTAAATATTCCTCCTTTCATCCTCCTCCTTTCTGATGTGAGGACCCGCAGGAATGCTGCCTGCGTAAAGACTGGGGCCTTGAGAGCTAGGGAAGGCCTCCTCTTCCTCCCGCTTCTCTGCCTCTAGTGCCAAATCTATAATACCCTGCAGAGTGTGCTCCAGCAGGAACACTAAATGAATTGTGTCACTGATGCATGCACTGTCCCTGCTCACCATCCTCGTTGCCTCCTCAAATGGTGACAGTACAGTGCATGCATCCTTGATCATCAGCCCCTTGGGGGGGGAACCAAGTTGATCTGAACCTGTCCTTGTGCTATACTCACACAGGTACTCGTTGATGGCCCTCTGCTGCTTGTGCAGGTGCTGCAGCATTGCTAATGTTGAGTTCCACCTGGTGGGCATGTCACAGATCAGACGGTTTGTGGGAAGGTGGAATTCTCTTTGAATTTCTGCCAGGCGAACACTTGCTGGGAATGAACGTCTGAAGTGGCTGCAGACTTTTCTGGCCTGCCTGAGAAGCTCTGCCAGCCCTGGGTACCTAGTTAGGAAACGCTGTACCACCATATTTACAGTTGTGTTCAAAATTATTCAACCCCCACTGAAATTGAGTGTTTTGGCCAGTTTGACATTGATTTTGATCATTCAGTCATCTTGCTTACAATTAAATCAAAGAGGCACGTGTAGGTCAGACAAATATAACATAACATTTATAATGAAATAACCACAAATGTCTTTTCTGTGCTCACATCATTATCAGTTTTATTCAACCCCCAAGTGACATTCAATCTTAGTACTTAGTACAACATCCTTTTACAGTTATAACAGCTTTTAAACGTGAAGCATAGCTTGACACAAGTGTCTTGCAGCGATCTACGGGTATCTTCGCCCATTCGTCATGGGCAAAAGCCTCCAGTTCAGTCACATTCTTAGGCTTGCGCACTGCAACTGCTTTCTTTAAGTCCCACCAGAGGTTCTCAATCGGATTTAAGTCAGGTGACTGCGATGGCCACTCCAAAATGTTCCAGCCTTTAATCTGCAACCATGCTCTAGTGGACTTGGAGGTATGCTTGGGATAATTGTCCTGTTGAAAGGTCCAACGTCTCCCAAGCCTCAGGTTTGTGACGGACTGCATCACATTGTCATCCAATATCTCCTGGTACTGAAGAGAATTCATGGTACCTTGCACACGCTGAAGCTTCCCTGTACCTGCAGAAGCAAAGCAGCCCCAAAGCATGATTGACCCCCCGCCATGCTTCACAGTAGGCAAGGTGTTCTTTTCTTCATAGGCCTTGTTCTTCCTCCTCCAAACATAGCGTTGATCCATGGGCCCAAACAGTTCTAATTTTGTTTCATCAGTCCACAGAACACTATCCCAAAACTTCTGTGGTTTGTCCACATGACTTTTGGTATACTGCAGTCGACTCTTCTTATTCTTTGGAGACAGCAAGGGGGTGCGCCTGGGAGTTCTGGCATGGAGGCCTTCATTACGCAGTGTGCGCCGTATTGTCTGAGCTGAAACTTCAGTACCCACATCTGACAAATCTTTTCTCAGATCCTCAGCAGTCACACGGGGACTTTTCTCCACTCTACGCTTCAGGTAGCGCACAGCAGTTGAAGTCAGCATCTTCTTTCTGCCACGACCAGGTAGCGTTTCAACAGTGCCCTTTTCCTTGAATTTGCAAATGATGCTTCCTATGGTCTCTCTTGGTATGTTTAACATCTGTGCAATCTTCTTATAGCCATTGTCCTTCCTGTGAAGAATAATCACCTCTTCTCTTGTCTTCCTGGACCATTCTCTTGACTTCACCATGTTTGTAACCACACCAGTAAATGTCTAGAAGGAGCTGAGTATCACAGTCATTTTAAAGCTGCCTAATTGGTGCTTATTATGCTTTATTGCTGCTCCGTGACATCCACAGGTGTTTTCAATACCTGATTGAAAACACTTGAATGAACCTCTGTTCTTCAGAGTGGTAGTCTTTAAGGGGTTGAATAATTGTGTCAATGAAGAATTCACAAAAGAAACATTTACTACTGTATTACAAAACCAATTGATGTCATTTTAGTTGCATTTGGTTCTTTAAAAAGTCCTTGTAGGATTTCATTCTGAATACAATTACAAATGTACACTAAATTCCCTAAAACCCTTTACAGCATTGGGGGTTGAATAATTTTGAACACAACTGTAGAACGTGTGCTAGGCATGGTACAAGCATCAACTTACCCTGGTGTAGGGTGGAGAGAAGGTTGCTGCCATTATCACAGACGACCATTCCCAGCTGAAGCTGGCATGGTGTTAACCATCTCTGCACCTGCCCCTGCAGAGCTGACAGAATTTCTGGCCCGGTGTGGCTCCTGTCCCCTAAACAAACCAGCTCAAGCACAGTATGGCATCTTTTTGCTTGAGCCATTGCGTAGCCCCTGCCACGCGTCGGTTTAACTGCCACTTTGCCAGAGACAGAGAAGGAGGAGGAGAAAGAGGTGGTGGAGCAGACAGACCTCATACAAGCAGCTTTTTGGAGGTGTGGTGGATGAACAAGCTCCAGCACAGAGCCCCATCCTGGATCCCTCCCAGCTGTAATCAGAGTTACCCAGTGTGCCATGAAGGAAATTTAATGGCCCTTCCATGTTTGCTGTACCACGTGTCTAATGTCATGTGCACCTTGCTGCTGACTGCATTTCCCAATGACTCCATAACATTGTCTTCCACGTGCTGGTATAGTGCTGGAATGGCCTTCCAGGAAAAGAAATGGCATTTTGGAACCTGCCACTGTGGTACAGCACTTTCAGCAAATTCACGGAAGTAAGCAGAGTCCACCAGCTGGAAAGGCAGCAGCTGTAATGCGAGTAATTTTGCTAAGCTGGCATTTAGACGCTGTGCTTGGGAATGGTTGGGAATATATATTTTCTTATGCTGTAGCAGCTGGGGCAATGTAATCTGACTGCGTAAATCTTCAGCTGATGGGATGCTGTCACATTCTGAGGAAGGACCTGTTACACCCATTACTGTAGCATCATCCCTGTCAGTGGAGGTTGTAGGCAATGACATGGCAGGACATATAGTGGGGGTAGAGACAGATGAGGAGGAGGAGTACCTATGCAAAGTGTTGTGCCAACAGGATGCGTGGCAGGTGGCCATATGTCGCCTCAAGCATGTGGTACCCAAGCATGGGATGTCTTTCCCATGCTTGATCCTCATCTGACATAGATTACAAATAGCAACGGTGCAGTCTGCTGCACATTTCTTAAATAACTCCCAGACTGCAGACTTCCTGTACATGTGCTTTGAGACAACAGCGCTCTGCACCTGAGCAGCTGTGACTTCTGATGCCTTGGACTGGCTACGGTTGGACATAGAGGACGTTCTGCCTCGTTTTTGTTGTGCCTCCTCCTCCTGACTCCTCTGTTTTATCAGGCACCCAGGTGGAGTCAGTGACCTCATCATCGTCATCACCCCCTATCTCCTCGTCACTGGAGCGAACCTCGCAATATGCTGCAGCTGCTGGGGGAAGATGAGTGCCAGTTCTTTGTGTGTCACTGGCACCCCCTCCCTCTAGGCTGATTTTACTCCCTTCCTCAACCTCAGAGTTTGAATCAGAGCACTGGAGTTGCTGCGCATCCTCAAGCAGCATGTCACTGACACTGTCACTGTTGTCAAACAATTCAGCTGACTCCTCCGTGTATGATAGTGAGGCTACGGCAGGAGTAGCTGTGGACATGGAGGCTGAATTAGATGTTTTGGCAGCTGAGGTGGACTGTTAACCACTACAAGCCTGGCTGGCAGAGGACTCGGAGGATGAGGATGGCCTGGTTAGTCAATCCTGCAAATCCTCTGTATGTTGCTGCTGCTTAAGATGGCCAGCACCAGTTAGAAACAAGGACAAGCGGCCCCTGCAGAGGATGCACCACGTCCACGGCGACCAGGGGCACAGCCTTCCGACACAGAGGCTGCTTGCCCTCTTATCTGTGTCTGGGAGCTTCTGCCTGTCCTTTTTAGTCTTTCTGACATGTGAGTGATTATATAGATTAAAGATATACAGAACTCTGATTCAACTCTGTTATAAAAATTGGAGATATGCAGAACTCTGATTCAACTGTGTTATCTAGATTAAAGATTTCCAGAACTCTGGTATAACTCAGTGAGACACCCTGATAGCTGGCAGCCAGTGACAAGACACAGATTACAATTCCCAGAAACCTCCTATAAATCAGTGAGACCCCCTGATGGGTGGCAGTGACAAGACACAGATTACAAATCCCAGATATCTGCTAGAAGTGAGACCCCCCAATAGCTGCTGGCAGTGAGAACACAAAAATTACAACAATTCCCAGATATCTTGGAGAAGTGAGACCCCCACAATAGCTGCTGCTGGCAGTGAGAACGCACAGATTACAACAATTCCCCAATATCTTGTAGAAGTGAGACACCCCAATAGCTGCTGGCAGTGAGAACACACACTAACAGAACAATCTCTTCTCAAAAAACATGTGCTGGGGCTGCGAAAGACGCCTTATATAGTGTGCTGCGGGACTTAGCTCTGTGAGCCCATGATTGGTCAAAATTTGCCCAATCAGGACTCTGAGCCGTGATTGGCTTAGTCTTGCACCTGACCTGTGGTCAGGTGCAAGGCTGAAGCCAATTACAAGCTTCAGGCCAGTGGAAAAGTGCATTGTGGTCCATTGTGGTGCACACGCGGAAATGTTCGGAGTTCGGCGAACAGCCGAACGGCCGATGTTCGATGTGATCTCCGAACAGATCGAACCAAACAGCTCATCCCTATTCACAGTGCAGATGGACAATGACCCAAAGCATATTGAAAAAGCAACCAAAGAGTTTTTGAAGGGACAGAAGTGGAATGTTATGCAATGGCCAAGTCAATCACCTGACCTGAATCCCATTGAGCATGCATTTCACTTGCGGAAGACAAAACTGAAGGGAAAATGCCCCAAGAACAAGCAGGAACTGAAGACAGTTGCAGTAGAGGCCTGGTAGAGCATCACCAGGGATGAAACCCAGCATCTGGTGATGTCTATGCATTCCAGACTTCAGGCTGTGATTGACTGCAAAGGATTTGCAACCAAGTATTAAAAATGGAAAGTTTGATTTATGATTATTATTCTGTCCCATTACCTTTGGTCCCTTAACAAGTGGGAGGCACATCTGCAAACTGCTGTAAGTCCTACACCATTCCCCTCAGATGGATGTACATACCCTCAAATTAAAGCTGACAGTCTGCAGTTAAAGCACATTGTGTTTGTTTCCTTTCCAACTCCATTGTGGTGGTGTGTGGTGTATAGAGCCAAAGATGTTAGAATTGTGCCGATGTCCCAATATTTATGGACCTGACTGTATAGCATATTCACTGTTAATTAAGGAGCTCCTGAGGCTTCCCTCAGATGGGGCAGGATTTTGAATATGTGGAGTGGATCTAAGGAGTTCGCTGCAGGAAAGATGATGTTGGACCTCAAGTCATGGTTGTGTGTGCATGAGTATTCCTGCGCTTCCTCCACACTCCCAGGTTTAGGGTCCTGACACAGCATCTGTGAATCTTGATACAACTAAAGTGTGGGAGAAGGTTCACCTTTCAGCAGGATAACAATATCATACATTAGGCAAAATCAACTAATTAATGATTGTAAATAAATTAATATAAATAATCTGCAGTGTCACACATTTGGGATTTCCGATCTCAATCCTAACGAACTTGAGTGATATGGTGCAAATCTTTCATGAAGAATGGACAGAATTATTCCTAGCCAGTGTGCACAGTTAGAAGATACAAAACCAAAAACATTTGAAGGTGCACTCTAGGTACTGTGACCATTCAAGGCAAATTGAATGGTCGCAGTGAAATGAATGTCCTCCCCCTGCCCTCTATTTGCTTGGAGTCCTAGATGGCCGATTCAGCCTTTCAAGCTGGAAGGATTAGCGCAGGTCAGCTCTTGGTGATCTAACGTCCCTGAAAAAAAATCAGGAATGAGAGGAAGCGGCAAAATATCTCATCGAGCCTAGTATCAAATGCTGGAATAATGGTTAGTTTATTTGTTCTCTCTAAAGGGTTAAAACTGGAGGGGGATGGTGTAAGAGTCTGGAGCTATTAATGCTCAAACTTTCCATTTTCCCCACCTTTTTAACAATAAGATGTGCTGACTAAATATTAAAATGAAGCTGTTGAATACTTACACAAGCAGCATAGCTAGTGCAGAGGATGCTCAAAAATATGCTTAAGCAACTGAGAGTATGGTTATATTGTAATCAACAAAATAGTATAATTTTCAAGCAGCCCGAATACTTTTACTTTGTAATGTACCTATAATTTAAACAAAGGAAAGAAACCTAGCTCTTCAAAAATAAATATAACATAGCAAGACTGTAAACTTTATAATGTGTTTTTATACTGTACGTAAAAATATATATTTAGCTTTTTAAATTTAAATTTAGAATTTTATACATTTTTATTTATAACATTCACAATAAAAATTTCTTGATCTTTATTCACATTTTTTTTAATCATCTTGGAGCATATGAAGCTGAAAAAACCTTTTGAACAATCACAGCATGTTTCTTACTACTTGTATTTTATTTTAAGCAAAATATTTTATTATGTCAGGATTTCCTGCACTATTTAAAATCCACACCCATTTTTTTGTGCAGCATGAACAAATTTATGTCAGTGCTCTGGTTTTAAAATGTGGACTCTATATCAGGGTGAGGCACAATATCCTTATTATTGCACTTACTAATAACCATTTCAGTTAAGGTACTGCTAAAATAACGGGTTATTAAATAAGAAATATCATAAAGACATTATGGTCAATTTAGCATTCACGTTCAGTAACATTGTTAAATGATATGAAATTAACCATGAAAAAAATGCGTAAGAATAAGATATTAACAGTAAAACAACAATCTTACTAAACGGATGCTGTGCTAAAAGTATTATGATTATTAATTATTAGTTCATATTTATATATTAGTATTAATATTTAAATTATATAGAAGGTAATATAAGAATGTAATGGTGTTTTATCTTCCTTCAAAATGTATCTAATTATTTTCTAAATAGTCTATAGACTGCTATATAAAGCAAAATAAAGATTTGCAAAGAAAAAACAATGTGATGGAAATAGTCTGATACAGCAGGCTTCAAATAAACAATTTTTCAAGGAGCCACTAATGGTCATATAGTTGTCAGTAGAGCTGAACTAATAACAAAATGATTTGCTCCGTTAGTTTTTAAAAGCACCACATTTAAGGAGATACAAAGCAAAGTCACATGAGTTTGTAGTATCTGATTAAAGCTAAATAAAAAGAATGGATAAACTAGTATAACAATCAAATGTCAAATTTTTATTTTGTGAAAGGAATAGTAGAGCTATATTCAGACCATCATTAGCATTACCCTCTTGACTACCAATCGATTTTCCATAAAATAACTGTCAGAGCCCAATAGCTTTATGGAAAATAACTTAACATTACTTACAAAGCTACTGTAAAATTAATCCATTTTATAGTATTTAAAAAATACTATGGGTCCTCCCCATCTTCCACTCCAAGCTTCCTGAAATTGGAAGCTTTATCTTTGCACGTGCTTGCAAGGACTACTAGAGGACCATATGGTAGCCTTCTGATGTCATACGTCCCCGTGCTGGTCGTCGGCAGGAAGGATATTCAAAATCTCACCTGCTGAATAATTATAGCCTCATTACTTTTTTTGTACCAGTAGAATATAATTATTATTATCATCACCAGCATTTATATAGCACCATCAGTTACCCTAGCGCTTTACAATATGATTTGGGGGATCAACTAACAAATATGCAAACAAACTTACGCCTTGATTTAATTTTGACTGATGGCTGAAATTGGGCCTTTATCGCCACATAGAGGCCATTTTTAATTTCTGATCCCTGCCTGCAGTGGATGCACTCGGCAGCCCTGCAGCAGGAGAGGACGGATTCACGCCATGCGGCACCGGGAATGGGACCTGGCCATTGAGCCCTTTACATAAGGATCAGTGCTAAGAGCACCCAACCTCCCTGCACTGCTTGTGCGAGTGAACGTGTGGCATGCAGGGGGATGACTACAGGTGAGTCTCGAAAAAATTTATTATAAATGCACTGAGGAATGACTGTAGCATAAGTGGCCTCCTTATCAGGGTGTCTCTGCTCAGGTCTCACAATGTTTTAGCTTGATGGTGCCATTACAGAGGCGACATTACCTTAAGTAAATTAGACTGCTGTCACCCAGAAACGGTTACTTGAACTGAAATGCCAAGGAAGCCTCCTCCAAAATAATTTTAAGAAATGCATTTTTTTAGTATTCATTTTGTTTGAATTATGTTTTAAAAGTTTTTTTTATACAAGTGTGCACTGGCATATTTTATGTGTTTACCTTGTAAGCTAAAGTTCCACTGCTGATCTATATTAACTCTGCTAATATATTAACTCTGGACGTGCTCTATTAACCCATTTAAGGTTTTCCTCTCATTGCATGCCTGAGCTGGACGCATCTATATTTCATAGAGAACAATACCATTACAGCACAATCTGTTTGGGCTATGACTGATTGCCCATAACCGTTCAGCAACATTGTAGCATGTTTAATGTTGAGAACTTGAGATGGATTTTTAATCTCATGATCCCCTGTATGTAGTATATGAATTTTCTTGCTGAGGAATACACTTTTGGCTGGCAGATTGCTACTGCTTGCACTTTATTGTGATTTCTCGATCAGTGCATGCAAATTGTAGCTACCAGGTTCACTCCTTGTCTTTATATTTACCAGCTGTATTCCATGACGTGGACCATTTATGTTTGCACCTCATCATGACGCTTTTGAGTGGTGCATGCTAACTACAATAACCAATTTGGTGGCACATGTCTTTAAGCATTTAAGTATACTCTAAAGTGTGCATACTTTTCTGAGGAGATCCTTAGACATCTCTTGCTGATTATTCTTTTCAGGTGGTGGTTGTCAGTTTTTGACATACAATTGTTGTCACAGAGACCTCACCCTGCATTAGATGCTTTTTGTGATTGGTCATTGACCTTGAGTTATGGTCTCTAATCTATGACCTTTTTTGTGTGTTTTTTTTATACATTTTGTGGGTGTGTACGTTTTTTCTTAGAAGTCCAATAACGGTTTAGAATTTTAATCATTTGTTCCCACCTTCCTTTTTGGTTCTTTGGAATCCAATTCTTCCTTAACTCTGTTTTACCTTATTTTTGATCATACTAGGTTTTGTTTTCTATTTTACCTTTCATATGTTGTATACTTTGACTCATTTTAGAAACGTTTACTATTGGTTTTGTTATTCATGGTTCATTTTCGTGCTGCCTTTGAGTGCATAATATAATGTCCCATAAAGGGCCCTATTACATTCTTCGCGTACAATTGCGCGCGTGCGTGCAAAAACGCATTAACGCGAGGGGCAAAACCCTTTGCGCTTAACATCGTATTACGATGTTCGCAGACAAAATGCGCATTAACGTCTAACGCGAGTTACCCTGCGTGAACCCTTTGCGAGCGCAATTTAGTGCGCATCCTATACTTAACATTGTGAGCGCAAATGTGTTTGTGCACTGGTAAAATTTAACAGACAACGTTTGCGCACATAATTTTAATGTCTTTGAAAAGCTGGTGGTAACGGCAAATTGTAACAACCTGACCGTACCAAACTGCGGATTCACAACGGAGAATGTCGATGGGCACGTTTTTTTTTACTAGATCCGTCAAAAATTGGGGCCACTACCTTGTCTTCCGTCAGAACGTACGTCTGTTGTGCGCAGTCCACACAAAATGACGGACTCACGTTAAAAATTACATTGCGCTCACTGATTTCTGCGCGCAAAGTACTTTGCGTGCATTTTTGTGCGTTGGTTTTACGAGCGCAATTTCCTGACGGATGAAAAAAATGTGTGAAGAATGTAATTCCAGCGGTGATTTTCGTGCGTTAACGTTTAACGCTTCGCGCAATAAAACACGTGTTTAGTGTGCGTTTTTGCGTTAAGAGTGTATTAGGGCCCCAAGTGAATAAATTTTACCAATATTTATGTATTTATGCTGGATATTTATTTTTTGTGCATACATGAAGTGTTGCCCTAATTTTCAAACTGTAGATGCTTTTTCATAAAGGGCTTATTGTAGTAATTACATCTTGTTTGTTTTACTATAAGTGGATTCTGCAGATGATGAGAACATATCTGAAGCTTGTTTCAAGATTTTATTGTATTATATAAAATTGGGTTTCATTACACTTTAAGGATTTCATTACGAATTTATTGTTGTCTTATTTGTTTTTGGTTCACAAACATTTTTGAACATCAATACTTTACTGCGTCTAATACGCTACTTTTAAGACATCTTGCCAAATTTTAAAATATACAAATTCAAGGTTAATATCTTTCCCATGAGACTTGCCAAAATCAGTAGGGACGTTAGCCTTACTAAACAGATATTTCAAGTAAATCCAATCCATCAGACTTTGATTTGTATGCTTTTCATAGATCTGGTCTTTGTGCTGTGAAATGTTTGCACAAAGCTTCCACGACTGACTGGTTCAGTCAGTGAAAGAAATGTGCTTTGATAGAGTTTACGTTGAGAACACTTGTTTTTAGGCACCTGCAGTCTTCAGAACTCATTCAACAGGAGACCAAGTAAATCTTGTGGGTCCAAATCAAGTGGTTCTCTATGGATCTAGTGGATGCCTGTAATATGCCATAGCTGAACATTAAAAAATATTATCGCTAATTGAACAGTAACAAAAAATGTTATATGTCTTGAGGGGATACATGGTTATTACTGATAATTCCCACTCATGTAGGATGCATTATCACTGTGACGCTGGGAGCTCCAAGGTCTTCTTTGACTGGCTGTGCCCCGAACGCTGGCGGCTCGCTGGCATTCAGTTCTTATTGCCAGGCTGCATTGGACATGGCCGGATGATGCACAGCTGCTTGCAGGTGTGTTGGTGGCCCAATGGGATTGCTCCACTGGTTTAAATGCCGGGATTCCCTGTTTGCATCGATTGATCACAAATCCTATCACCTGTCTGTTAAAGCTCTAAACTGGGTGAATCCTTTTGTGGGAGGCCAAGGAACCCATCATTTGCAACTAGGAGTCAGGAACTTAAGAGCCAAAACGAAAGTGCCACGATCTCCGTCAGGAAAGAGCCCCAACCAAGCATCCACGAAGTAACTACCAGGATAGGGACGCCGCCAGCCACAAACATCAGCAAAAAAAATGAAGGTAGTGGAATGTAGTGAAGAGAAATTTATTCGGGTACAGCAGACCACATAAGCAAAGTCAGTGATTAAGACTTCCGGGTCAAAACGTCACTGACTTTGCTTATGGGGTCTGCTCTACCCGAATAAATTTCTCTTCACTACATTCCACTGGAGGTTCTACCTTTATTTTTTCTTGCTTTTTTTTTTTCGAGGAACTTAAGAGTGTCAGACTCTGCCCCGCAGTACCCGGTTCCCGGCGCTCCCTGCAGCCACCTCGTCGTCCTGTGCGCGTTCCTCCACCGTCCCCCCAACCTATGTGCGCATGCCACCAGCCTCAGCATCTTATGCCACCGGCTGCACGTCGCGTGAGTGACATAATCACATCCGCAATGGCTATTCCCGGCGTCACGTGATCCAGGCAGCCAATCGTAGACCAGGATGCAATATTTAAACTTCTTTAACCTGATTCTCACTGCCCTTTCATGGTTCCAGTTTTGCTGACCCTTAAGTGCCCTCTTGTTGCTGTTTCTTACGCTTTCTGACTGATCTACTAGGTTTCACGCGGATTTGGCTAATTACCTGTGTACCTCTATATCCCTTTGACTCAGATTTCTATGTACTTTTCTACCTGCTTTGAGCAGTTCCCTGCTGCTAGGCTTTGCCTGGTTCTGTTCCTCTCATTCCCTTTTTTCGTTGCCTTTCCTGTTGTAGTCTGCCGGCCATATCAAGGACTGCTGTTTTCCTTCCTTTTGTGCTATCTCTGCCTTATAGGTTCACTTATTACAATTGCTAAATCTAGCCACCTCAAGGACTGGTACAGAACCTGGGTGAAGGGCTTCTTCGTCCTACGTCTCGGGCTAGCCCATAGCAGGCCCCAGGGACACCCTGAACCAGCCTTACAAAGAGAAGGTTTTATCCTACCAGGAGAGCCAAAGCTGCCCAAGAGGGTTAAGGGAGTGCTGGGAAATAATGGTGGCCACACAAAATATTAACATTCTGGGCCCAATTTGTACATTTTCACTTAGGGGTGTACTCACTTTTTGTTGCCAGCGGTTTACACATTAATGGCTGTGTGTTGAGTTATTTTGAGGGGACAGCAAATTTACACTTTTATACAAGCTGTACATTCACTACTTTACATTGTACAAAGTGTCATTTCTACAGTGTTGTCACATGAAAAGATATAATAAAATATTTACAAAAATGCGAGGGGTGTACTCACTATGAGATACTGTATTTTATAACATTACAGAGGTACACACAAGGACAGGAAAACAAACTCTCACTGTACACGCTTACTCTAACTGCTCTCCAGATCATATACCGACTGCCTTCATTAAATCTACAAAGCTGTTATTATAGAGCTGCATAGACATAATTCCGTGCTCCGAATTTTTATCTTTACAGCTCCCTAACACTAGCTAAGTTAGAATACAGCCCATGGTTTTCACACTGACACTAAGAGGTTCAGGGAAAGTGATGACTGGTTCTGTGATGTGTAATAGGTATGTATTTTCTTTTATACTCACTTGTCATATTCAGTTCTATATAAACATATGCGATCACATCCCACACACATACATCCTTTTACTGTCACTCTCTTCATTTATTCCGCTGTGTGTGGTTTGTAAATGTAAGTTTAGTATGCTTAGTGTAATATCTAATGTATTATGAAAGAAAATGGCAAAGCTTAAGATATTAGTGCCTTTTGTTTTTCATATACTAATTATGTTGAGGAAATCTTGTTAATATGTGATCTGTACACTATTGTTGTATAGTGCTTATTAAGCTGTAGATTCATCCAGATTTCCAGCAATTCATCCTAGTAATGATTCAGCAAAGTGTCATATGGAAAAAGTAACGAACACACTGCCGCACGAGTGAAATATTTAATGCCTTTTGTTGATTCATTACTTCTTTCATGCAGCGCTACAGGTCTATTCATTAAAGGTGAAAATCAGGAGAATTGGTAGGATAAGAGAACAGTCTAGACCAAATAAATAGACGATTTGGGAAGTGAGATAAATGGGAGAATTTTTCTAGCTAATTTTACTGGATTTTTCTCTTCTCCAGTCAATTCTCCTAAATTTCACCTTTAGTGAATAGACTTGTTAGTTAAAATTGGTTTAATGTATTTTTACCAGGGGAGAGCTGTGATGGGATGTATGCAAAGCTAAGAAATTTGGATTGGTTCAGAATTTCAGAATCCCAAAAATTCCATTTCTGAAATATTTGGAGCCAACCAATTCAGAATTAGGGATGAGCTGTTCGGTTCGATCTGTTCAGAGTTCACATCGAATATCGGCCGTTCGACAGTTCGCGAACTTCAAACTTTTTGGGGAGGTTCGCCAAAAGTTTGAAAAATTATTTTTTTGAAAAAAGTATAAAAAAAAAGAGAAATAAGAGACTCTTTACTGCAGAATATTATAAGCAACGGTTTATTAGATATTAAATTAAAACGGGAATATTTTTAACATTGAAGCCTATGGGATAAAACATTCTTGTTACTAAAACATCAGGCAGACACGGCCCTCTAATCAGGCACTGTAGAGGGCAGCCTGCAGGGGCCTCCCAAGAATCCCCTTGAGGAGTATGCGATGACAGAGCTGCGACTGTGCGGGCAAGTCACCCGGGTGCATGTGGCAGAGACAGGCAGCGCAGGGAGGGAGCCACTGCACCTGCGGCCACGGCAGACCCTCCCCACAACCAGGATCAAGGGAGCCCCCACTGACCACCAGGCTAAGGTAAGGCGACACATTTCTAAAAAAAATAAAATCCAAGGACATTTTTAAATGTCCCCGGGAACATAAAATAAAACTTTTTTTTTCTTTCTCTACCTGGCTGAATGTATTTAATTATATATATATTAGATACAGTCAGCCAGGTATAGGGGGTGGCATGTGTGCTGCGTGGGGTCTCAGGCAGTGGTTTGTGTTTTTTTGTTAGCAAATTTATAGGGGAAGGTAACGGCAGGTATGATATATATATATCCTATCTATATATATATCCAGACTTGTATTACACACACATTTTGGCAACTAATTGCCCCACCCCCATTTGGCTGATCCCCCCAGAAGAAATGTTGAACTCGATAGAGCAGAGAATAAAATATATATTCTCTGCTCTGTCGGGTTCAACATTTCTTCTGGAGGGATCAGCCAAATTGGGGGGGCGCATTTAGTTGAGATTGTCCACATGCCACCCCCCCATTTGCGTATGTGTATATATGGTCTGAGGTCTGTGGGTGGGTGTATATATATATATATCTGTGTGTTGATCTATAGGTCTGCATGTTGATATATACGTACAGTTGTGTTCAAAATTATTCAACCCCCACTGAAATTGAGTGTTTTGGCCAGTTTGACATTGATTTTGATCATTCAGTCATCTTGCTTACAATTAAATCAAAGAGGCACGTGTAGGTCAGACAAATATAACATAACATTTATAATGCAATAACCACAAATGTCTTTTCTGTGCTCACATCATTATCAGTTTTATTCAACCCCCAAGTGACATTCAATCTTAGTACTTAGTACAACATCCTTTTACAGTTATAACAGCTTTTAAACGTGAAGCATAGCTTGACACAATTGTCTTGCAGCGATCTACGGGTATCTTCGCCCATTCGTCATGGGCAAAAGCCTTCAGTTCAGTCACATTCTTAGGCTTGCGCACTGCAACTACTTTCTTTACGTCCCACCAGAGGTTCTCAATCGGATTTAAGTCAGGTGACTGCGATGGCCACTCCAAAATGTTCCAGTCTTTAATCTGCAACCATGCTCTAGTGGACTTGGAGGTATGCTTGGGATTATTGTCCTGTTGAAAGGTCCAACGTCTCCCAAGCCTCAGGTTTGTGATGGACTGCATCACATTGTCATCCAATATCTCCTGGTACTGAAGAGAATTCATGGTACCTTGCACATGCTGTAGCTTCCCTGTACCTGCAGAAGCAAAACAGCCCCAAAGCATGATTGACCCCCCGCCATGCTTCACAGTAGGCAAGGTGTTCTTTTCTTCATAGGCCTTGCTCTTCCTCCTCCAAACATAGCGTTGATCCATGGGCCCAAACAGTTCTAATTTTGTTTCATCAGTCCACAGAACACTATCCCAAAACTTCTGTGGTTTGTCCACATGACTTTTGGCATACTGCAGTCGACTCTTCTTATTCTTTGGAGACAGCAAGGGGGTGCACCTGGGAGTTCTGGCATGGAGGCCTTCATTACGCAGTGTGCGCCGTATTGTCTGAGCTGAAACTTCAGTACCCACATCTGACAAATCTTTTCTCAGTTCCTCAGCAGTCACACGGGGACTTTTCTCCACTCTACGCTTCAGGTAGCGCACAGCAGTCGAAGTCAGCATCTTCTTTCTGCCACGACCAGGTAGCGTTTCAACAGTGAAACATGCTTCCTATGATCTCTCTTGGTATGTTTAACATCTTTGCAATCTTCTTATAGCCATTGCCCTTCCTGTGAAGAGTAATCACCTCTTCTCTTGTCTTCCTGGACCATTCTCTTGACTTCACCATGTTTGTAACCACACCAGTAAATGTCTAGAAGGAGCTGAGTATCACAGTCATTTTAAAGCTGCCTAATTGGTGCTTATTATGCTTTATTGCTGCTCCGTGACATCCACAGGTGTTTTCAATACCTGATTGAAAACACTTGAATGAACCTCTGTTCTTCAGAGTGGTAGTATTTAAGGGGTTGAATAATTGTGTCAATGAAGAATTCACAAAAGAAACATTTACTACTGTATTACAAAACCAATTGATGTCATTTTAGTTGCATATGGTTCTTTAAAAAGTCCTTGTAGGATTTCATTCTGAATACAATTACAAATGTACACTAAATTCCCTAAAACCCTTTACAGCTTTGGGGGTTGAATAATTTTGAACACAACTGTATATGTCTGTGTGTGGTATCAATGCATCCCTACTCTATACACGGCGCTCCGTGTCCCTATAATATATATGATCAGGGGTTACCTTTTTTTATATATTTTTATACTATTCCTATTAAATTAACAGTAATTTTTGATGTATTTTATTCAGTAGAAACTTTTTTGCCTATATAACATGTGCTTTGTGAAAATAAAACGGTTTTGTGTGTACATTTTAATTTAGTTAGTGGATTCCTGTCCAGTGCGGTGAGAAGCAAACATAATGTAGTGTAGACACGCTGCGAGGCGGAGCGGAGTGAAGTCAAGCCTGCAAAATGTTTGCTTATCTTCGCTTTGCTACGCTGTGCTTCGCTACACGCTCAGTGTGTCTCAGCCTTTATT
Source organism: Leptobrachium leishanense (assembly GCA_009667805.1). NCBI lineage: Eukaryota > Metazoa > Chordata > Amphibia > Anura > Megophryidae > Leptobrachium > Leptobrachium leishanense. Next base: position 264,661,550 of record CM019066.1, on the reverse strand, counting down.
CCCGCATCGCTAGCTTACTGAATCAGTTTGTATACTTGTTGCTGACCCTGCTTGTTCTGAGGACCCGATCTGTTGCCGACTTTGCCTGCCATTTGACTATTCTCTCTGTGTATTCCCTGCCTGTTCTGTTTGCTTCCTGTTGCTACTGGTGTGCGCCGATTTTCACCATATACAGTAGCGCAGTACAAGTGCTAAACATTGCTGACCCGGTTTTGTTATAGCTGCTGATGTAACTGAATAGATCGGGGATCTCTTCTGCATTACCAAAACCTCCACCACTGCACTCTTCCACAATACCTCAGAGGGGTTACGGTGTGAAGGCACTTGCTGCCATCAAAGGCACAATATTTGCGTGCACTGCCACTGACGCCTATACCAGATTCATATTTTAATATTGGACCGCAGGGTCCAACCCTGCACTCTTCCACAATACCACAGAGGGGTTACGGTGTGACGGCACTGTTGTCGACACTAAAGGCCCAATTTTAAAGCACCTATTGTTACTTTCATCCAAAGCCTGCATAAGTTTCACCATAATTTAGCCAAAACAATCACTAAACTTGTTCTGCGTGTCCTAAAATGTCTCCTCTTTTCATACAGACTGCCGCCCCAAGCAGTTGTTTATGAATAGATTAATGGAAACCATTTACAGTCATTTGAAATGTCATTTGTTTTGTTTTTAAAGGTTTCTATACATCCTACAAATACGCCACTTCACGGGCAGGTTATGGGGACCTCCTAGGCACGATATTTGAAGGAATTTTTCGTTTTTATTCTTAACCTTTTTTTCATGGAAACTCACTCTTCCTTTAAAAAAGTATTTTTTTAAACTTTTCCTTGTTTCCTGTCCCCCAGGGCACTACCCGGACCCCCATACACCTTTTATGGCAAATATCTTGCATATATGCCCTCTTGGAGGGCACTCTAAAATTCGAACTGTCGAGTCCCATTGACTTGCATTGAGTTCAGTTAGTGTTCGAACTCTTTTGAATTTTTGAAATTTTGAAATTGTTCGAGTTCGAATGCGAACCGAACACGGGGGTGTTCGGCTCATCCCTATTCAGAATATCAGAAGCTTCTGATATTTCAGATCAGACGGATTTGGAATATCGGTAGCATCCAGATGTATTCGTCCATTTCTGATATTCTGAATCATGATATAAAAACCTAAAGAGTAATGCAAGAATGGCTCTGCAATATGGCACAAAATGATGCAATACACCAAAATGATACCCAGAATGAAGGTAATGCTTTTAAATGATGCTTAGAATGACGAACATGGACCAAAATGACACCTAGAATGGATTATATGCCCCAAAATGACTCCAAATGAAGCAGGCCTTCCAAAACGTACGCACCGAATGAAGTATATCTGAAAAAAATCAATAACAAATAAATGTAATAGTGGCACATTTCCGATAACCTCCTATAACCCTTTCGCTGCTGAGGCTTTTCCCGCCCCTGTGCTGAGGTCATTTTTTACCTGTTTTGCGCATCATGTTTAAACCTGTTTTGAAGGCTTATTTTAGTATATGACATCGACATATTATATATCGTTCTTTCCGTCAGACTCGGTAGATTCATAATATGTCATTATTATATGTATACGTTATGTCATGTTTGTATATTATAACAAAAAATGCAATAAAATATGTATTTTCAATAATTTACAGCGTGTAAAGTGTTTTTTTCCACATTTTAACATGCGAGCAATTGCGGTTATATTTTGTATGGGGTGCGCTTGTTAAAAAAATTAGAGATGGGGTCTCGTTACATTTTTTTTTGGGGAAAATGACACCATTTTTAACAAACGCACCGCATACAAAAATCGTTAATGCAGCATCATTGTTCACATTATAATTGAAATGGGAACAATATTGCTGCATTAAAAAAACAAAAAAAAAAAAAAAAAGTGTTTATTTATTTTTTTTTAATTTTTTTTTATTTTTATTTTTATTTTTATTTTTTTTTTACATTTTTTTTACTTTCATGTTTGGTATCGTTGGAACGGCCATGCTCTGGCCGATCCAACGATATCAAAATTTAACCCCTAACTGCCACGGATCGGGAGATAGGGAGTTCATTGGAACTCCCTATCTCCACAGTTCGTGGCAGTTAGGGGTTAATGCTAGGACTGGCGTCATCGTGCTGCGCACGATGACACCAGTCCTCTGGGGGAGTTCCCGGAAGCTTGGCCGACATCCAAGATGTCGGCCAGCTCCCGGGAAGGATCGCAAATCGGCGCTTTTCAGCGCCGATTTGCGATCCAGCTCCCCAGGGGTTAATGCCAGGCATCATTTGGAAGGGCAGGCTGTGCCCTTCCAAATGATGCCTGGGTTAAGCCCCTGTGAGCCGCCGATCGGGAGGGAGAGAGGTCCGAAGGACCTCCCCCCCCTCCCTTTCAGGCGCCTCCTCCGCACATGCGGGGGGGGGCGCCTGAATTATGTGTCATCGCGGGGGCGCGATGACACATAATAATGGCGGCCACTGCTCCGGAACCCGGCCGAACGCTGACCCCAATGCGAGGACGCGCTCAGCGCGTCCTCCGCATACCAGGGGCAATGCTGAGGACGCGCTGAGCGCGTCCTTAGCATTGAAGTGGATAATAATGGGATAAATGTGAAAAAAGTAAGTGAAAAGAGTGAATACTCCCTACATCTTCAGGAGTGTAGGAGAAAAACAAACAAATCTTTAATAGTTCCAAACTAAACATTGCAAACTATAATACATAATCAATGAGCCGTGAAACACCAACAGTGTAGGCTAGGGTCAGACTAACGCATTTTTCGTGTTGTCCGTGAAAAAGTGCGTTCGAACGAATGGACGTATTTTTTCACGGAATACGCGATAGCGGTCATACGATGCGCATTTTCGTCCGTGATTTTGTACGGATCATCAATAAAACCCTTTTTGTGTCTGGACGTTATGTTGGCCGGACATTAGCAGCGTCTGACGTCTCCTAATCACGCACACACGCCTCTAGCGGACGCAGCGCACTCTGTACGTCCGTACTAGCGGTATCACGTTCTCGAAAAAATGCGTTCGTTTGCCACTTGCGTTGCGCAGCCGCACTTTTGTGCGGCCGTTCTTCGTATGCTGCCCGGCATTGGACGTCATTTGCTGCTAGCACGGCCGTGATTTAGTGCGGCTAAACGCACGTTAATACTGCGTTAGTCTGACCCCAGCCGTAGGCGGACGATGATGGGGCCGGTGCTGGAAAAATAAATAAAATGTGTTATCGTGTCTCAAAAGCTAACAATACTGGGGGTAAATGTAACAAAGAGGCAACTTTCCCTTACACATGTAGGGTTATTCAGAGAGCGGGGAAACTCAGGAGAATGACTGGAGAAGTGAAAATTCTAGGTTAAAATAGCCAAACCAGAAAAATTCTCCCATTTATCTCACTTTCCGAATTGGCTATTTTGACCTAGAATTTTCACTTCTCCAGTCATTCTCCTGGTTTTCACTGTTCTCTGAATAACCCTAATAGTAACCATGTGAACACGAGGGACGTGCGTGGCGCATCCTCTGGTTTCACTCTCGTGCGCAGAGGACCTTCCACGCACGTCTTTCCATTGCTCCAGCTCAGCGCTGATCTGGGGTTTCATTCACAGCCTTACATGTCAGTTCTGTCATCTTACATGTCAGCCCTAACTGTGTGACTGCCCTCCCCCTGCCGTCATAAAGAGGGAGTCCCAATACAGGAGAAGCAGGGGTCATTTGGACCCCTGTGTCACCAGAACTGTGCAACCAAGGGAGGTTGATTCCAGTGTCATTCAAAAGGCCAGATCCTGGCCTTTCCAATGATATCAAACATGACAAGTATATCTGTAAAAAATAAAATAATTAAAAATAAAATAAAATAGTTTTCTTTATTTTTATTAAAGGGGAAATATTGTTCAATTTCAATAGTAAAGTGAATAATACTGCAGCACTACCTCACCTTCTCATTTCCCACAGCAGCAGCAAGTGTGGAGGTGATGGAGCAATGCGTTATTATGCCTCAATTACCAAAGTCCTTGAAATAAGGTATTTGAGGCTTGTTCTTTTATTAGGGGCTAACACCTTGCCTTTCCAATAAAGTGTGGTTTTAGATAAAGGGTGTTTTTGGGGATAACAGACATTCCTACTTTTTGAAATATTGATGTTAGATCTGCAAACAAATTGATTGTGTGAGCCCTTCTGGATGGACATGAATGGGACATCCCCTCGTTGTTTGATCCTTTGAGAGTTTTTTTAAATTTTTGGGTTACCCCAAGATCTCAACCAGCAATGTGTGATTAATAAATAATTACTACTGTAGGTATGCTTCTTTGAAATATAAATATATATACACACACACACGGTTTTGCGCCTACTCCCTAAAAAAAAAGGACAGCTACGTAGACCAGAAGTATCCAGCCCAGGATACATAACAATCCCCGCGTTAAAACGGGGGCAGAAGGGAGAAAAAAACTGCGCCCACAGTTTTCCCTCTACCGCCCTCATTTTAACAGGGGATTGCAATGCAGGTGCAAAAAATGCTGCCTGCATTTGTAGCAGGCACTACGCCCTGGGATGCTCGTGGCAGCGATGTGCGCAGCCGCGAGCATCCACTCATTAGAGTCCATAGGAGCCAGATGTCGGTGGTCACATGACCTGACGGATCTCGCCTCGCGAGATCCGGCCAGTCAGCGCAGTGATACGCAGGGGGAGACTGAGGAACTTTTTCCCCCAGTCTCTCCCTGCTCCCGCCGGACGGAAGAGGCGGTTGGAGTCGTGGTCCTCACCGCGAGACAGGAGGTGAGTATACGATTTTGTTTTTGATTTTTTTGCTGGTGTTAACGGATTCTGCAGAAGCGGAATCAGTTAACACCAAGTCCTGGCTCTAGTTAAATTTTCCGCTAACAAGAGCCGGACATTAATCAGCGTTAGGACTTTGTAATCCTAACGCTGATTAACACTTTGCACTCCCTATACTTAACATGGGGAGCGTAAAGTACAGTAACCCCGTGCTGAAAGCGCAAGGTAACGGGTTACTTAACCCGTTTGGATTGTAATATGCGGTAGACACCGTGGCTAAAATTAATGCTCACGCAGGTGAGCGTTAACGTTAGCACATAGATCATAATGTGTCCCTACATGTATAAAACAAAACAAGAAAAAAAAGTTGTCATTTGCGTTTGGTACCAGCGTGGCAGGGCAAGGTTGCGAACTCAAGATGCAGTGATGCAACAGAAGTAAGATGTGGGAAAACGGGTTTATTGTCAGGTTCAAAATGGTAGAAATAAGTCCAAATTATGCAAGGTGAAGGGCAGAACTTAAATGAGAGTGACCAGAGGGATATGCAATGTTCAGGACACAAAGGGATGCAGGAAACACGATACAGGGAGACACAGGGGGCAGATACACTTAGGACAGGAAAAGGGCTGTATGGAATCTTGATTGCAGGTTAACTCAGGATTCAGATGATCAGAGGGAACGGGAAACCAGGATGCTGGGGTCTTGGAAGCAGTCTCTGGAGGGCAGAGGAGGAACACAGGGAACAGGATACTGGATGCAGAGGGTACACACAGGATAGTCTCTGGATGGCAGAGGATACACACTGTGAACAGGATCACAATCCACTGGGCTTGCTGGCTAAGAAACGAATGCAGAAGCATTGCCTTGCTACCCTTAAGTAGCTGAACACAGTCTCTGGTGATTAGAGGCACCTGTTGGGCCTGCAGTGCTGTGAGCAAAGTTGGACAATGGTGGTATAAGAAAGTGCTGCCCTGCACTCAGGATAACGCAGCACCAGATTTACCCTTCCTGCCACGACTACGGCAGGCTTTACGTGGGGTGCTGGGGGGCTCCAGACAGGGGTCCTGACAGTTTGCCCCTGTAGCTCCATGTGAAACAAAACACAATCAGAGATTTTGGTTTACTTGAATGGCCATTAAGGTGTAAGCCCACCCATCATGTCCAAGGTATATTTGCCTGCTTAATAAATGTAGCACGATATACTCTGAGGTATCTATATAAACAACAGCATGAGAGAGTCTAACATGGGGTAATTTGCTAAACTGTAGGGATGTTTTAATTGTTATATTAGTAACAATTCATAATTTTTACTATAATTTTTAAGCATTATACTCTTGTCACAGAATTACTTATTTATTTCTACTTAAATTTACAATATAGTTGGATGGATTTCAAAGATATGGGTTATTTTGCTTTGTCATTTATTTCTCCAGGTCCACATTTTTTTCTGACACATAGCAGAAAAATGGTGTATCATTTTATGAAGGCAGGTCTTAGGCAAGTTTATCTCTTATTAACCCCTTAGTGACCGCGGACGTACCATGTACGTCACGGCCACGGGTCTTTTAGACCCACTGACGTACATGGTACGTCCTGCGGTCTTTTGAGCTCCAGCAGCTCAAACGCCATTGCAGGCTGCCTGGGAGTCCAGGCATCCGTGCAATGGTGGTCAGAAGTGCTGGGGCCCCTTGTGATCACTCCCCGGGAGCGATCAACATCCGGTTTAACCGGAAAGGTGCCCCGCACTTCTACAGAGCGCTGGAAGCGATCAGTATCGCTTCCAGCTGTTCTGAGTATATTGCAAGGATGCCTCGACATCGATGCATCCTTGCAATATGGTTACCTGCCGCCGGTCCATCCGGGATCGCTCCCCCCCGATCGATCACTTCCGGTAGCGGCAGGAAGTACTGAGTGCCACGAGGTATCGTGGCACTCAGTAAAAAAAGATCACATAAGTGATCAGGTGCTCTGCTGGGTGCCTCGAGGGATCAAGGCACCCAGCAGACTAAAAAAAAGTGTAAAAAAAGAGAAAATAAAAAAAATAAATGAATAAAAATGTATAAAATAAAAGTGACAGCCAAAATGGTGCTGCCCTTCTAAGGGCAGGGTCATCTTGGGGCTGTGTTGGATGTTCCTAGCCTGCCTCATCAGAGAGGCAGGCTAGTAACATGCAATCAGAAGTTAGAAAAAATCTAAATAAAATTTCTAATTTGTCAGGTCAGGTCAATATTTTGTAAATATTGGCTCTGACCTCTGTGATTCTCCCTCCCTCTCCTCACTTGTGTTTTGGTGAGAGAGAGAGATCAGATTTGACAGGTTAGAGATTTTAGGTAGATTTAGTGAGTTTAGAACAATTGAGGCAGGTTTAGAGAGATTTTAGGGAGATTTAACACAATTGAGGCAGGTTTAGAAATATTTAGGTGTTTATTTTCTTGGGAAACCCAAAGGTTCTTTAGAGAACCAATAATCCGCTTACATATATAATAATTATAAAAATGTATATATAAGGAGAAGGATTTGGGAGAAGGATTTGGGAATAATCATAGACTTCAAACTAAGTAACAATGTGCAATGTCAAACAGCAGCCGCCAAGGCCAGCAAAGTACTGGCATGCATTAAAAGGGGAGTTCACTCACGGGATGAAAACATAATTTTGCCTCTGTATAAATCAATGGTCAGGCCGCACCTTGAATATGCCGTGCAATTGGGCACCTGTCTTAAAAAAAGATATTATATCGCTAGAAAAAGTGCAGAGACGGGCAACTAAATTAATAAGGGGGATGGAAGGGTTAAGTTATGAGGAAAGACTAACTAGCTTAAACCTGTTTAGTTTAGAGAAAAGGCGCCTTAGAGGGGATCTGATAACCTTATACAAATATATACGGGCCATTATCAACCATTGTCTGATAACCTATTCATTAACAGGTCTATACATAGGACAAGGGGTCATCCATTTAGACTGGAAGAAAGAAAATTTAGCTTAAAGCATAGGAAGGGTTATTTTACGGTGAGAACAATAAAGCTGTGGAATTCTCTGCCTGTTGAGGTGGTTGGGTCAGAGTCTGTACAGACTTTTAAAAAACGACTGGATGACTTCCTGCAGACACAGAATATTAAGGGTTATAATATTTAATATGTGGGTAAAAGCTTCTTGATCCAAGGAGAAATCTGACTGCCATTCTGGGGTCAAGAAGGAATTTTTTCCCAGTATGTTGCATATTCAGACTGGGTTTTTTGCCTTCTTTTGGATCAACAGCAGTAGGTTATGTGGGAGAGGCTGAACCCGATGGACGCATGTCTTTTCTCAGTCTATATAACTATGTAACTATGTAACTATGTAACTATAATCTATTATATATAATGTCTGAGAGGGTGTACAGAGCCGAGGAGGCATATGCCATCCTGGCGTCAGAATCTGAGGCATCTGCATCTGACTCAGACCCATATTTTGACCCTGCTAGGTGCTCAGATACATCGCTAGATACATCATCTATGCTGGCTGATGTATCTCCTAGTGATGTTTCTGATGCAGATCCTGGGCCACCACCTGCCAGCAGGAGACGCACAGCTCCAGCTGAGGAGTGGGTAATGCCTCATCGCCAGAGGCCAGATATCCCTTCTTTCACGGCAAATCCTGGCATCAATATTGATGTTTCAGGATTTACAGCCACACAGTTTTTGCAGGTGTTTCTGGGGGATGATTTGTTGGGCCACATTGGTGCCCAATCAAATCTGTATGCCCATCAGCATTGTGCTGCGAAGCCAGACTGCTACTTGGCAAGGCAGAAATGGACCCCCCTAGATGTGCCAGAATTTCTGAAATTCTGGGCACTTACTATGCTGATGGTCATCATAAAGAAGCCCTCAATTTGCTCCTACTGGAGCAGTAGCCCCAACTGCTCTACCCCCATTTACCCTCAATCAATGTCACGTAGAAGGTTTGAAAACATTTTGCGGTTCATGCACTTCAGTGACAACAGCCTGTGCCCCCCTAGAGAGCATCCCCAGTTTGACAAGCTGTATAAAATCTGACTCCTGATTACCCACTTCGCCACCAGGTTTGCAGAGGCTTATACACCTGGAAGGAATATCTGCGTGGATGAATCCCTAATGAAATACAAGGGAAGGCTGGGATTCAAGCAGTATATTCCTTCCAAATGCTCCAGTTATGAAGTGAAGGTGTATAAGCTCTGTGACAGCGAGAGTGGGTATACTCAGGCTTTCCGGGTGTACGAGGGAAAGGATAGTAGCCTTGACCCTCCAGGTTGCCCAGAACACATGGTAACCATTGGCAAGATTGTGTGGGACCTACTTTTTCCCCTGATGAACAAAGAGCACCACTTGTATGTTGATAATTTTTATACAAGTGTCCCTTTGTTCAAGCTGCTGTATTATTTTGATACAGTAGCATGCGGTACTGTTAGCAAGAACCGCGTTGGTTTCCCAGCACAGCTTGCCCGCACCCGGTTAAAAAGGGGGGGAGACCTCAGCTCTGCGCCAGGAGGAGCTGTTGGCGGTCAAGTACAGAGACAAGAAGGATGTATACCTTCTATCCACCATCCACTCTGAGAGGTCTGTGGAGGTCTCTGTACGCGGCAGAGCTGAGCGCATCAGGAAGCCAGTGTGCATCAAAGCCTATAATTGGCATATGGGTGGGGTTGATCTGGCAGATCAGCTGCTCCAGCCCTACCAGATTATGCGGAAGTCAAGGGCCTGGTACAAAAAGGTTGCAATTTACCTGATACAAATTGCAACCCACAATGCCTTTTTGCTCTGCAAAAAGGCAAACCCCAGGAGTGACACTGTTCTTTTTACAGTTTCAGCTCCAGGTCATTTCGGGGCTTTTGTACCAGGATGCACCTGCTCCACGGGCGGTGATGGGGGACAGAGTTGGGGCTACACATTTTATTTTTAAAATCCCCCCTACTGAGGGCAGACAAAAACCCCAAAAAAGGGTGTGTTTCAAGAGGGGGCAGAGGAGAGACACAACTTTTTACTGCCCAGAATGCCCTGGACAACCCAGTCTGTGTCTTGGGGACTGTTTCAAGGTGTATCACTGTGCGTGATCTTTGATTTTTTTTCCTTTCTATTTTTTCTTACAGTCTAGTTAGTTATAACGAAGCGAAAGGAGATATAAGGGATAAACCCTCAGATCACTGAGAGGGAGTGCTGATTTAAAACATAACTTTTATTAGTCATAATAAGACACACAGAAAATAAAACCGACAGTAAATGTTAAAAAACATATAGACACTTAGACGTAGGCACAATATGTTGCAGGGAGAGCAGAAATATGTAACAAATACAAAGCGAATTGCTTGGTTAGAACTTATGGGGACAAATATATGCCTTCAGTGGAGATGGAAAACCACAGTATTGATAATGAATTGAAGCGAATGCCCCATGGACATAAAATGCAAATTGTACCTTAATATTGACAAATAGAGAGTATTAAATAACACCGCACTGAAATACATGCACAGTGCCCACAATGGTACTGAGGATAAATTAGCCCAAGGTTGGTAAAAGCCAGAATAACGAACTACATACAGCGACGTTCATTTGGCCTGGCTACCTTGTATACAAGCTTAATAAAGCTATAAGCTGAGGATTGTGAACTGCTTGGTTGGAACTTATAAGAAACGAATATATGCCTTCAGTTGGAGATGGAACACCACAGTATTAGTAATGAATTGAAGCGAATGCCCCATGGACATAAAATGCAAACTGTACCTTAATATTGGCAAATCGAGAGTGTTAAATAACACCACACTGAAATACATGCACAATGCCCACAATTATACTGAAGATAATCAGCCCAAGGTTGGTAAGAGCCAGAATATCGAACTAAATACAACAACGTTCATTTGGCCTGGCTACCTTGTATGAAGGCTTAATACAGCTATAAGCAAAAGATTGTAAACTGCGAGGCAACAAAAAAAAAAAAAAAAAATCACAGAAGGGGATCAGTTAGCAAAGAGGCATATATCAAATGTGATAATTAAAGTTGTCAACCATTCAACAAGACATAGAGGTTAAAGTACCAAAAGATTGAAAAGTCAAAAGCGTACAAATTGGCATGCACCTGTCCTTAACAAATCAGCAACACATGGAAAAGTCAACCATCACTGAACCACGTTACTATTGAAAGGCAAAAAGCGCCTAATTGACCAAAAAGGCTGTCCCTAAAAGTTAAGGATTCTATTATCTCCCTGTCAGATCATATTGTGCAAGACATTTTTAAAAGATAACCAGGACTCGACACGTGTTTCGCCGGTACAGAACCGGCTTCATCGGGAGTCAAACACAGATTGTAATTATTGTCCTATAATTACAATCTGTGTTTGACTCCCGATGAAGCCGGTTCTGTACCGGCGAAACACGTGTCGAGTCCTGGTTATCTTTTAAAAATGTCTTGCACAATATGATCTGACAGGGAGATAATAGAATCCTTAACTTTTAGGGACAGCCTTTTTGGTCAATTAGGCGCTTTTTGCCTTTCAATAGTAACGTGGTTCAGTGATGGTTGACTTTTCCATGTGTTGCTGATTTGTTAAGGACAGGTGCATGCCAATTTGTACGCTTTTGACTTTTCAATCTTTTGGTACTTTAACCTCTATGTCTTGTTGAATGGTTGACAACTTTAATTATCACATTTGATATATGCCTCTTTGCTAACTGATCCCCTTCTGTGAGTTTTTTTTTTTTTTTTTTTTGCCTCGCAGTTTACAATCTTTTGCTTATAGCTGTATTAAGCCTTCATACAAGGTAGCCAGGCCAAATGAACGTTGTTGTATTTAGTTCGATATTCTGGCTCTTACCAACCTTGGGCTGATTATCTTCAGTATAATTGTGGGCATTGTGCATGTATTTCAGTGTGGTGTTATTTAACACTCTCGATTTGCCAATATTAAGGTACAGTTTGCATTTTATGTCCATGGGGCATTCACTTCAATTCATTACTAATACTGTGGTGTTCCATCTCCAACTGAAGGCATATATTCGTTTCTTATAAGTTCCAACCAAGCAGTTCACAATCCTCAGCTTATAGCTTTATTAAGCTTGTATACAAGGTAGCCAGGCCAAATGAACGTCGCTGTATGTAGTTCGTTATTCTGGCTTTTACCAACCTTGGGCTAATTTATCCTCAGTACCATTGTGGGCACTGTGCATGTATTTCAGTGCGGTGTTATTTAATACTCTCTATTTGTCAATATTAAGGTACAATTTGCATTTTATGTCCATGGGGCATTCGCTTCAATTCATTATCAATACTGTGGTTTTCCATCTCCACTGAAGGCATATATTTGTTCCCCATAAGTTCTAACCAAGCAATTCGCTTTGTATTTGTTACATATTTCTGCTCTCCCTGCAACATATTGTGCCTACGTCTAAGTGTCTATATGTTTTTTAACATTTACTGTCGGTTTTATTTTCTGTGTGTCTTATTATGACTAATAAAAGTTATGTTTTAAATCAGCACTCCCTCTCAGTGATCTGAGGGTTTATCCCTTATATCTCCTTTCGCTTCGTTATAGTTCATTACTAGGTTTAGTCCTTATTGGGTGTGTCCACGCCCGGTGTCTAGTAGTCACTCGGGGTGGGGTGATTGTTCACCTCCCCGGTGGAGGTCTGTTTTCTTTCTTTTTCAATCAGTCTAGTTAGTTAGTTCAGTTTAGTTATTTTTTTCTTTTACTGCACCAGACTTTTACATTTTATTCCTACATTTTTATGTTCTACAATTGGTACTGTATTTTGCCAAAATCTTGGCAAACCTATCCATGGGGGACATGGGTGTACTCAGGAGACCTTGCAGAAAACAACCTGGAGAGTTTTCATGTAGTAACCGACAGCAGTGACTCCTAAATCACAGTCCAAATCACTACGCTTATCTCTGCTCTAGACACTCTTGCTCCTCTTCGACTCTGTAAGGCCCCACGCCGCCAGCTTCAGCCCTGGCACACCCTCCAGACTCGCTACCTGCAAAGATGCTCCCACACCGCAGAGCGTGCCTGGAGGAAATCCCGCTCTGAAGCTGATTTTGTTCACTTCAAGTTTATTCTCCGGTCATACACCTCTGCCCTCCACTTGGCCAAACAATCTTTCTTCTCATCTCTTATATCTACGCTGTCCTCCAAACCTAAACGGCTCTGGTCCACCTTCAACACCCTCCTCTACCCACCTGCACCTCCCCCCTCAGCTGCCTTCAGCGCTCAAGACCTGGCAGACTACTTCCTCAGTAAAACTCTAACTATCAGAAGCAACATCCCAACACAAGATAGTTATCTGCCACCTCCACTCCCACAGGTCCCCTCTGCCACCCTCTGCCGCTTCCTCCCAGCCACTGAGGAGGAAGTCAATTCCTTATTGTCCTCCTCACATCTCACCACGTGCCCGCTCTACCCCATTCCCTCACATCTAATTCCTCCCCTCTCCTCCTCCCTCACCCCTGCTCTCACACACATCTTCAACCTATCTCTCTCCACTGGCTCCTTTCCATCCGCCTTCAAACACGCGCTAGTTACCCCTTTACTAAAGAAACCATCCCTAGACCCCAACTCTCCATCCAACTACCGCCCTGTATCCCTGCTTCCCTTCACATCAAAGCTCTTAGAAAAACTAGTCTTCAACCGCCTCTCCCTCTTCCTGTCCTCCAATTCCCTACTTGACCCCCTGCAATCTGGCTTCCGTCCCCTACACTCAACTGAAACTGCCCTCACCAAAGTCACCAACGACCTCCTAACTGCTAAAAAACACGGCCACTATTCTATTCTCATCCTGCTTGACCTCTCGGCTGCTTTTGACACTGTTGACCACCCCCTCCTTCTACAGACCCTCAACTCTCTGGGTCTCGGTGACACTGCACTTGCTTGGGTTGACTCCTATTTATCCAAAAGGTCCTTCTGTGTGTCCTTTGCTGGTAACTCCTCCTCTTCATTGCCTCTATCTGTTGGTGTACCTCAAGGCTCTGTCCTTGATCCTCTGCTCTTTTCCATCTACACCTTCTCCCTGGGCAAAATCATCAACAGCTTTGGCTTTAATTACCACCTCTATGCTGATGACACTCAGATCTACCTCTCTACCCTTGATCTCTCTCCCCCTGTCCTTTCAAAAGTCAGTGACTGTTTATCTGGCATCTCCTCCTGGATGGCCTCCCACCACCTAAACATCAACATGTCAAAGACTGAGCTCCTACTTATTCCTCCCTCCAATGCCTCCCCACCTCCTGACTTCTCTATCATGGTGGAGGGTATCACCATCTCCCCATCAAACCAAGTTCGCTGTCTTGGAGTTACACTTGACTCTGCTCTTTCCTTCATCCCCCACATCCAGGCTCTTTCCTCCTCCTGCCGATACCAACTGCGTAATATTTCCAGAATTCGGCCATTTCTTACCGCTGTCACCACAAAACAACTCATACACGCCCTGGTAATCTCCCGACTCGACTATTGCAATAATCTCTTATCTGGCCTCCCTCTGTCCCGCCTCTCCCCCCTACAATCCATCCTGAACGCCTCCGCCAGGCTAATTCACCTCACCCGCCGCTCTGTCTCTGCCGCTCCCCTCTGCGAGTCCCTTCACTGGCTCCCCATCCACTGCAGAATTAAGTTCAAAATCCTTATCCTTACCTACAAAACCCTCACTAACTCAGCGCCCCACTACCTGTCCTCACTAATCACCAGATACACCCCAGCCCGCTCCCTAAGGTCAAACAGTGACCTGCGCCTAGCTTCTCCCCGCATCACCTCTTCCCATGATAGACTGCAGGATTTCTCACGCGCAGCCCCCACTCTCTGGAACGCTCTCCCTCGTACTGTCAGACTTTCCCCTAACTTCTCTTCCTTCAAACGCTCCCTTAAAACATTCCTATTTAGGGAAGCCTACCACCCAACTCACTGACGCAACCATCAATCACTCTCACCTTACAGTCCTCTCCTCCTGTTTCCAACCCCAACCCTCCTAGATTGTGAGTTCCTACGGGAATAGGGCCCTCATCTCCTCCTGTACTGTTTGTCAAATGTTGTTCAATGTATTGTAACCCTGTCTATACTGTGCTTACTGTACAGCGCTGCGGAATATGCTGGCGCTTTATAAATAAAGAATAATAATAAAATAATAATAATGTGGGCATAAAAATAAAAAAATCGAAAAATTACCGCCACACACCTTCTGAAATGTTTTGGGCTAAAACCGTTGCATCCAGGGCATCAAAGCACTCCATATGCAATACCTTGAGGTGTCAGCATTTCAAATATAAACACTTTTCTGGCAATAATTCAAACTGGGGTATGCGGTAGACCCAAAACGAAAGATAGGCCTATCAGAAGAAATAATCTCAATTTCAACTCCAATGACAAAGTCAAAAAATTGTATTTGAACCTTCCCAAAATCCAGGCAATCCTATGCATGGGGGGCATGGGTGTACTCAGGAGACCTTGCAGATAATAACCTGGAGAGTTTTCATGCAGTAACAGACAACAGTGTCTCCTAAATCACAGTCCAAAACTAATGTGGGTGTAAAAATGAAAAATGACCACCACACAGTATCCAATTTGTTTGGGGCAAACGGTTGCATCCATGGCATAAAAAAACTCCATTTACAATACTTTGGGGTGTTAGCTTACCAAAGATATGCACGTTCATGGCAATAAAAAAAATTGGGTATGTAAAAAGGCCCCTAAAAAGAAGATAAGCAAAGAAGATACTGTATGTCAAATTAGAAAAATGACAAGCACATGTCAGAAGATTGGCGTAGCACCCCAAAAACAACCCAACAAATCTATTTATGGGTGGTATTACTTTACTGAGAAGATGTTGCTGAACATATTATGGGGTGTTTTTTGGCAGTAACCCATAACTGGATTTGACAATTCATGCCTAAAGTACAATGTGTGTGAAAAAATAACACAAAAAGTGTCTACCTGAAAGTTTGACAAAGAGCTAGTGCATGGAAAGTGTTAAAATACAACTATTTGAAGTACCCTAGGGTGTGCCCTTTCTAAAAATATATGGTTTGATGGGGGTAAACTACTTTGTCTGGCTTCAAAAATGTCCCAAATAGGACATGGGTGCATGATGACGAAATGTGAAAATTCCAAGTTGGAAAACTGAAATGCGCACCCCCAAATAAGGCCTATTAGCCCCCAAATGACCAGACATACCTATACATGGGTGGTATCAATTTACTCAGAAGATGTTGCTGAACATATTTTGGGGTGTTTTTTGGCAGTAACCCATAACTGGATTTGACAATTCATGCCTAAAGTACAATGTGTGTGAAAAAATATCACAAAAATTGACTACCTGAAAGTTTGACAAAGAGCTAGTGCATGGAAAGTGTTAAAATACAACTCTTTGAAGTACCCTAGGGTGTGCCCTTTCTAAAAATATATGGTTTGATGGGGTAAATTACTTTGGCCAGCTTCAAAAATGTCCCAAATAGGACAGGGGTGCATGATGACGAAATGTGAAAATTCCAAGTTGGAAAACTGAAATGCACACCACCCAAATAAGGTCTATTAGCCCCCAAATGACCCGACATACCTATACATGGGTGGTATCAATTTACTCATAAGATGTTGCTGAACATATTTTGGGGTGCTTTTTGGCAGTAAACCTTAAAGTTCACAGTACATGTATTCTTAAATTGCACTCAAAAAAACCCCAAACAATTCACCCAAAAAAATTTTTTCTCAAACTTTAGCATAGATTTGTGGTAAAATGGTTGCATGGAAAGAGTCAAAATACCCAAAGTTTAATACCTTGATTTGTGTACTTTAAAAAAATATGTATATGTGGAGGGTTATTCAGGAATTAGTGACAGATATCAGTGTTACAATGTCACTATCACTAATTTTGAAAACAAACCCTTTGGAAATGGCAAAGTGCTCCTTGCACTTATTGTCGCATAAGATAAGGAAAAAAGCGAGGAATATGTAAACATTGGGTATTGCTAAACTCACGACAAAATTTAGAAACTACTAAGGAATTAAAAAATTTTGACGGTTGTTGATACATAAGAAATTTTGGGGGTCAAAGTTCGAAAAAGTGGTGTTTTTTCAATTTTTTTGTCATATTTCACAATTTCTTTTACAGTAAATTATATGAAATGCTGGAAATAATGGTATTTCTAGAAAGTCCATTTAATGGCGGGAAAAAGGGTGTATAATATGTGTGGGTTGAATAAACGAGTAAGAGGAAAATTTGACCTAAACACAAACAGCGCAGAAACATAAAAACAGCAGCGGTCACTAAAGGACGGATTTGTTTAAAACTGCCCGGTCACTAAGGGGTTAAAGGTGTGACCAATGTACCTTCTTGAAAAATCCAATATTTTTGTTGCTTTATTTTTTATACTATATAACACCTTTAAACTAAAATTATGAAATAATACTTACATTAATTGCTATAAATAAAATAACAGATTACTGCATACGTGATACGTGGAACTGTTAATGTGAAAAAGATTTAATATAGATTATCACTTAAATTAAATAAACTGCATCCCAATAACAAGAAAATTTCTTTCTGGTATCAGCATATTTTTACCTCTTCAGGAAACTATTCTGCAAGTCTTCCACCTTTTCCATGAACTTATATTTCCTCACTTTTCCCTTGTGCATCCCTTATTTCAGAGTATGACTTATTATTTTAATCATTCACAGCTATATGCTTCCCATCTGCATCTCACAAATATTTAACCTTTCGCACGCTAGAGGGATGTGCTTGGTTTTATAATATCTTCATAATAGGTAGCCATAGTTTTTCTTCATATTGAGTAAAAGAAACATGCATTGTGGTTTTTTTGTTTCTTTTAAGCGTACTTTAATACGAAGGTAATGATTTTATGAATTGATGTATCGCATTGTGACAATATTTACATCTGAACTTTTAGGCTAGGGTCAGACGAACGCATTTTTCATGTCGTCCGTGAAAAAGTGCGTTCCAACGAATGGACATATTTTTTCACGGAATACGCAATCGTGGTCATACGATGCGCATTTTCATGCGTGTTTTTTACGGATCGTCAATAAAACACTTTTTGCGTCTGGACGTTATGTAGGCCGGACATTAGCAGCGTCTGACGTCTCCTAATCATGCACACACGCCGCTAGCGGACGCAGCGCACTCTGTACGTCAGTACTAGCGGTTTCACGTTCTCTAAAAAAATGCGTTCATTTGCCGCTTGCGTTGCATGGCCGAACTTTCGTACAGCCGTACTTCGTATATTGCCCGTCATTGGCCGTCATTTGCTGCTACTACGGCCTTGATAAAGTGCGGCTGCACGCGCGTTCGCACTGCGTTCGTCTGACCCCAGCCTTAGTCACCTATCACCTATCAAAAATGTATAGCATTGAGAGATTTAATTGTTGCTTTATCTTGAATTCTTCAGATGCGTGTAGATTATTCTCATGGCTTGATACTGTTACCGGAATCCACTTGGTTCACTCGGGACGAGGCCGGACCGGACACAAGCACGGATTGTCTGAACACGAGTCTCTTCAGGAAAGGCAAACTTTATTGTGACATCACAGAATGCTCAGACAGGATTGAATCGCAAAGACTGAGCATCGATTACACAGTGTCCTGAGGTTTTATACCCCAAATACATAATTAGGTACATCCCAATTAGCCCACCTCCTGGTGACACTATCCCACCCCACGTATTATCCCACCCTCCCTTTGTTAATACAAAGACATTCCATTAATTGTCCGTAAATTGGCAAACTTTGTGTTAGTTTCAGTAAATCATGATTAGTTGCTCTTACTGTTCCGGGCTGCGCCCCTTTCCCTAGCGTCTTCAATCATTTGTTACAGATGGCACATGGTCTGATCTCTATACTCCTTTGTATTTCTGCGGGCCCCAACGACCTTGGTGTATCTACTTCTCTGCTGTTCCTGGCACGGAGGGGAGAAGAGATCTTTCCCAGGGCTTTAATTGCTTTTTCTGCTAATCTACCACATTCCTAAGTTTCTACGTGTGCCTCATTCTAGTTTCAGCTAAAAAACCTGCCTAGTTATTTTCAAGTGAACCAATATTCTGAACAAGATGGTCGCCAGGCTTATAATGGCGGCCATCCTCCAGTTTATTTCCACTTCATTCCCCCCTTGGCTCAAGCCTCAGGCTCTTCTCCTGAGACTTGTAGCCATTACACCTCACTATTTTTATTCTCAAATTCCTCATACTTGGGGGGGCCTATTTTTGTCGGGAACATACGTTGGGGGATAATCAGTGATATGTTCTGTGTCTGTGTGGGTGTCAGTGCCTTCTTGCATAGCGGCCAGAGACAAAGCCCTATACGATACAGTAGTGCTCCTACAATCAAGATCACCACCACCATCAGAATCATAGATCCAATCTGTGAAATAAATCTCAGAATGGATCCAAACCAATCTCTCCGACTGCTCCGAACCCACGAAGTGGATTCCAGCCTTCAGCAGCGATCCTCCTTGCTGTGCTCTGCAACTGTGCTACCTTTTCTTGGTGATCTTGAATTACCTGGTAATAGTCAGGGACGTCATGTGTAGCGTTCTTGATGAAAGTGCAACATTTATAATGCATTGTCATCTCACACAATCCATTCAGGGCTGCACTAATCTGTTCTAGTGCCATATTGTGTATCATTTGCACCTTTCGTATCTCTCGCACTTCCAGATTCAACAACTGAATATCCCAACTAGTCTTATTCAAAATCTCATCCATCAAACTGGCATAACTGTTCATCCTTGCCATCAACTCTCTTCCCCATCCAGTCCATGCTGGAAGCCATGCCCATATTCGATCCGCTTTCTTGAATAGCTCTCTCTTCTGTCTTTCAAACACCAGTGGATACCTAGGGTGAAGTATTGTATCTGAATTAGTGTCCTCCCCCCTTACCTTCTGGATTGGGATCAATTTAGCCAAATAACACATTCCCGTTACTGTAGGTGGTACCCATGTGTAACACACTCCTTCACAGCACACCTGGTACCCTCCTTTCTCTATGAATGGTGATGAGTACAGTGTTCCCTTTGTTATTGCTATTGCAAGCTGTCTCAGTCGTCTCATCATATCCAGCACATCTTGTTTTCCATTAGTTGCATTCCCAATCTCCTCCTCTTGCTCTCTAGTGAATTGCCTGCATCGTATGTATATATAATGTGCCTTCAGTCCTGTTCTGAATATGTAAATGTATGATGTCCAATTGAACTGACTTGAGTTACATATCCCACCCTCATTATTTATCACCTTATCTGGGCCTAATTGTAAACACCACTCTGGTTGGTACACTGGTCCTATTATGGGGTGCCCGGGACTGAAGGGTTCTGGTTTCTCCCTTGACATATCAACTGTCTGTACTGTAAAATTTTCTGATGCAAACATACTCAAATTCATTGGGACAGATGCGAATGGTATATGAATTGTCTCTGGGTGCAGTCTACTACACACCCAACACGTGGTTTGCCCAGACTTTTTAGCATAGTCATATTTAAATTGCACAAGTAGGTGTCCTTTTAGCTGGGTTCCAGATAGCGCCTCTCGCTTTTGTCTCCACATGGTACGGTTCTCCATCACCGGGTGTGTACCATTCCGATTTTTGGTGGACACTTGAGGCATGTTTCACGTGACAGTCCATAAATCAGATGTGCAAGAAACAAAATCAGTACCAGAATTCCCCCAACTGTCAAAAACCCTTGGGCAATTCTCTTCACAGTCACATAATCCGAATCCCTCCCCGCCGGAATTTCAAAAACAAAAGATATTTCCGGTTGATCACGGGTCAGGGCCGGACCCCTAAAAATAACCCTCTCAGCATTCTCCATCAGTGGATAATTAGATCTCGCTGTATCCATCAGAACACCCATAGGTTGAGTATCTTGGATGCTTTCAGTCGAATCTCTCAAGGGCTCATGACTGTGGTCTTTGATAGCTTTAGCCTCAGTGGATTGGTCTCGTTGGTGATGACCTTCCATACTGGTTCAGGGTTGGCTGCAGCTACCTTCAGTCTGGAGTGATGTATCCACGGGACCACCTCGGCAACCTTTACTGCTGTAGGGGTTGATAACAGGACAAAGTAAGGACCTCTCCATTTTGGGCCTAGTGGATCATTTTTCCACTCTTTCACCCATACTGAATCACCTGGACAATATTTATGCAGTGGAGGGTACAAAAAAATGAGGTATATTATCTCCCACCCAAGTATTCAATTTCTGCATTGCTTTACCCAACAGTACAACCTGATCATTCAATTTAGTTTCCCCTAATGCCCGAAGGTCCCCCCTTAGTCCATTAATCAGAGGGGTAGGCCGTCCAAACATAAGTTCGTACGGACTTAGCTTCAATTGGGGGGTTGGCCTGCACCTAATGTGTAATAAGACTATCGGGAGCACATCCAACCAGCCTAGTGACGTCTCTTTTCATAGTTTGGACATCAAAGTCTTTAGGGTGCGGTTCATTCTCTCGACTTTTCCCGAACTTTGGGGCCTGTACGCAGTATGTAACTTCCAGGTGATGCCCAACAGACGGGCAAGTTGCTGTAAACAGTTCTGTATAAATGCAGGGCCATTGTCCGACCCTATTTCAAGAGGCAGTCTGTAGCGTGGTATTATTTCTTTCATCAGACTTTTCACCACTTCCACTGTCTTTTCTGTTCTCGTTGGGAAAGCTTCCACCCATCCTGTCAGGGTGCACACCATTACCAGTAAATATTTGTGTCCTTTGCAGGGTGGCAACACTGTGAAATCTATTTGTAATGATGCCATTGGAGACAGCCCAATTGGCTGCTTTCCTGGAGGTTGAGACGGGCCTGTTCTTGGATTATTCTTGGTGCATGTCACGCACTGCTGGGCTATTGCTTTGCAGATTACTGACAGTCCTGGTACGTAGAAATGCGGCTCCAGTTGCTGTTCCATCATTTCTCTTCCTCCATGGGTACTTGCATGGAGCGTTCTTACAATCTCAGGCGCCAGTGTTGCTGGCAGAACTATTTGTCCATTCTCTAACTGGAACCATCCGTCTTCTCCATATCCGCCTTGTTCTTCCGATAGCCATTTCTTCTCTTTTTCTGAATACACAGGTGTCCATTCACTCAGTGGCGCCGGTAGGAGTGCAGCCACCACTGGTTTTACTTTGTATTGTTCCAATTCTCCATGGTTCCCCCAGATGAATTCTTCTTTTGGGAAATAATATCGCCAGGCAAAGAACAGCAGATCTTGTCTCTCTTTTGAATCTCTCACTGCTGGTATGAAAAAGTTCATTGCACTTTTCTTCATTCTTGGCAGTTTGTTTTTGATGAGGATCTCCTTGAGGAAGAACCTCACCAATGGGGCTTGGTATTCTTCTGCTCCCAATTCTCCCAAACTTAGCAGTATTCGTGTAAGTCTCAAATTATTGTGAGGGTTGGTCGTTAGATTTTCAAAACGTGAGGCGAAATTTTCTGCTCGTTCAACTTCTGTTACTGCTGTATCATTATCTTCTCCGTACTCCCCCATTAATTTTACGCCGAAGAATTTCAGCATCATTTTGTATGCTCGGCGGAGTCTGTGCTGTACTTCTGAGGTGTTAATCATAAGATGTGTCTCTTGCGGGTTCAGAGGAGTGGAGTAGAAATTTCGACCTTGGAACCGAGTTGGGAAAAGCCATTGAATATAATCATGATTGAGTTCTAATAGTTCGTAGTTATTGTGACATTTGTGCAAAATAATTTCAATAAATTCGCCTACAGGTTCAAATCGTCTCCAGTTCATGTAGAATTCGTAGTTTGGCATAGCAGGTTGGTCCTCTTGCTTGCAAAACAAAACTTTGGCTTGATCAGATGTTAGCAATGGTCTAGCGGCCGCTTTTGCGGCCTGGTCAGCACGCCTGTTGCCTTTCGGGATTTCATCATGACCTTTCTGGTGGCCACGACAGTGCATGATGCTGACAGCACTTGGTTTCCATATGGCATCCAGAAGGGCTGTTATTTCAGTTGCATATTTGATTTGCTGTCCTGAGGAAGTTAGTAGACCTCTTTCTTTGTAGAGTGCACCATGTGCATGGACAGTCATAAAGGCATATTTGGAGTCTGTGTAGATGTTTACTCTTTTACCTTCCGAGAGTTGTAGGGCCCTGGTCAGGGCTGTTATTTCAGCCAGTTGTGCAGATGTATGGCCTGATAGAGGATTTGCTTCAATAATTTCCTCCGTTGAGACAACCGCATAGCCGGAGACTTTCTTCCCATCATCCATGTAACTGCTACCATCAGTGAATAGCTGTAGATCGTATTTGTCTAGGGGTACGTCTTTCAAATCTGGCCTGCTACTGAACACTTCTTCCATGACTTGGAGGCATTCATGATCTGGATCCTCTTCGCAGTCAGGTAGTAAAGTAGCAGGGTTCAAGGTAGCGATGAGGTTCAAATGAAGCCGTGGATTCTCACACATCATAGCTTGGTACTTCGTCATCCGGCTGTTGCTGAACCAGTAGCTTCCTTTTACATCTAGCAGGGCTTTGACAGCATGGGGCACCTTGACATGAAGAACTTGTCCAAGTGTCAGCTTGTCTGCTTCTGCTATCAGCATTGCTGTGGCTGCCACAGCTTTCAGGCATGGGGGTAGGCCGCAGGCCACAGGATCAAGTTGCTTGGAGAGATAGGCCACCGGCCTTAGCCAAGAGCCAAAACTCTGAATCAGCACTCCTGTAGCTGTTTGATTGTGTTCATGCACGTACAGCTGGAAGGGCTTGCTGTGATCTGGCAGTCCCAGTGCTGGAGCTTCCATTAACAGAGTCTTTAACTGCAGAAAGGCTGCTTTTTGTTCTTCTTCCCAGAGAAAGGGGTCATGCTCTCCTCCTCTTGTGGCTTGATGGAGGGGCTTAGCAATGTTCGCGAAGTTGGGGATCCACAGATGGCAGAAGCCTGCGGCTCCCAGGAATTCACGGACTTGTCTCCTTGTCTTTGGTTGGGGTATTCGGCATACTGCTTCTTTTCTCTCTGCCCCCAGTGCACGCTTGGTACCTGTTAATTGAAAACCTAGATATTTCACAGTCTGTTTACATATTTGTGCTTTCTTTTTGGACACTCTGTAACCTGCATGGCACAGCAGATGTAGCAGGGCTTTTGTGGCAGAGAGGCAGTCTTTTTCTGTGGGAGAAGCCAGTAATAAATCGTCAACATACTGTAATAGAACAACTTTGTCTGGCTGAGCGTTGAAGGACAGGAGATCCTGGCTGAGCGCGCACCCAAAAATCGTGGGCGAGTTTTTGAAACCTTGAGGGAGGCGTGTCCAGGTCATTTGATGACGCGCTCCCGTGGTTGAGTTCTCCCATTGAAACACAAAAAGGGGCTGGCTTGCTGGAGCCAGGTGGATACAGAAAAAAGCGTCTTTTAAATCAAGCACCGTGTAATATTTTGTATCTCCAGGGATAATGCAACAGATTGTATGGATTAGGAACCACAGGGTGTAGGTTACTGTGGCCCGTTAACGCTCGTAAATCTTGGACTGGGCGGTACTCTTGTGTGCCCTCTTTCAGTACTGGCAACAGAGGTGTGTTCCACGGTGACACGCAGAATTTCAATATGCCGTGATCTTTAAGTCTCTGCAAATGTGTCTGGATATTCTGCTTGGCTTTTTGTGGGATATGATATTGTCTTAGGCCACAGGCGTTGCACCCGGTTTTAAATCAACATATACCGGAGGGATATTTACAGCTAGTCCGGGCGGGTTTTCCTCGGCCCATACACCAGGGATTCCCAGAAGTAGTGTGTACGGGTCCGGGTCGGCGGCGGCATTGATGCTGTACACCATTCTTCTTCTCTGGCATAATTACTGCAATTTTTGCGGGTTGGATGCACTGGCTGGCTGGGCTGTGCTGCCGTGCAGAGCTGCACTCTCAGGCAGGTCTAATCTAGCGTGACCCCTGGGGAGAAATGTAATTTGGGCTTGCAATTTGCAAAGGATATCCCACCCCAGGAGCTGGATGGGACATTCGGGCATATACAAAAATTCATGTTCAACATTATGCCCACCCACACTACACTTCCGTGAGGCAAGAAAAGGTATTTTGCGGACACCCCCATTGCTCCCACGATATCAACCTCAGTTCCCATCGGGGAGCAATTTGCTGTGTTACAACAGAATATTCGGCACCGGTGTCAATCATAAAAATTTCATCTTTATTTCCCACTCTCATAGTGACCGTGGGCTCGTGATTACCGAGCGGGATGGGCCCAGGTCCGTGTCAATATGTACCTTGCCCTTCAAATGACGTCCCCGCTAACCCAACAAACCCTGCACTGGCACCATCATTTCTCTCATACCTGCCGTTTGTTACCTGACCATTGGGGGCCTGACCTCCCGATTCCCCAGCTTCCCTTTGTGCCCCAAGTTTAGCCAAAAGTGCCGGACAATTATCTTTCCAGTGACCCTCGCCCCGGCACCAGGCGCACTGATTGGGTCCTGGGGGTACCCAGGGGCCTCCCCTACCTCTACCTCCACGACCCCTCGCTCTCCCTCTGTCTGGGTCACCTCTCCCTCCATTTCCCACATATCCGACCACCCCTGTAGGCCCTCTTTGCTTCCTCATCTCCTCCCACTTTTCTTCCAAATCCCGGTTATGATACACTTTATTAGCGATTTCCACCAATCCACTAATACCTTTACCCAAAAACCCATCCTGTCTCTGAATTTTATTCCGTATATCCCTCTGCGACTGACCCACAAAAGAAGAATTAATTAACCTCTGATTCTCCACCGCTTCAGGATCAATAGGACTATACATCCTATATGCATCTAGTAATCTTTCTAGAAATGCACTTGGGGATTCTTTAGAGTCTTGCACAATATCTGCTATTTTCCCCATATTTGTGGGTTTCTTCCTTCCCGCTTTAACACCCATTATTACCGCCGTACGGTACGTCTGCAGGTGGGCAATACCTGCAGCGGAATTGTACGGCCACTTGGGATCTGTTTTGGGGTAGTGTTCCTCTGCCCACGCTTCTGGCTGGGCTCTGGCATCTTCTACGGCTTGGGCAAGTAGAATTTTTCGCGCGCTACTATTTATTCGGGCTCTTTCCTCAGTGGTGAACAGTGTCAGCATTAATTGCTGACAATCTGCCCATGTGGGGTTATGTGTGAGCATAATTGACTCTATCATACTGGCCACCGCTACGCGATTAGTGGAGTACAATGGTGTGTGTGTTTTCTAATTGAACAGATCTGTCGTTGTAAATGGGACATATGTGTATTGCACTGGCCCAGGTGCTCCATTTTCCAATAAGGGACCTGGCACCTCCCGTAGGGGCATCTGCATTTTACTTTTACCGGGGTTGTGCTGATATAGATCTCGGGGTTTATATATATTGTTCGCTGCGTGAGTGGTAGTACCATGCTTTGCATCTTCACTCTCATCATCATCATCACTATCCTCTTGGTCTACCAATTTATATATGCTCCCATCAGGCATTTCGATCTTTCCTGGTGGGACCTCTCTATCTCTTCCACTCACTGCCCCCTCCTCTTGCTCCGCAATTCCGCCCGCTGGAGCGGAGGAAGCCGGTGGAGCCGTAGCAGCCGGCCGCCTCCCCCTCTCCACCTGCGCAACCGTGGCACGCAGAACTTCTCTAGCTGCCCCATAATGTGATGGATAGGGCGGGGACAGGGAATCAATCTCCTCCGGCTGTTCTACCAACACCGGTCTTTTCTTTTTATTATTTTCTCTATTGGGGGGCACCTGCTTCTTGTTACGTCCCGCCATCATTATAAAATGACTTTTATCTCTCACACAATACTTCCATATATCTATATATGGGTACTGGTCAGGATGTCCGCATTTCCCGGTTACTTGGGAATGCACTTTATGTATTAGCGCCGGGTCCATTGACCCCTGTTCTGGCCAGTCTGGAACCAGCAGTGGCCACACCATTGTACACATTCCTGTTAATTTCTCTCTAGTTAATTTTACACCATAATCATGTGTTGTATATAGTGCTTCAAAATTTCGGAACCATATACCCTAAGGGTCTCTCACCCTTCTTTTACCTTTTTGGGCTTGGATGACCCGTTACCCATTGTTACTCTTAAAAGCAGTAACCTTATCACATGTTGTATATAGTGTTTCAAAATTC
This sequence comes from Leptobrachium leishanense, assembly GCA_009667805.1. Lineage (NCBI taxonomy): Eukaryota > Metazoa > Chordata > Amphibia > Anura > Megophryidae > Leptobrachium > Leptobrachium leishanense. The sequence goes on along the minus strand of CM019066.1, from coordinate 264,634,686 downwards.
CGCACCATATACCCTAAGGGCGTCTCACCCTTCTTTACCTTTTTACAATACAGATATTACTCTTTAGCAAGAACACTTAGAATTTACTGTCTGGTACTTCAGTCAACAATTCATATGTGTCTGACCCGCTTCCTCCGTCAGTAGCCGGACTGCAGTCGCCTGAGCCGGAAACGTACCTTGGGAGTCCACTCTCAAGTTTGCTTTCTCGCAATGCGAGTAGGCGCTCGATCACTCACAGCACTCTCAGCAATCATTCATAACCCATACTGTACCAGATACTTTCAGCACAAAACAATACATAAACCAGGGCTCAAAATTTCAAGTCCCAAGCTACTAGCCAGGCCTTAAGAGTTACTCGCTAGTGCCACTAGTTGCCCCACCTAACCCTTATCCTGCCCTGCCTGCATATGCATTTCCACTCGCCCTCATGTAATTTCCACTCGCCAAATGAGAGTAGGCGAGTGGAAATTTTGAGGCCTGACATAAACAATTCAACTCTTTCTACTAGCCGAGGGCACACTGTCCCTCCTTTTGGCTCCCTGTACCCAATTGGTTGAACTCTAACTCTTGACTGCTTGTGACTATGTGCACCCCGTTCTATAACTACACTTCCATCTGCAAGTCCAATTTGCCTATGAGTAATTCTACCCACCCGGCACCACTATCTCTGCAGCTACCACTGGCCCCAATGAGCCCTCTTCACTACACGACGTACACACTAGCACTGACACAGGGCCCTAAGCCCGGTCACAGAAATCTCTCCGCCTTTCCTTTGTCCACGTGGTGAAGCTCTATTTACAAACACTGACTACGACAACGCAACTCCACGCGGCTCCCATCTCCCTCAAATGCAGACTCCAATACAATCAATCAATCAATACAATCAATATTTAGCATCCGATCCCCCGGGTCAGGGGACACGCGCTAGCCACTCTGGCCCCTTGCTTTCAGAGGCGGATTCAGTATGCCAACGAGACCGTGGCCACGGGTCTCCTTATCCGACTATGGCCGGACGTTTCCCATTATACCGGTATTTCCATTAGACATACAAACATAGAAGACACTTTACCTATCGCCGCGCTGTTCGCTGTTTCCTTGGACTCAGGGGTGTCCCAGCTTCCCGGGCCGGGGGTCCGTTTGGGACGAGACAAGGTCCACTGTACAGGAAATCCTGCTTGGCGCCTGCAGATGTCAGCTCACCTTCAACGGACGCCCAACCAGCGGGATCACTCGTACCTGCAGTCAACCGCTACAGTGTTCAGCAGTCGTTGCCGTGCCGGCAAGGGCCCGAATCCCGTCTATCGAGCCCCCAGAAATGTTACCGTAATCCACTTGGTTCCTCGGGACGAGGCCGGACCGGACACGAGCAAGGATTGTCTGAACACGAGTCTCTTCAGGGAAGGCAAACTTTATTGTGACGTCACAGAATGCTCAGACAGGATTGAATCGCAAAGACTGAGCATCGATTACACAGTGTCCTGAGGTTTTATACCCCAAATACATAATTAGGTACATTCCAATTAGCCCACCTCCTGGTGACACTATCCCACCCCACGTGGGTTAATACCTCCCTTTGTTAATACAAAGACATTCCATTAATTGGCCGTAAATTGGCAAACTTTGTGTTAGTTTCAGTAAATCATGATTAGTTGCTCTTACTGTTCCGGGCTGCGCCCCTTTCCCTAGCGTCTTCAATTATTTGTATCAGATGGCACCTGGTCTGATCTCTATACTCCTTTGTATTTCTGCGGGCCCCAACGACCTTGGTGTATCTACTTCTCTTCTCCCCTCCGTGCCAGGAACAACAGAGATCTTTCCCAGGGCTTTAATTGCTTTTTCTGCTAATCTACCACATTCCTAAATTTCTACGTGTGCCTCATTCTAGTTTCAGCTAAAAAACCTGCCTAGTTATTTTCAAGTGAACCAATATTCTGAACAAGATGGTCGCCAGGCTTATAATGGCGGCCATCCTCCAGCCTATTTCCACTTCAATACTCTCACACAGAATTTACCAAATGTTTCCTTAACATATTTCTGTGTATAATAGGCCCTAATTAATGAGCCGTATTAGATTGGAGGTTTATGTATCTGCTTTATTGGCCCATATATTGTCCCTTATTTAAAGAAGCCATGATTTACTTGTGGAGAAATATTCTACTCCAACGACTACATAGGAAGGTGCTATTGTTACATATTGTGTTGAGCAGCGATTATTTGGAGAAGATATTGATTTATCGATTCATCATTTTTGAGTACTGATTGCAGTTTCTATTCTCAATTAAAAGAGATGGTCTCCTAATCGCTATTGCCATGTTAGTTGACCCTTTAACTCCATTCTATTTTCAAATCTGTTTTTTTTTTTAACTTCTGGTAAAATAAGGTTTAATTATTGTTATTTAACACCTTCACTGCTTAGCCATTTCATCTCTGTGGGCTGAGCTAATTTTTAAAGTTTTTGCTCATCTTGCTTAAATGCGATTTGAAGTCACATTTTATTATGTGACCCAGACAAATTATATATCTATTTTTTTCGGCAGATTCATAATATATTATTATCATATGTACACATCATGCCATGCCGGAATGATATAACAAAAAATGTAAAAAAAAAAATAATTTCCAATCATCTATAGCGTGTAAAATATTTTTTTGCCAGATATATATTCTATGAGTTACGCATTTTAAAAAAATTAGAAATGAAAACGCCTAACTTTACTATTCTGAAAAAATATGCAATTTTAGCTAAAACTGAAATAAAATCGTTTCTGCAGCATCATTGTTCACATTATAATTGAAACATGAACAATAGTGCTGCATTAACAAATTTTAAAAAAAGAAAAAAAAACTAATTTAAATTTTTGTTTTTACTTGTAACATAGTCATGTTTGATATCATTGGAAAGGCCATCCTCTAGCTACCACTGATCGGGAGATATCGGGGTCCAAATGACCCCTATCTCCACCATAGGGATTTCCATAGGAAATTCCTTGGAAGCTAGGGGTTACTTTCACCAACTACCATCATGGCACCCATGCGTGATGAAGTCAGTGAGTAGGGGGAGGCCCGGAGGCTTGGCTGACAACCAAGATGTCAGCCACCTCCGGGAGAAGCCTGCTATCTGGCACCGAATGGCTACCAACAGGTAGGAACTGAGAGTTAGCCAGCAGCTCAGAAACCCCAGAATGCAAGCAGTCAATGGACCTGCTTGGGGGAAGACCCGGCCTAAATCTGGACAAGTGTGGGATTAATCAGCCCTCCTACGGGCTCCTACCTGGAAACAAGACAATGTGGAGATAGGTGAGGACATGGATAGGTTGGCACCAATAATGTGGTATGCTAATCTGATGAGATGGGTTATATGGGATTTCTTGAAGGCCTGAAGATTAGGGGAGAGTCTGATTGGGAAAGGTATGTCATTCCACAGGACTGGAGCTGCTCTTGAGAATTCTTGGAAGTAAGAGTTGGCAGTGTGGGTGGAAATAGAGGACAGGCAGTGGTCACCTCCTGACAGGAGGGATCTAGAATAGATGTGCTTGTGGAATAAGGAAAACGTGTGAAGGAGGGGTTGCATTGTTGAGGACTTTGAACGTGATCACCAGTACTTTAAACCGTAATCTGGAAGGTACAGGAAGCCAATGAAGCGGCCGGCTTAGGGGGATTGGCGTGATGATTCAGAAAAATAGGCCTGGCTGCAGCATTCATTACAGATTGCAAGGGGACAATGCAGGTGTTGGGGAGGCCAATAAGGAGCCAGTTGCAGTAATCAAGTCGTGAGATAACGAGCGCATGAAAAATCACATTTGCGGTATATTGTGTCAAAAGGGGCAGATATGGGCGATGTTTTTAAGTTGATAATAACAGAATTTGATCACTTTTTCGATGTGGGGAGAAAACATAAGTTCTCAGTCAAAAATTAAACCAAGGCAATTAGCTAGAGGTGTGCCCATTCTGCAATACTCCAGTCATTTTATCCCTAGAGTGTGTTACAGGGTTCTGGGTGGAGAGAATCTTCCCTGCTAAGAAGGCTGACTCAACCCACTGGGGGTCTCCTTGAGATGGACAGTCAATTCACCATGACCATTGAAAAACAGTTATTGGTCATGTGACTAGAGTGACATTTTGTCATGCCCACCTGGGTGTTGTCACGGTCCTGACCCTCTGACGCACCTTTTTGTTTTTCTGTTTGCCGTGTCCTGCATTACATGCAGATTCCAGGACTTTGTTTTGTTTTTGTGTTTTGGTTTTTCTGTTTTTTTCCCCACGTTCAGTTCAGGACTTGATTACTGGCATTCTAATCTATCATCACCTGCAGATCATCCTGCCCAGCCTCCTTGTGTATATAAGGAGGCCTCTCCCCTTTAGCTTCACTTCCCCATTGAAGTTTGGACTTTGCTGATCTATGTTTTGGATACTCCTTGTGCTGACCATAGCCTCTGAATACCCATCTGGAACCCATCTGTGAACCTTCCTCCCTCTGCATACCGGTAACTCTCTTCAATTGTCTCAAGTACCCCCTTTTTTGGATTTCCGTGTATGACCCCCTGGCTATGGACTTTTGACTATCCTGATTTCCGTGTATGACCCCCTGGCTATGGACTTTTGACTATCCTGATTTCTGTACCCCTCGATATCTGCTTGCCACCCTGACCACGAGTTTGCCTCATCCTTAACGGATACCTTGCCTTGGACTTTATCTTTTCTGTTCAGAATTATTCCTCCATTTTGTGCTCAGCGAAGCAGATTCATTTGTTTTTTGCTGTTTTGTATATTAATAAATATTTTTGTTTTTGACCCCTCAACTTGCATATTTCATCACTGCTCACTGCACACTGGGCTCACACATGCGACCCACGCAAAGTCCGCTTGACACATTTTAACTAAACCTAGGGCATGTAAAAGATTAAGCTGACACTGGACATCCAGAAGCACCAACCTTCTATCTGGGTTCCAGAAATAGCTACAATGTTTGCCAAATATCAAGTTTCCCAACAAAGGTTTAAAAACAATGCTAATAATTTGTGTATCATCTTTCTCCATTTCCAAACCTAATTGAATCCCACCTCCATAACATTCCATTAAGCAATCATCTTGGGTAATATCAATTCTGCAACAATCAGATCACAAGCTTGGGAATTTTATACTGCAACATTGTATTATTTTTTAACCACGAGCAGTGTGTGCTATATTACTGATCAGCAAAATAATGACTTATCTTTCAATAAAGCTCATTGAGCATTTTTTTAATTCCCAGAACCCTTTCCCAAGAAAAGCATTATGCAATTTGCACCAAAAGAACCAAATAACCTGTCTAAATCTTGAAATCTGGACTACTTTTACAGGAAAAGAGATGATGACATGAACATAAAAATGTTGATTAACGGATTCATTTGTTCATGTTTTGTACATGTGCTTATAATTTATCCGATATTTATTTGTTCAACTTATTGAACTTGGATGCTGTTTAGATAGAACCAAAGGATAACTCATGTATTGCAGGACAAGAAATGTTGGAAGAGAACTGCTCTGTATGTAGCTTGGATAATATAATTATTTTTGCGTAAACAGATTATGCTGGTTGTTATAGACACCAATTGTTATCCTACGTGTACGATGCCGCCATGGAATCCAGACCTTACTTTGGAATATTGCAGCATTTTGTGGTTCATTTTATAAAAAGATATGTTACTATTAAAGATGTCATTTTTTTTTTATAAAATGAAAAGACAGAAAGATGCAAATATAAGAAAAAAACCTGGACAAACAGTTCAAGGTGAAAAAGTGGGACAATGAGGGGACTCCTGTCTTACAAGTTTCTAGACTTTATTGGTCCAACATTGGTTTGATAGGCAACAACTGTTTGAAGGCAGACAAAGGATACTTTGCCAGTACAGCTGATGCCAAGAATGTAAGATGTTATAGTTCATGAAGTGAACATCAAAGATATGTTCATCAGTAATTGTTTGTTCTAAAGTAGAGGAAGGCCAACCGTTCAGACTTTGGGACTGATTCCAAATGAGCTATTATAGACAACTCAAGTTGCTATTGAGACCACGCCGCAAGATTTGTTGTGACTGCTTAATTTACATTAATGGCTCCTATTCTTTGTACAGGAGCTGTTGGTTTGAGAAGAATGAACTATTCCAACATAGAAACCAGCAGCGGCATGTGGTGGCATTGCAGGTATCTACAAGAGACTCCCTATTATTGCCTGAGCCACTAAACGGCAGTTGACTTGTAACAGAATCTGTAACAGGGACCCACCAAGGGATCTTGGCTTTTGTCGCTATTTTTCCGTATCAGCTTACCAATTAGCGGCTTAAAGGAACGCTCTGCACATACTGACCACTTTATATTTTTGAAGTGGCCAGGATGTGAGAAATGCCTCCCCTTCATCCACCATTCTGCACAGGTGCTACAGAACTTGCATACGTAAAATTTGCAAGCCCCATTGCGATGCGCAATTTGCGTTTCCTACGCAATGCAAGTAGCACAGGGAGAGCAAATTGTGCAGAAAAGCCTCAGGGACTTCCGGGTTCAGTAGTCCCTGAGCCGAAAAGGAGGAACTGCGTGCAGCGAGGGACAAAAGGTGTTTAAATTCACTTGAAAATAAGTAAAATAAACAAGAAATTATTGGGTAGAGGCTGTCAGCAGCCCCTGCCCAATTATGTATTTTTCAGTAGAGTGTTCCTTTAATATAGTTCAGCTCAATTCCCAATCATTTAATATTTACTGCATTTTTGGCCTTAATATGTTTTCCTAATCATGTGATATTGTAGCCACAGCATTGTCACATTTCCCATGCTCCTTATAATGACACCTCTATATCACCTACAGAATCTCTCAAGCGATGCCGCAGGCACTAGGACGTTTGGATGGGTTTCCATGCTATGAATGTGTCCTGTTCTCGCTGGCGTTCACACCAGATCAGAGTGGTTTGGATCCTTAGTGAGAGATTTCTATAATACGTGATTTGATAGCAGTACAAACTGCAATACCTAGCACTCCCAGCCAGGGAGGTGATACAGAATACTATATACAAGGCAAAAAATTTCCACTCGCCTGCTCGCATTTGGCGAGTGGAAATGAAGTGAGGGCGAGTGGCATGGCCGGTAACACCTGTTCTGTTGAAAGAAATCATTGGGTCTCCGCAAGTCAGGACCACCCATCTTGTGATGGGAGGCTTGGCTGCAGGGCTCACTGCCAATGGTGGGTCAGTGAATGTGACTGGCCGCCCACATGCTCTCCGTCCGTGACCTCACACAAGGAGGCAGGGAGGGAGGGAAGCTCTGCTCCATCCCCCTGCCATTGACAGAGACACGCTGGCCGCTGGGTCAAGGAATGCAGGCAGCTACTCATGGGACATGTAATACTGAATGTCTGCAAAAGAATATCGAGATACAGTCACTACTGGACTGAGCACAAGGAGGATGCTTCTATATACAGTACATATGATCTTTATGATGAATATAAACACAATGTTCTTTATTGTAATCACTATATAGGGGTGCACTGCCAGGTGCTCTGCTGTATAATATAGAGGAGATACCCTCTATTGTACTGGATGAATATATAGGAGTGTGCTCTTCTATTAGATGAATATGGGATGCTTTATATTGTGCTGGATCTATAAGGGATGTCCTGTAGTGTGCTATATATAAGAGGATGCTATGTATTGTGTTGGATATGTAGGGGGATGTTCTGTATTGTACAATAACCTGCAGCATAATGTAGTGGCTGTAAAAGTGATCTTTCCATATTGATGCCATCATGTCCACCTCCTGCTGTATAAATGCTGTGCAGGTACATCCATCTCCCGTTGAGGTTCTCCCTCTCACCCCAGAATGCACACAGTGTGCTTGGCTGAGACAAATGGAGGGAATTCATGGCTGGCATGATTTGATGCTTGGCAGTCACCATTCAGTATATCAGGGCAGGTGATGATGGCTGCATACTCCATTGACTCACCAGTGGCAGGCTTTACTGCAGCCGAGCCTCCTAACATAATTTGCATGTGTAACAGGTGCGTGGCACCAGGCCCTGTGCTACTAGCAGCCCCGCTGCCTGGGCTGGCCAACTGGCACTTGTGTGAGTAAAGCTGTCACTACCTGTGCGCCGTTTAGTAAACGTTGCCTGGTAACAGCGCAGCCCGAGTGCTGGGAGAGATGTGGAATTCACTTTCAGCTTCCGGGTGGTCCATGTGATGCTCTGAACAGCCACTTCCGGCTGTGCATGATCAAGAGCCGAGGGAACTGGACAGATCTTTCTCACTGCCCTGGCCGCGTGCTGCGAGGAGCTGTCTTATGTCAGACGTGGCTCAGTGATTCCTGACTGTGAGAGAGGCCCCTCCACGTGTCCTGACCACAGCAGGGAAAGAATGTGAAGGAGAGGTACAAGTTCATGATGGGGGCAGGGATGAATAAAGGGGATAACGGGATATACAAACAAGCATCACAGGGAACAGCAAAGTAAGACTCCAGGAGAAACATAGAAACATAGAAAAATGTCGGCAGATAAGAACCTTTCGGCCCATCTAGTCTGCCCAATTACATGGATACTTTACCTGGATTTATCTTTTGTTTAGGAAATCCTTATGCCTATCCCATGCCTGCTTAAATTCAATTACTGTTTTGGCCTCTACCACTTCAACTGGAAGACTGTTCCATGTATCCACCACCCTCTCAGTAAAATAATGCTTTCTGATGTTACTTTTAAACCTTTGCCCCTCTAATCTAAGACTATGTCCTCTTGTTTTGCTACTTTGTTTCCTTTTAAATATACTCCCTTCCTCTACCTTGTGGATTCCCTTTACGTATTTAAGGAGGAAGTCTGACTTCCAAGGAACAAACAAAAGCGGAGAGAAAGAGGGGGAGGACAAATTATGTGACAATTAAAGGGCACAGAGAGCATAGAGGGACACCTAAAAAATATGAGTAACGTTCCTCAGATAGGAAAAGAGATGTAAACATCATGGAAGAGCACACAACCCTAGGGTCTGCCACAGTGAGGCAAGCCTCAGCACACAAGGGACCAGATCGGTGGTGTTTGCAGCCTGTAACATTAGGGTGTGCACTCCCAGAAAATGTATTAATTGAAAAGCTGTGTATTTTGTGCAAAAAACTTCTAAACATTTTTCTTTAGAAATAACAAAACTGGAATTAGAGAAACAGTCACTTTTTATGCTATTTATCATGTACCAGATAAGGGGCATCTAAAATATCAATGTAAGAGGTGACAAAAGGACCTCTTCATCCAACATTAGGGTGTGCCTATAGGCCAGATCACAACCAGGATGCCAAGCAGCAATTGAGCTATAGTTCCAGTTACAAGCATTTTAAACTTGTCCTATTCCATCTTGGACATAGCGTCAGCTTTCTGTACACTACAGTCTCCAATACAATGAATTGGAGCTGTTAATGTTCCCAGGGCAGATTGAGAACAAGCTATTCCAACCAGCACATTCCCCATCCGCCTGGTTTAGAGCCTCTCCGTGTTGCACCATTTATTAGGGCGCACACAGAACTGCCAGATGCAGACCGACGTGGATGGATCCCAGCGGCTTTCATGCTGTGCTGCTGGGTTTACATTCCATCTGCACCTCCTCTGGGTCTGCAGGGAGATCAAAGCGCCATATGCAGATAATCCTACACTTTTTTTTTCATTGTGTGTGTGAATGTGGGGCAACTGGTGTCGAGTAACTCTTAAGGCCTGGCTAGTAGCTCGGGACTTGAAATTTTGAGCCCTGCTATATATATCACTCAGCATCAAATGGTTTTGTGACCAAGTGTTTACTGAGTGAAAGCACTTTAACTATACACAGACATAGGGTATTGAGACATGAATATACTTGTACTTGATAACAATGAATGAGTGTGAAATTAATTCAGCAAGCTGCGGGGCAGGTCTACAATCAGAGATAATGCATTTGGATCTGTACATAGACTTGGCAGTTAACAGGTATCTTGGGAGGTTGGTGAGTTTAGCAACCTGCAGGACAGACCCACTATCGGAGACAATGCGTTTAGATCTGTACATAGACTTGGCACCCAACAGGTAGCCTGAGAGGCTGGCGAGTTCAGCAACCTGACAGGCAGACCCCCAAAAAGAAATTATGTGGTATAAATTATGCATACAATCTGTGATCACAGCATACAACATACAAACACAAGGGGATAAGCGAAAGAATCGTCAATTGGCAGTCCGGGTCAGAAACTCAAGCAAGGTCCTCGTAATAACAAAGTCGACAACTAGGCAAATGTCTCACTGAATCAGCTGCAATCAGCTGGCGATGCAGAAAACTAACTCCACGTCAGGGCGACGAGCATAGTCTTGCGCCCTGTACTTAAGGCCGGCGGCTCCGTGTCATCACGCCAAGCTCCGCCCCTTTAGACGCCGATCAGCCAGCTTGTAAGCCTGGCACCTGGCCAGCCAGCGATGCCACTGGGCACCCAGACCCCCCAGGCAGCGCTGCGGGGGCCGGAGATGTGACAGCATAGGTGCTTCAAGGCTCTGCATCACTCTGAAGTCATACCCACAATATTATAGCGCTGCAAGGACGGTGCGCTATCCGGACAGGTTCACCAGAATGAATCACACGCATATCCCTACAATCAGGCTTATGACAACTGAGACGCCCTTGATGCAGCATCTCCGATTGATGCGACCTGAACACCTAAACACCTAAACACCTAAACAAGGCTGCATTATATAAGAAGGCACTGAACGGTGAAAGATTTCTCTGATATTGTATCTATAGAACTAGTGCTTTGTATATGCCGATCTACTTGATATCGACCTTGCTTGCTTCTGTGGGTATTCCCTGATTGCCATCTGCCTATTGGAGCTTGTTTACTAATACGACTCTTCTTTTGTATTACCCTACTTGTACCTTGAACCCAGACCAGTATACCTGACGCCACAGTCACTAGTAGACTGAACAGTGTCACGCCACCTCCCAGTCAGTCACCACTGGTTGTATCGCATGGACTGTTTACTTGCATTCAGGTTTCGGTTTCTGATCCGAGACCTGTGAAACATACAAGGAAAGAAACAGGGATCCAACACAGGAAACTAAACAGTTGTTTAAAATTTTATGCATTGAGTCCTCAGCTGAATATAAAGTTTATCACTCCCTAAATACAAAGTCAGTTACTTGAAGATAGTCATTTTTTCATGATCCTTTTCAGCATTTGTTTTTTTGTCCATTTTTATTTTTAATTTCTCTTTTATTTTTTGTGTTTTATTTTCATTTCTATTTATTTTTAATTTTTTCTTTATATCTTATATCAATGTTGTTTCACTTTTTTATTTAATTACTTTATATTTTACATTTATTCATATTTTTTTTATTTATGTTACATTTCTTAGTTTGTTGGTATGTGGTCGTTGATGTCCTACTCCTTTGTTAGATGTAGAGCTTTTTAATAGGATACTTTGTACTATTTATGTTTTTTTAGGGGATGTGTATGGTTTTGAGGGAATTTTATATTGGAACACTATCAGGGTTATTCAAAGAGCTCCGAATTGCTTGAGAAAGGTAACCGAACGCTGAAAATCAGCATTCGGTTACCTTTCCTGGCCATTCGGCTATCCAGAGAGCAGGCAATTCGCCAAATCCTGGCGAATTGCCTGAACATACGGTGCCTGTTCAGTGCCTGTTCGAGGGCAGTGAAATCCCCATAAAAAAGCACTGCTTCGGCTATTTAGAGAACACAAACCAGCAGTGAAAGGTTCCTCTAATGCCCTGCCATTCGGTGGTTTCATGCGGCAAATTTATTCAGGAGAATCCCATAGGCTTCAATGTTAAAAATATTCCCGTTTTAATTCAATATCTAATAAACCGTTCATTATAAAATTCTGCAGTAAAGAGTCTCTTTATTTATAGATTTTTTAGGATATTTTAAGCATTTTTCTGAATTTTTTTTTTTAAAAGTCCGTTTTATTTATTTATTCTTTTCAAGTTTACTTCTTTTTTCTGTAACAGCCCTCTTTATTATCATTCCCTGGACCTTATATGTAAATTTCAGACATTTTCGCTCAGTAGTTTCTTTGCAAACAGCGTTTCATTTTCAAACATTCACACAAACTGTTTTTCTAATTTATTCACTGCCTCTTCTGCGGTGTCGGCTGCTTCGGCTGCGTGTGATCGGCTCTTGCTCGGGTTTTTCAACGGGTTAATCCAGATGTTTTTGCGGGTTTTCGGCATGCATTCGGTGGGTTTTGCGGTGAGTTTTCATCGGGTTTGCGGCAGCTTTTCCCTGCAATTCGGGGACCCTGTGGTACTTGCTGAATACACCGCAGGGTCACCGAAATGGGATCGGCAAAAGGAACCGAATTGAAGAGAACGAAAAGTCACCGAATGTGCGGTGACTTTTCGAATCTCTTTGAATTACCCCGAATATAAAAGCGCCTGAGTTCATTCTTATGCCTGCACACAAAAAAGAGACGATCTGATCGAAGAATGGACTTCTGAGCATGTGTAAGATTTTAATAGTGATGTACACCTTGAGGGTGCAAGGAGATGGCAGAGAGTAGAGGAACTTGGAAGACACCAGAGGGCATGGACTTTTTGCGACATTTTCATTGTCAGTCTGTTTAATTGTTTAGATATCTGAGCAATCATAGAGTTTATTTTTTAACCACTGAAGAAGTCTGTTGGCACATTATGTACAGACAGATCGCATTGGATCAGGTTAATATTATTATTGTATTTTATCCCTGTTTTTATTCTTTATTATTTTTTATGAAAATAAAGACATTTTTATTTGAGAGAATTGTGGCATCAGGCTTCATTCTGTTCCCTTGAGACGCAGAGAGATCGTGAAGTGGGGTTACATGTGGATGGTGAACGTTTCCACTGATGGTGATGAACCCACCTGTGATTTAGATAAGTCTGTCCTTTGTTTTTTTCTAGTGAGCATATATATTATATTACTGCTGAGCAGCATATATAAAACGGTGCTGTGCTATATACTTTGTTTTTATTGCAGGTTATTTTTCATTTTCAATGTGTAGATTTGTCTTTGTCACATGCTTAGGGATACCTAGATTGTAAATTCCCACGGGAATAGGGCTCTCATGTCCTCCTGTATCTGCTGGCAGGAATACTGACCTGCCTCCTGTATGTATGTATGTATTATAGAATTATCCTGTCTTTATCCATTGCATCTTTTGTACAGCGCTGCAAAATGTTTTGGCACTTAATAAATAATAATAATAATAATAATAATAATGGGCACATTTTGGAACTCCTGCAGTTTTGTATGTCTTGTATATTTTTTAAATTTCATATTTTAGTGGAGTTTGTAGGAGTCACTTCCCAATTACTGTTGTGTTTGGTACTTGAAGACAGTAGACATATTTTATAAAGTATGGATTAAGGCCCGGTCAGACGAGCGCACTTTTTGCATCTGACTGACCGCACTGTTTGCTGTCCGTTGTAGCTTTTCAAAGGAGTCAATAGAGAACAACATACTAAACACGTGCGCACTTTTTCACACGAGCGCAACGCATGTTGCAACGGATGCCAAAATGGCATCAACGTGAAAAAGATAGACGGACGTAGAGAAACCCCTGCATACAGTTTTTTTTTTCTTTTTCTCAACATCAGTCAAAATTAACTGATACAATGTAACCACAATCTCATCCGTTAAAAAGTACGTCCGTTACTGTGCACAGTCAGTGCGCTCGTCTGACCCCAGCCTTAATGTCTGTTGTTATTCAATTAACCCCTTCACTACTGATATTGAGATATCTCGGGCTTCAAAGATCCCACCTGGTGCCCCGATATCGAGTTATCTCGGTATGCTGAGCTGCAGCTGAAAAGCAAATTAAATTAGCTTTTGTTTGCTTTTGGGCTGCAGAAGGTGTCCCCTAAATTTTAACCCTGTAGACATAATGCCCAAAAAGCTAAAACTGTAAAATCAGCTGCTCAAAGCTCTGAAATATCGGGCTAAAACCTCGAACTCAATTTGGCAGTAGATGGTGCCCTCTACTGGCCAAAAATAGTTTTTTTACAGTAAGACATACAATGGGTATAAGCACAAATATTTCTTACTTTAAAATTAATTAAAAATGATTTTCCGAAAAACCCCTGGTTTCTGACAATGTTTTTTTTTTTTTGGAAAATCACTTGGTAGTGAAGGGATTAAGGTAGGATTTCTTCCCATCCTCTGTGAAGGTCAATAAAACTATGGAGGATTTTGGTGTATTCCATAAACCCCTATGAAATAAAAAGGTGCCTGTGTTTCTATTATAATGTACTTTTAACAACATCTGGGTTATAACTTTTTTTTCCTTTTAAGATAAAAATGATTGTGCTTTTGGTTCCTATTACGTCTCACACATCCATAAAGTGCTTTAATCAACAACTACATGGTTATCATGTGGATAATGAATCAAAATTATGAAGATAATGAATCAAAATTACAACTTTTGGTTCTAAGTGTTTCGGCAGGTCTCAATGTTATAATTAAAACGCTATAATTAAAATGATTGCCAATTGCATTTAAATGTTACTTTTATCATAGATCCCATATTTATATAAGACATGAGTTTAGAAATCCCATACTTTATGAAAATTGTATTTATCTGTGTGTATTTTTTCTCATGATGAATACATTAAACATGTTTCCATTATGGAAAATTATCATGTCCTCTAGTTATGTGGCCTCTTTCATTCAAACGCAATGAGCGCAGGAGTTTGGGGTGTATGCTGATGCTTGATAAGCAAACTCTACCAATGTGAATACAGGCAGGTACCTTTTATTTTTGGGGACTTTCTGCCTTCAGATGCATAATGGTTGGTTCACTTATCGAGGTGTGCTTTATTATCAGTTAACTATATATTACGTAGCAGGGCTTTTTTCAGGTGGTACGCGCTGGTACGCAGAACCGGCACCTCACCGCAAGTAGCCCATTACTTTTCTTTTTATTCGACAGCTCTGGTATCGGACTCTGGAGCTGTCTGGTCGGCGGCGGTGCTGCAGCATTCCTCCCACACTCGTAACACGAGACTGGGAACTGCACGCTACTTTGGCACTGCCCCCTCTCACGTGACCTGCGAGATTCACATTGGTGGGTCACTTGACCCACCAACGTGACATCACACATGCGAGAAGAGGAGGCACCAGCGTGGAGGACAAGAGCGAAGCCAGCGTGGAGGAGCAGCCGAGGCCCTATCTGGCGAGTAGCAACGATTGAGGGGGTTGCCTAGTTTAAAAAAAGGGGACCTGTCAAAGTTTAAAAAAACGGGGACCTGCCTAGAAACAAAATACGGGGCCTGCCTAGTTTAAAAAAAGTGGAAACCTGCCTAGTTTTAAAAAAAACAGGACCTGCCTAGAAACAAAAAATGGGACCTGCCTAGAAACAAAAAAACGGGACCTGCCTAGAAAAAAAGGGAACCTGCCTAGAAACAAAAACTGGGACCTGCCTAGTTAAAAGAAACAGGGACCTGCCTAGTACAAAAAAGGGGATCTGCCTAGAAACAAAAAAGTGGGACCTGCCTAGAAACAAAAAAGGGGACTGCTTAAAAACAAAACTGGGGGACCTGCATAAAGAATCGAATGGGGGGATGTAATGAAGAATAGGATTGGTCGGGGATGTCAAAAAAGCTGTGGAGCTCTGTGATGCGTTCATACACAACGCGCATTGCTATGAGGTGTATTGCTGTGGAGCTCTGTGGTACGCTTATACACAATGGACAATACTGTGAGTTTTATTGCAGTGGATTCTGTGATACACTCATACACACTGCATATTATTGGGAGTTGTATTGCTGTGGAGCTCTGTGATACCCTCATACACACTACACATTACTGTGAGTTTAATTGCAGTGGATTCTGTAATTCATTCATACACACTGCACATTACTGTGAGTTTTTTTCTGTGGAGCTCTGTGATATGGTCATACACACCGCACATTACTGTGAGTTTTATTGCTACATACCCCTGGGGTGTAGGGGATATATGGTTATGTATGTGAACGTATGGCTGTGTGTGTAAATGCATGTATTTGTCTTTGAACAGGCTGATGTGCATACAATTCTGTGTCTGTGTCCGTGTTGTAGTCCTGCGTTGCCACCTTACCCTGCATCCAAAAGGATGGTTCCTAGAATCACCACATTATCTGCTGCCTGAACTCCAAAAAGTAAGAATGACAGCGGGCATCTTGGCAGCATCGTGAGGTACGCCCTTGGGTGCACTTAATATGAAAGAGGTAAATTATGGTTGAACATAGACATGTGCATTCGTTTTAGTACTAAAACGATTTAGTCCGAATTTTGGGAAAATTTAGTTTTAGTATGACTAAAGAGAAACGAAACTGCTCAGTACAAAAAACGAAAGAAACTAAAATAAAATGCACTACATTTTAGTTTCAGTCCTTTTTGTGATATTACATTGATGAGTGAAGGAGACCAGCAACGAAGAGCGCAACATCCGAAGTTCTGCATCCTCCACATGCCAAAGCAGTAGGATGTTCTATACAGAGAGGGGCATTAATTAATGCAGGAGGATGTTCTATACATTATACAGAGAGGGGTATTAATGCAGGAGGATGTTATATACATTATACAGAGAAAGGTATAAATTGAGGAGGATGTTCTATACAGAGAGGGACATTAATTAATTCAGGAGGATTTACTATATATTATACAGAGAGGGGTATTAATTAATGCAGGTGGATGTTGTATACATTATACAGAGAGGGGTATTAATTAATGCAAGAGGATGTTCTAAACATTATACAGAGAGGAGCCTTTTTTTTTAGCCCTTTAAATCCCTTTAAGCCCTTTAAAGTGGCTGTGACGCTGAGATCGGCTGCTTGTTACATTATCTCTCAGTACAATGTATCAGGCTCAGCTGTTACAGTAACTGACTGTAACAGCGCTCATAGTTTCAGTAAAACAAGAAAATAATATTGTTCTAACCTGTTATATATAAAAATATTATTTACTAGTTTTACTGAAACTCTGAGCGCTGTGATGAGCAGCAGTCAGTTACTGTAACAGCTTTGCCTGACACGGGGCAGTATTACAATGTTGGTGCTAACTTAACCAGAGCTGTTGTAAACTGAAAACCTCCATAGACTATAATGGCTCTGGGAAGTTTACAACAGCTCTGGTTATGTTAGCACCAACTATGTAATATGGCCCACATTGTGCTGAGAGTGAGAGATACTGTAACAAGCAGCGATCTCAGCCCTCTGAGGAGCCACTATAATAGTAATTGTATCCACTAGTTTTCGGATGAATGAAATTAGTTTTCATACTAAAGAACTGAAAACGAATTTCTTTAGCAACTAAATAAATTGCATTTTAGGACTAATCCATTAGTTCAAAACGAAATTTTGTGCTGTGCACATGTCTAGTTGAACATGCGAATAACTGAAATTCTACTTTTAGAAGTGTTCCAAACTTGTAAAATTGCCTCTGTCCTTAAACGGTTAATAGAGGAGTATTTATAAGGACAAGAAAAATAGTCATAATATTCAGTTTTTCCCTGGGCGTGAGAGTACCCCCACCTATTTTTCCAGAAAAAAGCACTCTATAATAGTTATCTATTTCATTATGTTTTATAAATACGATTGCTAGACTGTAATTGTTTGAAACATAATTACAAGAATGAAGCGATAGGTATAGCCAGCATCATCGTATTTGTAACCAGAGTTTTTTTCTGGTAATACACACCGGTGCGCAGGACTGGCACCATACCTGCCAGCAGCCCAAAAGAGCAGAGGGGAGAGCGTGATTCTCCTCGCTCCTCTTGCACTGACAGGCAGGGAATCAGAAGCACTCGGCAGCTCATGCTGGCTCCCGATCGCTTCCGATTGTTAGAAGAGAAGGATATGAGGGGACAGATACCCACATCCTCTCCTAGTAATTCACGTTGGAGAACCGATTAAGTGAAATCCCCCCTCAATTTATTGGTCAGTGCCCCAGAAGATATGCACATGCTGCAGCCCCTTCCCCATTGCTCTCGGAAGGGTCAGTGATTCATAACCTGCCGGCCAAGACTCTGAGCAGCAGGAGCTCAGCAGTGTGAACTAAAGTGAGTGAATTGGAGCCATGGGGAAATATTTCTGAAAACTGGTTAGATAAAGAAAGGCGGCAGTACAGGGAGGGGACGTAAAGGTGGAGATACAGGGAGGGACATAAAGAATGCTGGAGGTATAGGGGATTTAAGGATTTCAATATTTTGATAACATTTCATTTAATATTATAGAAAAACATAGAAACATAGAAAAATGTTGGCAGATAAGAACCTTTCGGCCCATCTAGTCTGCCCAATTACATGGATACTTTACCTGGATTTATCTTTTGTTTACGATAGCCTTATGCCTATCCCATGCTTGCTTAAATTCAAGTACTGTTTTGGCCTCTACCACTTCTACTGGAAGACTGTTCCATGTATCCACCACCCTCTCAGTAAAATAATGTTTCTGATGTTACTTTTAAACCTTTGCCCCTCTAATCTAAGACTATGTCCTCTTGTTTTGCTACTTTGTTTCCTTTTAAATATACTCCCTTCCTCTACCTTGTGGATTCCCTTTACGTATTTAAATGTTTCTATCATATCTCCTCTGTCTCGTCTTTTTTCCAAGCTGTACATGTTAAGATCATTAAGCCTTTCCTGGTAACTTTTCTCCTTCAAGCCGTACACCATTTTAGTAGCCCTTCTCTGAACTCTCTCTAAGATGTCTATATCCTTCTGGAGATACGGTCTCCAGTACTGCACACAGTACTCCAAGTGAGGTCTCACCAGTGCTCTGTACAGTGGCATGAGCACTTCCCTTTTCCTACTGCTAATACCTCTCCCTACAAAACCAAGCATTCTGCTAGAATTTCCTGCTGCTCTATTACATTGACTACTTACCCTTAGATCCTCTGAAATAATAACCCCTAAATCCCTTTCCTCAGATGTTGAGGTTAGGACTGTATCAAATATTCTATATTCAGCCCTTGGGTTTTTACGTCCCAGGTCCATTATCTTGCACTTATCCACGTTAAAACTCAATTGCCACAGCTCCGACCATTTTTTTAGTTTACCTAAATCATTTGTCATTTGGCTGATCCCTCCAGGAACTTCAACCCTGTTGCAAATCTTTGTGTCATCAGCAAAAAGACATACTTTTCCATTAATACCTTCTGCAATATCACTAATAATATTATATTAAATATATTTAATATTATTTTAATATTTACATTATTTTAATATGTAATTTAGTTTAATACATAATTTTGAGTTTTACTACTGTGCAGCTCTTTTATACACTCACACACTCCGCATATTACTCAGAGTTTTATTGCTGTGGAGCTCTGTGATACGCACATACACACCGCACATTACTATGAGTTTTATTGCTGTGGAGATCTATGATACATTGATACACACCGAACATTACTGAGAGTTGTATTGCTATTGAGCTCCGTGATACATTCATGCACACCACAGATTACTGTGAGTTTTATTGCTGTGGAGTTCTGTGACACATTCATGCACACCGCACATTACTGTGAGTTCTATTGCTGTGCAGCTCTATGATACGTTCATACACACTGAACATTACTGAGAGTTTTATTGCTGTGGAGCTCTGTGATATGCTCATACACAGATCACATTACTGTGAGTGTTATTGCTGTGGAGCTCTGTGATACGCTCATACACACCGCACATTACTGTGAGTCTTATTGTTTTGGAGCTCTGTGATGCGCTCATACACAACGCTCGTTACTGTGAGTTTTGTTACTGCAGAGCTCTGTGATACGCTCATGGCTCTATTCATTGGGTGTACGCTGGCTTGCACCCTCTATTCATTGACTGCATGCAAGCGCATGTCATCATTTCATTGGCTGGTCACCGCCTGGTGCTTGTTTTTTTTTTTTAGAAAGAATTTTACCAGGAAGGATACATTGAGATTTCTCTCGTTTTCAAGTATGTCCTGGGTGGCGAGTATGTACTGTTAGGTGTCTTGCACAAGGACACTTACTGGAGAGGTTGCTGGCTGGGATCGAACCCATGACTCCACAGGCTCTCTCCACACAGAGCGGTGATGTTACCTCTACTAAGACGTTTCATGTTGAGTGAACTCTTTTCCTAGAAAAAAAAGCACTACTTGTAACCAACTGACATTCAGATAGTAAAAAGGGATTGGATTAAAATATTTGGTTTATTTTCCCATCCCCTAGAAAATGAAAATATGAAATAAACAAAAAACCTTTTTTGTTTTGCTTAACATGGCTATATTGTAGTCATAGCCTAGTGTACAATTTTGTTGGTGCGTTTTATGCATGAAGTGGAGACACTGATGTTTTCATCATCTGATGGAAATAGAGTGCGAGGCTGATCCTTATGTGCATTTAAGTATTTTCTGTTATGGTGTAGCCAGGTTATTTTTTTTACTGTCCCCATCGTGTTTTCTCTTTATCCCAGAGGAGAACTGTGTTTGAGGAGGATTTGAATATAATCCAACTATTGTGTCATAGAGCTGGGGAAAAAGCACAGAAGGCTGTGTATTGGTATCAGGTTAAAACCCACTTGCGAGGTTTGCCTTGACATGGCAGGTGGGCTTAACACTTTATTGGCCAATCAAGTAAACTAAAAATCTGTAAATTTATAGTATGGATATATGGAGCTGAATTCTGAAAGTTTATGCAGATGTCAGGTAGGGAATAGAAAGCAGCACTGGTTTTTATGAGTATTTAACTTTACAGCATGAATCTGAGCCTAGACAGAAAGTCTAAACTGAATATAGACACCAATTGCTCAGAGTCAAGATACAGTGGGAACCAACAGCTCCTTAAGAGTCGCTATCTCTAGAGAAGGAGACAGAAAATTAACATATGGATGAGAGAGAATGAGAGAAAGAGAGAACGAGAGAAAGAGAGAGAGAGAAAAAGAGAGAGAGAGAAAGAGAGGAGAGAAAAAGAGTGAGAAAGAAAGAACTAGAAAGAGAGAGAAAAAGAGAGAAAGAGAGAGAAAAAGAGAGAAAGAGAGAGAAAAAGAGAGAAAGAGAGAGCACCTGAGAAAAAGAGAGAAAGAAAGAAAGAGAGAGAGAAAAAAGAGAGAGAGAAAGAAAAAGAGGGAAAGAGAAAGAGAGAGAAAGACGTGCATGCATGCAATCATAATAACTGTCTGGGAAACAGTTCAAAGTAAAATGTTTTCTGTTATCACAAGGCAAGAAGACAAGAAAATAATGTGTCAGGCATATACTAGGGGTATTGAGTTCACTTAATCAGTCACTTCATTTACTTCATGCTTGTAAATATTTATATCAGTGCTGGACAATGCAAATCCTCATCTTTAAAATTATTTTGGCATAATGCTGAATGAGTACGGAGTCATTGATTTAACACTAAACTCAGGTGAGTTTAGTGAGCTGGTTTCCGGAAATCATTGTGATGTGTGTATATATATATATATATATACAGTTGTGTTCAAAATTATTCAACCCCCACTGAAATTGAATGTTTTGGCCAGTTTGACATTGATTTTGATCATTCAGTCATCTTGCTTACAATTAAATCAAAGAGGCACATGTAGGTCAGACAAATATAACATAACATTTATAATGAAATAACCACAAATGTCTTTTCTGTGCTCACATCATTATCAGTTTTATTCAACCCCCAAGTGACATTCAATCTTAGTATTTAGTACAACATCCTTTTACAGTTATAACAGCTTTTAAACGTGAAGCATAGCTTGACACAAGTGTCTTGCAGCGATCTACGGGTATCTTCGCCCATTCGTCATGGGCAAAAGCCTCCAGTTCAGTCACATTCTTAGGCTTGCGCACTGCAACTGCTTTCTTTAAGTCCCACCAGAGGTTCTCATTCGGATTTAAGTCAGGTGACTGCGATGGCCACTCCAAAATGTTCCAGCCTTTAATCTGCAACCATGCTCTAGTGGACTCGGAGGTATGCTTGGGATCATTGTCCTGTTGAAAGGTCCAACGTCTCCCAAGCCTCAGGTTTGTGACGAACTGCATCACATTGTCATCCAATATCTCCTGGTACTGAAGAGAATTCATGGTACCTTGCACACGCTGAAGCTTCCCTGTACCTACAGAAGCAAAACAGCCCCAAAGCATGATTGAGCCCCCGCCATGCTTCACAGTAGGCAAGGTGTTCTTTTCTTCATAGGCCTTGTTCTTCCTCCTCCAAACATAGCGTTGATTCATGGGCCCAAACAGTTCTAATTTTGTTTCATCAGTCCACAGAACACTATCCCAAAACTTCTGTGGTTTGTCCACATGACTTTTGGCATACTGCAGTCGACTCTTCTTATTCTTTGGAGACAGCACGGGGGTGCGCCTGGGAGTTCTGGCATGGAGGCCTTCATTACGCAGTGTGCGCCGTATTGTCTGAGCTGAAACTTCAGTACCTACATCTGACAAATCTTTTCTCAGTATCTCAGCAGTCACACGGGACTTTTCTCCACTCTACGCTTCAGGTAGCGCACAGCAGTCGAAGTCAGCATCTTCTTTCTGCCACGACCAGGTAGCGTTTCAACAGTGCCCTTTGCCTTGAATTTGCGAATGATGCTTCCTATGGTCTCTCTTGGTATGTTTAACATCTTTGCAATCTTCTTATAGCCATTGCCCTTCCTGTGAAGAGTAATCACCTCTTCTCTTGTCTTCCTGGACCATTCTCTTGACTTCACCATGTTTGTAACCACACACAGTAAATGTCTAGAAGGAGCTGAGTATCACAGTCATTTTAAAGCTGCCTAATTGGTGCTTATTATGCTTTATTGCTGCTCCGTGACATCCACAGGTGTTTTCTTTTTTTTTTATATTTCAAAATTTTTATTTTGCAATAAACAAAAGGTCACAGACCGACCAGTCAGGTGGCCTCACAGGGCCAAATGAGATACTCACAAAGAAAGCACAGAAAACATAAGGGGGGGGTCCACATAGGAAACTACAGAAAATCGGAAATTGTGGAGGGGTGTAGAAACTCGTCAGGGGGTCATCCTGCAAAAACAAAGGAGAGTGATGGAGTTCGCTGATGGGGCACCAGGGAGACATACAAAACCAAAAAGGGGGGATAAAAAGGGTAGTGAGGGACTGCCATACATATTGTGGCATTCCTGGCTCACCCCAGCAACCCAAAGGGAACCGAGGGCCATGGAAGGGGCCGCGTGGCCAGGAGACCTGGGGCCAAAAGGGTGTACAGAGCCTAGGTAGCCACCCTAGCGGCTCTCCCAGGCTACCTCCTAATGTCCACACACAAAAAAAAAAAAAAGGGGGATATGGGGAGTCCCAGTGCTCCAACAGACGAACAACATGAACCTACAAAGTCTGTAAGCAGGAGTACATAAAACGGGGGGAGGAAACAAAAATGAAAAGGGTAGGAACACAAGAATAGACAGAAATGTCCTCAAAAAAAAAAAAAAAAAAAGGGGTCTCAGAGTATTAGGGGGGTATTCATCAGGATGGTGGGGTGTACTAAAAAGTCCGCATGAAAAAGATGTCAGCATATAATCAGCTTAAATCCATATAATCCATATGAAAAAAGAAAAAGTCAGCTGTATACGTAGAAGAAACGTTAGTGTCTTCAAAGTCATCCCCGAATGGGGGGTCTCATCAAGTAGTAGGAACATATTGAATCTGTGGATGGGGGATCTCATAGGAAAAAAAAAAAAAAAAAAAAAAAAAATTATATATATATATACATATATATATACACAGATATATAAACGCTCAGCGGGGGGGGGGGATTAGGGGGAATGTCTGCATGAAGGGGTCATCACAAGAAGATAAGGGTCAGCAACAGAAGTATGGGCAGGAAGAGGTTAGAGGGTCTCCTCATCCCGTGTCCAACAGGGGGGTCGGGGCCACAGCAGGTAGATCCAGGAGGCCGTACGTCCCCAAAGCATTTAGGCCACGGGAAGCACCCCACAACAGCGTCCTGAACATGGATCACATACACCCTCAGCTCCTCCACAGAAAAAGGCTGGTGAAAACCAAGCAGTGCCGCCGCTGTAAGCAGCAGCACCGGGGCCGACTGCGACATCTCCAGGCACACCTCGGGGGCAACGAGAAACGACACCTGGACCAGTCCGCATTCTCCACGCAGCTCCGAAGTCTCCAGAGAGGGCCGGCCCAGGAGGTCCCACCAAGGCACATATAGGTTGATCATCCGCAATTGGAACAGGTAACATTGCCGGGGGACGCTGAGACACCACCGCAGTAGGATCAGCTGAGGAGGGAGTAAATCCATCGGGTCCGTCGGGTCTCCGCAGGCAACCATCCGGACTGGCCAATGCACTTCGCCAACCAGCCTCTCGGAATTCAGCGCGCCAAGCCTCCCGGAACTCAGCCAGCAGGTCCTCCAGGTCTCCCCTCGTCAGCCAGACCGAGTCATCCCGTGCCGGGCTCCATTAGCTCCCTGCACTGCAACTCTCACAGCAGATGGCAGATGGTGGCCCTCCATTCCCGCAACTCAGACCCAGCAACAAGGGGGTAAGGAAGCACCGCTGTGCAGATCTGCAGGTAACACGAGAAAGGCCTCCAAGATGGCCGCCAGTAGTAGGCCGCAGAGTAGGCCGGAGAGCTTCAATCACCCTAATTTGCACTCAAAGTGCTGCAGGAAGGTGCAGGTGTGGGGTTGGACGTCAGCAGGTGGTGACCCCACCGAAAAAGGTACAGCAGCTGGCAGTGAGTCGCAAGAATTCGCCACAAAATAAAGAAAAGTCAGGGAGCTCCTCGAGATGCGACTGCTCACGCCGGCGTCCAGCTCCGCCCCCTCCACAGGTGTTTTCAATACCTGATTGAAAACACTTGAATGAACCTCTGTTCTTCAGAGTGGTAGTCTTTAAGGGGTTGAATAATTGTGTCAATGAAGAATTCACAAAAGAAACATTTACTACTGTATTACAAAACCAATTGATGTCATTTTAGTTGCATATGGTTCTTTAAAAAGTCCTTGTAGGATTTCATTCTGAATACAATTACAAGTGTACACTAAATTCCCTAAAACCCTTTACAGCATTGGGGGTTGAATAATTTTGAACACAACTGTATACACTCACACACACATGGCCATATTACAATCTCCATGCTACAACGGGGGTGGTTAATGCTCACGCATGTGACCGTTAATGTTAGCACATAGATTGTAATGTGGCCCACACTGTTTAAACCAGACTATTTAGAAAAACTAAAAAACTATATTCAATAGAACCTTTTCTACAGTTTTTTTCTAAACAGCTGGGCTGATCTTACATTGTGGAATTTTTAATAATCTGTAAATGCTGTCAGATTTAAGCGGTTTCCCCATAGTCCTTCTGATCACCCTGCAGCCCTAGGCTGTCATCCGGTTTTCAGAAGGACTATGGGAAAATGCACTGACAGCACCTGTTTAATGGAGCTCTCGTCGCTTAACCCTTTAACTCCCAAAATTTACAGGGTTATTCAGAGAGAGGTGAAAACCAGGAGAATTGCCAGGAAAATGAACAATCTAGACCAAATAGCTGATTTGGAAAGTGAGATAAATGG
Source organism: Leptobrachium leishanense (assembly GCA_009667805.1). Classification (NCBI taxonomy): domain Eukaryota; kingdom Metazoa; phylum Chordata; class Amphibia; order Anura; family Megophryidae; genus Leptobrachium; species Leptobrachium leishanense. Next base: position 264,609,188 of record CM019066.1, on the reverse strand, counting down.
GAGAATTTTTCTGATTTGGCTATTTTGATCTATATTTTTCAGTTCTCCTGATTTTCACCTCGCTCTGAATAACCCTGTTAGTTAACTTGTTCTTGTATTGTAATACATTGAAATGTAACCTTTAGCATATCAAACCCCATTTGCATACCATTTTAATACAAGATTAGTGTGCCCCGTGTGGGGAAAACAAAATCTGATGTATTATTCCTCTTTTTTTTCACCTGTCATACTGTAAACAAGTAACATGGAGCAGTTCTCACATTCATTGTAACAAACCGTTCAGAAACTTTGCTGCTGCATTACAGCAGCCAGGGGGAGGACAGAATACAGAGACAGAGCTCTGGGGTCACTCACTGCTGTATAGGGATAACATTCAGGGGGTAATAATGGGTGAAAATCCCTGGACAGTACATATATAAAGTATTATGCCACATACACATATTATTTTTATATTTTGTTTGAATTTTTGGAAGCCGCATTACTAATAATCTCATTATGAACACTACGAGTCCCCCTAAGCAGGATACCATTTTTATCATCTCTCATAATCACATTTACTGTATTTGTCACAAAGGCTATTTCTGCCTGTATGCTATCAATGTAGACCACATGTGAAATTGTGTAGGATAGGGGACACCATCTAGAGTTTAGATTCTTTTTTACCAGCAATAGTTCAGTGAAGGAAAAATCAATACATGAAAAATTAGCAAATTTATATAATTTAAATTATATATATAATTATATATATAAAACAACAGAACAACAGTTTATGTGCAGATTTCTATTTTACCATACAATTAATTTTTATTTCGCATCCTATGTTTCAAATAAGCGTTATAATTTTTTCAACAAAAAAAGTGCTTGGTGGTGAAAGGGTTAAATGCCTCAAACCTGTTGATCTCAGCTTAAACTTAGCATGTATTCCATGTAGGCAGCTTTTGGAGTACTATACAGTTACCTCCCCTTCATAATGTCATCAAATTAGTGCATATTTCTGACTACCTCGCTGCACTATTAACCCCTTCACTACCAAGTGATTTTCCAAAAAGTCACTGTCAGGAACCAGTGGCTCTTTGAAAAATCATTTTTAATTAATTATACAATAAGACATATTTGGAAATATTCCCAGTGTATTTCTTACTTTGAAAACCTATGACAGGCAGGTGTGGCCATCTCCTGGCCAAATGGAGTTACTGCAGTTAGAACAACAGCTTGTGGCTCTGTGCCTTGTCAGCTGGTGAACTTATGATTAAGACTATCAGGGTTAGAGAGCGGTGAAAAGCAGGAGAATGACTGGAGAATGGAAAATTCTAGGTCAAAATAGCCAAACCAGAAAAATTCTCCCATTCATCGCACTTTCCAAATCGGCTATTTTGACCTAGAATTTTTCATTCTCAAGCATTCTCCTGCTTTTCACCTCTCTCTGAATAACCCTGATTGCCTAGATATTGACTAGTTTTAGCACATTGGGCATCATGCCCACAGGACTAAAACTTTGGTGGCAGCTTTTGGAGCCCAAAAGCAGAAAAAATTAGTATGCAACAAATGAATTTCCTTTTACAGTCACATAGCATAGCTCCAAATCGCTGACCATGTATAGAGAAACAGTAGTATAGGGGTTAAGCAATTGAAATATAAGATTAATATTGCCTGTACAGTGGTGAGTGCTTATGACAGCAAATGTATTCTGAGTAAATTAAAGGCATAGGTAGTGAATATTCTGCAATTCTGCAGAATATTTGGGGGTATAATTAATAAATGATGTGTTAGTTTATCCCCAAATCTTATTGTAAAGCACTGCATATACTGTTGGTACTTTACGGATGATGATGATGATGATGATGATGAATGAATGATGATGGTAATAATAATAATAATAATAATAATCATCATCATCACTAATATTGAATTCTAAAACTTTTCCTATGTATTTAGATGCGGTAAGTATGCTTTTGGTTCACAGCAAAAAGAAAAACATGCAAAGATTATATGCACAAAGTCCAGAGTTAGAGAGCATTAAGGTTTTAGGAAAATCAATGCATATTTTGTACTGACTGAAAACTCCTAATCGAGGAATAATCGTGTTATGCAATTGGTCTTGTTTGTATTTTGTATAACTGTTATGCAGGTTTACTTTGCCAATTTTATATCTACAACTTGAGCAGTCCTTACAAATCTACCCTAGATCAAAAAATAAAACCCAGCCCTTTCCTTTCCTATTTCCTGGAAGGATATCTCCATGTCAGGTGTGGAGGATGAATGCCTTGAAAATCTTATCTGGATCAGGATAAGGAGTGGAAGGTGATAATAAACCATTCCTATGTCTGCACAAAGGGGCCAGAGATTAGTATGTAATTCTTATTCTTATTTTACAATGTTAAGTGATTTTGCTGGTGTCTGATCCTTGCGCTGTGGGTACCAAGTCTCCAAATAATTGTCCATTGGGCTAGACTGAGGTCTGTTATTGCCCTGAGCTCCTGCTTCTCACCTTGGCAACTGTGCCTCAAAACAGTAATATTTGGAGCTGTAAAAAAAAGGATAAATAATTTGTGGGTACAGCAATTGTGGAGTGTTGACAACAAGAAATGTGTATAAGTATCACTACGGTACTGCTATACTCGTGATATATATATATATATATATATATATATTTATACACTATATTGCCAAAAGTATTCGCTCACCTGCCTTGACTCGTATATGAACTTAAGTGGCATCCCATTCCTAATCCATAGGGTTCAATATGACGTCGGTCCACCCTTTGCAGCTATAACAGCTTCAACTCTTCAGGGAAGGCTGTCCACAAGGTTTAGGAGTGTGTTTATGGGAATTTTTGACCATTCTTCCAGAAGCGCATTTGTGAGGTGACACAGTGATGTTGGACAAGAAGGTCTGGCTCTCAGTCTCTGCTCTAATTCATCCCAAAGGTGTTCTATCAGGTTGAGGTCAGGACTCTGTGCAGGCCAGTCAAGTTCATCCACACCAGACTCTGTCATCCATGTCTTTTATGGACCTTGCTTTGTGCCTTGGTGCACAGTCATGTTGGAAGAGGAAGGGGCCAGCTCCAAACTGTTCCCACCAAGTTGGGAGCATGGAATTGTCCAAAATGTCTTGGTATGCTGAAGCATTCAGATATCCTTTCACCGGAACTAAGGGGCCAAGCCCAGCTCCTGAAAAACAACCCCAAACCATAATCGCCCCTCCACCAAACTTTACACTTGGCACAATGCAGTCAGACAAGTACCGTTCTCCTGGCAACCGCCAAAACCAGACTCGTCCATCAGATTGCCAGATGCAGAAGTGCGATTCGTCACTCCAGAGAACGCGTCTCCACTGCTCTAGAGTCCAGTGGTGGCGTGCTTTACACCACTGCATCCGACGCTTTGCATTGCACTTGGTGATGTATGGCTTGGATGCAGCTGCTCGGCCATGGAAACCTATTCCATGAAGCTCTCTGCGCACTGTTCTTGAGCTAATCTGAAGGCCACATGAAGTTTGGAGGTCTGTAGCGATTGACTCTGCAGAAAGTTGACGACCTCTTCGCACTATGCGCCTCAGCATCTGCTGACCCTGCTCTGTCAGTTTACGAGTTGCTGTTGTTCCCAAACACTTCCACGTTCTTATAATACAGCTGACAATTGACTGTGGAATATTTAGGAGCGAGGAAATTTCACGACTGGATTTGTTGCACAGGTGGCATCCTATCACAGTTCCACGCTGGAATTCACTGAGCTCCTGAGAGTGACCCATTCTTTCACAAATGTTTGTAAAAACAGTCTGCATGCCTAGGTGCTTGATTTTTTACACCTGTGGCCATGGAAGTGATTGGAACACCTGATTCTGATTATTTGGATGGGTGAGTGAATACTTTTGGCAATATAGTGTATATATATATATATATATATATATAATCTCACAGAAGTGAGCACACCCTCACATTTTTGTAAATATTTTATTATATCTTTTCATTTGACAACACTGAAGAAATGACACTTTGCTACAATGTAAATTAGTGAGTTACAGCTTGTATAGCAGTGTAAATTTGCTGTCCCCTCAGAATAACTCAACACACAGCCATTAATGTCTAAACTGCTGGCAACAAAGGTAAACACACCCCTAAGTGAAAATGTCCAAACTGGGCGCAGAGTGTCAATATTTTGTGTGGCCACCATTATTTTCCAGCACTGCCTTAACCCTCCTGGGCATGGAGTTCACCAGAGCTTCACAGGTTGCCACTGGAGTCCTCTTCCATTCCTCCATGATGACATCACGAAGCTGGTAGATGTTAGAGACCTTACGCTCCTCCACCTTCTGTTAGAGGATGCCCCACAGATGCTCAATAGGGTTTAGGTCTGGAGACATGCTTGGCCAGTCCATCACCATCACCTTTACCCTCAGCTTTTTAGCCAGGCAGTGGTCGTCTTGGAGGTATGTTTGGGGTCGTTATCATTTTGGAATACTGCCATGCGGCCTAGCCTCCGAAGGCAGGGGATCATGCTCTGCTTCAGTATGTCACAGTACATGTTGGCATTCATGGTTCCCTTAATGAACTCTAGCTCCCCAGTGCGGCAGCACTCATGCAGCCCCAGACCATGACACTCTCACCACCATGTTTGACTGTAGGAAAGACACACTTGTCTTTGTACTCCTCACCTGGTTGCCACCACAAACGCTTGACACCTTCTGAACCAAATAAGTTTATTTTCCTGTAATCCATGTCCTTTATCTGCTTGTCTTTAGCAAACTGTTTGCGGGCTTTCTTGTGCTTCATCTTTACAAGAGGCTTTCTTCTTGGATGACAGCCATGCAGACCAATTTGATGCAGTGTGCGGTGTATGGTCTGAGCACTGACAGGCTGACCCACCACCCCTTCAATCCCTGCAGCAATTAGGCAGCACTCATATGTCTATTCCCCAAAGACAACCTCTGGATATGACGCTGAGCGCGTGCACTCAACTTCTTTGATCGACCATGGCGAGGCCTGTTCTGAGTGGAACCTGTCCTGTTAAACTGCTGTATGGTTTGGCCACCGTGCTGCAGCTCAGTTTCAGGGTCTTGGCAATCAACTTATAGCCTTGGCCCAGGGTCAGCAACCTTGGCTCCCTGTTGATTTGGGAACTACATCTCCCATGAAGCTCAGTCACTCATTAGGCTGACTAAGCCACATGGGAACTGTAGTTCCCAAAACATCAGGGATTCAAGGTTGCTGACCCCTGGCCTGGGTCATCTTTATGTAGAGCAACAATTCTTTTTTTCAGTCCTCAGAGAGTTCTTTGCCATGAGGTGCCATGTTGAACTTCCAGTGACCAGTATGAGAGCGATAACACCAAATTTAACACACCTGCTCCCCATTCACACCTGAGACCTTGTATCCCTAATGAGTCACATGACACCGGAAAGGGGAAATGGCTAATTGGGCCCAATTTGGACATTTTCACTTAGGGGTGTACTCACTTTTGTTGCCAGCGGTTTAGACATTAATGGCTGTATGTTGAGTTATTTTGAGGGGACAGCAAATTTACACTGTTATACAAGCTGTACATTCACTACTTTACATTGTAGCAAAGTGTCATTTCTTCAGTGTTGTCACATGAAAATCTATACTATAAAAGGATAAGCTAAAAACTGTCCGTCGCCAAAACCCTACTGCGCATGCGCGACGGACATTTGAAAGCGGCCGTTAGAACACACAGGTAGCTGCGCGTGCCGGCCGCGTGAAAAAAAAAAAAAAAAAAACGTCACTAAGCCGCGCGCAGCTACCCGTGTGTTTACACGGCCAGATGCCCCGATCCTCCAGCGGTGACCGTCCTCCGGCTGCCGGCGGGCCTCCAGGCTCAGGCGAGCCCCCGGCTCGGTTTGGGCCTACAGGCCCAGCCGAGCCGGGGACTCAGCTAAGCCTAGAGGCCCGCCGAGCAGCCAGCGGCAGCCGGAGAAGGTCACCGCTGGAGGATCGGGGCCGAAGTTCCCAAACAAATACACCCCAAAATCGGCCCTGAGCTCCAGCGGAGACCTCCTCCGGCTGCCGCTGGCTGCTCGGCGGCCCTCTAGGCTTAGGCGAGCCCCCGGCTCGGTTTGGGCCTACAGGCCAGCCGAGCCGGGGACTCTCCTAAGCCTAGAGGCCCGCCGAGCAGCCAGCAGCAGCCGGAGAAGGTCACCGCTGGAGGATCGGGGCCGAAGTTCCCAAACAAACACACCCCAAAATCGGCCCTGAGCTCCAGCGGAGACCTCCTCCGGCTGCCGCTGGCTGCTCGGCGGCCTCTAGGCTTAGGCGAGCCCCCGGCTCGGTTTGGGCCTACAGGCCCAGCCGAGCCGGGGACTCGCCTAAGCCTAGAGGCCCGCCGAGCAGCCAGCGGCAGCCGGAGAAGATCACCGCTGGAGGATCGGGGCCGAAGTTCCCAAAAAATACACCCCAAAATCGGCCCTGAGCTCCAGCGGAGACCTCCTCCAGCTGCCGCTGGCTGCTCGGCGGGCCTCTAGGCTTAGGCGAGCCCCCGGCTTGGCTTGGGCCTACAGGCCCAGCCGAGCCGGGGACTCGCCTAAGCGTAGAGGCCAGCCGAGCAGCCTGCTCGGCCGGAGGAGGTCACCGCTGGAGCTCAGGGCCGATGTTGCCTAACACATACTCACCGACATCGGCCCTTAGCTCCTCCAGCGATGGCGGTCCCGCTTGCAGCATCCTCTCTCCGTTGCTCGCCGGAATGACGTCACGAAAGCCTTTGACCCCGGGGGGTCAAAGGCTTTCGTGACGTCATCCTGGCGAGCAACGGAGAGAGAGAGGATGCTGCAAGCGGGACCGCCATCGCTGGAGGAGCTAAGGGCCGATGTCGGTGAGTATGTGTGGAACCGGTGGAGGACTCGAGGCCGATGTAGGTGAGTATGTGCTCTACACACACACACACACCCTGCTTGCTCGGCCGGTATCCAAGCTTAGGCGAGCCCCCGGCTTGGCTTGGGCCTAGAGGCCCTGCCGAGCCGGGGACTCGCCTGAGCATGGAGGCCGGTCGAGTTGCATGCTCGGGCGTCCTCCAGGCTCAGGCGAGTCCCCGGCTCGGCTGGGCCTCTAGGCCCACGCCAAGCCGGGGGCTCGCCTAAGCTTGGTCGGCATCCAGGCTCAGGCGAACCCCCGGCTTGGCTTGGGCCTAGAGGCCCAGCCGAGCCAGGGACTCACCTGAGCCTGGAGGACGGCCGAGCATGCAACTCGACCGGCCTCCATGCTCAGGCGAGTCCCCGGCTCTGCTGGGCCTCTAGGCCCAAGCCAAGCCGGGGGCTCGCCTAAGCTTGGATACCAGCCGAGTAAGCAGGGTGGGTGTGGAGAGCACATACTCACCTACATTAGCCCTGAGCTCCAGCGGTGACTGTCCTCCGGCTGTCGCAGGCTGCTCGGCCGGCCTCCAGGCTCAGGCGAGCCCCCGGCTTGGCTTGGGCCTACAGGCCCAGCCGAGCCGGGGGCTCGCCTAAGCCTGAAGGCCGGCCGAGCAGCCTACGACAGCCACCGCTGAGGCTCCGGGCCAATGTAGGGGGATGTTGCCTACACATACTCACCTACATCGGCCCTTAGCTCCTCCAGCGATGGCGGTCCCGCTTCCAGCGTCCTCTCTCGCTCCGTTGTTCGCCGGAATGACGTCACGAAAGCCTTTGACCCCGGGGGTCAAAGGCTTTCGTGACGTCATCCCGGCGACCAACGGAGCGAGAGAGGACGCTGGAAGCGGGACGCGGGACCGCCATCGCTGGAGGGCCGATGTAGGTGAGTATATCCACGAGCGGGGGGGCCATATCCACAAGCGGGGGGGCCATATCCACGAGCGGGGGGGCCATATCCACGAGCGGGGGGGCCGATATCCACGAGCGGGGGGGCGATATCCACGTGCTGGGGCGATATCCACGAGCTGGGCCAATATCCACGAGCTGGGGCAGTATCCACGAGCTGGGGCAGTATCCACGTGCTGGGGCAGTATCCACGTGCTGGGGCAGTATCCACGAGCTGGGGCAGTATCCACGTCCTGGGGCAGTATCCACGTGCTGGGGCAGTATCCACGTGCTGGGGCAGTATCCACGTGCTGGGGCAGTATCCACGAGCTGGGGCAGTATCCACGTGCTGGGGCAATATCCACGTGCTTGGGCAGTATCCACGAGCTTGGGCAGTATCCACGAGCTGGGGCAGTATCCACGTGCTGGGGCAGTATCCACGTGCTGGGGCAGTATCCATCCACGTGCTGGGGCAGTATCCACGTGCTGGGGCAGTATCCACGTGCTGGGGCAGTATCAATCCACGTGCTGGGGCAATATCCATGTGCTGGGCAGTATCCACGTGCTGGGGCAGTATCCACGAGCTGGGGCAATATCCACATGCTGGGGCAGTATCCACGTGCTGGGGCAGTATCCACGTGCTGGGGCAGTATCCACGTGCTGGGGCAATATCCACGTGCTGGGGCAATATCCACGTGCTGGGTCAATATCCACGTGCTGGGGCAGTATCCACGTGCTGGGGCAATATCCAGGAGCTGGGGCAGTATCCACGAGCTGGGGCAATATCCACGTGCTGGGGCAGTATCCATCCACGTGCTGGGGCAATATCCACGTGCTAGGGCAGTATCCACGAGCTGGGGCAGTATCCACGAGCTGGGGCAATATCCACGTGCTGGGGCAATATCCACGTGCTAGGGCAGTATCCACGAGCTGGGGCAGTATCCACGTGCTGCGGCAATATCCACGTGCTGGGGCAATATCCACGTGCTGGGGCAGTATCCACGTGCTGGGGCAGTATCCACGTGCTGGGGCAGTATCCACGTTCTGGGGCAGTATCCACGTGCTGGGGCAGTATCCACGTGCTGGGGCAATATCCACGAGCTGGGGCAATATCCACGTGCTGGGGCAATATCCACGTGCTGGGGCAGTATCCACGTGCTGCGGCAATATCCACGTGCTGGGGCAATATCCACGTGCTGGGGCAGTATCCACGTGCTGGGGCAGTATCCACGTGCTGGGGCAGTATCCACGTTCTGGGGCAGTATCCACGTGCTGGGCAAGTATCCACGTGCTGGGGCAGTATCCACGAGCTGGGGCAATATCCACGTGCTGGGGCAATATCCACGTGCTGGGGCAGTATCCACGTGCTGGGGCAATATCCACGAGCTGGGGCAGTATCCACGAGCTGGGGCAGTATACATGAGCAGGGGCAGTATATCCACAATAGACTGCCCTCTGGGCAGGCTTTACAACTAGTATATAATAAAATATTTACAAAAATGTTAGGGGTGTACTCTATTCTGTGAGATACGGTATATATTAGTGTTCGGTTTAGAGATGGGTTAGGGCAATGATGGCAAACCTTGGCACTCAGATGTTTCAAAAATACATGTCCCATGATGCTTAGTCACACGTTAGGCTGACTGATCATCATGCGACATGTAGTTCAGAAACATCTGGAGTGCTAAGGTTCACCATCACTGGGTTAGGGATAACATTAAGGATATGTGTAGGATTAGGGGTAAGTGTAGGGACAGTGTATAGGAATAGAAGATATTTTAGGAGTCAGATTTAGTTTTAAGATTAAGGTTAAAGATTTGTTCAGTTTATCTCTTTTTTTTTTAAGGTTTTGGTGTATAATTAGGGTTGAAAAAGTCCTGAAATGCCCCTAGTACTCTAGGCCAAGTAATCTTCCTTTTTAAATGACATGCCATGATGAAGTTGCTAAGGACTTGTCTTGAGGTTGTCATGCTGATTCAAAAGTGATGTGGGACCAATGAGTCAATATAAAGAAATTGGATAACGATTGGCATGAATGAGTTCTCATAAATCAAGATAAAAAAAAAAAAAACAGAAATCATGTGATGTAATAAAGGAAATGATCCCCCAATGCCTAAAGACCCCATTTGGAGAGGACACACTATCATAATTGATCGTAAGCACATCAATCCACACAATAAAATTGAGGTGAATTACCACTCCTACACCTTCCGGATCCTGGAGCCTGCATCCGTCTTTCGCTCTCTGACAATATGAATGCAGCAGACATCCAGGGGTTTAGAAAGAATGTGGGATTATTATCAAATAATTAGATAAATGACATAAAGGGCTTTAATAAAACCAACCGATGCGCTTTGACATTAAGTTGTTACTCCTTCAGGGAAAAAAATTGTGTGATTCATACAGGAACCGCTAACGGCTGCCTTCAGTACTGCTACGTAAAATGTAAGTTATGAAAGGTATAATTTTTACACAGTCTGCAATAGCAAGATGATTTTCATAAATCCATTGCGTGTTGGCAGTGGTTTATGGAAACCAAGCTGGTAGTGAAGGGATTAAGGGTTACACTTATAATAATTTTGTTTGAATGATAGGATAAATTTCGATTCAAGGTGTTTTATATTAATAAAATAGATAATTACCATTGTCGACTATGAGCACGAGTCTCCAAAATATATCAAACTAAACATTTTCCCTTTTTGTTCCCTTTTGTAACTTAAACAGACTGAAGATTTATACACGTTTTTCGCTTCCCTTTTTTGGTATTCTTACTTAACTGTTCTATGTCACACAACACATGCTGGTTGTTAGCTTTGGAAAAATGCCTCAGACATGGTACTTTTTAAATAGCTGCATTAGACATGACATATGAATATTAAATATGTCATAATCAAGAAGTAGAAGAAATTAGAACTATATCTTTATAAAATAAACATTTTTATTGGCACCTTTTGTAATTTCAGTTTGTTTTACTATATAGGCTTAGACAATCCGAGTGGTGCTTTTAGATTATGTTTAAATATCATGGCAGAGAAATACATTTACTCTATTATTATAATTTTAATGGAGATGTTATTACTGTTCAGCACTGCTGAATATACACTATATTGCCAAAAGTATTCGCTCACCTGCCTTGACTCGTATATGGATGGGTGAGCGAATACTTTTGGCAATATAGTGTATGTTGTGCATGTTCACGAACGGAGCAAATGGGTTGAGAGGAAATTATCTTTGATCAGGGATTGTTCTTCATTGTATGATAACTCCAGATGTACAGAACAACTTGAGAATTTGAAGCAGATAATTAATAATAAAGAACAGAATGCACGTGACATTCTCTATTCTGTCATAAACAGTTTGACCGAATCCCTGAGTAAAAGTCACAGACTTCGCAGCACACAAACAAGAAAAGAAATGGAAAGACATTTAAATCGCCAACAGAAAGAACATAAAACAACAACTCTCTCTGATATAGGCTTATACGTTTCAGTTCTGAAGCACAGCAGAAATACATAAATCAATGGTAAGACGGCACCTTGAATATGCCGTGCAATTTTGGGCACCTGTCTTAAGAAAGGATATTATAGCGTTAGAAAAAGTGCAGAGACGGGCGACTAAATTAGTAAGGGGAATGGAAGGTTTACGATATGAGGAAAGGCTAACAAGCTAAACCTATTTAGTTTAGAGAAACGGCGCCTTAGAGGGGATCTGGTACACTTTATATAAATATATACGGGGCCATTATAAACCATTGTCTGGAAACCCATACATTAATAGGACTATACACAGGACACGAGGTCACCACACGGGGTCACCCATTCATTTAGACTTGACAAAAGGAAATTCGGCCTAAAGCAAAGGAAGGGTTATTTTACGGTGAGAACAATAAAGCTGTGGAATTCTCTGCCTGTTGAGGTGGTTGGGTCAGAGACTGTACAGACTTTTAAACAATGACTGGATGACTTCCTGCAGACACAGAATATTAAGGGTTATAATATTTAATGTGGGTAAGCTTCTTGATCCAAGGAGAAATCTGACGCCATTCTGGGGTAAGAAGGAATTTTTTCCCAGTGTGTTGCATATTGGCGAGTGCTTCAGACTGGGGTTTTTTCCTTTTGGATCAACAGCAGTAGGTGATGTGTGAAAGGCTGAACTCAATGGACGCATGTCTTTTTCAGTCTATGTAACTATGTACAAAACAACAAAGACAAAACACCCACAGACTAGTAGGTGAACACAGCAGTCACCTCATCTCGTAAGCACTCAGGAATCAAGGTGAACACCCTGAGCAAGGATTGAATCTAATAAGCTATATACCACACAAAAAAGAGAAAGAACAGACTTCCTCAAACGAACATCAGGATGCTGATTTATAAAACATAACTTTTATTAATTATTAGAATATAAATGAACAAACATATAAAAACACATACACAATAAAGAGCTGAGGTTAAACACATAAGGCTTGATACATATAGCAGAAAATATGTGGTAAATGATTGCACATGTAGCCTAAGTGTACAATCATTTACCACATATTTTCTGCTATATGTATCAAGCCTTATGTGTTTAACCTTAGCTCTTTATTGTTTATGTGTTTTTTATATGTTTGTTCATTTATTTATTTTTTTTTTTTTTTTTTTGTATTTCAAAATTTTTATTTTGCCAAAGAATAAGGTCACATACCGACCAGCAAAGTTGGCCGCGCAGGGCGAGAAAGAGATCAGCAATAATACTACACATGGGGAGTCAGCAGAAAACTCTTAATAAACTCGTCTGAAAAAACCATCCTAAAACATAGTCAAAAGGGGAAGGGGAGTTTCAAAGACTCATCAGAATGACCGATCCAGGGAAAGCATAAGGGCGATACCGCTCGTCCAGTAGGCACCAGGGACCCCAGAACAAAAAAAAAAAAAAAAAAAAAAGGAAGGGGGGGGGGGGGGGAATAAACGGTGTGAGGGACTGCCAAAAAATAAAATGTGGCATTCCTGGCTCTCCCCGGCAACCTTGAGGAAGGCGAGGGCCATGGAAGGGCCACAAGGCCGGGAGACCTGGGGCCAGAAGAACAGCCAGGGCCTAGGTAGCTGACCTAACGGCTCACCCAGGTTGAATCCCAATGTCCCTCATACGGGAGGTAAGGGGGGGGAAAAAAAAAAAAAAAAAAAAAAAAAAAAAAAGGAGGGGATCCCCGTGCTCCGATAGACAATCAGCTCCCAGCCCTAAAACACAGCAGGTACATCTCGCAAGTCCCGGAAAGTACAGAGAAAAGATCGTTCAAAAGGGAGGTGGGGGTGAAGGTCCCAACAGGGGGGGGGAGGTAAGGGGTCATCAAACTAATATTCAGCTAAGAGGCTCTCTAAAACTCTGTAGCGAAGGACATGAGCAGGTGTCCATAAAGTCTTCCGAGTGGGGGTTCACCACAGTAAAAAATAAAAATAAAAATTAGAGAGGATCACAGAGTCAGCCGGGTTCCAATTGTGCAGCACAGGGCCCGTGCGGCACCGCTACAAGACCCAGTCGAAGGAGGATAGCATGTGCCTCTTCTAGGGTCGATGCCGAATGGAGTTTGCCATCCGAAGCCACGGTGAGAGTGCCAGCAGATCCCCATTTGTAACGGACACCATGTTGGCGGAGCACAGCAGTGACCTCCTTGTATCTTCGTCTGGCTGCGAGTGCCAGGAACGGCAAGTCCCTAAAGATGGTAATGCGGGTGGAGGCATAGGTTATCGTGTAAGTGGGGCCGGCAGCAGCGAGAAGATGAGAGTGAGTAGTCACATCTCTGGTCACGATGATGACATCCCGGGGGGCCACCACCGGGGCAGTGGCGGCCTTCCTAATACGCACCGCAGACAAGACCAACAAGTCCGCAGAGTCCCCATTCTCCGGGAGGAGATGCGCCACCAGGCCTGTAACATAGCCGAGAAGCCCATCAATGGACACAGACTCAGGGATCCCCCGCAGACGTAAATTACGACGCCGGTGTCTGGCCTCGAGGGACATCACAACCGAGCCCAAGCGGGTAACTTGCCTCTGTAGCTCCGTAATTCGGGTGTCCGCAGTCGCTTGAGCCGACTCCGTGTCAAGCGTGCGGCGGTGGACATCGTCGATCCTCGACTGAAGGGCCTCCGTAGCAGAGCGTACCTCCTGTAGGTCCTGCCGCCAGAGGGTACGGAATTCGTCCATCACTTTATAGAGGTCCACAGCAGTGAGAGGTGGGACAGGTTTCTGCCGCTCCAGAGTCCCCGCGTTTGAGATGGAAGACGGTGGCAGATCGCTCCCAGTGGGGATGTCAGAGGGGGCAGGAGCAGTGCCACGGCGGTTCCTCGCTCCTCCATCACTTCCCACCCCAAGTGACAGGCGGATATCGGGGAGACGAGGGTCCGCTGTCTCATCGCTGGACTTCGTTTTCTTCCCCATGTAGGTAGGTAGTCAGACCGCGAGGCAGGGAAGGAAAAAAAAAAAAAAAAAAAAAGGCCGCAAGATGGCCGCCGCCGGCGGGAAATGTGTCCAAAGTCGGTCTCACAGCGGTGGGAGCAGGAAACCACACTCACCGGGGGAAGCCCAGGTCCAAGCCCCTCAATGCCGAGGTGAGATGGTCCAAGTTGGGGTGTAAAAACAGCCACAAACCCCAGATAATCGGGCAGGTCAGCACGGAGCTCAGCAGGATGCGACCAGTCACCTCGGCATCCAGACACGCCCCCCCCCTGTTTGTTCATTTATATTCTAATAATTAATAAAAGTTATGTTTTATAAATCAGCATCCTGATGTTCGTTTGAGGAAGTCTGTTCTTTCTCTTTTTTGTGTGGTATATGTAACTATGTAACATAAGAACTGAAGGACTGAAGTCAATATTTCATAGAAAATTACGTGTATAATTTAAGAATATACCAACTTAGGCTGGGGTCAGACCAGCGCATTTTTAACGTGCGTTCTGGCGCACTTAATCACGGCCGCACTAGCAGCAAATGACGGGCAATGACAGCCAATATATGAAGTACGGTCGCACGAAAGTCCGGCCGCGCAACGCAAGTGGAAAATGAACGCATTTTTTCGAGGACGCAGAACCTCTAGTACGGACGTACAGAGTGCGCTGCGCCCGCTAGCGGTGTGTGTGTGTGATTTGGAGATGTCAGACCCTGCTCATGTCCGGCCAACATAACGTCCAGACGCAAAAAGTTTCCTGGTGCGCATCGTATGACCGTTTTCGCATATTCCGTGAAAAAATACATCAATGCGTTCGGACGCACTTTTTTACGTTCGCGTGTAAAAATGCTTTCGTTTGACCCTAGCCTTACCACACCAGCTTGAGCTATGGATCTTAAACAAAATTAGTTGTTAAGTTTTAGCAGTTCCTTTTCCAGCTCAATTATGAACCAGTCACTATATTAGCAGTTTGACTGGTGTCTGCGGCCATTATTATCCTGTCCTGGAATCCAGAGGAGCTGGAGTTCATAGTTCAATGAAAATTGTTCTCAGTGATCTTTAATCTATAGAGGTGGGATCACTCATTTTCTCCAGTGCTGGATGAGGGGCGAATTTGGATTTTTTTTGGATTCAGGTTAGCATTATCCATTCTGAAATCCTGTTCAATGATGTGATTTATTTGATTCCAATTTCTGCTATAATGGGGAGTCTGAAAGATAGTGGAAACTATTACATAGTGAACGCTAATATTAGCGTCTGGATGTGTAAGCATTATCGTTAGGATAAAGGAGTTTAACGCATGCCCTCATATTACATTCCTATCGTTAAACCCGTAAGAACTTAGCGCATCGGTTTTTGTGCTTGCTTCCGTGAGCTTACTGTACTTTGTGCATCCTACACATAACATGGAGAGCGCAAATTTAATTAGCGCTTCGATAAGGTATTGCAAAGTGCTAATTACCGTCGGGACGCGTAAGGCAAAATGTTAGTGAGTCGTGAAAGCAGGTGCTAAATGATTCTGCAAATGCAAAATCATTTAACACCCTCAAAACCCCCCAATAAATTTATTACTCGCCTCTTATCCTGTGGCGAGATTGCTGGCCTGACTGTCACGGGGAGCAGAGTGAGACTTGGAACATAATCGCAATCCCGCCTGAAAACCCATCGAAAACCCGCCAGAACACTGAAAAACAATGCCAAACACGCCGGAAAAAGCAGACGAGCCCCTGTTCATGGCACAGACCAGCCGCTGGAAAAAGCCGACAAGCTAACGAACGGGGCAAAAAAAACCCCCAAAATACAGTATGTTTGAAAGTGTTAAAATTTAAACGCTGTTTGCAAAAAAACAGCTACTGAACGAAAAAGTCTGTAATTTACATATAAGATCCTATGAATGATAATAAAAAGGTCTGTTAAAGAAAAATTAAGAGACAATTAAAAAAAAAAAAAACGGAAAAAAATATTGCCGAAAAAATTCCGAAAAATGCCTTAAAGATCCTAAAAAAATCAATAAATAAAGAGACTTTTACTGAAGATTAAAACAATAAACAGTTTATTAGACATTGAATTAAAACAGGAATATTTTTAACATTGAAGCCTATGGGGTTCGCCTGAATAAACCTGACAAATGAAAACACTTAACAGCAGGGCACTTTGGCAACTTTTCACTGCTGTTCGGTGTTTTCTGAATTGATTAACCATTGCTTCTCTATCAGGGATTTCACTGCCTTCGCACAGCGCCGTACGTGCAGGCAATTTGCCAAAATTTACCGAACTGCCTGCTCTCTGAATAGGTGAACGGCCCCGAAGTGTCCCCGTACGCTGAATTTCAGTGTCCGGTTACATTTCGGCAACATTTCGAACCTCTCTGAATAACCCCTTAACGCTCTACAAATTGAGTATGGCTTCCAGCTATTTTACATCTCTTTAGAAAATGTCTTCACTAATATTGTGTGAGTTCCAGGACAAGAATGAGATATCTTGGAAGGCAGAACACCATGACTAAATTTATTGTTACTGTCTAATGAAGTAATACATGGCAACTTTTCCTTCAGTAGGGTGTGTCTGAGATCTCTTAAAATCTGGACACTGATTCTCATCTGAAAATCAACAGACATCTCTTTCATCTGAGAACTGAAGAAAGCTGTAACATCATTGCTTGTTTATGTGATCAGCTAATAGATTATCCATCATGTTCGAGAACAGCGTGTGTTAAAAATGTAGATTATTTTTAATTAAAACCTTATCACAGATGTTGTATATTTTTGTCTTTATTTTTTTCGTTCATTCCTTCTTTCTTTGATATCTTTATTTGAGAAGGAGGAGATAGAATTTCAGAGCTGTGAGGAGCAATCAGGAGATGTTTGCTAAGGAACCTTGGAGATTATGTGCCAGTCTCCATCTAACAGACCAGAAACAATGCCAGGAAAGCTCTGTTACACACAAAAGCCAGCATAGTTTGTATATCATAATAATGTAGGTTGTGGAGGTTTACGCATGAATAGGAGGTATTTCGAGCATGTGAATTGGCAGCCAGCCATTCAGCCAGTTGTTTAAATAGTGTGGGTTATAATACACTGGCAATATTGGAGTGCATAGTCACCAGGATCCCCCAATTCCACTACAGAAGAAACAAATATGTGTCGACATGCAACACCAGAACAACAGGAGAGAAAATCTATATTCCACCAAAGTGGTCCTGGTGGACCTTTGCCTAGGTAAAGATTTAATCCCCTGTTATCCTGGTGTTTTGGGGACTACACATTCGGTTTAGCCATTCAGTAACAGTTGCCGAAATGGGATCGCCAAATCGCACCAAATTAAAGAGAACGAAAAGTCACCAAACGCGCGGTGACTTTTTGATTCTCTTTGAATAACCCTGTGTGTGTTTGTTGGCATATAATTTGATTTCAGGAACTATGGATAATTACACCTTTTTTAAAATATGCTGTTCTTAAAAAATATATCAATGACCTGTCCTCTGTGGTAAATTGCTTAGAATACTGCTTGATTCTCTAAAAGAACTGACATTCATTACCAAGGATTTACATAGAGATCAGATCTCTATTGCGTGGTCCAAAATTGAATATCTTCAGATGAATCACGGGATTAGAAAGTCACTATTTTCATGCCAAAACCATTGAACCTGTTTCCGCAAAGCTTCTGTTCAGCATATACTGTGATTAAAGATTATGGGTTGGAAGCAGGTCACAGAGTAAAATAATATTTTTGTCTGACTTGCCATTTTTATTTTCTGTATGACTGGAAAAAAGTCCTGCGGCATCTGGTGAAATGATTTTATGTAGGTGGTGTTATTTGTAATGATGATATTTAGCAATAAATTCTTGGATGAATTCTATTCCAGAGAAATACATTCATCTCTTACATCTTTTTAACAGAATATTCAAAGTACATTCTCTGTAAATGTACTAAAATCATTATAAGTGATTATAAACCTCTTCGGAAAGGAAACGGGAAAACGGTAAACATTCCTTGCTCCAAATGAAAACTGGGAAAAAAATAAGAATGATTACAAAGGTGTGTTCAGAAATATCAGGAAATATAGAATAAAGGAGCACCCCGGGCACAGTAATCACTTCAGCTTAATGAATTGTCGAAGTCCCAACAATCAGAACACTCCCGTCTTATAGCACTCTAATGTTGCCCCAAAGCACAGCGTTGAACTGTTTAGCAGACCTTCTCGAGCATTGTACTCTTTTTTTTTTTTTAACGGCATATTTGATCCGAGACCCAAGCTCATCTTGTGTCTCGGATGTAGCATCAGGTTACTGCACATTAGCTACTTTGTATGGGAGATGCTGATGTAGCTCCAAAAGATGAAGAAGGAGTTATTCCAACCAGCTTTCTCTCCATCTAAGAAGAATAACGTTTCACAGACCATGGTGTTAAGTAATTGTGCTTCCGCACAATAACAACAAAAAAACCTAAATCTACCGTTAGATCCAAAGCTCACCTCAGATACCTCGGTGGCGAGAGTGGTGCAGTCCGCCACTTCTTCGTTCCATGGTTGAGGTACACTATAAATACTGTTAGTATTTTTCGAAATTATATATAGAATGATTTTGAAACCAAGTTGAGCTCCAGACAATTCAACTTCAATAAGGGATTATTCAAAAAGCACTGAAATTCCACCGGAATCAAATTCGCCGACCCTGTGGTGAATTAAGCATTTACTGCTGGTCCCCGAAGTGCAGGGAAAAGCCGTCGACCGCATCCGAAAAACTGGCGCAAAACTGCAGATTCAAACACAAAAACCACCTTAAAACCCCTGAAAAAAAGCCTATTGCACCCGACAATCTGCCGCAAAACCGCTGGGAAAAAAGCTGAACGCATTGGAAAAAAAATCGATTCGCCGAACAGAGCGCTGACCAGCAGCCTGAAAAAGCCAACAAGCTCACGAACAGGGTAAAAAAAAAAAAAACTACCTCAACTTTCAAAAGCTGTTTGCTTTTACATAAAAGAATAAACAGTTTAATAAATATTTAATAAAAGCGGGAATATTTTTTACATTGAAACCTATGGGATTCGCCTGCTTAAACCTGATAAATGAAACCACCGAAAATCAGGGCACTTCACTGGCATTTCATTGTTCTCTGAATAGATTAACCATTGCTTCTGTAATGGTCTGGCATCCCAAGGGCCCTCATGCTGGGTTACATCTTCCTGTTTAACATGGTGATCCTGAGCCTCTGCAATACGGGAGCAGGGATACATAACTTTGGCAGTGCCTGCACCTGTTTGTGCATCCATGGCAATGGATCGTCTCCCAGGCAGGAACCTTATAAGAACTACAATATACCAGCTGCAGTAAAACAATAGATCTCTGTATTAAAGATAATGGCAGGACGAGGGCGTGGCTTGGCGCTATCCGGGATGGCTGCGTGATTGAGGAGCTCTTCACCCGGGCACTACACAGGCACTGAGAAGCAGCAGAAAGACCCATTGATGGGACCCAAAAAACGGATCACAACGCAGATGAGCCGCCCGAGCACCCCAGCGCCGTCCTCAGCATCCCCAATGCGGCATTACTTGAGCGGTGCGGCGACGTCGGCGCAACTAGGCCGCGATTCCAAGATGGCGGGGGCCACAGAAGACATGAGGGGCCCGGGAAGTCCTGCGCTGTCGGCTGGCAGCGTGGAAGATTCGGAGGTGAGGGAAGCCCTGAAACTGCTGCCCACTAAGACAGACCTGGAAGGTCTTTTTGCTAGATTGGAGGCCAAATTTGATGCGCGCTTTGAGGAACTGGGGGCAGATGTCAAACACTTGGGAGGCAAGTACAGGACTTGGAGGAAGACAGGGAGGCTGCAATAACTACAACCCAGCATTTTGAGACACTTTTGAGCACGCAGGCTACACAGATTGCCTCCTTATTTCGCTGGGTGGACGACCTGGATAATAGAGGGAGACGCAATAATATACGCGTGAGAGGTCTCCCTGAACCTCCTTTGGGCGAAACTGAGAACGTAACTCTGACTGTGCAAACTTTATTTAATGAACGTCTCCAACGCTCTCATGATACCCCTCTTCATCTGGACCGTGCTCACAGAGCCTTACGAGCAAGAGGCGCCCCAAACTCAGCTCCTAGAGACGTTATTTGTCGAGTGCATCATTTTACTTTGAAGGAGGAGGTAATGAAAGCGGCGAGGAACATGCCTTCGATTGTTTTTGATGACCACACAGTGGAATTATTCCAAGACGTATCAAGATCAACCCTGTTAGCCAGGAGGGAACTGAAGCCTGTCACGGACCAACTTCGGGCTCGCTCCATACGATATAGATGGGGATATCCATTTGCACTGCACGTTCGAGTGGACAACCGATCCCTGAGTATCTCAGCCCCTGAGGATGTGCCAGATTTCCTGCAAGCGCTGGAACTTTATCCAGTTACAATACGGGGCTGGTTTGGAGGAGACCCGAACACACCTCCCCCACCGCTACCACAGCGTCAGCCATGGCGCACTGCTCGACGGGATCGCCGACGCCCCCTGGATACCACACGTGGAGCTGACCGCAGTTCAACGGATCCTCCGTGAGGGGACACACAGGCCTTAGATGATGCTGACTATTTTTCTGTTTATCCATTAGACCTCAAAGGCTTGCCCGGGTGTCCCGTTCCTTTGGTCTCCGACCGTTCTCGTAGTGATGGTTGTAGACCGGCCGGTCTGCAGGTTTTTGGTCTGGTAAATATACTGTTCCCCCCCCCTTTTTTTTTTTTCCCGCTTCCCCGCGCGGTGCAAAATTTATCATTTGTCTCAATGTGGAGGATTTTTTCCACTACAATTTTCTTCATAAAGTATCCCATTAGGAATTTAGTCCATTTTGGACTTCTGCACCAATGCATACTGTTTAATTCTTTGTTCTGTTTAGTAAGTTTGTTTAGTTGTTACAACGCCTTATACTGTTCTGAAACTGTTGATGATATTATATACCCCTCTGGGAGAATGCTGCTCTCTCACTTGCTCAACTTCACCTTCACTCTGGTTACACCAGGTGCATTGACCCGCCGCAGCCCCTGCCATGGCTTATTTGCGAGTTATTACTCTCAATGTGAGAGTACTTAACCATCCGGCTAAACGCCGTCTGGCATTACATGACCTGCAACGTATGAGAGGAGAGGTGGTGTTCTTACAAGAAACGCATATTCGCAGTGATACGTCTGTTCGTTTATATTCTCATTATTATCCTCACTGTTTTTATAGTAACTTCTCCGGTTCTAAGTCGCGGGGAGTGGCCATCTTAATAGCGGCACACGTACCTTTTACGTGCCAGGCGCAATGTTCTGATCCGGGGGGTCGTTATCTGTTTTTAAAAGGCCTCTTGGGATCCCTACAAGTTACCTTGGCTACTTGCTACCTCCCTAACATTAAGCAATGTACGTATCTGGGCAAAATTTTGATGAAGCTGGAAAATTTCGCAGAGGGCACGTTGATATGCGGAGGTGATTTTAACGTTTCACCAGATGCTCCAGGAGAGGCGTCTCCCTCGCCGGCTTTGGTTCCCTCGTCTAAAAGACGGAGATTCCACCAAATACTCCATGAGGCCCGATTGGTCGATTGTTGGAGGGCGATACATCCGCTTGGACAGGACTTTACTTACTACTCAGCTGCGGCCAGAGTGTATTCCCGCCTAGATTTATTCCTGCTACGTCATATCGACCTAGGGTACGTCAAATCGGTTAATATTGGCAATATTTCATGGTCTGATCATGCCCCTGTGTTCCTGACCCTCTCCTTACCGTCACTGCCCCGTAAATCTTACCAATGGCGTCTGAATGGCACGATATTAGCTGATGTTGTGGAGAGGGAACGCATTTCTGAGGCTATCAAACAATACTTTGTAGATGATACAGAAGATGTGACGGCCACGGTCTTATGGGAGGCCCACAAATGTGTTATGCGGGGAACCCTTATTCAAATAGGGGCCCGACGTAAACGGGAAAAGACGGCTAAAATCCAAGCCCTACTTGCTGAAATCCAGGTAGCCGAGGAGTTACACAAGGCTACTGAGTCAGTAGAACATTACACGACGCTCGTGGCGTTAAGGGCTGACTTACGACAGCTCTTGCACCAACAGGCCAGTCGCTCACTTTTGCTTACAAAACACTCATTTTATGTACATGGAAATAGATGTGGTAAGATGTTAGCTAGGGCTTTACGCCAGAAATATCAAGCTACTTATATCCCCATGCTCAAGTCTTCCACAGGCCGCCTTTTATCCTTGAACACGGAGATTACTGACCAATTTGTAAAATATTACCAGTCGCTATACTCTCTACGCGCAGATAAGCCTTCCATTCCTCTCATAGCTGAGTACTTGGATAAGTCCTTGCAGGCGAAACTAACGGAGAAGGAAGCTGAAGCTCTGGATGCCCCTTTCAACCTGAGTGAGCTAGCGGCTGCCTTGAAGGCAACTCCCACTGGAAAGAGTCCGGGCCCGGACGGATTTTCCATAGCCTATTATAAAACATTTTTACCCCTCTTAGGCCCTCACTTACTCCACTCTCTAAATGCCCTAGAAAATAACAAAAGCTTCTCTAAATCGGCACTCAAGGCGACGATAGCCCTTATCCTGAAGCCCGGGAAGGATCCTACGCTGTGTCAAAACTACCGCCCGATCTCGCTAATTAACAATGACATTAAATTGATGGCAAAGATGTTGGCTATGCGATTGAGCCCCTTGTTGCCCTCCTTGATCCACCCTGATCAGGTAGGATTTGTCCACCAGAGGGGAGCACGAGATAATACCTACCGGGCTATCAATTTGATTCATAGGGCACACACGACGCACACACCGATGGTCCTTCTCTCTGTCGACGCTGAAAAGGCGTTCGACAGAGTGGATTGGACCTTTCTGATGGCTACCCTGGAGAGGTTTGGCCTGGGGCCGAGATGGCTGACCTGGATTTCAGCATTATATAATAATCCGACGGCGGTCCTCAGAATTAATGGAGTGCTTTCTACACCGATAAAGATCTCTAATGGTACACGCCAGGGTTGTCCCCTATCCCCGCTTTTATTCGTCTTGGCTCTAGAACCGTTCCTACAACGGATTCGGGATAACAATAATATCCAGGGAGTGACTTTACCATTCCATCATTATAAAATTTCTGCATTGCAGACGACATACTTCTTACCTTACTAAACCCAGTTAACTCTACTGCGGCCTTCCTACAGGAGGTTGAGAAATATGCGGGAGTGTCGAACTTCAAAATTAATACCGATAAATGCGAAATGATGGGGGTGGGCATATCATCACTTACTAAGAAGGCGCTGCAAAGTTTGGCTCCGTTTTCCTGGCCTACTGGGGCTATCCAATACCTAGGCATACAGCTCCCGTCAGATTTATCATCTCTGTTTGACCTTAACTATGTTCCCCTACTCAATCGGGTATCTCGAGACCTTAAAGACTGGCATAAACCTCAGTTCTCCTGGTTCGGACGTATTAATATTTTAAAGATGACAGTTCTGCCAAAATTCCTATATCTCTTCCAAACTTTACCTATTGCCATACCATTATCCTTTTTTAGATCACTAAAAACCATCTTTCTGAAGTTTATATGGAGAGATAATAGACCACGGATCTCATATGATGTCCTTGTCCGACCTAAATCGGGAGGGGGCCTGGGTCTACCGCATATAGAACTTTATTATGACGCAGCTTTACTGACGAGACTTAGTGACTGGTCGATGTCACCCCCTCACAAATTATGGGTACATCTAGAACAGCTTTTTCTCACGGTTCCTGTAGTCTCGGCCCCATGGCAAACTGTGACCATAGAAGCATTAGTTCCCATTCCACACCCAACTATTAGCCCAACGTTAAAGAGATGGCGTAAACATCGCACACTTTTGGGTTTATCACCCTTGCTTTCTTTGTTGACCCCTATTACACATAACCCAGACTTTCTCCCAGGTAAAGCCCAGTCCTTTCTTGGATTGGACTATGACGGCCCTTATGTCCCTCTTCAGGCTTGTATTGGCACGGAGGGCCTGATCTCTCTCACTGAGCTGCTGGGGGATCGATTGAGTACCCCACTACAGAAATATAACTATTTGCAATTGCAACATTTTATTACTACACAGATACTTTGGGCTGACGTTACTATACCTACAGCTCTGACTACTTTCGAGACAATATGTATATCAGACCCGCCACCCCGCATTTACTCTCGTACATGTATTCTCTTTTATCTACAGCTAGGTTTAAAACCCTACCCTCCTACACAACAAAATGGTCATCTGAACTCCCTCAACCATTGACTCCTGAGGAGTGGTCGACGGCATTTCAGGTGACGTTTCGCTCCTCTAGAGCTCTCAATGTGCAGGAAACTAATTACAAGCTGATCTCTAGATGGTACTTGACCCCAGCTCGTCTAAACGCTATATACCCAGCGGTCTCTTCTGATTGCTGGAGATGTCAAAAGCATAGGGGTACGTTTTTACATATTTGGTGGGAATGTCCTATCATACAATCGTTTTGGGAGGTGGTGTGGACGTATATTAAAGAGGTAACGTCTTTAGATTTTCCATTTCATCCTAAAGTGGCACTGCTACATGTTATCCTTGTCATGCCCCAAAGCGGGATCTCGGTGACCCCGGGACCCACCTGGTGCCGCCTCGCGGCCTGGACCCTCACCTGCGGTGGTCGCAGTGGCGCTGCCCCGATCACGGGGGTTGCCTCCTCCGGCGTTGGGCGGACCACGCCTGATCCGAGCGGCCGGTGGGGCCTGTCATGGCGCCGATTTGGAGCCCCAGAACACCACGGTGCCTGACTCCTCACCGCGCGGTTTGAGGGGGCGTGGCCCAAACCAGCGTCTGGATCTGGAGGCTCCCTTTTACAGGTTGGGGGCGTGGCTGAGCCCTTGATAGACAGGGACTGGGCTCGCCCCCAGGAAGAGCCTACCTCCCAGATGGGACCCAATAGGGAGACGAATCATCACCGCTCAGAGGGGCGTGACCACCCCAACTGCCTATATATACCAGTCCTTGCACACTATCATTGCCACAGCGTCGCTTCTCTTAAGAGTTCACCCTGTATATGCTAACGAAGCTAATATATCCTTGTTGTGTACCAAACCTGGAAAGTCTTGACTCTTCTTCTGGATATCCCCTACTCTGTACTGCGCTATAGCTTCTACACCTGGTTCCTGCTTCCCGCTCCCCCGACCCTGACAGTACGCTGTGGCCATACCATGGAACCCGAAGAAGTTACCGAGGCGGTACAAGCCCTAACCCTTCAAGTTACCGGTCTCACCAGAACCATTCAGGAATTACATGCGGAGCAACAACAACTGCGAGACCAATTCCATGCAATGGGTCCCCCACCTCCTTACGATCCTGGTGACGAACTCGTTGCACCCCAACCCATCGCTGAAGCCACCCCAGAACCTCAGGTTCCCCTGCCTGACCGTTTCTTTGGGGATCGTTCCAAGTTCGAGACTTTCGTTCTAGATTGCCATGTGTTGTTCTCTCTAAAACCTCGAACCTACAACTCAGATTTCATAAGAGTCAGAGCAGTCATTTCACTCCTCGGTGGAGAACCGAAAAGATGGGCACACACACTTCTTCGCCAGAATGATCCGTCTCTAGATACCTGGGCCTCATTCTCCCGTGCTTTGGACTCAATGTATAGAGACCCACACCAACGTGATACAGCCCAAACGGTCATCAGAACCCTTAAACAAGGTCGTAGGCCCGTCGAAGAGTACATCACGGAATTTCGCCACTTTTCTCACCAAACAGGATGGAACGACACGGCACTATTAGATCAATTCCGCTTAGGATTGGCGGACCACCTCAAAGATGAGTTGGCTAGAGTCGGCATACCACCTAATATGGAGGCCCTAATTGATTTCTGTATTCTGGTGGATCGCAGAATGAGAGAGAGACGTCAGGAAAGAGGAGCTACACTCCCTTGGATACCTAGACCCATCTCTAACCTGTCTGAACAACCTTCTGCTTCCACAGCATTGGTCCCGGTGCCTAATCCAGGTTCCTCGGTTGAACCCATGCAGATTGGCCTGGTTAACGGACGTCTACCCAGAGCTGAAGTAGACCGCCGTCGCCAACTCCGCCTATGCCTCTATTGTGCTGAAGCCAGCCATCAAGTTCGTAATTGTCCTATCAGAAATGTTTCAAGAAGGGGTAAGCCCATTCCTCATGTCATACATGCCATACATACATCCAAGAATCCCTCCCCTCTCTTACTGCTCCCCATCTTATTACAGTGGCAGCAGAAGACGATCCCGCTACAAGCCATGGTGGACTCAGGAGCTAGTGGGTGCTTTCTGGATGAAAACTTATCTTCACTTTTGTCTATTCCCCTTCACAATAAAACCTTTCTGTGTGTGCGTTCAACTAGTTGATGGCTCTCATTTGCAGTCTGGACCCATAACACACGAAACCATACCGTTACAAGTCACCATAGGTTCTAAGCATTCTGAGACATTATGCTTTGACATTGTTTCTTCACCTCTATACCCGGTCATACTCGGCCTTCCCTGGCTTAAACTACACGACCCTTACGTACACTGGTCGTCTGCATCTGTGTCGTTTCTGTCTCCTCATTGTAAACAAACGTGTCTCCAGAGAACACACACTGTAATGTCCATACTCGACAAAGATATGACGCAGACTAATGTCTGTCTTCCCAAGGCCTACCATGAGTTCCACGATGTGTTCGATAAACAAAAAGCCGAGACACTACCACCAAGACGTCCCTATGACTGTCCTATAGATCTTCTTCCTGGGACTGCCATTCCCTATGGCCGTATCTACCCCCTGTCAGAACCAGAGCTGACTGTGTTAAAAGAATATATAAAAGAAAACCTTGAAAAAGGATTCATTCGCCCCTCTACCTCTCCGGCAGGAGCTGGCATCTTTTTTGTAGATAAAAAGGATGGAGGGTTAAGGCCATGCGTGGACTACCGAGACCTCAATAAGATAACGGTAAAAAACCGATACCCCTTACCTCTCATTCCAGAACTGTTGGAGAGACTGAAGGGTGCCAAAATATATTCCAAACTGGATTTACGCGGAGCCTACAATCTCGTCAGGATGAAACAAGACGACGAGTGGAAAACCGCATTCCGATCACGCTACGGCCACTTTGAATATACAGTCATGCCCTACGGGCTGTGTAACGCACCGGCCACCTTCCAACATTTCATAAATGACGTTTTCAGAGACCTCCTTGATTGTTTCGTTGTCACCTATCTCGACGACATCCTTATTTTTTCTTCATCCCTCGAAGACCACCGCTCCCATATGCGTATCGTTCTTCAACGACTCCGTGACAACAAACTATATGCCAAACTCGAGAAATGCATATTTGAAACAACGAAGGTGGATTTTCTCGGATTTGTGCTTTCTCCAGGACAGATCGAGATGGATCCTAAAAAAGTAGAGGCCATCCTGTCCTGGCCCATTCCGGACACCCGAAAGGCAGTACAACGATTCCTAGGGTTTGCCAATTTTTACCGGAGGTTTATAAAGAATTTCTCTAAGATAGTACACCCATTAACCATTCTTACCAAGACCGGAATACCCTTCAAATGGACTCCAGAGGCTCAAGTGGCATTTAACACTCTTCGTATCCGTTTTTCTACCACTCCTATCCTCTCCATGCCTGACCCTCAAACACCCTATTTCTTGGAGGTGGACGCCTCCGAAATAGCCACTGGGGCGATCCTTTCTAAACGTGCGGCCGATGGTCTTCTTCACCCAGTGGCATATTGTTCGAAAAAACTCAATCCGGCTGAAATCAACTACGACATAGGAGACCGCGAGTTGTTAGCAATCAAAAGAGGGCTTGAAGAATGGCGTCACCTACTGGAGGGTGCCTCACACCCGATCACTGTCTATACAGACCATAAAAACCTCGAGTATCTGCGTTCTGCCAAACGCCTCAAACCAAGACAGGCCCGCTGGGCTCTCTTTTTTGCTCGTTTTATTTTTCATGTCACCTACAGACCGGGTCAGAAAAATGGTAAGGCCGACGCCCTTTCTCGCATCCATCACTCATGTAGTATTCCTTCTACCCCCTCATCAATACTACCTTCAAAATGTTTCCTTGGCATCATCCACCCCGTATATGACAAGATTCGCACTCTAACCGCAACCACTTCTTTAGAAGTAAATCCTGAAGGCCTTCATATTACCAAGGACCGTGTCTTCGTACCAGAAGAAGCTCGCTTCGACGTCTTACATACATGTCATGATTCTCCACAGGCTGGACACCCAGGCATACGAACAACCTTAGATCTTGTTCTTCGACAGTTTTGGTGGCCCTCTGTGGAGCTCAGTGTCAAACAATACGTCCAATCATGCCCTACATGTCTCAGAACAAAAGTCAATCTTACCAAAACTGCGGGTTTACTCTGCCCCCTACCAGTCCCAAACAGACCATGGACACAACTAACCATGGACTTCATTGTAGACCTGCCTCCGTCCAAAGGTTTCAACACAATCATGGTGGTTGTCGATAGATTGACTAAAATGGCGCACTTCATTCCTAGTAAGAAATTACCGACTGCCGGAGAAACAGCCTCCTTATTTTTTACCCATATCTTCCGTCTCCATGGAATTCCTGATACTATAACAACAGACAGGGGAACTCAATTCACGTCTAAGTTCTGGAAAGCCTTTTGTTCCTTATTACGAATACAGCGAAACCTCTCTTCATCCTTTCACCCACAGACAAATGGACAAACGGAACGAGTCAACCAAATTCTTGAACAGCACCTACGTTGTTACACTTCCTTCCTCCAGGATGACTGGCTCGACCTCCTGCCCTCAGCAGAATTCTCATACAACTCCGTAAACACTCTTCCATAAACTCCTCTCCGTTCTATGTAAACTACGGATTCCATCCTACTGCTATTCCCAATATCCCTGTAACCACCACTGTGCCTGAAGCAACCAATCGCCTTCTCATTCTCAAGCAAGGATTCCGCTTAGCCGCGACTACCCTACAAGCTGCTCAAGAGACGTACAAAAAAGCTGCGGATAAACGACGACGACCTGCACCGGATTTTCAAATCGGGGACATGGTCCTCCTCTCCACAAAAAATCTTCGGTTGCCCTGTCCATCCAAAAAACTGGGTCCCAAGTTCGTGGGTCCGTTTCGTATCCTTAAGAAGATCAACTCTGTTGCCTTTCGTCTTCAACTGCCGGACTCATACAAGATACACCCCGTTTTCCATGTCTCCCTTTTTAAGTCATATCATCCCGATCCTTTTATCAACCGCTCCCCTGCTCCTCCTCCTCCCTCTGTGGTGTCGGATTCCCTGGAATATGAGATTGGCCGGATTCTTGATTCCCGTCTGCATAGGGGCAGACTCCAATATTATGTGCATTGGAAAGGGTATGGCCCTGAGGAGCGATCTTGGGAACCGGTTCAGCACGTGCATGCACCTGCTCTCCTCCGGGCGTTTCATCGCTTGCACCCGCGCAGACCGGGCCCTGGTCGCTCCCGGGGGGCGCTCCTTCGGGGGGGGTTCTGTCATGCACCAAAGCGGGATCTCGGCGACCCCGGGACCCACCTGGTGCCGCCTCGCGGCCTGGACTATCACCTGCGGTGGTCGCAGTGGCGCTGCCCCGATCACGGGGGTTGCCTCCTCCGGCGTTGGGCGGACCACGCCTGATCCGAGCGGCCGGTGGGGCCTGTCATGGCGCCGATTTGGAGCCCCAGAACACCACGGTGCCTGACTCCTCACCGCGCGGTTTGAGGGGGCGTGGCCCAAACCAGCGTCTGGATCTGGAGGCTCCCTTTTACAGGTTGGGGGGCGTGGCTGAGCCCTTGATAGACAGGGACTGGGCTCGCCCCCAGGAAGAGCCTACCTCCCAGATGGGACCCAATAGGGAGACGAATCATCACCGCTCAGAGGGGCGTGACCACCCCAACTGCCTATATATACCCAGTCCTTGCACACTATCATTGCCACAGCGTCGCTTCTCTTAAGAGTTGTATACCTGCTAACGAATGCTAATATATCCTTGTTGTGTACCAAACCTGGAAAGTCTTGACTCTTCTTCTGGATATCCCCTACTCTGTACTGCGCTATAGCTTCTACACCTGGTTCCTGCTTCCCGCTCCCCCGACCCTGACAATCCTCTTGTCTATAGATAAATATGTGAAATCTGTGACGGTACACTTACTGAATGCAGCGAGAGCATTAATCCCAAAGTATTGGAAACAACTGTCGCCCCCGGCGATCTTTGATTGGATTGATAGAGTAGAATACGTCAGAGAATTGGAGGAACTACATTACACTCTCGAACAAGACTTTGACACCTATTTTAAGACATGGTATTGGTGGACGGAATTCAGATCCAAACATAGGAGATTGGCTCAGAGCTCGTCGGCATTGGCTCAGATTTAAAAACCTATCATATTGGTCACAGAGTTTTTTTTCAGTGAAATGCGACTTCCAGATGTGATATTTCCACGCTTATAATACGCCCGAACAGTAACAATGACGATATAAGATTAACATTAGTGATAGACTTTTCTTATAATGGTTTATCTTTTTTCTTTTTATTTTTATCTTTATTTTTCTTTTTATTCTATGTTTGGTATGTATATATATTTGCGTTATGTGTGCGGTTTGTTCATTTTAAGCTATAGACAAATGGTTTGGTGCTACTTATTGAATGCTTATTCAACCTCAAATATTTGCATTTGTTATAATAAGTCTCAAGCTCTTATATGGCTTTTGTGATGTTGTTTTGCACAATACTTTGCAAATTTTATCACCATTAACTGTTGTATTTTGTTATGCTGCAAACTCAATAAAAATTATATTACAAAAAAAAAAAATATATAATGGCAGGACAAATAAGGCAGGCAATACAGTGGCTAACTAACACATCAACACTCTCTAACCAGACCCAGCTCCCTCCCAAACAACCTGTGACCCACCCTTCATCTTCACCCTAGCAGCTGGCTACCATTGGTGCACAGAAGCATTGGTGCCCTTAGGATGTAAAATAACATATGCGATAACTGCATGCCTTTTTTTAATAAATAGATTTATGCTGGGAATATTTCATTACAGAAATTGAACACTAATTACATGAACAATAATCAAACTAGCAATTCGAACTGACTTCCTTTCTCCCAAGTTTCTCTAAAAAGACAGTTTTCAGTGACTACAAAATCACATTGCTAATATACTACTATTATAATACTAGCTATAATTAAAGCTTTTCCAGCATTCCATTGAGGCTAACCTGAGATATTTCAAAGGAATGTTTCTGACACAAGTAAAAGTTTTAAAACTCATTTTGATGGTCCTGTTGTTTTAGTTAAAGTTTACACTGTTTATTGTGCAGAATTCTAAAAATGGCCACTCTTTTTCATATCCCTACCTGTGTATACAGTATTTGTAGTTTATATATTTCAAAAAGCACAAGGTATAATTATTACTGGCACACCATGGCCTTTCAGCAAAATATTTAGATATATTGAAGATATTGTTAGCTGTCTACAGACTGGGGTGCGGCATTTATACACCATTGGTAAAATGGTATTTTTGGAATGTTAGACATGAATGTATTGGCAATAAATGCAGCTTCAAATTTCTGCATAAAACAGATCCAAGTCTGACAAGTAGAATAAAAGATTTAAGTATTATTCTACATTCTTCTTTCCACTCAAATGTTATAGTCCATTTCCAAATAGAACACTTCCCGAGCTTCAAGAAAAAGCACTTGCAAATATGAAATGCTTAATTTGTAAATCAGAAGGTGCCGGAATGCAAAGAGCATACGAGCGTGGAGGGGAGACAAAATGTGCTCAGGTCCCTCAACACATACAGAACACAGTGCTGAAAGCAACATGCTACGTACTCAGGTGGCCACTTATTAGCAATTTGCATTATATAGTTGTTATGGCAATTATTTTAAATTAATATTTTTGGTTTTATACCATTTGAGGTACCAGATTCGTCAATATAGGTCCCAGGCCACAGACAGTCAAAATTCAAAGGTCTTGGATCGTGTTCCCCCAGGACTTAAGCCCTGAATATATGCATAAAGGTAGGTCTTGATAGAGTATCTCAAAGATGTCTATCCTTGAGAAAAGCACTTATTAACATGTTGTCTATGTGAAAGACTAATCAAGTCACCTTACATATTCTACTGAACCGCATACATATCTTTAAGGGGCAGAGCACTCTGATGAATCAATGTAAATTGAGTGAACACAGCAACCTGAGTGCCCTCACCTTTCCTCTTCCTGCAGGGGGGCTCACGTAGAGCTGAATCAGCTCTTTTTTTTAGCAGACTCTTGTAGTTTCAGGATCCTCTACAGCCACTAATAATACCCTGGCAGCAATTCTGGTGTTAACTTAGCAAATCTGCTGAATACCAGCAGTGGTGCGCCACTGAGAGTCTTGTGGAGTTCATATGACTTTCTGGACGTAAACTGTACACAAGCCACTCTCGCGAGATTACCAGGGCCGGATTTGCATCTCAGGAGCCTGTAGGCACAGAAATGAGGAGCACCCCAACCCCCCAAATAATTAAAAAAAAAAAAAAACAACTGAAGAACACTTTCTCTCTGCATTCAAATCAGAAGGGGGTAGAATCTGTTGGCGTAGTTGAGTTAGTGCAGTGGCATTGTTTATTTTATATGCAAAAGCATATATTGCCTCTGTCGTAGAACAGAGAAAAAAATAAATTTTGTATTTAATTTTTCTCAACTTTAAATTTTTACACATTTTTACACATTACATGTCCATGTTTGGTATCATTGTAAAGACCAGACTCTGACCTTTCCAATGACACCTCACTTAAACTTGTGCAATGTGCAATTCAGAGATGCAAGGTTCCAAAGTTCCCCTGTCTCTCCTCACTGCAGTGCCACGGTCTAGGTTGATGATGAAACAATACGTTGCAACATCAGTTCCACACTTGCTGGCAGTGTGGGAAATGAGAAGGTGAGTCAGCACAGCATCACTGTTCACTTTATAATTGTAAACTGAATAATAGTGCTTGCACAAGTGTCGGCAGAATGGGAACAATTGAGGGAACGGGCAGGAACAGAAGGGGATTCACTAGAACAGTTGCGCTCCTCTGTATCATCTGACTGGATGACCCCCGTTTCCTAAAGCTCAACCTCTCTAAAACTGAACTTCTTATCTTCCCTCCATCTAAATAGTCCATTCTTGTGCTCATTTCCCTTCAGGTGAATGGTGCCACCATTACTTCTTCCTCTCAGGCTCATTGCCTAGGGGTCAACTTTGACTCTGATCTATCCTTTACTCCTCACATTCAATCACTAGCCAAATCTTGCTACTTCCACCTAAAAATATTGCACACATCCGTCCCTTTCTTAATCAGGACTCTATTAAAATGTTCATCCAAGCTGTTATTATCTCCTGCCTTGACTACTGTAATCTCCTCCTCTCTGGCCTTAAAAGATCCCAGATTCTCCCTTTGCAGTCTTTTATAAATTTTTGTGCCAGACTCATACCCTTCACATCCCGCACCTCTCACACCTCATCCCTTTGTTAATCTCCACACTGGCCCGAGTGTAGTTTAGAATCCACTTCAAAATACTGGTCCTCACGTTCAAAGCTCTCCATCCATAACCACACCCACGACTACATTTCCTCCCTTATTAGCAGGTACATCCTGTCCCGACCTCTTTGCTTGGCCAATGATCTGATGCTGTCAGTTCCTCATTCCCCCACCCCCAACTCCCACCTTCAAGACTTCTCTCGAGCTGCCCCCTTTCAGTCGTGCTCCCTCCCCGCAACATCAGACTCTCCTCATCTGTCACGGTTCGCGCCGCAGATGCCAGAAAAAAGGCAAATAAGACGCTGTCTTTAAAGAATCAGATCCGTTCCTGCTTTTTCCACTGTCTGGACTGATGTCCAGACACTCAGTTATCCGTCCGACTTTCCCATCACTTCTCCAGCCTCATGTGTGGGCTGGGCCTGCATACCCATAAAAACAGGCCTCACCCTTCATGCAATGCTTCTGCATTACCCTTTTATCCCTGGAAGCTTCATGGTGTGCCTGTCTTGCCTCCTCTGCACAAAGCCCTTCATTGTATCCTGTGGAAACCACCTACCTGCAGTATCCTGTGGAGACCACCTTCATCCCTCATTGTATCCTGTGGAAACCACCTACCTGCAGTATACTGTGGAGACCACCCTCATCTATTGACCTCCTGTGTATGACCTTTTGCTATGGACTTGACCACTCTCTGCCCGCTGCCTGCCAAGACCTCTGCTTGATATGACCACCTTACTGCTACAGCCCTCCTGATACCTCGCTTATTATTATTCGTTCCTTCTACCCTCTGTGTCTTCTGATCTGCCCCCTGTGTATCCAGTAAGTACCTGTTCTGTTAACCCCTGTGTTACCCTGTGTTCAGTGTCTGTGCCATTCAGTGTCCTGTCCCATCTGTTCAGTGTACACTGCCCGCTGTTTATATTATACTTTCCACCAGTTTCCATTGTGTTTTATTACTTATTCATTGTCCCCTTACCTGATTTACTTCTGTTCCTTTTAGTAATAAACCTTTTTACTTTGCAACCCCAATTATCTGGCTGTTTTGTGTAACCACACCTTGGGCTCGTCAACCCCCTGGCTACACCGTGACATCATCTCTATAGTCCTTCACTAAGGCTCTGAAAACACATTACTTTAGAGAAGCCTATCAGCTCACTTCATAATCCACATTGCTCATTTCTTGCTCCTTCTTCCCACACAGCCCACATGCGCCCTGCTACTACTTGTACTCTATTCACCCTCACCTCACCCAATGTGTGACCCCTCTCCTCTTAGATTGTAAACTGTCGAGCAGGGTTCTCTCTCCTACTTTAATGTGTAGGTATATTTGTTATTCTGTCTCTCCCTTTGTACAGCACTACGGAACATAATCTGGCCTTTCCAATGATACCTCATAAGACTCTCTAGACTTTAGAACTATAGAGATACAGTGATCTAAATGACTGTAAATTGTAAAACGTAAAAAAAGTATTAAACAAATATATATTTTTTACAGAGCAAGGCACCCCCTTGTGTCAGGCGCATTGTAGGCACATGACTACTCTACCTAAATTTAAATCTGGAGTGATCATGGAGGGAGACTAGGAACTATTTCTGCTGGTCTCAATCTGGTCTCGGTGAGAAGAACCAGTGGATCGCGCTGCCCTTTTCATCGCAGGATGAGAGTTGAGTTTAAGATTTAATGGGGCTGGGTTTAGGGCGTGTTAAGTGATTTTTCATTTAGAAATCATTTAACAGCAACTTTCAGAAGTTGTAAAAATTTGTCAATCTGTGTCCTAACGTTAATTTGCGGCTGTATTTTGTAATACCTTCCGTCTCGAGACGTTAAAAACTGATTTCGCTCCCCATGTTAAATATTTGTTGTTATTAGTTGCAAAGATGTGTCCGATCCATCGCGACCCCATGGACAACGTTCCCCCAGGCCTTCCTGTCCTCTACCATCTTCAGAAGTCCATTTAAGCTCACGCCTATATATATATATATATATTTTGGTCACCTAATGAAAAGGAAGGACTCACTGGTGAAGATCCTAATGTTGGGAAAGATCGAAGGCAAAAGAAGAAGGGGATGACAGAGAATGAGGTAACTGAATGGAGTCCCTGAAGCAGTAGGCGTGAGCTTAAATGTTAAATATAGGAGACACTAGGTGCTACATTACATGTTTCGCGGTAAAACAGGGACGCAAGGGAGAAAAAACTGCGCCCTCAGTTTTCTCCATAGCGCCGCCCGTTTTACTGTGAAATTACAATGCAGGCGCTTAGAAAGCTGCCTGCATTGTTAGCGGGGGCTAAATGCCGCTGCGCGCATCCTCTCATTGGAGTCCATAGGACTCCATTGAAACAGACTGCGGCGGTCACATGACCTGCCGGATCTCGCCTCACGACATTTCTCTTGAATGTTTAGTTACGTAAATATTTCAGCGCTGCGGAATATGCTGGCTCTTTATAAATAAAGAATAATAATAATAATATTTTACTCTATATGTGTCACTGTGTGCTTCCATTTTTGAGATCTATTGAGTTGTAAACTGTCCCCACAGTAGCTTTACCTCACTAGGTCCTCACTGGGTGACTTTGGTCATAGAATGGAGTCTATAGGTTGATCACTGACTCAAATCATTGTATTGTGTGGGATGTATTCAAAGGACATCACCAGGGGTTAGATTAGAAGTGGTTTAAACTCCTTGTCATATCTCATTCATCTGCCAATGCTTATGTGCTTATCTCAGTTAGCCTGGAGAACAATGACCTCCTGACACCTTATCTAAACATTCCCTCCTTCACCTCATTAACTGTAAGATTGGTTATTGGTCATTAACTGGAAGATTACAGATCTAGTCAGTAAAGGTGAAACTCAGGAGAATGACTGGAAAAGTGCAAATTCTAGTAGGGTTATTCAAAGAGAGGTGAACACCAGGAGAATTGCCAAGAGAATGAACAATCTAGATCAAATAGCCGATTTGGAATGTGAGATAAATGGGAGAATTTTTATGGTTCGGCTATTTTGACCTAGAATTTTGACTTCTCCAGTCATTCTCCTGGTTTTCACCTCTCTCTGTTTAACCCTGTAGTCAAAATAGCTAAACCCAGAAAAATTCTCCCATTTATCTCACTTTCAAAACCGGCTATTTGGTCTAGAGCAGGGGTGGGCAATTACGGCCCTCCAGATGTTTTGAAACTACATTTCCCGTGGTGCTCGGCTGCTCATTAGGTTTGTAGAGCCTCAAGGAAAATGTAGTTTCAAAACATCTGGAGAGCCGTAATTGCCCACCCCTGGTCTAGAGTGTTCTCTACTCCTGCCAGTTCTCCTGATTTTCACCTTTCTCTGAATAACCCTGTCACTTTCCAAATCGACTATTAAGTCTAGATTGGTCTTTTTTCCTGCCAATTCTCCTGAGTGTCACCTTTATTGAATAGACCTGTAAATAAACAAGAGCCAAAAAGCAAAGCTTTTGGTCAATGTTGCATCATAGAAAAAAATACATAAAATGGAATCAGGAAATAAAAACCTTACTTTATGTTTACTTTTTACATGCAATTACTTCAAGCAAAGAAAAAAACAGCAGCATGTGTTTGCAGTGGCGCGGCGAGGGGGCAGGGCCGCATGTGCCCCTGGGCGCCTTATAGCCAGGGGGCGCCCGGCACGCAGCAGCCCTGCCGTTCGCGTGAGTTCCACCAGCCAGCCGCAATCATGGCTGGCTGATGGACCCCACGCGAGTGACACAGGGGCGGATGCCGGCGGCGGCGTTCTTCTCTCTTCTCCCCATGAGGCGAGTGGCCGCTGGCATGATGAAGCTTGGCCGCTCGCCTGTGATAGGAACCACCTGACCAGCGCATGTTCTCGCGAGAACACGGCTGGTCATGTGATTCCCAGCAAGCAGCCAAGCTGCATCATGCCAGAGGCTGCTTGCCTCGTGGGGAGAAGAGAGAAGAACGCTGGTGGAGCCTGGGGCCAGCAGAGCACCGAAGTGAGAGCTGGGGGCAAATATACCCATGAGAGTTGGGGGCCCTATATACCCATGAGAGCTGGGGCAATATATACCCACGTGAGCTGGGGGCAATATATACCCATGAGAGCTGGGGGCAATATATACCCATATGAGCTGGGGGCAATATTTACCCATGAGAGCTGGGGGCAATATATACCCATGTGAGCTGGGGGCAATATATACCCATGTGAGCTGGGGACAATATATACCCATGAGAGCTGGGGGCAAATATACCCATGTGAGCTGGGGGAAATATATACCCATGTGAGCTGGGGCAAATATACCCATGTGAGCTGGGAGACAATATATACCCATGAGAGCTGGGGGCAAATATATACCCATGTGAGCTGGGGACAATATATCCCCATGAGAGCTGGGGGACAATATATACCCAAGAGATCTGGGAGCAAATATACCTATGAAAGCTGGGGCAAATATACCCATGAGAGCTGTGGGTAAATATACCAATGAGAGCTGGGGGACAATATATACCCATGTGAACTGGGGCACAATATATACCCATGAGAGCTGGGGGCAATTATACCCATGAGAGCTGGGGGCAATATATACCCATGTGAGCTGGGGCAATATATACCCATGTGAGCTGGGGGCAATATATCCATGTGTGAGAGCCACTGGGGGCAATATATATCCATGTGTGAGCTGCAGGGGGCAATATATATCCATGTGTGAGCTGCTGGGTTAATATATATCCATGTGTGAGCTGCTGGGGGCAATATATATCCATGCGTGAGCTGCAGGGGGCAATATATATCCTTGTGTGAGCTGCTGGGGGCAATATATATCCATGTGTGAGCTGCTGGGGCAATATATGTCCATGTGCGGTGTGTATGAGTGTGAGTTGTATTGCTCTGGAGCTCTGTGATACACTCATAAACACTGCACATTACTGTGAGTTTTATTGCTGTGGAGCTCTGTGATACACTCATACACACCGCACATTACTGTGTTTTATTGCTGTGGAGCTGTGTGATACACTCATACACACAGCACATTACTGTGAGTTTTATTGCTGTGCAGCTCTGTGATACGCGTATACACTCTGCACATTACTGTGTGTTTTATTGCTGTGGAGCTCTGTGATATGCTCATGCACACCACACGCAGCCAATGAGGCAAGTGGCACGTCGGCTAGTCTTGGCAAAACCTGAGAGGTTAATGATGCTCTCCTGTTAACTTGTTTTATGTGTTATTGTTATTGAAAAAAATAGTTATTATATTTGGGGGGGTTTAAATATTTGTAAAATTTGTATGTTTCAGTGATTATTTTTGGTTGGGGGGGCACTAATGAAAGACTTGCCCCCGTGCGCCACATGATCTCGCTACGCCTCTGTGTGTTTGGTACCGGCTGGGTGGAGTACCGGCTGGGTGGAGTAGAGGTAACATCACTGCTCTGCATGGAGAGAGCCTGTGGAGACATGGGTTTGATCCCAGCAAGAGCACCTCTCCAGTAAGTGTCCTTGGGCAAGACACCTATTGGTATATACTCGCCACCCAGGACATACTTGAAAACGAGAGAAATCTCAATGTATCCTTCCTGGTAAAATCCTTTCTCAAAAAAAAAAAAGTGGTTATATTTGTAATGCTCAAGTGATCTACTATAGGTACAGCTTCTGTAAGCAGTAGTGTCCCATTAACCCTTATACTCTGCAATCGCCAAAATTGTTATAATGGCACCAAAGTAAGCTCTATTATGGTCACTCTGGCTATGGCCATATGCCAGGGGTGGTGGGCAATACATTTCTCTTACCTGTTGCAATCAGAAATGTGAGGAAGATTAGTAGTGCATGGTGTATTGTGGCATCAAATCTTATTAACTTCCTTTATAAACCTTTCAGAAGGGTTTTGACTTAGTGACTTGGTGGATAGCTAGTTGTCTGTTACTGCTCTTGGATGAAGGAGAAATATATTGTAAAAATCTACCTGATACGGAGACGCAATACTATCAATTATAGTTGATAACCATGGAAAAATATTTGGCAGCCTTTTTTGGAAAAGCCGAGCTTAATTACTTCTAGTTTAATTGAGGGGCAGGGATCCAAACATTTACATGCACAATGGGAGTAGGACTAGAGTGCCAAGACATAGCTTATTGAGTGATTATATGGTTCTGTTACTGACACTTTTCTGGATACCTATGATCTGGTTTAAGACAAATATTTAAGTTTTGGACTCATTTTGAAATTTATATTTTTAGATTTAGCTATTTTAAAAAAAAATCTTATGTATTAACTATAGTCAGTATGCCACGTTGTTAGAACTCACAGCCCGTAAAAACTCAGACACACGGTTATTCACTCAGTTTTCTCATTATACATAGATATTGTTAATAGTTCTTACTGTGTCTCTACCAAGCAAAAAGACATGTTTTCTAGCAATTTTCCTGTGTAAATAAGCATGGCTGACTCAGGGGTACTAGAAGTTCAAGTCTGCATCTGAGACTTTCATAGCCATCACACAGTGGGAGGTATGGTTATATAAAACACAATGATGCTTCGTCCTATCCCCATGTGCGAATGCCTGTTTCCAAAATACGTTTAGCTCTGATGGGAGCTAGCCATGCTTTATCTCACCCAAATCCCTCGGCTGCATGACTAGGACAGTTTCAATGTTTCTCTGCAGCATACACAATAATAACAAACACTAGTCTGAACACATCTGCTGCCTGTTTATTTTCTCCTTTGAGAGTCATATTTGTTGGAAATAAGACCCAAAAACATGCTGTGCCAGAATCAAGTAACTTGAATGTTTCTGTATTTTGAAACTTAGGTACCAGCAGCACTTCTTCAGTGAATGTGCATCCCGGTTTAATTACAGTTCTGCAGGTGGGGAAGAATGAATCCCTGTTGGTGTTTGCAATGATTGCAAAAGATAACATTTTTTTCTGCCTTCTTAAAAAATCTGGAACAAAATCATTTAAATCTCCATATTAGTCTGTTGGATATGTATTGGAT
Source organism: Leptobrachium leishanense (assembly GCA_009667805.1). Classification (NCBI taxonomy): domain Eukaryota; kingdom Metazoa; phylum Chordata; class Amphibia; order Anura; family Megophryidae; genus Leptobrachium; species Leptobrachium leishanense. The sequence goes on along the minus strand of CM019066.1, from coordinate 264,568,514 downwards.
ATATATTTTACTGTTGGGAATTAGGGATGAGCTGAACACCCCCGTGTTCGGTTCGCATTCGAACTCGAACACGAACCGAACTCAATGCAAGTCAATGGGACTCAAAAGTTAGATTTTTAGAGTGCCCTCCAAGAGGGCATATATGCAAGATATTTGCACTAAAAGGTGTATGGGGGTCCGGGTAGTGTCCTGGGGGACAGGAAACAAGGACAAAAAGTTAAAAAAAACGTTTTTAAAGGAACAGTGAGTTTTCCATAAAATAAGGGTTAAAAATAAAAACGAAAAATTCCTTAAAATATCGTGCCTAGGAGGTCCCCATAACCTGCCCGTGAAGTGGCGGATTTGTAGGATGTATAGAAACATTTAAAAACAAAAATGACATTTCAAATGACGGTAAATTGTTTTCCTTTAATCTATTTATAAACAACTGCTTGGGGCGGCAGTCTGTATTAAAAGAGGAGGCATTTTAGGACACGCAGAACAAGTTTAGTGATTTTTTGGCTAAATTCTGGTGAAACCTATGCAGGCTTTAGATGAAAGTAACAATAGGTGCTTTAAAATTTGGCCTTTAGTGTCGGCAACAGTGCCGTCACACCGTAACCCCTCTGTGGTATTGTGGAAGAATGCAGGGTTGGACCCTGCGGTCCGAAATTAAAATTATATGAATCTGGTACAGGCGTCAGTGGCAGTGCACCCAAATATTTTGCCTTTGGTGGCAGCAAGTGCCTTCACACCGTCAGTGACGTCACTAGGGTTGGTGTCACCCGGTTCGGTAACTCATGGTGTCACCCCCCCCGAGTTTTACGTTTATTTTTATTTTTTGAACTACTCTTACTCATAAAGCAGTACTCCCATATAATACTGAATGCTCATAATATACGGCGCACATTACTGTGAGGTTTAAAAAATCTAGAAATAAAGAGACTCTTTACTACAGAATATAATAATAAACGGTTTATTAGATATTGAATTAAAACGGGAATATTTTTAACATTGAAGTCTATGGGCAAACCATTTCCCACACGAATACACGAAAATGTCCAAAATCACGAAAAAAAGTCGATGTGAAAAACAAGCCGAAACGAAACGAACTGAAACGGAAATCGGCCGAAAAGATCCAAAATGAAAATTGTCGAATTAGGAACGAAACGAAAATTTTATATCAACACGCAGACCTATATATACGTATATATCAACACGCAGATATATACATACACCCACCCACAGTCCATATATACATACGCATATGGGGGGGTGGAATGTGGACTATATCAACTAAATGCGCCCCCCCCATTTGGCTGATCCCTCCAGAAGAAATGTTGAACCCGACAGAGCAGAGAATATATATATTATTCTCTTCTCTATTGGGTTCAACATTTCTTCTGGAGGAATCAGCCAAATGGGGGAGGGGGACAATTAGTTGCCAAAATGTGTGTGTAATACAAGTCTGGATATATATATTTATAAGAATATAGATATATATCTTATCTATATATATATATATCATACCTGCCGTTACCTTCCCGTATAAATTTGCTAAAAATATACACACAAAAAAAACAAACCACTGCCTGAGACCCCGCGCAGCCCACATGCCACCCCCCTCTACCTGGCTGAATGTATCTAATATATATAATTAAATACATTCAGCCAGGTAAAGAAAGAAAAAAAAAGGTTTTATTTTATGTTCCCGGGGACATTTAAAAATGTCCTCGGATTTTATTTTTTTTAGAAATGTGTCGCCTTACCTTAGCCTGGTGGTCAGTGGGGGCTCCCTGGATCCTGGTGGGGGCTGGAAGGGTCTGCCATGGCTGCAGGTGCAGTGGCACCCTCCCTGCACTGCCTGTCTCTGCCACATGCACCCGGGCGGCTAGCCCGCACAATCGCAGCTCTGTCATCCGGCGGCCGCATGCTCCTTGCTCCTCAATGCTCCTCAAGGGGATCCTTGGGAGGCCCCTGCAGGCTGCCCTCTACAGTGCCTGATTAGAGGGCCGTGTCCGCCTGATGTTTTAGTAACAAGAATGTTTTATCCCATAGGCTTCAATGTTAAAAATATTCCCGTTTTAATTCAATATCTAATAAACCATTGCTTATAATATTCTGCAGTAAAGAGTCTCTTTATTTCTAGATTTTTTAGTATTTTTTAAGCATTTTTTATACTTTTTTCAAAAAATAGTTTTTCGAACTTTTGGCAAACATCCCAAAAAGTTCGAAGTTCGCGAACTTTCGAACTGCAAATGTTCGAATCGAACTCCGAACTGATCGAACCAAACAGCTCATCCCTATTGGGAATACCAATTTTCACATTGTGTCCTCTGTATTGTGTCTGGAAATTACACTACGACACAGAGACAAATGCTGTGATAGTATTTTTTTTTAGTGTAGTGCCCTTACAAACAAGCACAACTGTTGCAGATACAAGAAACACTGCTTTAGATATAGTTTACATATTGTGATCCCGCACAGTCACAGCGCACCATAGCACGGTCCTCTAGGGCAATTATGGCACACACAGTCTCTCTTGCGCTGTTTAGAGTTTATTTCCACAGTCTAAATAAAATATAACAGAAAACAAAACCTAGCTCATCTGAGCACTTACTAAAAATTACTTCTCCCTCACTACCTTGGGAAAATTATAATAAAAGATAAATGCCAACTTGCAGAAGCCCAATCGCTTAACACACAAAACTAAGCCAACCATTAATTACCGTAGATCCCATGGTGGCGAGAGCTTCTTCGCTCTGTGTAAGAGCAACAAATCCCAGTGTTCCTCTGCGTATCCCTACGCCGATCTGGCCAGATCTCAAGAGAGATCTGGTTGTAAGAGAGATCATGTTCTGTCTCCATGGAGTCCTAAGGACTCTATGGAGATAACACTCGGGGTGCTTACCGCTGCTGGTGTTATTCCTTAACGCAACACCAGGATTATGACTGGAGCTACAGAGAAAGTGGCTCCATCGTAATAAGGGTGCTAAATGTCAGGTGCTAATGGAAAACTGCAGAAGCTCAGGTTTTCCACTAGCATCTGCCATTTAATGCCAAAATTGGAATAGGGCCCTTGGTGTTAAGTGATTTTGAATTTGAGTTGTGCAGCGCTGCTGCAGGTATCAGTCTGCGCCTTTGCTTCCTACCAAGGCCAGGCGGTAATAAAGAGCCTACCAAGGAATAAGTGATGTAAAAGGGACACAGTAAGTAAAATCAACTCCCATTGATTTTTTTTACTTATCGTCTGCCCTTTTGTGGAAACACTGGCATAGACACCATTGTGTATACTACTTATTACAAAACCTAAACTTATTGCAATTTTATTCAATGCATTAAGGTTTCATTTGTACATGTTACAATGTCTGTATGAGTTATCTCAATATCTCTGGAATTTTTGTTATTTTTTCTTTTGTGATATATTTCATTGCTTTACAGGTGCAGTAAGAGAAAATTGGGGCTCTATGCCTTTATATGGGAGAGCACTTTACGTTATCACATGGGATTTTGTCTACAATAAGGTGCTTCACTTAGCCTTCAGCTGGCCTGGGCACCCAGAGTACATTAGGAACATATGGGAATGGCAATTTCTCTGTATTTTCCTAAAGCATGGAATTCTCATACAAAAAGAAATGTGCTGCAGCTGCTACAGCTTCCCTTAATCTTTTTTATGACAGGAATAAAGGGTGGATAGAAATTTGGTGAGTTCTCAGTGAGTAACCCTGTATCTGTTTCTTTATTTCCCATTTAAGTAGCAAAATGATGTACTTCCAGTGAACACTCCAATATGTGGCTAGTTATCTACCTCTAAAAAGCAGAATGAAAGTGATTCTTACTGGAATTTTTATTAGTGTTGCCAATAGCCCGAGCTGGTGTATGACACTTTACTGAGAATAACTGCTACGTGCTTGTTTAAACATCTCGACTGAGGTGAGATGGTTGAGTCAAAACAGACACAATTCACTGGCAGTAATACATAAATTAATACATCACATTTGTATGTTTTTTGTTATTAAAGGAACACTTCAGTTCTTTATATTAACTCTTTCGCTACCATAAAAAACAATGTTTGTTTTAAAAAAAATAACAATTAAAAATTCCCCTTAACCCCATATCCAACACACACGCATGCACGCACACACAAACAAACACAGACTGTATACACTGTATTGATAGAGGACTCCCTCTGCTGGTCAATCCTGGTATAACACTGAGACTGCCGCACGTCTATGAAAGAGTCTTGGCAGTTCAGTGAGTTACAATCAGTTGACATGTACTATTATACGTATAGTCCATCAGTCCATCAGTGATATCTTAGAGAAATATTACAATCTAGCATATGACTGGTAGTTTTAAAAGCTTTTTTTTTTCTATTCAGTCTTGAAAAAGTCTGAGCAAACTAAGAAAGCAAGGACTCTGGGTGAAGCTACTCGTGGTTATACCTGATAATTTACATGGTTTTCAGCAGAAAGTCACCTGAAAGTAAAGCTCAAGATAGAGCTAAATTCTAAGTGCTCTATACCATAGCAAACGCTAACTGTAGCGTTCAGATTAGTAATAGTAACTGGTACCACTCTGCCTCATTGTAAAGAAAAAACATACATAGAGCAATATAATCTATAAAACAAGTAATTTAATCCCTGTTGTTTAGAAATGCTTACAAGATATAAGTGTTGTAAAGGCACATAAATGCACTGGAGCAGGTACATATAAAAATATATATATATATGGTTGGCTTTATTTGTCGGTTTGTTGCTTTTATGGTATTACAAAGTGCTAGCACTTATTACCGCACTGATGTGCTAAATTTTAGCTACTCCTAAAAGCTGGTGCTAAATGATTCCGCTTTTGCAAATCATTTAGCACCCCTACCCCCCCCCAATAGATTCGTTACTCCTCTCTCATCCCGTGGCGAGATCGGTGGCCTAATCTGCAGTTTATTGTCCGAAGAATCAGAGTTAGACTGGGAACAAATATTTTGCAATCACTCTGCGATGCAGGAGGGTAGTGCTGTGTTCCGGGGCAAGTTGCCATGGTAGCATCTACCCCAGAATCTAAGGCTGAAATGGGGACGCTACTGGGAAACCTACAAGTGCAGGTTTTCCCCGTTAGCATCCCCATTTTAGCGTTAGGTAGGGAATAGGGTCCTAAATGTTCTAAATGTATGTAGCACAATACAGATAAATAATATTATCGTGGATAATCGTTACAATTTCTTCCTGTGACTGCAGTTAAGGGCATCCAGTTGTCGCATTTACATAGAATGAAACAGAAAATAGGAAACAAATACAAAATTGCAAAAAATATATTTTTAACTTTTTCAGCATTTTGTTTCTATGTATATTCATTGTTTTACCTCCCAAATCTCACTTCTTCTGGAAAATCTCACCCTCACATTTGGTCAGTCTCTTCCTGAACTTCATGTCATAATTTTTTCATATTTCTACTTGGTTCCTATGGCCACATGTAGGTCGGATCACTGACTGATAATAAATCAGCCCTAACGAACCTTGCCAGACAGCTGGATAATATAAGGTTTGAAAAAGAAAGTTTGCCTTGTGGGCTTGAAAGCATTTACTTTTTAATCTGTCTACGTGTCCATATACAAATCACACATTATAAATATCTGTCTGTCACATCAGATTAGATTTTTCTCACTGTAGGAAAAAAAATACCTCAGCAGATTACATGTGGTTGCAGATCTATCTTTCTTGGGCAGGCCTATGTTTTTCATCCACAGTTGCTTGCTTAACCTTTCCACCCTTAATAAATTAGGACAAATACTTGTATACCATTTGAATAAAATATAACACATGAAGTTTTTGCCTCAGTTTAGATATACCTACAATTGATTGCTCATTTCTGAATATGACATATATGCATGAAACAAAACAAGGCAGATGGAGATAGGAACTGTTTCACCTTGTTTATGGACACCTCTGATTAATTTTTCATTATGGTGATGATGATAAATATAAAAGGACAAATCTTAGCTCAGTTGGCTGTAATGGTCAGGGGTGACATAGTTCCTGGGGAGAACAAGCATTCCCCACAACTATTCCATTGAGGAGCCAACAGGCTGGTGGATATCAGCTGGATGGAGTAGAGGTATCATCACTGCTCTATAACCATGGAGACACAGGCTCGAATCCCAGCCAGAGCACTTCTACAGTAAGTGCCCTTTGGGCAAGACACCTAACAGTACATACTTGCCTACCCAGGACATACTTGAAAACGAGAATCTCAATGTATCCTTCCTCTTATATTACTTTTTAAAAAAATATCAAAATAGCTGCTTTAACACGATGTTGCTCATACGCCTTGGGATAGGGCTTTTTAGAGAATTCCCAGGTTAAGCGGCAGATTGTTGATGTGTATAGTGGGCATTGAACATTAGGTTCTCAGGTGCCTCCTACCCCAGATCCTAATTTACTACCTAAAGTTACTGAGTTCCCCTAAATAATAAGTTAAGAAGGGTACGGGTAGCAATCCAGTAAAATGAGTTTGTTAGTCAACACTAGTTAACTTATTTTATGCCTTTGTACTGCTTTACAGTAAGAGGTTGTATCCCCCACATCAGCGTTGACCAAGGGTGCATGAGAGGCTTAGTAGACAATATTAGTAAATCAGCTCATAACAAAAATGTTTTCATATACTGAGGTTGATGTATTAACCACGAGTGTTCTTACAGTCTGTAAAAATATGCTAAAAGTAAGAAATTGTGTTTGGGAAGCAGGAATTTAAATCAGAAATAACTGACATCCAAATGATGTCTTTGCAAAATGCTATGCCCTAGTGTCTATGTTTTAGTATGCATACAGCTCTGTCACGTTTTTCTTCCTTTTAGAGTACTACAACGTTCAGTATAATCTAACAAAAACAAATACCTTTTCCTTGTTAGACATGCCAACAAATGAATGGTAATAAAAATGACGCTTTTATTCCATGATGCCTGCTCTTTGTGATCCGGTCTGAAGACAAAACAATATCCCACTGACTCAACCCCCTAGCTTTGCCAACTGTAACAACGTGGAGATGATGCCCTGTATGTTTAAAGAAAGTCAATTTGTTTAATACAGAAGACAGTATGATATTATGATACTTCATACTGATAATATTATTATGAGAAGGAAACACCATTGTCCATATGTACAAAGAGTGATTAGGTGGCACGTTCTACACATTTACAATGAAAATCTGCATAAAATTCTTGAGAAAACCTAATGCACTGGGTGAAACACATCATCTAAACTCTCGCCTTCCAGATGTGCTGAACTACAACTCCCGTAAGTCTCTGTCAATTTCTTTCTTTCACAGAATTCTGGGATTTGTAGGTATCAACATCTGTGGGACCAGAGTAATAGATCCCTGCTCTGTGCACCAACTACATACTCATTGGCGTAATGTAAACAGCAGGGCAGTAACCAATCACCTATTTTACTTTAAGTGAAAGGTTGGGTGGAGTAGAGGTAACATCACTGCTCTGTGACTGTGAAGACACAGGTTCAAATCCCAGCAAGACCACCTCTCCAGTAAGTGTCCTTGGGCAAGATACCTAATGGTACATACTCGCCACCCAGGACATACTTGAAAATGAGAGAAATCTCAATGTATCCTTTCTGCTAAAATCTTTTCTAAAAAAAAAAGTGAATGATTGCTACTTCGTGCTAGCAGCAAAATATTACTTAAAAGTGCTGTTTATAATAAGCCTGGGAAATTGCTGGCGCACTTGCTCCGTCAACGCATGGACATTAATTATGTTTCCAAGATTAGAATGGGCACAGGACAATTCTCAACTTGGGCTGATGTGATCGTTAAGGTGTTTGAGTCTAAGGCTGGCTTCACACCTGCGTGTTTTTTTTTTTACGCGCGCAATACACGCGTTTTTTAAGTGCGTATCGCGCAAATGTAAAATACGCGCAAACACGCATTGCAGCACGTTCACGGCCATAGACTGCAGAGTGAACGCGCTGCAAATACGCCCCAAAGAAGCTCCCGTACTTCTTTGGGCGTAGGACATTTTACAGCACGTTCCTGCGTGCTGTAAAACGCCCAGGTGTGAATGGGTCCCATAGGAAATCATGGGATTTCCGTGTCTCGGCGTTTTACAGCGTGCAGGAACGCGCTGTAAAACGCTGAGGTTTAACGCAGTGTTTTACAGCGCGTTCCTGCGCGCTGTAAAACGCTGAGGTGTGATCCCAGCCTTCAGAGCCGTAGCTAGCTCCTTTTGCACCCGAGGCAAAAACAGAAAATTGTGCCCCCCGCACATAATTTTAAAAATCAGAGTCCCTGACCAGTGGCACAGTGCTAAGCTCCTGGATACTCCCCGCGACCAGAAGCAGTGGATCGGACCACCCTTTGCGCTGTGGGATGAGAGGCAAGTATGTGATTTTTGGGGGGGTGTTCCAGCTGGTGCTGACTGATTCTGCAGACGCGGCATCACTTAGCACCAGCGTCTAGCTGTGGGTAACTTTTGTAGCTATGGCGGGATGGTAATTAGCGTTAGGACTTTGTGCTCACCATGTTAAGTATAGGGAGCGCAAAGTACAGTAACCTCGCGCTGAAAAGCACAATCTCCTGGATTTTTTAACCTGTTACCGTTGAGATTGTAATATGAGGGTCCTGTGCTAGGATGTGATATGGGCAGCATGCAGTAACCTCATTTAACCTAGCACCAACGCTCACATGTGTGAGTGCTAGCGTTAAGGAGGTGATGGGGCCCTACATATATAGTGCACACACAGTACATGTACAAATACAGTACACACAGAATACATGCATGTATAGCAAAAGAACATTTAGCATAATATACACCCCCCAGAATAATATACACAGCACTGAGCCCCCAGACTATTTTCCCCACTTCACATGGATATTATTGACCCCAGCTCATATGGATATTATTGACCCCAGCTCATATGGGTATATATTGCCCCAGTTCACATGGATATGGCCCAGCTCATGGGTATGCCCCCCAGCTCTCATGGATATTGAACCCCGGGTCTCATGGATAATGCCCCAGGTCTCATGGATAATGCCCCCCAGCTCTCATGGATATGCCCCCCCAGGTCTCATGGATATTGCCCCCAGGTCTCATGGGTTATGCCCCCCATGTCTCATGGATTATGCCCCAGCTCTCATGGATATTGCCCCCAGCTCTCATGGATAGTGCCCCCAGGTCTCATGGATAGTGCCCCCAAGTCTCATGGATATTGCCCCCAGGTCTCATGGATAATGTCCCCAGGTCTCATGGATTGTGCCCCCAGGTCTCATGGATAATGCCCCCAGGTCTCATGGATATTGCCCCCAGGTCTCATGGATATTGCCCCCAGGTTTCATGGATAGTGCCCCAGGTCTCGTGGATAGTGCCCCCAGGTCTCATGGATTGTGCCCCCAGGTCTCATGGATATTGCCCCCAGGTCTCATGGATAGTGCCCCCAGGTCTCATGGATAGTGCCCCCAGGTCTCATGGATAGTGCCCCCAGGTCTAATGGATAATGCCCCCAGGTCTTATGGATTGTGCCCCCAGGTCTCATGGATATTGCCCCCAGGTCTCATGGATAGTGCCCCCAGATCTCATGGATAGTGCCCCCAGGTCTCCTGGATAGTGCCCCCAGGTCTCATGGATAGTGCCCCCAGGTCTCATGGATATTGCCCCCAGGTCTCATGGATAGTGCCCCCAGGCCTCGTGGATAGTGCCCCCAGGTCTCCTGGATAGTGCCCCCAGGCCTCATGGATAGTGCCCCCAGGTCTCATGGATTGTGCCCACAGGTCTCATGGATAGTGCCCCCAGGTCTCATGGATAGTTCCCCCAGGTCTCATGGATTGTGCCCCCAAATAGTGCCCCCAGGTCTCATGGATTGTGCCCCCAGGTCTCCTGGATATTGCCCCAGCTCACCTCTCATTGCCGGCGGCCGCTTGCTTCCTACTTGAACGGCCGCTGACAGGAAGTGCAGCCGCTCGCCTGGGATCGATGAAACAGCCAACCGCGATCTCGCGAGATCGCGGCTGGCTGTTAGATCCCAGGCGAGCGGCTGCACTTCCTGTCAGCGGCCGTTCAAGCACGAAGCAAGCGGCCGCTCACAATTGTTTCGGGCTGGTGCTTCACAGCTGTGAAGGGGCGCAGCCATGGCTCGAGTCCTGCTGGAAAGCTGCGGGAACGCAGGTTCCCGCAACCTGCATTCCCGCAGCGTTCCCGCAGGACTCGAGCCATGGCTGCGCCCCTTCACAGCTGTGCCCGAGGCACGTGCCTCACTCGCCTTGCCCTTCCTACGGCCCTGCCAGCCTTACTACCGCAGACTGTATGATGTGGGTGGACAGCTCGGTGGAGGGAGAGGCTTCTCAGCCTGACATCGCCAGATACTTACAAGATAAGATTCACACCACACTATCTCCCGGAGATACAGAGGCTCTCTCTGCCCCATTTACATCTGTAGAACTTGCGGTGGTAATGAGACTTATGAAAAAGGGTAAAAGCCCCCGCCCGGATGGGCTGCCGGCTGAATATTACAAACATTTTGCATCAGATTTATACCCGCGAATGCTTTCGGCCTTTCAATCGGTGGGTGCTGATACCCCTTTTCACCATCACACAGTGGCGGCCACGATAGCGGTTTTACCAAAACCGGGAAAAGACAGCTCAGAATGTAAAAACTATAGGCCCATATCTTTGCTCAATACAGACGCATATGTTTTTGCTAAACTTCTGGCAGAGCGTTTGAAGCCTTTTCTATCTAAACTGGTCCGATCGGATCAGGTAGGATTTATTCCGGGACGGGATGCCACCTCTAGGGCTCTAGGTGCTGTCGCTTTTGCAATAAAAGACAGGGGAGGGTGTGGTTCTTTTATCAATGGACGTGTCAGGGATCCCGGGAGTAGGATACAGGGAGCCCAAGGAGTTGGTGAAGAAAGCAAGGTTAAAGTCACTAGCCAAGTCAGGATCACAGCGGTACACGGAGGTCGGGGTCACAAGCCAAGTCAGGATCACAGCGGTACATGGAGGTCGGGGTCACAAGCCAAGTCAGGATCACAGGAAGGCATAAAATATGGAATGGGAAGAGCAATACTGAGGGAACTGCTACAATAGTGAAGCGAAGATAGAATGGCAAGTCTGCCCTTAAGTACCCATGGAGCTCCTCCCTTACTCCGAGACGCTGGTGACGTCATAGACGCGCGCCGCGGGCCGGCCGCCATATTGGTGGAGCCTGGCCGCGCGCGCGTCCATTCTGGGGCACGTGCTGGGCCAGCAGTCTTGGCTGCGACGCAAGCCCGCGGCGGACACCCGGGGATCCACTCGTCGTCCCCCCCGGGAGTCATGGACCCGCGACAGAGGTAAGCCGGGTCTCCGGGTAACGCCAGGCCCATGCGCCAGCCGCAACCCCACCCCCTGAGCAGCAGCCCGATGTGGAGGGGACCGCCGGACCAGCCGTCCCGGAACCCGCAGCCCTGACAGGACGCCAAAAAAGGCGTTCGACAAAGTGCGTGGTCTTTCATGTTTTTGGTGTTACGGAGGATGGGGATTCTGGATGCTTTCTTGGACCAAGTTCGAGTGTTATATATACGAACCCGTCGACACGTATTCGTGTGAATGGAGCACTTTCTCCATCCATCCCGATCCGTAATGGAACTAGACAGGGATGTCCCTTGTTGCCGTTGGTATTTGCGCTTTACTTGGAGACACTTTTGGAGGCTATACGTACTACCAGATCCATCACGGGGATTCAGGGCACCTCCACCCATCATGTGGTCTCTGCCTAAGCGGATGATCTGCTTTTTATGCTGACAAATACTGAAACATCATTACCGGTGCTGACAAAGGTGCTGTCGGACTTTGGAGAGATCTCCGGGTTTAGGGTGAACATGGACAAGTCAGAATTACTTAATGTGAACCTATCGCATGGGTGTGTAGCTAGGCTGCGGCAGATGGTTCCATTTACGTGGTGTGCTGATCACCTGAAGTACCTGGGCATATGGATATCGCCGTCCCCTGCACAACTCTACGCTCTTAATTATAAACCGATGTTGGATATATTTGTCTCGGATTTATCTGGATGGTTGAAAAAGTTTATTTCCTGGTCGGGACGGATTAATACATTAAAGATGAATGTCGTACCCAGACTTTTATATGTTCTTCAAACGGTCCCAATTTCCTTGCCTGCCAGCTTCTTCACAATGTTTCGAATGGCGGCCCTGCATTTCATTTGGCCCCGTGGAGGTCCACGAGTGAGTTTTGCGACGCTTTGTCACCCTAAGTCGGAAGGGGGACTGGCGTTTCCAGACGCTAAACTTTACTATTATTCGGTTCACCTTGCCGCTCTTGCCACTACTGGATAATCCTGACTTCTCACCGGGAGTGTGTTCATCCCTTAACCACTTCGCTGCTGAGCGCGTCCTCCCATCGGGGTCAGCGTTCGGCCGGGTTCCGGCCGATCGCTGGCCCCTCCGGTGCGGGCTGACATCCTGGATGTCAGCCCGGCATCCGGACCAGCAGCCGCCAGAAAGCAGCCGCCAGAAGGGGGCGCGATGACACCTAATTCAGGCGCCCCCCCCGCATGTGCGGAGGAGGCGCCTGAAAGGGAGGGGGGGGAGGTCCTTCGGACCTCTCTCCCTCCCGATCGGCGGCGCACAGGGGGTTAACCCAGGCATCATTTGGAAGGGCACAGCCTGCCCTTCCAATGATGCCTGGCATTAACCCCTGGGGAGCTGGATCGCGAATCGGCGCTGAAAAGCGCCGGTTCGCGATCCTTTCCCGGAGCTGGCCGACATCTTGGATGTCGGCCAAGCCTCCGGGAACTCCCCCAGAGGACTGGCGTCATCGTGCGTAGCACGATGACGCCAGTCCTAGACTTAACCCCTAACTGCCACCAACTGTGGAGATAGGGAGTCCAATGAACTCCCTATCTCCCGATCCGTGGCAGCTAGGGGTTAAATTTTGGTATCGTTGGATCGGCCAGAGCATGGCCGTTCCAACGATACCAAACATGAAAGTGAAAAATTTTGTAAAAAAAAAAAAAAAATGAAAAATAAATAAAAAATTTTTTAAAAAAAACATAAAAAAACAAAAACACTTTTTTTTAATTTTTTTTGGTTTGTTATGCAGCAATATTGTTCCCATTTCAATTATAATGTGAACAATGATGCTGCACTAACGATTTTTGTATGCGGTGCGTTTGTTAAAAAATAGTGTCATTTTCCCCAAAAAAAAATGTAACGAGACCCCATCTCTAATTTTTTTAACAAGCGCACCCCATACAAAATATAACCGCAATTGCTCGCATGTTAAAATGTGGAAAAAAACACTTTACACATTGTAAATTATTGAAAATACATATTTTATTGCATTTTTTGTTATAATATACAGACATGACATAACGTATACATATAATAATGACATATTATGAATCTACTGAGTCTGACGGAAAGAACGATATATAATATGTCTGGGTCATATACTAAAATAAGCCTTCAAAACACGTTTAAACATGATGCGCAAAACAGGTAAAAATGACCTCAGCATAGGGGCGGGAAAAGCCTCAGCAGCGAAAGGGTTAAAGTGTGATTTGACCTGCCGGACAGGATCACGGTGCTACGTACTTGAAAGATGGTGGTCCTCCCCCGCTGCGGAGATTGACCGGAATGCCAACGATCCGCCTCCAGGAACAGTTCAATTATCATCAGATCCAATCATATCTGCGTTCTTTGAATGCTGACTTTAGCCTTGCTCGCCCTCTTACCCCCTTTGAGCAGTACTTTCAGCTTGGTCTTCCGCTGGCTAGAAGTGCTTCCACTCTCTACCGGCTGCTTCTTGGGTGTTATGCAGAGACCCCGGCCTTTAGGGACAGATGGAGCACCGTGCTAGGGAGAAATATTTCAGATGAAGATTGGAACAAAACCTTCACGCTCATTCATAAGAGAACTGGATCTTTGAAGTGTGCAGAGAATGCATATAACATACTTACATTTTGGTATCGGACTCCGGACAGACTGCAGAAGATGTATCCTCTCCATGACCCACAATGCTGGTGAAGTAAGGCGGCTTTCGGTGATTTCTTGCATATCTGATGGGACTGCCCCATGATTCCGGTGTTTTGGAACATGGTCCACACTGCAGTTCATACAGTTTCAGAATCGGATATTGAGTTCACACCCTCCAACTATATCCTGTTGCAGTTTCCTGCCCCCATAAAAGTCATGAGGAGGTCAGTAATACTAAGACTGGTGACTGCAGCCAAATTGTTGATCCTGCTTCATTGGGGAAAATCGTCGCTACCCTCCTGGCGAGACTGGGTGGATACGGTGGAATTTCTGCGCAGGATGGACAATCTGATAGCGGCAGAGCTGGATCGTGTTGAACAATTTGTGAGAAAATTGTTTTACTGGGATCGTTACGTGAGCTCGGCGCCTGAGAGACACCTGGAAGTGGTGCGGCCTGACTCATGAGTGGGTGGTGCAAATGGAAGGAAATGGCACAACCAGACAGGTGTGTGACGGTGTGGTTATAACAAGGAGCACCGGTGGAGTCTGGCGGGCCCGGGGGCTGTGCTCTTACCCATGGTTTCCCAGCACATGTGTCATGCCCCCCCTCGGGATCTCTTTTTGTTTTCTATTAATATTCCTCTATCACCCCTTCCCTTTTTTTCTTCTCCTCCCCTCTTCCTCTCTCTCTCTCCCTACTTTATCTCCCCCTGATCTTTCCCCCTCATCGTCTCTTTCTTCTTACCTTGTTGTCATCTTTCTTCTTTTCCTTATTGTCGTTCTGACAGCTACGTTTGTCTGTCTGTAGTCACGTTCTGTCTGTGCTAGTTTTTCTGCAAATCCACATTCAAGAAGTGGTCAGCACCAGCCTTGGAGATTAATCCCCGAGGTTAGGCTGCTTAGGTACTTAATGTGACTGAAGGTGTTCCCCCTTGTATTCAGGGGTTTGCGGTGCTGGGATATTTATTCATGCCTTATGAGTCTATATACAAAGCCGCACTGTCCCTGTCGTTGTAACTAATGTATATGTGGAACGAAATGTTGTGCACTGTTATGCGTGACGCTGCTGTTTGTATACGCTCATTCTTACAATAAAAGTGTATTATTCAAAAATGTTTATAAGCCTGAGACTCATTATTTTGATGTGTGAAAGGCTTTTTTAAAAAAAGATTTGTGTTTCAATTAATGTTTTTATGAATGAATACATTTTCCTCTTGTGCTCTTGCTAAGTAGTGCATAAAGTAATAAACCTCATACACTTTTGGTTTTGCTCACTACTAGCATACTTGGTAAACCAGACGTGGTGCTAGAGAGCATATACACATAAAAATGGGGAGTGCAATCTAGAATGAAATTCAACGATTCATAGTGTAGCCAAACATATACATAGGCCCCTTAGTTCATATTGAACTCACAAGATTTAGAAATAAACAGGCACATCAAGGATGCTGTTACCGCTCAGGAATTGCAGCCTCTACAGTTTAGTCTGCCGCCACAGAAATAAACTCAGAAGCCGTTCCAGTCATAAAAGATGTATTTGATACAGCAAACAAGAATACTCCAACGCGTTTCGTCTGGTAATAACCCAGGCTTCATCAGGGAGAGAAAATATCAAGTTCATCCCCATCGCCGACGCCCTTATATACAAATCCTAATATGCATTAATTCGTGATCTTCTATTCTATCTTTACTTCCGGTCCTTCTGTTCCATCCACCACGCATGCCCGGAACCAACTTCTTCCATCGGAAATGACGTATCGGATATTCATTCGGCGAATATTCCAGGAGGTGTACAGCTCTAGAGGTGTGTCCTCCAAATAGAGGAGCTGCAACAAATTCTTCTTAAGGGGAAGGAACAGTTCTATCCTAAAAATAACCCAAAAAAACATCCTGGGGGCCCTGCATGAGGACTCCCAATGGGGAAAATAAAATAAAAAATGGATAATAAAGGGGTTAATACATGACCATAACAGCTCAACGGGTCATAAATATAATTCCCATAATTTTTAAATTAGATATGCGTGTGATTTTTTTTTCAAAACAATAACAGAAAAGGAGAAATAATTCTTTATTATTACAAACAATTTTTTATGTCAAGATCTACATTAAGAACACCCTTTTTCCAGGTGCCCATACGGTAAATCCATTCTGTCTCCTTTGTGGCTAAACCCTTTATAAAATCACCACCCTGCCAATTCCTCTGTGCAACATCTATACCAATGCATATAAATTTATTAAGATTAAATCTGGGACAACTATGCAATGCAACGGAACACTATGGTCAACTCTATTGCGTCTAATGTTGCAATGAGCCTATGAAGTAGAAGTAATGGTGGCACTATTCACCTAAAGGAAAATGGGAGCAGGAATGTCAGCTATAGAAGGAGGGAGGACGAGAAGTCTGGTTTTAAAGAGAGAGGTGGAACTTTAGGAAACAGGAAGTTATCCAGTCGGAGATAGGCTTGTGCACCGATTTTTTTTCGGTTCGATTCGGTTCGATTTTTCAGATTTTTAAACTTTTCGATTTGTCTCGTTTCGACCGATTTCGGTTTCGATTCGATTCGGTTCGACCTGTTTTTCGGGTACATTTTTTTTCGGAATTTCGACCATTTTTCGTATTTTCGTGTCACTGTGCTCGGTTTTTGTATCGACTTTTCGTTTTTTCGAAAAAATTTCGTTTTTCGGAAAATTTTCGTTTTTTGGAATTGCACATTTTTCGGCATATCGAAGATTTTTCGTATTTTTCGTGTCATTTTGACCGTTTTTTGTATCGACTTTTCGTTTTTTCGAAAAAATTTCGTTTTTCAGAAAATGTTCGTTTTTACAAAATTTTCGTTTTTCGAAAAATTTTCGTTTTTCGAAAAATTTTCGTTTTTCGGAACATCTGTTCTCCTCGTTTGCCACATTTCAAGCCCATTCGAAAAATCCGAAAATATTTCGTTTCGGCTCGCAAAACATTTTGGATCTGAACTTTTCGGATCTAAAATTTTTCGGAAATTCGGCCGCATCCGAAAACACGAATCGGGAAATTTCGTGAAAATTCCGAAATTCCGAAACCCGAAACGCACATCCCTAGTCGGAGACAGATGATATGCAGGCAGTAACACAGTCCAACACAAGAGTAGAGATCAGGAGAGGAAAGGTAGATTTGGGTGTTGTTGGCATAGAGCTTGAGAAGAGTAGGAACCCAGAGCAGAGCCGTGAGGTACCCCAACTGAGAGAGGAGCCAAAGATTAAGTTGCACCAGCGAAGGTGACATTGAAGGAGTGAAGAGAACCAGGAGAGAGTGGTGTCACTAAAGCCAAGTTGACATAGCGTGAGGAGCAGGAGAAGGTGAACAATAATGTAAAATGCAGCAGAAAGGTCAAGAATAATAAGCAGAGTCATAGGTGTGCGCATGGGTTGTGCCGGATGTGCCTGGGCACACCCTAATGCCGGCCCTGGCACACCCTAATGCAGGCCTGCAGAACACTCTGGGTCCCGGCTGGCCGGATCCCATGGACAGTCACCGGGACCCTTCACCTCCGCAGCCCTGGTGGCAGCCTCTGCTTCCCTGGTGGTCCTGTGGCTGTGAGGTGCTGCATTGCAATCTGTGCTTTGTGCACAGTCCGCAGAGCATGTCCCACAGTGAGTGACTGGACATGAGTGCCGGCGATCGCTGATGACCTGTCAGAGCGCCAGTGGTCAGGTGACAGGTCACCTGTGATCACCAGCGCTCAGCTCGCGTCCAGTCACTCACTGTGGGACGTGCTCTGCGGTCTGTGCGCGAAGCACAGATCGCAATGCAGCACCCCACAGCCACCGGACCACCAGGGAAGCAGAGGGGCTGAAGGGTCCAGGTGGCTATCCATGGGATGCGGCCAGCCGGGTTCCCCCTCCTTGACCCCCCCATCTTGACCACCAATATTCAACCCCCTCCATGCAAAAAGAAAGGTAAGCAGTAGAGGGGGAAACTTTTGTATATTTCAAATATTTATACGCAACACACATTACTGTGATACGCTCATACACACCGCACTTTACTGGGGGTTTTATTGCTGTGGACTTTGATATGCTCATATACACTGCACATTACTGGAGTTTTTGTTGCTGTGGATTTTGTGATAAGCTCATACACACTGCACCTTACTGGGGTTTTATTGCTGTGGATTCTGTGATAAGCTCATACACACTGCACCTTACTAGGGTTTTATTGCTGTGGATTTTGATACTCTCATATACACTGCATATTACAGGGAGTTTTATTTCTGTGGATTCTGTGATACGCTCATACACACAGCACATTGCTGGGGGTTTGATTGCTGTGGCTTCTGTGATACGGTCATATTCACTGCACTGTATGGCTGTGTGTGTAAATGCATGTATTTGTCTTTAAAGAGGCTGCTGTGCGTAAAATTCAGCACCTGTGTCCTTGTCTCAGCCCAGCGTTGCCCCCTTGCCCTGCACCCAAAAAGCTGGTATTGCTCCTAGAATCGCCGCAATATCTTCTGCCTGCACTCCGCAAAGTAAGAATAGTGAATAAAGCATCATGAGATACAGGTAGGAGACTAAATATTGGTGCTTGACAGCAAGAGGTTAACCTCCCTGGTGGTCCGATTTTGACATATTTTTATGTCAAAATTAGTGCATTTATTCAGCCCCCTGGCAGTTTACCCGAGTGTGGCTCGGGGCTAAATTTCAATGCTGAAAGCAGTAACCCCGAGCCACACCTGGGCTGATTCATATCTGTCCCTGCGCTCCCTCGCTGTCCTCTCGCAGTCACCTCCGGCCGATCGCTGCATCCTGGTTCCTGTTGTGAGTGGCTGATTCCCTGCACTTTGGGGGCCCTGCAGTGAATGGTGAATTCCCCGCAGGGTGTGGCAATTTGATTCCCCGAAGTGCAGGGAACAACAGTCAGCGACATTATACCCCTATAGTAATGATATATTTTGGCTGAATGCGTGAGTGTGTGCCTGTGTATGTTTGCATAAGGGTACATGAATATGTGTATATATATTTATTTATAAAGGATTTTGCCAGGAAGGATACATTGAGATTTCTCTCGTTTTCAAGTACATCCTGGGTTCAAGAACATTAAAATGGTACAGATGTTACAGAAATACAAAGTAATACAATGCAAGATATATATAAAAAAAACACAAATATACAGATTAACCTAAAATAAATATGTAGGAAATAGTCATTATGTTACATGTTTACAGCTGCATTCCGTATTGAGGTATGTTAATAGGGAGCGCTTGAGTGACTTTAGACTGGGGGAAGATTTGATGGCGTCTGGTAGGTTATTCCATAATTGTGGTGCTCTGTAGGAAAATGAGGATTGAGACACTTTCTTTTTGTACTGTGGTATTACCAGTAAGGTCCTGGATCGGAGGTTATAGGATGAGGGAACTGCTAGAGGAAGCAGTCTATTCAGGTAGGGTGCCAGCTTCCCAGAAAAGCTCTTAAACACCAGGTTGGAAAGGTGAAGGGTACGTTTAGACTCCAGCGATGGCCAGTTTAGCTCTTTTAACCCCTTAATGACCCCTGACGTACCCTGTACGTCCTGTCCTCGGGTCTCCCTTAGACCCGCGGACGTACAGGGTACGTCAGCGGCGCCAAATCCCCCTCCCGCCCGATACTCACCTCCCTCGTTGGATCCCACGGCGATCTGGCAGGGAGGAAGCCTGCCCATGGGATTTACATGGGCAGGCGAGGCTGATGACGTCGCCACGCTGCGTGGTGACGTCATCAGAAGGTGCCCCCATGTGTTTCAATGGAGGGGGGGCTCCTTCGGAGCCCTCTATCTCCCCAACCATTGAAGCTAGGGAGATGCTGTTTGCACCACTGGAGAGGGGAGAGCCTCCCCTTTCCAGCGGTGTATGGCATTAACTGTTTTGCCGCCGGATCACGTTGCGGCGCCAATTGGCGCCAAAACGTGATTCAAACCTGGAGGGGGGCTGACATCTTGGATGTCAGCCAAGCCTCCAGGTCCCCCCCACCCACTGACAACCTCACCATATGTGTGAGGATGTCAGTGGGCCAGTTAACCCTCTAGCTGCCATGTAGAGATAAGGGGATCCTAAGGATCCCTTTATCTCCCGATCCATGGCAGCTAGATGGTCATATTTGCCATAATTTGAAAGGCCTGATTATGGCCTTTCAAATGATACCAAACATGACCAGGTTGGGTTTTAAAAAAAAATGTAAAAAAAAATTAAATAAAAAAAAATAATAAAAAATTAAATAAAATAAAAAAATGTTTTTTTTTTCAAAAGTTTTTTTGTCTGGGGGAGTTTAATTAAATAGGACCTAGGCTGTCATCTAAAAATAATTAGCAGAAAATGGTCAGAATGAGCGCAGCGCACATAGGTGAACTGTCTCAGCAGTGAAGGGGTTAAAAAGCAAAAGCATGTAAAAATTGGGTATTTCTATTCTCGGGACAAAATTTTGAACCTATTTAGCCGGGGTCTTTTTGGGTGGTTGTAGATTTTGGGGATTAAATTACGAAAAAGTGTGTTTTTACCATTTTTTCCTCATATTTCATATTTTTTTTTATAGTAAATTATTCGATATGATGGAAATAATGGTATTTCTAGAAAGTCCATTTAATGGCGGGAAAAAGGGTGTATAATATGTGTGGGTCGAATAAACGAGTAAGAGGAAAATTTGACTTAAACACTAACAGCGCAGAAACGTAAAAACAGCAGCGGTCACTAAAAGACGGATTTGTGTAAAACCGCCCGGTCACTAAGGGGTTAACATGTCACAATGGTGGATCATGTAGTTACATTGTAGCACAAAGCGACAGCATGAGTTATACAATGTGGTAAGTTTCTGAAGGTGTGTTTGCGGGGCAGCTGCATACACTACATCTCCGTATTCAATAGCCAGCATAAGCATTTGTTGCACAATTTGCTTTCTTACCGTGGGGTTCAGGCAGGATTTGTTTCTGTACAGGGCTCCTAGTTTGGGGTAAATTTTAGATGAGAGTTTTTCGATGTGGGGTTCAAAGGATAGATTTGGGTCTAACCACATACCTAGATATTTGAGAGAAGTGACTGTGGTCAGCGTGCCATTTGATTTTGTCCCCACACATAGATGGGGTTTTGCAATTTATGTAGTTTAGGTGCTGTTCCAAAGAGCATTGTTACCGTTTTGTCAGTATTCAAGAAAAGTTTGTTGTGTTTGATCCACTTTTCTACCTCTGTGAATTGTTTTTGCAACACGGCCTCCAGCTGTGGGAGATTTGGTTTGCTGGTATAGATTACGGTGTCGTCTGTGTACATGTATACAGTTGAGGCTTTGCAGGTGTTAGGCAGATCATTTATGAATATTGTAAATAGCAGGGGGTCGAGTGTTGAGTCTTGGGATACACCGCAAGTGACTGGGAGGGGGAGGAGCTACCAGAAATGGACACATATTGCGACCGATCAGATACATATGATTGAAACCAGGTTAGCGTGCAATCACCAATACCAGAGTCTTTAAGTTTTTTTAACAAGATGCCATGGTCTACTGTGTCAAAGGCTTTGGCAAAATCAAGGAAGATGGCTCCAGTTAGGTTTCCTTGTTCCATGCCAGCTTGGATATCATTGCAGACTTTTAAAAGGTCGGTTGTAGTTGAGTGATTTGGATGAAAGCCTGATTGATCCGGGGTTAAGTAGTTCCAATATTGATAATAATCACTGTCACCACTTTTATGGATAGGTACCACTCTCACAGTCTTCCACAGTTTGGGTATGTATCCAGTCGCCAGTGATTCATTGATTAGGGTTGCGACAGGATTTGCAATTGCCGGTGCACTGATTTTCAGCAGCATTGCTGGAATTTGATCAGGTCCAGACTGGTATTTCATTTTTTGGTTACGGGGAAGTTTAGTAACAACACTGACAGGCACTGGTCTAAAACTGAATTCCTGTCTGATACAGGGTCTTTGCACAGTTGGAGGGGCCTGACCTGCGTGCGGCCTTTCTGATTGCGTGTCATTTCCCAGCTTAGCAATCAGGGTGGTGGCACAAACAACAAAATAATCATTAAAGGCATTTGCTACATCTAGGGGGTGTTGCAGGGCTTGGTTGTTTACTTTGACAGCAACCGGCTGGGAGTGGACAGGGGGTGCTTGTATGTTACTTATGGTTTTCCAAAAGTTTCTAGGGTTTGATATGTTATTGTTTAGATTATCATTGAAGTAATGGGCTTTCACCATTTTTGTTTGTTTTTTTGCATGCATTCCGGCATTTTCGGTATTCATAGTGATCGTTCATGGAACCAGTAGTCTTGAAATTTGACCACAGTGAATCTCTAAGCTGGTACATTAGTGTAAGATGAGCTGTAACCCAGGGGAGATGGGTCCC
Source organism: Leptobrachium leishanense (assembly GCA_009667805.1). NCBI lineage: Eukaryota > Metazoa > Chordata > Amphibia > Anura > Megophryidae > Leptobrachium > Leptobrachium leishanense. Next base: position 264,546,222 of record CM019066.1, on the reverse strand, counting down.
TCTTACTTGCACTTTACGCAGCGGGGCATGGGAATTCCAGACTTGCAGGAGCTCTGACTGAAAGTATGCAATTGCACTGTCTAGGTCTGGGATTAGGTTTAGTCTGTACCATGGGAGCTGTTTGAGATCACTTAGGAAGGATTCAAGAATAAATTTCTTGAAAGACCTGGTGGTTATTACCTTTGGGGGAGATTTGGTGGCCTTTATTTTACGCACGCAGTACACAAGACAGTGGTCACTAAAGCTATTAGTGAGAACGCCTGCCTCCTGTATTCTATCAGAAGATGAGGAGAGAATCCAGTCCAGCAAGGTATAGTTAGGGCTTTTCATATTAATGCGAGTGGGGGAGGAGATTAATTGAGTTAGCAGCAAAGTTTTAAACAGCGAGCAGTGTTTATTGTTTTTAGGATTTAGCCAATCTGTATTAAAATCGCCGAGGACCAGCAGTTCACTTTTTTGGTTTTGTGCAAGTAGGTTATTAAGGATTTGAGTTATGTCAGAGAGGGAGTGCACTGGAGCGCTCGGTGGACGATAGAATCCAGCAACAATGATTGATTTACTGAATGGGATCTCAATTAAACCAGAGAGGAAATCAAAGGTGGAAGGGGAGCTAGAATTCTGTAAAGGGGTGAACTTTATGGACTCCTCAACATAAATAACAATTCCCCCTCCACTCTTTGCTCTATCCTTTCTATAACATGAATACCCCAGTATTGATATGGCAGAGTCTTGTACTTTTGGAGTTAACCATGTTTCTGTGAGCACAATGATTTGGGGTTTGTAATAGCAACACCAAGCCTGAAGTTCATCCAGTTTAGGGAGTAAACAGCGGATGTTACAGTGCACAAATGAGAGGCCTTTTTAGTGAGGAGACTAAAGGTTGTGTCAGCTATAGGACCAGGGTTAGTTTCCACATCGTTTGCCAGGGAAAGTAGCAGGATAAATAGGAATTTGGACAGAGTTTTCTTTTGAACTTTTGGATACACACCCTAATGCAATAGGTTGCGCACACCTATGAGCAGAGTATACACTATGCCCTCCTGACAAGGCCAAACAAGGCTAAAATGATCGTCAGGAGTTGTGGTTCCTCTCGTGAGAAGGAAGTTACGTAGTCACATAATTACATGGGCTGAAAAAATGACATGCATCCATCAAGTTGAGCCTTTCGCACATCACCTACTGCTGTTGATCCAAAAGAAGGCAAAAAACCCTGTCTGAAGCACTCGCCAATATGCAACACACTGGAAAAAATTCCTTCTTGACCCCAGAATGGAAGTCAGATTTCTCCTTGGATCAAGCAGCTTTAACCCAGATATTAAATATTATAACCTTTAATATTATGTTTTTGCAGGAAGTCATCCAGTTGTTGTTTAAAAGTCAGTACAGACTCGGACCCAACTACCTCAACAGGCAGAGAATTCCACAGCTTTATTGTTCTCACCATAAAATAACATCAGCTTTTCTCCAATCCTCTGGTACGATTCCTGAAAGAAAAGAATCTTGAAAGATAAAAAAAGAGAGATTTACATTTTTCAACAAATAGCTCCCTCAGTACTCGCAGGTGAATTCCATCCGACCCTGGGGCTTTGTTCAAATTCACTTTGTTTAGTTACTGCAACACCTTTTCTTGAGTCAACCAATCACATTTTTTTAGTACGTTTTATCAATGATTTGTATGTCTCCTGTTATAGGTTTCTATTTGATAAATACTGAAGAAAAATATTCACTCAAAAGTTCAAATTTTAAAATTGTCTTGGAATTTTAATGCTGGCCAGTGGCCACCGTTTCTGGGTGATACCAGTCTGGTTTGCATATGGTATAGCTTTCTCTGTAACGGTGCCATCGAGATAAAACTTTATGAAACCTGAGCCGGGACTTACTGTAGGGCAGATTACGGCCCCCCCAGATGTTGATGCATACATTTACCAGAATTCTTTCAATGCAACAGATAGCCAAGGAATCATGAGAGTTGTAGTTTAAAAACATGTGGGGGGCTGGAGTTTGACAGCTCTGTCATACATCTTTTGTTTTGCTCCTAAAGAACATCACTTTTCTTTCACAAAACAACCTTGAATTGGAATGTATTATAAGTAGAAATCCCTTCCTGACATGCAAAGTACCAGTACATTATGGTTATGCATTATTGACATGTGATATACTGTTACATTGCACTGGGATCAGGTGTCTGGAGCTGCAGGGTTAAGGCCTATGGAATTATGGTTGTGTGGCCTTTGCTGGCTGTAAAACTGCTGCAAAGTGGAAAAAAAAAATTAACTATAAAGACATGCCCCAGACTTCTTCTGCCCCCAAAATACTGTGAAACCAATTAGTCTGCTCTTCCTCCACTTTCTACATATGGGCCTGAACCTTACCCACTTGGGACCGGAGATCGCAGACATTGCAGCTCACTGATTATATATCTTGCTGCTAGAGGGAGCGGACACCAGCCAGAAGATTGTGAATGTCTGATTTAGTGGTTAGATGATCCCCGAATCTGGCAGCATGGAAGAGGCAGGGGTCCTCTATGGCTCAACCAACGCCAGATCATCAAAATAGCTTGAATCTTCAGATCATTGTGGCAGCAGCTGCCAATCCTTAGTGACCCTGATTTGCTTATGGTGTTTCTCCATAGAAGCAGTGAGTATGCGGCAAGACAGGAGAGAAGATTCTGTGTCCCTCTGACATGTAGGCCTTACAAGATAGGCATCTGACTTCTACCGGCTATGGACCTGGACAACACCAGCTTTGGTCTCTGTGGGGGTCAAATGGCACACATCATTTTCCTGCAGTTTCCAGAAAACGTCAGTGCTGAGGAGGAGAAAAAATTAAGTAATGCCCTCATAAATTGTAGGAGCTCAATGTCCGGCCACACCTGCTCTCTCATTTCTATGTTAAGGTGATCGATGGCAAGGTGGAGTGAATAAAGTGAGGGATTAGATGAAGTGGATCCAACTTCACCCACCAAATACACCTGCTGTAAAACTCTTTTTCTAAATGATAAAATCTGGTCTGCCATGCTACTTTTTTGCTCCTTTTCAGTGTGCCCCATAATGAAAACTACTATGAAGCAAGACATCCCTTCTCATCTGAAAGGAAATAAATGTCAGGGGTACACAACAGTTGTCTAAGGAAAAAAAATATGCGCTCCCTATGATAATGGATAACACAATCATCAATTTTAGTTTTTATTATTATTATTATTATTATTGTCATCATTTATATAGCGCCAACAGTTTCCGCAGAACTTTACAATATCCAAAGGGAAAGAGATACAGATAAACAGCCATAGGATGGAAACACTAGATGTAGAGGGCCCTGCTCATAGGAGCTTACAGTCTAGAGGGATTGGGGTTAAGGAAGATAGGGGGAATTTTACTGGATGGCAGGATCATTAGTGCCAGTTGTTCGGGAATGGTAGGGCCATAGAGGCTGCTTCAATAATGTGTGAGTAGGTGAGCAGAGGGATGAGTTGCATTAGTGATGTGGTACTTTAATCTGGAGAGATGGGTTTTAAGGGATTTCTTGAAGGCCTGAAGATCATGGGAGAGTTTGATAGGGCGATGCAAATCATTCCACAGGACCAGAGCTTTCCTTGAGAAGTCTTGGAGGCGAGAGTTGGCCGTGAGGGTATAAACAGATGACAGGTGGAGATCGCCGGCTGACCAGAGTTGTCTAGACGGGACGTGCTTGTGTAGTAACAAAGACATGTAGAGAAGGGTTGAGTTATTGAGTGATTTGAACGTGAGCATCCGTATTTTAACTGTGTCCTGAAACCTACAGGAAGCCAATGGAGGGACTGGCAGAGGGGGGAGGTACGTGAAGTACGTCTGGTGATAAAAATAAACCTGGCACTTGCATTCATTACAGATTGCGAATGGGCAATACGGGAGTTAGGGAGGCCAATAAGTAGCGAGTTACAGTAATCAAGTCATGAAATGATAAGAGCATGAACCAGCACCTTAGCAGTATCTTGCAATTTAAGACTTAAAAATTGCATTGCCTGTGTTATACCTCTGTAATGGAGAAAAAAAAATAAAGACTTGGTCAGTTCGAGGTTTTTCAGTCCTCTTTTGGTATATGCAGGTATCTGAACAATAATATCCTACGATCAGTCAATCCTAATGGGATGCCAAACCTAGCTTCAACAATCCTACAGTTTCTTCATCCTGATCAATTCTATTGGAGTTCAATAATCCTACAGGTCTGTTATTCTTGTTATTCTTTACTTACATTAGTACCAAGGGGTTATTCACAAAGCGATAATGTCTGCCAATTTTACAAATACCGGGGGAAAAAATCGTCAGTATTGAAGTGTCGACAAACACTGGCATTTTGCGGAACTAACATCCAAATAGTGAAGCTTTGCTTGTTGCTGTCTGCATTTTAATTTTGTGAAACACCAGTTTTTGTTGGTGTGGCAATACCGGTGATTTTTTACGGTATTTGCAACACTGCAAACACCATTGCTTTGTGAATAATCCTTTTAAATAATTCAACGTAACATATTGTAAACAAGTTTTACACTGCCCGAGAAGCTTAGCATTTTTAGCAGCAGTATTCTGATGAAAAAATAATAAGCAAAAAAAGTGATAAAGTAATAATGTGTTTAATAATAAACAGAGGGAATACAGATTCAGCATCAGTACTGAAGCTGCATAATGAATGAGAAAGTGAAAGGACATGGGAGATTTGGAAAACCAGCAGACAGTTCAGATATTTACTCTACGAAACTACTAATGATGCATTGGTGCTGCTTCTGGAACTGATAATAACATTGATAAAAGCAAAATAAATAATAATACATCACACTAATGTTTTACCATAAACAGATATGCATAACTCCCTCTTTGTTCTGCTGTGCTCTTGGAACTAAATGAGAACGTTCTATGATTCAAAGTAAGTGCAGAAAAGAGTTTCCTGGAAAAAGCTTTAAATGAAGACAGGATCTATTTCAGCTTCTTGTTCAGTCATCTATTTGCACAAGTTTTGGAATGTTATTAAAAGAAAATGCCTACCACAAATGCTTTGACCATGTATGCCCAATCATTGATTCACACAATCAGGCTCAGGAATGAAAGGATTAGTGTATGTTTAATGTCTATGCCCAATCAAAAGAACAGGGCATAAGAAAAGGTTAAGGAGAATTCACCAAGAGGGGAATTTAAGGTTATGAAAATAGTGGAAGATGTATTATATTAATTTTATATATGTAGCTTAAAAGTGTTAAAAGATAGTCATGGTAGGGATGAGCTGTTCGGTTTGATTGTTCGGAGTTCATATTGAACATCGGCCGTTCGGCTGTTCGCGAACTCTGAACATTTCTGCGTGTTCGGTTCATGTTCGCCCACAATGCACCACAATGGACCACAATGCACTTTTCCACTGGCCTGAAGCCTGTAATTGGCTACAGCCTTGCACCTGACCATAGGTCAGGTGCAAGACAGGTGCAAGACTAGGCCAATCATGGCTCAGGGTCCTGATTGGGCAAATTTTGCCCAATCATGGGCTCACAGAGCTAAGTCCCGCAGCACAATATATAAGGGTTCACACAGCCCCCAGCATGTGTTTTTTGAGAGGAGATTGTTCTGTTAGTGTGTCTTCTCAGTGCCAGCAGCTATTGGGGGGGTCTCACTTCTACAAGATATCTGGGAATTGTTGTAATCTGTGTGTTCTCACTGCCAGCAGCTATTGGTGGGGTCTCACTTCTACAAGATATCTGGAAATTGTTGTAATCTGTGTGTTCTCACTGCCAGCAGCTATTGGGGGGTCTCACTTCTACAAGATATCTGGGAATTATTGTAATCTGTGTGTTCTCACTGCCAGCAGATATTGGGGTGGTCTCACTTCTACAAGATATCTGGGAATTGTTGTAATCTGTGTGTTCTCACTGCCAGCAGCTATTGGGGGTCTAACTTCTACAAGATATCTGGGAATTGTAATCTGTGTCTTGTCACTGCCACCCATTAGGGGGTCACACTGATTTATAGGAGGTTCCTGGGAATTGTAATTTGTGTCTTGTCACTGGCTGCCAGCTATCAGGGTGTCTCACTGAGTTATACCAGAGTTCTGGAAATCTTTAATCTAGATAACACAGTTGAATCAGAGTTCTGCATATCTCCAATTTTTATACCAGAGTTGAATCAGAGTTCTGTATATCTTTAATCTATATATCACTCACCATGTTAGAAATACCAAAAAGGACAGGCAGACGCTCCCAGACACAGATAAGATGGCAAGCAGCCTCTGTGTTGGGAGGCTGTGCCTCTGGTCGTCGTGGACGTGGTGCATCCTCTGCAGGGGCACTCTTGTCCTTTCTAACTGTTGCTGGCCGTCTTAAGCAGCAGTAACATACAGAAAATTTGGTGGATTGGCTAACCAGGCAATCCTCATCCACCGAGTCCTCTGCCAGCCAGGCTTGTAGTGGTTTACAGTCCACCTCAGCTGCCAAAACATCTAATTCAGCCTCCATGTCCACAGCTACTCCTGCCATAGCCTCACTATCACACACGAAGGAGTCAGCTGAATTGTTTGACTACAATGATAGTGACATGCTGCTTGAGGATGTGCAGCAACTACAGTGCTTTGATTCAAACACTGAGTATAATCAATCTAGAGGAAGGGGGTGCCAGTGACACACAAATAACTGGCACTCATGTTGCCCCAGCAGCTGCAGCATACTGCCAAGTTGGCTCCAGTGACGAGGAGATAGGGGGTGATGACGATGATGAGGTCACTGACTCCACCTGGGTGCCTGATCGAACAGAGGAGTCAAGGGAGGAGGAGGAGGAGGAATATTTAAGTAGTGGGGCATTGAAGGTGGGGATTCCTCAAGGGAGGGTTTTGTGTGCCCAGAAACCCAAAGCTAGTACGTGGCTGGGAGGAGGAAGTGCACGATGGGATCATCCTCATTGACCAGGAAGACTCGGAAGCTAATGCCACCTCCAACCTATGCTGCATGGGCTCCCTTATCCTGCAAAGCCTGCTAAAGGACCCCAGGATTCGTGCTATCAAGGAGAGGGATCATTTTACTGTTTGGCAAGCCTTCTTGATCCACGTTACAAGGGTAAAGTTGCAGAGCTCATCCTGTCCGCACAGAGGGAGGACCGGATGAAACAACTTGAGTACGCTCTAAAGCGACACTTGTGTAACACCTTTCCAGGCACTGGTAGGTTACCAAGTGATGACACAGGTGCTTCTGAGGCTACGGATGATCAGAGGAAGAGTGGCGAAGGCCAGGGCCACTTGACTGATGCCTTTTTTAAATTTTTTTAGTCCACGACACCCAGGGACGTCAAATGTAGGCACCCATTGCCAGCGTTTTCACTGTATGGTGCAGGACTACCTAGGGGCAAGAGCAGACCTGGATACCTTTCCAGCAGATGATCCACTGTCTTACTGGGTGTTGAGATTGGATCACTGGCCAGAATTTAGCCAATATGCTATGCAGCTACTAGGTTGCCCTTCATCCAGCGTGCTTTCTGAAAGGACATTCAGTGCCGCTGGAGGTTTTGTCACAGACAAAAGAGTGCGTCTGTCCACCGACTCTGTAGACCGGCTGACATTTATAAAAATGAATCAGTCCTGGATCAGCAGCTATCAATTCCTTGATGCTGACGTAACTGAATAGATCGGGGATCTCTTCTGCATTCCCAAAACCTCCACCCCTGCACTCTTCCACAATACCTCAGAGGGGTTACGTTGTGAAGGCACTGGCTGGCACCAAAGGCCTAATATTTGGGTACACTGCCACTGACGCCTATACCAGATTCATATCATTTTAATATTGGACTGCAGGGTCCAACCCTGCACTCTTCCACAATGCCACAGAGGGGTTACTTACGGTGTGAAGGCACTTGCTGCCACCAAAGGCACAATATTTGGGTGCACTGCCACTGACGCCTATACCAGATTCATATCATTTTAATATTGGACCGCAGGGTCCAACCCTGCACTCTTCCACAATACCATAGAGGGGTTATGGTGTGACGGCACTGTTGCCGACACTAAAGGCCCAATTTTAAAGCACCTATTGTTACTTTCATCCAAAGCCTGCATACGTTTCACCATAATTTAGCCAAAAAATCACTAAATTTGTTCTGCGTGTCCTAAAATGTCTCTTCTTTTAATACAGGCTGCCTCCCCAAGCAGTTGTTTATGAATAGATTAAAGGAAAACCATTTACCGTCATTTGAAATGTCATTTTTTTGTTTTAAATGTTTCTATACATCCTACAAATTCGCCACTTCACGGGCAGGTTATGGGGACCTCCTAGGCACGATATTTGAAAGAATTTTTCGTTTTTATTCTTAACCTTTATTTCATAGAAAACACACTGTTCCTTTAAAAACGTTTTTTAAAAAAACTTTTTGGCCTTGTTTCCTGTCCCCCAGGGCACTTCCCGGACCCCATACACCTTTTAGGGCAAATATCTTGCATATATGCCCTCTTGGAGGGCACTCTAAAAATCGAACTTTCGAGTCCCATTGACTTTCATTTGGTTCGGTTCATGTTCGAGTTCGAACTCAAACTTTTGAAATTGTTCGAGTTCGAATGCGAACCGAACACGGGGGTGTTTTCGGCTCATCACTAGTCATGGGCATGAGTTATAAACTTTGGAATGTAATTTTCTGTTCATCCAAAAACAAGGATCGCTTTCGGGCCACCTGAAAATCAGACTAAATATTTAATATTAAAATTGTTACTGGTAATTGAACCTGCGTACAAGTGCACATGCTTATTATCTCAATACTTAGCTGTTTAACAGAACCCTCAGCAGTTGGCAGTGGGTGAGAAGCACATCGGCAGGGTAAGTGAGATGCCGGGAAGCCCACCTTCTCCTAAACCAGAAGGTTACACAAAGACAAGGGACAAAATACCCAGTATACCCTGCGGCACCGAAATAACGTCATGCGAAGCATGACCAGTTATCAATCATTCATATTTCTTGTATATAAATTGAAATACAACGCTTATGCCTAGGCAAGCCTGATTTTCTGAGTTGATGTGTTTCAGGAATTAATTAAAAATGTGAAAGGCCTTTTGGCTCTTTGCTGGCCACTAAGTCCCCTTTTGAAGGGATATCAAAGTTTAATGTAGATTACTAGGTATGGACCTTCCTGTCACAGCATGGGGGGGCCAAATTAACACCTTTATAAAATGCTAAAGGGAAGCCTTCCTGCTGGCCAAAGATAGGTGAATAGGTCTTCTTTGATCTGCATGATAGGGAAAATTGCCATTTGGTCTAATGAAAGATCCCTTGTTCCTTCCCAGCAGGGTGGCCAACAACTCACACTTTGGGAAATGTAAAAGCACACTAAAATGTGTTCTCCCAGACTCTGTGGCAGCGCTTTGTAATTGATCATGTAGATCAAAGAAGCAAATATATCCTTTGATAATATAATTTAAGGGTAGCATAAAAAATTAAATAAGAAGTGAACTGAGCATGCCCACAAATTAACAGGAAGGAGGATTCTGGGAAGTGTAGTGGGCGGGCTGTACCATTTGGGGGCATGACCTTGGAGGAGCAGAGGAAATGTATATATTCTGGGACCAAAGCCATGCTCATTGCTTAGTTTTTTTGGAGGTCTGATCATCTAGCTTGTATTGTAAGTAACTGGAATCTGCTGTTTATCTCCTTTTTATTTCTCTGCTTGTGTGTGTAACTATTAATTGTAATATCTTGTTCCATATGCCTGCGACATTTTTGTCATAATAAATATAAAAGTTATTAAGATCTCCCTTTGTCTGATATAAGAACTCGCTACCCGGAGAGACGGGTTTATCCCAGGGGTTATTTTGGCTCTGATCGATCTACCAAGAATGAGTTGGGGTGAAGTCAGTAGTTTGAACTGTCTTCTGTTTTGGGGTGCATAGTCATACAGAGTTTCAGGCCAGCTCTGGTGCAGACATTAGGCCTCTTTGGCTAAACGTCATTTGTCTATGGTGGCAGGGTTGATATATTACACGGCAAGTGGGTGCAGGGATTGTGTACAATGTAGTCATTATTCTGGGTCTAGTGCAGACGGTTAGTGGTCGGTAATCCTGCGTCTACTTTGCTGAGTCACGCGCTCTTCTGGAGTGAAGTCATTACGTGATAACTAGGCAAGTGAATGCAGGGGATTGTGTGCAACTTATTATTATTATTATTATTATTTATTAAGCGTCAACACATTCCACAGCGCTGTACAATGTGTAATGGGTAAAGACAGGACAATTCTACAATATATACAGGAGACAGGTCAGTATTCCTGCCAGCAGATACATGAGGAATGGGATATGAGGACCCTATTCCCGTGGGAACTTACAATCTAGATGGTGAGGGGATGGTGGTCATTATTCTGGGTCTAGTGCAGACGGATAGTGATTTTTACCCCGCGTCAACTTCGCAGCATCACGTGTCCTCCGGAGTGGAGCCGTGTACGTGACACCAGGGCCGGCCCGACCATGGTGCAGGGTGGAGCACCCGCGCCAGGCGGCAAATTTGGTCAGGCGGCATATTTTGTCCCCCGGTGCCACCGCAGCACTCTTTTTTTTCTTTTTTTCTTTTTATCTGCTGCACTATTCTTTTTATCTGCACCGGTGGCGGCATCACTTGTTCGCCGGCGCAGAGCAGAGCAGTGCAGAGCAGTGACCTCGTACCAACCCGCCCACACACGTGATGCGGCCAGCCAATTGCCGAAGGATTAAGACGCGGCTGGTGTGTGGGTGGGCGGATCCTCCTCAAGTTGCGGCCAGCAGCGGAGATCGCTGGAGCGAGGTTTCCTCCCGAGTCCCGCCGGCAGCCAGCCACCAGCACCGTCACTTTCATCCAGGTCCGGACTGGAGGAATCCCGGTAGGCCCACAACCAGCAACATGCACTGCAGGGAGGGGGGCGCCGCCCGGCCGCCGCGCTGAGAGAGGGGGGCTTGTATGGCCGCCGCGTGTCTCAGCGCCGCAGATACAAGCAACCAGGCAGCCGCTGGTGCCGCCTGCTCACACGCGGGCCGGCACGTGCAGGCTGCCTGCAAGACACTGTGTCCCCCTAGCTGAGACCTCGGCAGACACTTGGCTTAGTGTTGGAGCTCAATGAGATTGCTTCTTCACAGCTGGGAACTCAACAGGTACCTGAATGGAGAGGAGGGATGGAGGGCTGACAGGGCTCGGTGACATTCGGTGCGCTGCTCCTCAACAGGCGTATCAGTAGGTTCCTGCATGGGGTAGAGTGATGGAGATGTCGAACGTACTGAGTGCTCCAGAGCTTGGACCTCAGCAGATTTCTGAAAGGGGGTTGATGGGTCTGCCTTATACTGCTGGAACTGCCTGAGCTATTGAATACCTCTGTCTAGCCGAGAACTCTGCACTTCCGCGGGGAAATGATGAAATGTAGTGATGGTGTAGATAGAGCTGTTCTGCTCCATATATGAGAACTGTGCAGGCATTGCATGTGGAAATTGATGGAGCTGTTGTGAAAAGGCTATGTAAGAACAGGAGACAGGAGTACTTTTATCCATAGCAGGTGTCTCAGCAGGTGCCAGCATGGGGTAGAGCGGTGGTTCCCAACCCTGGTCCTCAGGACCCCCTAGCAGGCCAATTTTTAAGGATCACTTTGGGGAAATGCAGACTGAATTTGTGTACTGTATTATTCATATCGTGTTTCTCCGGTATTGGCACATACATGTTCTACAACACCCTGCAATTCACGCGTCTTATTTATACAATTAAATTTATTTCCCAGCTGTGAATAAAGCGACAAATATCCTTTTGCTTTTGTCAATTTAGGCTGGGTTTTAAAAGCAGTGCTTTGACATGCAAGCTGCAGTTATTGTTCCTAGAAATGGGTTTATAACTTGCAGTGAGAACAAGGCACACAATTCTGTCTGCCCGTGTGTACATGCCCCTTGTGCTGACTATTCAGTCTTATGATACACATAACAGGGACACACACACTGAAGGACACGTAACAGGGTCACACACACTGAGGGACACATAACAGGGGCACACACACTGAGGGACACATAACACAGACACACACACTGAGGGACACATAACACGGACACACACTGAGGGACACATAACACGGACACACACACTGAGGGACACACACACTGAGGGACACATAACACTGACACACACTGAGGGACACATAACACTGACACACACTGAGGGACACATAACATGGACACACATGTAATCATTTACAACCCTAAAATACAGTTTTCCCGAGTCTTGTTGCTGTGGCCTCTGTGACTCTCCCATACATACCGACACCACATTTTTTTTGGGGGGGCAGCAAGTCATCCTTTGCTCCAGGCAGCACAATGGCTTGGGCCGGCCCTGCGTGACACCATCCTCCATGGCCAATGGCTGCAGCTTAAATCGGAGCAGGTGGTTTCTTTGCATCTGCTCCTGACTTCCAAAACCAGCAAGGAGAAGAGATCGCATCTCCTATACCCCCACAGCAAGCCAATGAAGGTTTAAATCAGATGAAGTCAAATAGCCCAACTGTTCTGATTACCACCTTGAAAGCTACCCATGTGTGCAGGAGCATGGAGATTTAAGAGCGGGTGGACTGCTTTATTGTTATATTATAATTCTTTTAATATATAACTTATTTTATTAAGATATGATTATTTGTGAGTTTTATTACTATAGAACTCTGTGATCGTCTCAAACACACTGCATAGTACTGTGATTTTTATTGCACTGGAGCTCTGTGATACACTCATATACACTGCACATTACTGTGAGTTTTATTGCTGTGGAGGTCTCTGGTACACACTACACTTTACTTTGTGTTTTATTGCTCTGGAGCTCTGTGATACGCTCATACACACCGCACACTACTGTGAGATTTATTCCTGTGGAGCTCTGTGTCTGTGATACGCTCATACATACTGCACATTGCTGTGAGTTTTATTTCTGTGGAGCTCTGTGATACGCTCATACACACCGCACACTACTGTGAGTTTTATTGCAGTGTAGCTCTGTGTCTGTGATACGCTCATACACGCTGCACATTACTGTAAGTTTTAATGCTGTGGAGCTCTGTGATACCCTCATATACAAATTAATGTGAGTTTTATTGCAGTAGAGCTCTGTGATACACTCATACACAGCGCACATTACTGAGTTTTATTGCTGTGGAGCTCTGTGATATGCTCATACGCAGCATACATTACTGTGACTTCTATTGCTGTGGAGCACTGATATGCTCCTACACACAGCACATTACTGTGAGTTTTATTGCTGGGGAGATCTGTGACATGCTTATACACGCTGCACAATATTGTGAGTGTTTCAAACACAGGCACTATTAACAGGGCTCGAGTCCTGCGGGAACGCGCGGGAACGGCGTTCCCGCACTTCTCCCACAGTGGGAACGCTGCGGGAATGCAGGTTCCCGCTGTGGCCTGAGCCTGAAACGATTGAGCAGGCCGCTGCCGCTGCAGGCAGGCAGGCTGTTTCATCGATCCCAGGTGAGCGGCTGCACTTCCTGTCAGCGGCCGTTCTAGCAGGAAGCACGTGGACGCTGGCAATGTGCGGCGGCGGCGGCCTGCTCAATCGTTTCGGGTGCACAGAGAGGTGAGCTGGCTGCTGGGGGCAATAATATCCATGATAGCTGGGGGCATTATCCATGAGACCTGGGGCATTATCTATGAGAGCTGGGGGCATTATCCATGAGACCTGGGGCATTATCCATGAGAGCTGGGGCATTATCCATGAGACCTGGGGCATTATCCAAGAGCGCTGGGGGCATATCCGTGAGAGCTGGCGCATTATCCATGAGAGCTGGGGAGGCATATCCATGAGACCTGTGGCATATCCATGAGAGCTGGGGCATTATCCATGAGACCTGGGGCATAGCCATGAGAGCTGGGGCATAACCATGAGACCTGGGGCATTATCCATGAGAGCTGGGGGGGCATATCCATGAGAGCTGTGGCATTATCCATGAGAGCTGGGGCATATCCATGAGACCTGGGGCATTATCCATGAGAGCTGGGGGGCATATCCATAAGAGCTGGGGCATTATCCATGAGAGCTGGGGCATATCCATGGGACCTGGGGCATTATCCATGAGAGCTGGGGGAGCATATTCATGAGAGCTGAGGCATTATCCATTAGACCTGGGGCATTATCCATGAGACCTGGGGCATATCCATGAGAGTTGGGGCATTATCCATGAGAGCTGGGGCATTATCCATGAGAGCTGGGGCATTATCCATGAGAGCTGGGGCAATATCCATGAGAGCTGGGGGGCATATCCATGAGCTGGGGCATATCCATGAGAGCTGGGGCATATCCATGAGACCTGGGGCATATCCATGAGAGCTGGGGCAATATCCATGAGAGCTGGGGGCATATCCATAAGAGCTGGGGCATTATCCATGAGAGCTGGGGCAATATCCATGAGAGCTGGGGCATTATCCATGAGAGCTGGGGCAATATCCATGAGAGCTGGGGCAATATCCATGAGAGCTGTGGCATTATCCATGAGAGCTGGGGGGGCATATCCATGAGACCTGTGGCATATCCATGAGAGCTGGGGCTTTATCCATGAGACCTGGGGCATAGCCATGAGAGCTGGGGCATAACCATGAGACCTGGGGCATTATCCATGAGAGCTGGGGGGGGCATATCCATGAGAGCTGTGGCATTATCCATGAGAGCTGGGGCATATCCATGAGACCTGGGGCATTATCCATGAGAGCTGGGGGGGCATATCCATGAGAGCTGGGGCATTATCCATGAGACCTGGGGCATAGCCATGAGAGCTGGGGCATAACCATGAGACCTGGGGCATTATCCATGAGAGCTGGGGGGGCATATCCATGAGAGCTGTGGCATTATCCATGAGAGCTGGGGCATATCCATGAGACCTGGGGCATTATCCATGAGAGCTGGGGGGGCATATCCATGAGAGCTGGGGCATTATCCATGAGAGCTGGGGCATATCCATGGGACCTGGGGCATTATCCATGAGAGCTGGGGGAGCATATTCATGAGAGCTGAGGCATTATCCATTAGCAAGGGGCAAATATATCCATGTGAGCTGGGGGCAAATATATCCATTTAACCAGTGCTGTGCATATTATTTTTGGGGCTCAGTGCTGTGTATATTATTCTGGGGGCTCAGAGCTGGGTATATTATTCTTGGGGCTCAGTGCTGTGTATATTATTCTGGGGGCTCAGCACTGTGCATATTATTCTTGGGGCTCAGTGCTGTGTATATTATTCTGGAGCTCAGTGCTGTGTTTACTATTCTGGGCCTCAGTGCTGTGTATATTATTCTGGGAGTTCAGTGTTGTGTATTTTATTCTGGGGGTTCAGTGCTGTGTATATTATTCTGGGGGTTCAGTGCTATGCATATTATTCTGGGGGTCCAGTGCCTGTGTATGTAATTCTGGGGGGGTCTGTGCCTGTGTATATAATTCTGGGGGGGTCTGTGCCTGGATAGATATATATATGTATGTGATATATATATTATATATAAAACGCCTTAGTCCAGTTGTCAAAATCACGAGTATACCTGTACGGAGTGATACCTTTCACTGATCAGTATTGTTTCCAGTTTACACTCTTGAAAGCTTGTCTTTTAAATGTAAAGTTAACCCAATAAAAATGGTATCACCACGTACTGCTATACTTGTGATACATATTTTTTTTCTTCAGGTAATAGGGGTTGTGGAATTCGTGGGTGAGTTCCCTCACTTTTTTTCCCAGGACTTGACCCCTTACTATAAAACACTTGCAGACCAGGTTAAAGCTCCTCCAGTCATTCTCAGATTCTAGAGAAAAGGTGTGTTATGTAACTGAAGGGCTAAGGTTAGATTAGAGGGCAATGTCAAAATCAAAAATTCTTGTCTAATTCAATTGATAAATGCATTATTTCAATGTAGCAAGGTTTCTTTGTTTGCATTTTGTGTTTTGAAGAGATATTTTTGCAGTGTTCAATTGTATCATAAAGTGTATTCAGTCTAGTACCACTACATAATTATTTACATCATTATGACGTTTATTACCTATCCAGTTTAATACCAGGTTACTACCGTGCAGTTTCTGCCTGTTTCCCCGCTACCTCCTGTTATTGTCAGCTGATGTTAACCATTCTACTGTCCTCAGCAATGAGAGGAAAGGTAAACATTCCCTGCTGTGATCAAGGAAGACATGGACAGTCGAGAATTTTGGGGACTGTCACACTCTCCCCTGAAGACAGAAACCTTCCCTGCTTTCCTGGTGAGGCAGTGTATGCCTTTCATACATACCTGCTCCTTTGATGTCTTCCTGCCACATTTCTATGTGTGTCTGCTTCTTTCATTGATTCTGGCCTTGCCAGACTTTATAGCTAGTGATGGCCCCACTAGACAGACTCTGCTAATCTCATTCCTCTAAGGCTAGGGTCAGACGAAAGCAGTTTTAACGTGCGTTTAGCCGCACAAAATCACGGCCGTGCTAGCAGCAAATGACGTGCAATGCCGGGGAACACACGAAGTACGGCCGCACGAAAGTTCGTCCACGCAACGCAAGTGGCAAACGAACGCATTTTGTCGAGAACGTGAAACCACTAGTACGGTCGTACAGAGTGCGCTGCGTCCGCTAGCGGCGTGTGTGCGTGATTTGGAGATGTCAGACACTGCTAATGTCCGGCCAACATAACGTCCAGATGCAAAAGTGTTTTATTGATGATCCGTACAAAAACACGAACGCAAATGCGCATCGTATGACCGCTATCGCGTACTCCGTGAAAAAATGCGTCCATTCGTTCGAACGCACTTTTTCACAGACAACGCGAAAATGTGTTCGTCTGACCCTAGCCTAAATATTGTATACAGAAACACTAATATATGTTATATATACACACGGCACCTACACAGCACTATTATACATATATGCCTGTAGGTGCACCTACACACACCTAAACACCACCCCACATCCAACTAACTCCACCGGCACACCTCGACTAACACTCCCACCTAACCACCCCCTTACACCTAAACACACACACCTAACCAGCGCCGGACAACCAACTAAACACGCAGACCTAACCACCCCATACACCTACCTAACAATCCACCCGCACAGTATATACTCTGCCACACAAACACCACATAAAGCAGTGCTGTATCTTGGCCTAGGCCGTTAAGGCCTAGGGCGGCAGTTTCCAGTGGGGCGGCAAAAACAACAGCTACTGTGTGTCAGTCTGTTGGATTGTTAACCCTTTAAGGACCTAGGGTCTTTAAAGTCAATGCATTTATGATGGAACAGTTCTGTCATTCGTCCTTTAAAGGGTTAATTAGGCAGCAGAGGTCTTGTTATCTTTTGTCTGGCTATCCATCATGAGTCTGACACTTCCTGGTGTCTCATTGCAGTGTCTGGTCAGCTTATTAACCCATTCAGTTAAATGGAGAGAGTTTTTATTTTTTTTATTTTTGCAATTCTTTATTTTAAATATAATAAGATAAGATAACAACACATGTATGTCGCACCAGAAGACACAATGTTGAAAAATAAACTTCCGAGAGAAAATAGCAAATAGGCAAACTTTTAGGCTGGGGTCAGACCAGCGCACTTTTATCGTGCGTTCTGGCGCACATAATTTACGGCCGCACTAGCAGCAGATGATGGGCAATGATGGCCAATATACTATGTACAGCCGCACAAAAGTCCGGCTGCGCAACGCAAGTGGAATTTGAACGCATTTTTTTTGAGAACGCTGAACCGCTAGTACTGACGTACTGAGTGCGCAGCTGCGGCATAGCGGCATGTGTGCGAGATTAGGAGATGTCAGACACTGCTAATGTCCAGCCTACATAACGTCCAGAGGCAAAAGAGTTTTATTGATGATCCGTACAAAATCACGCCCGAAAATGCACGTCGTCTGACCGTTTTTGCGCATTCCGTGAAAAAATACGTCAATGCGTTCGGACGCACTTTTTCACGTTCGCGGGGAAAAATGCCTTCGTCTGACCCTAGCCTTACAGGACGACATATCGAAAAAACAATAAAAATAAAAGGGAAGGGAGTTTTTCATTCTTACTAAAAACATTTTGTTAAAACTCCATTAATGAAAAAACTTCTTTAAAAAAAGGGTTATAAAACAAGGGGGAGAGGGCTATTGAACTAGATCTTAATTAATACTCCACCTTATAACAGTTACAGTTACAAGCATTTATAAAGCGCCAACAAATTCCTTAGTGCTGTACAATGGGAGAGACAGAATAACAAATATACATACATGTTACACACACTGAACAGAAGGAGGCAGGACCCTGCTCAAGAGCTTACAATCTAAGAGGAGAGGGGTGACACACTAGGGGCCTTATTACAGGGCTGGTGCTAACTTAACCAGAGCTGTTGTAAACTTACCAGAGCCATTATAGCCTATGGAGCTGTTAAGTTAACAACAGTTCTGGTTAAGTTAGCACCAGCTTCGTAATACTGCCCTAGATGAGGTAACATAACACAAGAGAAATCTATATGAGGATCCATAACCCGTTCTTAAAAAATACTTCCAAATTGTATGGCCATTTTAAGAGTGCAAAAATAGCTGTATACGACACATGTCTCCTGCACTATCCAAAAACTGCTGGTTTCAAAATAATAATAATAATATATAACCTATCGCCTAGTATCCTATTATATTAATATTACCATAGCAATAAATTCCACAGCTAATAGATATATAATAGGGATACTAGGCGATAGTGCAGGAGACCTGTATACAGATATTTTTGCAAAAAGTTTAGTAAAAATGCAAAATTCTCTCGCACGGAGGGGGGGGGGGGCGAGGGGCCCTTCATGGATTCTTGCACCTGGGCCCTGAGGTTTCTAGTTACGCCTCTGCTATAAAAGCAAGCAGCAACCAGGCCTTCACTGGCTGCTGGCATACTGCACTACTTGCCCAACGATTGTAAAGCTGCTAGGGGAGAGATAACACTTCTCAATGGCCCTGCAGCGGTGCCAGGGCTCAGTGAGGGCAGGCTGGCTTCGACGAGCAGCAATCACTGCCTGACACCAAGCCCCTGTCAGCTGATTTCAGCCAGAGAGGAGCCGACTGCCTGCGCGCAGCAATGACAGGCTGTCGACTCAGGAAGCAGGGACCCCAGAGATACTGCTGGCCTCCAGCCCCTCCCAGCATGCCCAGCCAGCCCCTATGGCCCATCTATTACACTGCCACCAGATGATGTCACCTGACAGGCATTCTGCAGCATCCTGATCTGATAAGAGGTGCCTCCTTTAATGTTTGAGCTGAGGGCATTTCTTCTAAGTGGTGATTGACTAACACACACCTTCCATATATACTGTCACCATACTGCTTCACTTTATATATACTGTCACCATACTGCCTCTCTATATACTGTCACCATACTGCTTCCGTCCATATATACTGTCGCCATACTGCCTTTCTCCATATATACTGTCCACAATACATGTCATGTAGTCCTGATTTAATCATTGCTTTTTATTTTTCAACTAAATTTAAAATAAAAGGATTTTGGTGATATCAGTGTGGTGCTTGTTATTCAGTTTTAGTTAAACTTTATGTATCCTATATACTAAGGGCAGCCCCAATTTTGGCAGCAAATCTCTCTGTCCCTGTTTTGCCCTAATGTCCCTCTTTTTAGGGGCTCCTCCATATACTGGGTTTGTGTTGTCTTTAAGGAATCCTCTGTAGGTTGTTTCTGGATGTCTTTAGACCCTCCTCCATATTCAGGGTGTGTAGATGTTTATAGGGGCTCCTCCATATGTGTGTGCATGTCTCTGCCAATGAGTTATGCGATCATACCTTTTACTATACTAGTTGTTTTTTGCGGTTTTACTTAACCACTTGGCTGCTATGGATGCGCTCAGCGCGTCCAGCCAAGTGGTTCTCCTGTGCTATGGACGCGCTGAGCGCATCCATGCACAGGAGGCAGCAATCCGCCGGATTCCGGCGGATTGCTGCACCCACCCCGGTGCGGGCTGACATCTTGGATGTCAGCCCAGCACTCGGGACCCCGGCGGAGCAATTAGATGTCATTGCGGCGGCGCAATGACATCTAATTCAGGCACCCCCCCGCATGTGCGGAGGAGGCGCCTGAAAGGGAGGGGTGAGGTCCTTTGGACCTCTCTCCCTCCCTATCGCCGGGGAGCAGGGGGTTAATCCAGGCACCGTTTGGAAGGGCACTGCCTGCCCTTCCAAATGGTGGCTGTTATTAACCCCTGGGGAGCCGGATCACGAATCAGCGCTGAAAAGCAACGGTTCGTGATCCTTTCCTGGAGCTGGTCGACATCTTGGATGTCGGCCAAGCCTCCGGGAACTCCCCCTGAGGACTGGCATCATCGTGCATAGCACGATGACGCCAGTCCTGGAGTTAACCCCTAGCTGCCACTAATGGTGGAGATAGGGGATTCCAATGGACCCCCTATCTCCCGATCCGTGGCAGCTAGGGGTTAATGTTTGATATTGTTGGATCGGCCAGAGCATGGCCTTTCCAACGATATCAAACATGATAATGAAAAAAGTTTTTTTTAAAAAATAAAAATTAAAAATAAAAAAATATATATTTAAAAAAATTCTAAAAAAAAAACATAAACAAGTTTTTTTTGTTTTTGTTTTGTTAATGCAGCAATATTGTTCCCATTTTAATTATGTGAACAATAATGCTGCACTAACGATTTTTGTGTGCGGTGCGTTTGTTAAAAATAGCGACAAATAGCGACATCCCCAAAAAAAATGTAACGGGTCCCATTTCTAATTTTTTTAACAAGCGCACCCCATACAAAATATAACCGCAATCGATCGCATGTTAAAAATGTGAAAAAAAACACTTTACACATAATAAATTATTGAAAATTCTAATTTTATTGCATTTTTTGTTATAATATACAGACATGACATAACGTATACATATAATACTGACATATTATGAATCTGTGGAGTCTGCCGGAAAGAACTATATATAATATGTCTGGGTCATATATCAAAATATGGCTACAAAACGCGGTTAAACATGATGAGCGAAACCAGTAAAAATTACCTCAGCACAGAGGTGTGAAAAGCCTCAGCAGCGAAAGGGTTAATATGTGTAACACAGCCAAAAGTGAATCCCAGACTCTCTCTATTGTGTAACACAGACTTAAGTAAATCCCAGACTCCTTCTATTGTGTCCTCTCTGTGTATTATCTATATACCTGTATATATAAACGCGAAAGTCCTGACTGACTGACTGACTCATCAACGCCCAGCTGAAACCATTTAACCTAGGAACGTGAAATTTTGAAGGTGCACTGTTTTTATGATGTAGGCACCCACTAAGGAAGGATTTTTGGAAACTCCGCCCCTAAGGGGGTGAAAAAGGGGGTTGAATAATTTAAACAGGATACCTATAGATCAAAAACAGAAGATGTTACAGAAGTGAAAATTGGTATTTAGATTCTTCTTGAAAAATAAACAAACACGTATTTTACCGTTTTTCAAAAATTCAACTGGAGGGGCAAAAAAAGGGTGTTGAATATTTTAAATATTTTAAACAGGATACCTATATCTTAAAAAAGGAAGATGGTACAGGCCTGAAAATTGGTATTTAGATTCATCTTGACAAATAAAAAAACACGTATTTTACCATTTTCTGAAAATTCCTTGGGGGGGCAAAAAGGGGGGTTGAACACTTTTATCATAAATGCGAAAGTCCTGACTGACTGACTGATTGACTCATCAACGCCCAGCTGAAACCGTTTAACCTAGGAACGTGAAATTTTGAAGGTGCACTGTTTTCATGATGATCGCACCCACTAAGGAAGGATTTTTGGAAACTCTCCCTCTAAGGGGGTGAAAAAGGGGGTTGAATATTTTAAACACGATACCTATATCTCAAAAACAGAAGATGTTACAGACGTGAAAATCGGTGTTTATATTCTTCTTGAAAATTAACCAAACACGTATTTTACCGTTTTTTAAAAATTCAACTGGGGCATAAAAAGGGGGTTGAATATTTTAAATATTTTAAGCACGGTACCTATATCTCGAAACCAGAAGATGTTACAGGCATGAAAATCGGTATTTAGAGTCTTCTTGAAAAATAAAAAACACGTATTTTACCGTTTTTCTAGAATCCAAGTGGGGGGGGGGCAAAAAGGGGGTTGAATATTTTAAATATTTTAAACCGGATACCTATATGTCAAAAACAGAATATGTTACAGGCCTGAAAATTAGTATTTAGATTCATCTTGACAAATAAAAAAACCCGTATTTTACCATTTTCTGAAAATTCCTTGGCGGGCCAAAAAGGGAGTTGAATACTTATATCATTAATGCGTAAGTCCTGACTGACTGACTGACTCATTAACGCCCAGCTGAAACCGTTTAATCTCGGAACGTGACATTTTGAAGGTGCACTGTTTTTATGATGCAGGCACCAACTAAGGAAGGATTTTTGGAAACTCTGCCCCTAAGGGTGAAAAAGGGGGTTGAATATTTTAAACAGCATACCTATAGCTCAAAAACAGAAAATGTTACAGATGTGAAAAGCGGTATTTAGAGTCGTCTTGAAAAATAAA
The DNA here is from genome assembly GCA_009667805.1 of Leptobrachium leishanense. Classification (NCBI taxonomy): domain Eukaryota; kingdom Metazoa; phylum Chordata; class Amphibia; order Anura; family Megophryidae; genus Leptobrachium; species Leptobrachium leishanense. Next base: position 264,523,703 of record CM019066.1, on the reverse strand, counting down.
TAAACACGTATTTTACCGTTTTTCAAAAATCCAAGTGAGGGGGTGAACAAAGGGGGTTGAATATTTTAGCTATTTTAAACAGGATACCTATATCTCAAAAACAGAAGACGTTACAGCGGTGCTGTATCTTGGCCATTTTTTTTTAAAAAGATTGAGAAAAAAATTGCCGAAAAAATCACAAAAAATGCCTAAAAATCTTAAAAAAATAAATAAAGAGACTAAATAATAAAAATAATAAACGGTTTAATAGATATTTAATAAGAATGAGAATATTTTTAGCATTGAAACCTATGGGATTCGCCTGATTAAACCTGCCGAATGAAACCACCAAACATCAGGGCATTTCACTGACATTTCAGTGCTGCCGGTGTACTATGAATAGATTAACCATTGCTTCACTATGGGGATTTCCCTGCTGCTGAAGATCACCCATATTTTGCTGGCAATTCGCCAATATTTGGCAAATTGCCAGCTTTTGAACAGGGATGAGTTGTTCGGTTCGATCAGTACGGAGTTCAATTCGAACATCGGCAGTTCGAAAGTTCGTGAACTTAGAACTTTTTGGCGTGTCCGATTCGAGTTCGAATTCAAGTTCGAGTTCAAATTTTTAAAAAAGTATAAAAAAATGCTTAAAAAATACTAAAAAATCTAGAAATAAAGAGACTCTTTACTGCAGAATATTATAAGCAACGGTTTATTAGATATTGAATTAAAAACTAATGTCTAGGTGCAAAGATTCTCACCTCTAAATGACCTGAGCTCTCAAACGGGGTAAACAACAGGTGTTTAATTAGTGTTTGGAAATAACATGTGCTTCTAATTAGACCGGTCTCATGAATTTGATACATTGTATGCAGACTGGATAGGTGTCGTATGTGGGTCTGTGATGGCGATGTTTCTATACATCCTACAAATCCGCCACTTCACGGGCAGGTTATGGGGACCTCCTAGGCACAATATTTGAAGGAATTTTTTGTTTTTATTTTTAACCCTTATTTTATGGAAAACTCACTGTTCCTTTAACCCTTTCACTGCTGAGGCATTTCACCGCTGTGTGCTGAGCTAATATTTACCGCTTTCGCTCATCATGTTTAAACGCAATTTGAAGCCACGTTTTATTATACGACCCAGACATATTATATATCGTTCTTTCCGGCAGACTCGGCAGATTCATAATATATCATTTTTATATGTATACGTCATGTTCTGCCTGTATATTATAACAAAAAATGCAATAAAACTTCAATTTTTAATCATCTGCAGTGTGTAAAATGTTTTTTTTCAACTTTTGTCACATGAACATTTGAGGTTATATTTTCTATGGGGTGTGCTTGTACAGAAATTAGAAATAGGAACTTATTACATTTTGTGGGGGGAATTATGTGATTTTTAGCAAACGCACGCCATAGAAAAAAATCATTAGTGCAGGATCATTGTTCACATTATAATTGAAATGTGAACAATATTGCTGCATTAATAAAAATAACACACAAAAAAATACATGTTGTTTTATTTTTTTACTTTTTTACTTTATACCTGGTCATGTTGGGTATCATTCGAAAGGCCATGCTCAGGCTTTTCGATTGACACCCTCCATGACCCCCTAGCTGCCACGGTTCGTTCTGGAGATATCAGGGTTCAAATGAACCCCCTATCTCCACCAGGGGATTCCGGGCAGCTAGGGGTTCCCCGGCTATCTGACGTCCTCATGATATGTGTGAGGACGTCAAGCAGTGAGGGTGGACCAGGGGGTGGAACCGCCATCCAAGATGGCGGCCCCCACCGAAGCTAGGCAGCACTTCGGCGCCGCAAGGCGCCGAAGTGCGACCCGGTGCCTAAGTGGTTAAAGCCAGGCACCGCTTAAAAGGGGAGACTCTCCCCTTTTAAGCGGTGCCTGGCTTTTTTTTGTGGGACCTCCTGATCGGGAGGGAGAGGGATCCGAACGCATCCACCCCCTCCCTTCCAGGCGATCTCCCGGCATTGCCGTCGGTCGCCTGGAAATGACGTCATCACGCATGGCGTGATGACTCATTTAAGTCGGGAGGAGCTTGACTTCAGCGTCTGAGGACGCTGAAATCAGAACGCCGCGGGACCTCGGACAGAGAGGTGAGTATCTCTGCCGGGGGTCCCGCAAAGCTGATGACGTGTGGGACACGTCCTCCTCAGCATACAGCGGGAGTAACTGAGGATGTGTCCCACATGTCGTCAGCAGTGAAGGGGTTAAAAACATCTGTTTTTAAACTTTTTGTCCTTGTTTCCTGTCCCCCAGGGCACTACCCGGACCCGGACATTGTTTTTAAATGTTTCTATACCTCTGTAAGGGCAGAGGCTTTAACCCCTGTATGGTGTTGGGTGTATGGAACCCAATGGCAAGCCGAAGGAGGAGACCAGAAAGGATATGATCGATTAAACTTTTACTAAATGCAACAAAATTTAAGTCCAGAATAAGAGTAATGCAAGGTTTCTTTGACAGAAATAAAAGTCCAGAACGGAGAGTTGTAAGGATAAATAAATACGGGTTGCAATCTTGGAAATAGTCCAGGGGTAGAGGTATTGGGTTTGAAGACAGGATCTGGAACTGGTGTCGTAGAGGCAAGCCAGGAGATGGAACTGGCACTGCGATGGTAAACTTGAAGATGGAAGCGGAATGGAAGTGGAGCTGGTACCGTGGTAGCAAGAACAGAAGCGGAGCGGTTGCCGTGACAGCAGGAACAGAAGCGGAGCTGGCACCGTGGCAGCAGGAACAGAAGCGGAGCTGGTACCGTGGCAGCAGGAACAGAAGCAGAGCTGGTACCGTGGTGGCTGGAACAGAAGCGGAGCTGGTACCGTGGCAGCAGGAACAGAAGCGGAGCTGGTACCGTGGCAGCAGGAACAGAAGCGGAGCTGGTACCGTGGCAACAGGAACAGAAGCGGAGCTGGTACCGTGGCAGCAGGAACAGAAGCGGAGCTGGTACCGTAGCAGCAGGAACAGAAGCAGAGCTGGTATCGTAGCAGCAGGAACAGAAGTGGAGCTGGTACCGTAGCAGCTAGAACAGAAGCGGAGCTGGTATCGTAGCAGCAGGAACAGAAGTGGAGCTGGTACTGTAGCAGCAGGAACGGAAGTCAGGATTCTCTTGGAGTAACACGAAGGGGAACCACTGGGTAACGTGGTGTAACCACAGTATAACCTGGTTAGTGAACTGGAGAAGGCGGCAGGTTTAAATAGGGTTCAGGGAATCATACGAACACCATTCACCTGGGACTCGCAGGTGGAATAGGGATACCTGAGTGCTTGGTAGATTAATTGGTGGTATACGAGGATCTCCAGTGCAGGTGGAATGCAGTACCTTAACTTGACCAGCAGAGGGCGCCAGAGTACCTAGGTCTCCATGCTCTAGGATGGACGATCGCGCATGCGCGCCTGACTTCTGCTCAGATGGATCGCGGAGGCGGCGTGGAACACATCCTGGCTCTCCTCCCTCGAGCTGCAGGCCGGAACCAGGGAGCGACGCGCCACGAGGGACCTCAGGTGAGTCTGTCAGGCGTCCCAACATGGCGGCCACGGTCCGACCGCGCGCGGGGCATTACAGGACCCCCACCAAGGCGCGACCCCCGGTGCGCTTGGTCGACGGCTTGGAAGGATAACGGACATGAAAGGCACGAACCTTTGCAGGAGCATGGACACTGGCACTGGGTTCCCAGATCGTTCTTCAGGACTGTATCCCTTCCAGTGTACCAGGTATTCTAACTTGCCGTAACGGAGTCTCGAATCCAGATGATGTGATATCTCGAATTCCTCTTCTCCAGATATGGGTACAGGAGCAGGTGGTTTAGTATTCCGATCGGGGAACGGATTCTCATGCCAGGGTTTCAAGAGAGATACATGGAAGTCAGGATGGATTCTGTAGGAAGGAGGAAGAGTTAAGCGGGCCGCCACGGAGTTAACCATTCTGAGGACCGGGAATGGGCCAATGTAGCGAGGGCCCAGCTTCTTCGAAGGACAATCCAAACGGAGATGAGCCGTGGATAGTAACACCTTGTCTCCGGGTGCATACACAGGAGCTTCCTTGCGACCACGATCAGCATATTTCTTTTGGTTCTGTTGGGCTAGTCGTAACTGGTGGCGTAGCGTTCGTAGTTGACCGCGTAGGATTCTCAAGCGGGTTGATACTTCTGGAACTGGAGTGTTGAGCGGCATCTCCGGAAGAGTGCTAGGATGATAACCGTAATTGGCAAAGAAAGGTGAAAAGCGAGTTGATGAGTGTACCTGATTATTGTACGCAAATTCGGCAGTCGGTATAACGTCCAGCCAGTCGTCTTGGAGATGCGTGGTGAAGCAACGAAGGTATTGTTCCAGCATCTGATTTGTCCGCTCAGTCTGGCCGTTACTCATTGTGGATGAAAGGCTGAAGAAAGACACCTGGCAATTTTTAAGCTACGACACATTTGGGACCAGAAACGGGAAGTAAACTGAGATCCTCTATCAGTAACAATGGAACGAGGAGTACCATGGAGTCGGAATACCTCCTTGATGAACAAGGTGGCTGTTTCAGCCGCTGTGGGTAGGCCTACTGCTGGTATGAAATGGGCCATCTTGGTGCAGCGGTCTACCACCACCAGGATGGTGGTGTAGCGATGTGAAGGGGGAAGATCTACTATAAAGTCCATCGAAATATCTTTCCACGGATGCAGCGGTGGAGCCAGGGGTTGGAGAAGACCAGCAGGATGGGTGCGGGGTTGTTTGTTGCGTGCACAAACAGAACAAGAGGATACAAAGGCGATGATGTCCTTCTTCATGGATGGCCACCAGAAATATCGATGTACGGCATCTATGGTTTTCTTGATGCCACCATGTCCAGCAGCCGGTATGTCGTGGGAGTGTTGTAATACCTGTAGACGAACCTCAGGAGGAACGTATATTTGTTCGTCATGATAGAAGAGATCATCGTTGGATATGAGTCCCTGGACGTCAGTCGGTGGTTGAAGACTATATTTCTTTATATTGTCTATTAAGGATCCTTGTGAGGCGCAGAAGAATTCTTTAGGCAGGATGGAGTCGGTTTGAGTGGTGGAAGGAAAGGCATCTGAGTCGTACCGACGGGAAAGAGCATCTGCCTTACCATTTCTTACTCCAGGTCTGTAGGTGATGTGCAACAGAAAGCGGGCGAAGAATAACGCCCACCTGGCTTGACGAGGTCGCAATCTTTTGGCGGTGCGGAGATATTCCAAATTACGGTGGTCCGTGTAGACGACCACAGGATGTTTTGCCCCTTCGAGAAGGTGTCTCCATTCCTCGAGGGCACTCTTGATTGCCAGGAGCTCTTTCTCACCTATACTGTAATTCTTTTCGGCTGGGGTAAGACGTCTGGAATAAAAGGCCACGGGGTGCTTAAGGTTCTTGATTCTGGATTTTTGGGAGAGTATCGCTCCTAGGGCGATATCAGAGGCGTCTGTTTCCAGGGAGTATGGCAGGTTGATGTCTGGTTGTTTCAGGATTGGGGCTTGGGTGAAGCTTTCTTTCAGTGTATTGAATGCCTGCTGAGCTTCTTCAGTCCAACAGAATTTCACATCTTTTTTGGTCAGGGAAGTGATGGGTGCGGTGAGATGAGAGAAGGACCGAATGAAGCGACGATAAAAATTGGCGAATCCCATGAATTGCTGAACCATCTTTTTGTCTCTGGGTGTCGGCCAGTCTAAGATTGCCTTAATCTTGGCTTTATCCATTTCAACATGTCCTGGTGATAGGACATATCCCAGGAATTCTATAGAGGACTTTTCGAAGGTGCTTTTTTCAATTTTGCCGTATAACTTATGTTGCCGGAGACGAGATAACACGAGACGGACGTGTTGCTCATGTTCGTGGATGGTTCGAGAGTATATCAAGAGATCGTCGAGATAGACCACAAGGAAGGTATCCAGAACGTCACGGAAGATGTCGTTGAGAAAATGTTGGAAAGCGGCTGGAGCATTACATAATCCAAACGGCATAACGAGATACTCGAAGTGACCGTATCGGGATCGGAAGGCGGTCTTCCACTCGTCTCCTTCTCTCATGCGGACCAAGTTATACGCTCCTCGAAGATCAATCTTAGTAAAAATACACGCATCCTTTACCCTATCGAGTAGTTCAGGAATCAATGGGAGCGGGTAGCGATTCCGTACTGTGATCGCGTTTAATGCTCTATAGTCAACGCAAGGGCGGAGACCGCCGTCTCTTTTCCCAACGAAGAAGATACCCGCTCCAGCAGGAGATGTGGAATGACGGATGAATCCTTTTGTAAGACTGTCTTCGATGTAGTCCTTCAGAGACTGTGATTCAGGAACAGACAGGTTAAAGATACGTCCATGGGGTATAGGAGCTCCTGGAAGGAGGTCAATAGGACAGTCGTACTCTCTGTGTGGAGGAAGTGTATCGACCCCTTTTTTCTCAAATACGTCTTGAAATTCCGAATACTTAGGTGGTAGCGTGGAAGATGGATAGGTGGAAAAGGCGACCTTCTCGGACTCGGAGCCGTTCATGCAGCGGACTCGACAGTGACAGGAGGGGAAGGACATGGTATTGGAAGACCAATCGATATATGGGTTATGGGTGCAGAGCCAAGGAAGTCCCAGAACTATAGGGAATAAGGGGGAAGGAACGATGTCCCACTGAAGATTTTCTTGGTGCTTGGTTCCAATTAGGAGCTTCAAGAGGGTGGTTTCGTGGGTAACTGGACCGGTGCGTAGGGTGCTTCCATCCACCATATGCAGAGGCACGGGTTTTTTTTAGTTGAGTAGGAACCGCCAAGGAGGTAGCAAGTGATAGGTCAAAGAAGCTGTTACTGGCTCGGAGTCAATGATGGCGTTCAAATCGACGCTTCTATCTCCCCACTGTAAGGTGACAGGAATGGCTAGGTGAGTAGAAGCAGAGCCGACCACACTTTGAAGAGAGGCAATAGTTGGATGGTTCTTACCTCTTTCAGAGGGACGTGGTGGTCGTGTAGGGCAGCCACGCAACAGATGACCTGGTTGGCCGCAATACAGGCAGAGATTCTGGATGCGACGTCTATCACGCTCAGAGGGCGACAGCGGACCTTTAGTAGTGCCAATCTCCATGGGTTCGGGATTTGAAGAGGAGGAGGTCGGTCGTGGAGAAGACACAGGGGAAGGTTCGTGTCTTCGAGGAGAAGTGGAAGGAGCATGAGAGAGTCTCTCTTGACGTCGTTCTCTGAAGCGTTGGTCCAAGACCAGAGACTGGGTGATCAAGGCCTCCAAGGAAGTAGGTACTCCTATACGAGCCAATTCATCTTTCAGTTGTTCGGAAAGACCATGACGAAAGTGATCTTTAAGGCCCACATCATTCAGGCCTGTATCGGCTGCCACTGCCCGGAACTCAGAGATGTAGTCCTCCACCGGCAGTGGCGTAGCGTGGGTTGTCAGCGCCCGGGGCCAGCCAAGAATTGTGCGCCCCCCCCAACCTGTGGACACGTTATCGATATTGCCCCAGCTCTCACATGAATATTGCCCCAGCTCACACATGAATATTGCCCCAGCTCTCACATGAATATTGCCCCAGCTCTCACATGGATATTGCCCCAGCTCTCACATGGATATTGCCCCAGCTCTCACATGGATATTGCCCCAGCTCTCACATGGATATGCCCCAGCTCTCACATGGATATTGCCCCAGCTCTCACATGAATATTGCCCCAGCTCACACATGGATATTGCCCCAGCTCTCACATGAATATTGCCCAGCTCTCACATGGAATTGCCCAGCTCTCACATGGATATTGCCCCAGCTCACACATGAATATTGCCCAGCTCTCACATGGATATTGCCCCAGCTCTCACATGGATATTGCCCCAGCTCTCACATGAATATTGCCCTATCTCACACATGAATATTGCCCCAGCTCTCACATGGATATTGCCCCAGCTCACACATGGATATTGCCCCAGCTCACACATGGATTGCCCCAGCCAGCTCTCACATGGATATTGCCCCAGCTCACACATGGATATTGCCCCAGCTCACACATGGATATTGCCCCAGCTCACACATGGATTTGCCCCAGCCAGCTCTCACATGGATATTGCCCCAGCTCACACATGGATATTGCCCCAGCTCACACATGGATTTGCCCCAGCCAGCTCTCACATGGATATTGCCCCAGCTCACACATGGATATTGCCCCAGCTCACACATGGATATTGCCCAACTCTCACATGGATATTGCCCCAGCTCACACATGGATATTGCCCCAGCTCTCACATGGATTTGCCCCAGCTCACACATGGATTTGCCCCAGCTCATGGATTTGCCCCAGCACATGGATATGCCCCAGCTCATGGATTTGCCCCCGCTCATGGATATGCCCCAGCACATGGATATGCCCCAGCTCATGGATTTTCCCCAGCTCATGGATTTGCCCCAGCACATGGATTTGCCCCAACTCATGGATTTGCCCCAGCACATGGATTTGCCCCAGCTCTCACCTGGATATTACCCAGCTCCCGGGCGGCGGAGTGCTGACGGCTGCCGGTCCTTACAGTGAGTCCGTCCTGTTGATTGAAGGGGATGCGGCTGCGTGCGTGCGCAGGTCACGCGGTCCGGCCAGTCAGGTGGTACAGAGACTCAGTACCACCTGATTAGACGGACCACGTGACCTGCGCCTGCACGCAGCCGCATCCCCTTCAATCAACAGACGGACTCACTGTTCAGGACCCGGCAGCGGCAGGCACTCCCGCTGGCCCGGGAGCTGGGTCCCCTCAACCCGCAGGCCCTTTGGGCGGCGCCCGAGGCGCCCGGCGGGTCAGTCGGGCCACAAGTTTTAGGGGCGCATAATTTCAAAGGAATTATGCGCCCCTAACAAACTGCGCCCGGGGCCACAGCCCCCCTGCCCCCCCCACGCTACGCCACTGTCCACCGGTCGCCTTCCTTGTTTTAGATGTCGGATGGTGGTTAGTGCAGCGGAAGACCTTAGAGGGTCATCATAGATAGGATTCATGGCTCGGACGAAGGAACCCCAGGAAGTCAATAGGGGGCTTCCTTCACGTAGTAACTGGAAGGCCCATTCCTGTGGAGGTCCAGACAGTAAGGAGATGGCTGACCTCACCTTCACAGAGTCCGATCCATAGGTACGTGGCAAGTGAAACATGAGCTCACATGCGGTGATGAACGTACGATACCTTGTGCGATCACCGGCAAACCGTTCAGCATGTTGACTCTGGGTTCGGGAGCGGGCAGATCCACCTGCTGTATCATAGAGCCAGATGGTGATGGAGGTAATGCAGTACTCTCAGCACGGCTTCTTTCCTTGTGCAATAAGGCTTCTTGGCCGGTTTGTAGTTTCTGTACCACCTTGGTTAGTGCTGACACTTGTTCTGTAAGTACAGCAAGGATTTGGTTCGAGCTTGCGGGTTCCATGTCTTTTGAACCAGGTTATTCTGTAAGGGCAGAGGCTTTGACCCCTGTATGGTGTTGGGTGTATGGAACCCAATGGCAAGCCGAAGGAGGAGACCAGAAAGGATATGATCGATTAAACTTTTACTAAATGCAACAAAATATAAGTCCAGAATAAGAGTAATGCAAGGTTTCTTTGACAGAAATAAAAGTCCAGAATGGAGAGTTGTAAGGATAAATAAATACGGGTTGCAATCTTGGAAATAGTCCAGGGGTAGAGGTATTGGGTTTGAAGACAGGATCTGGAACTGGTGTCGTAGAGGCAAGCCAGGAGATGGAACTGGCACTGCGATGGTAAACTTGAAGATGGAAGCGGAATGGAAGCGGAGCTGGCACCGTGGCAGCAGGAACAGAAGCGGAGCTGGTACCGTGGTAGCAGGAACAGAAGCGGAGCTGGTACCGTGGTGGCAGGAACAGAATCGGAGCTGGTACCGTGGCAGCAGGAACAGAAGCGGAGCTGGTACCGTGGCAGCAGGAACAGAAGCGGAGCTGGTACCGTGGCAACAGGAACAGAAGCGGAGCTGGTACCGTGGCAGCAGGAACAGAAGCGGAGCTGGTACCGTAGTAGCAGGAACAGAAGCGGAGCTGGTATCGTAGCAGCAGGAACAGAAGTGGAGCTGGTACCATAGCAGCTGGAACAGAAGCGGAGCTGGTATCGTAGCAGCAGGAACAGAAGTGGAGCTGGTACCGTAGCAGCAGGAACGGAAGTCAGGATTCTCTTGGAGTAACACAAAGGGGAACCACTGGGTAACGTGGTGTAACCACAGTATAACCTGGTTAGTGAACTGGAGAAGGCGGCAGGTTTACATAGGGTTCAGGGAATCATACGAACACCGTTCACCTGGGACTCGCAGGTGGAATAGGGATACCTGAGTGCTTGGTAGATTAATTGGTGGTATACGAGGATCTCCAGTGCAGGTGGAATGCAGTACCTTAACTTGACCAGCAGAGGGCGCCAGAGTACCTAGGTCTTCATGCTCTAGGATGGACGATCGCGCATGCGCGCCTGACTTCTGCTCAGATGGATCACGGAGGCGGCGTGGAACACATCCTGGCTCTCCTCCCTCGAGCTGCAGGCCGGAACCAGGGAGCGACGCGCCACGAGGGACCTCAGGTGAGTCTGTCTGGCGTCCCAACATGGCGGCCGCGGTCCAACCGCGGCGCGGGGCATTACAACCTCCTACAAATCCGCCACTTCACGGGCAGGTTATGGGGACCTCCTAGGAACGATATTTGAAGGAAATTTTCGTTTTTATTTTTAACTCTTATTTCATGGAAAACTCACTGTCCCTTTAAAAACATGTTTTTTAAAACTTTTTGTCCTTTTTTCCTGTCCCCCAGGGCACTACCAGGACCCCCATACACCTTTTATGACAAATATCTAGCATATATGCCCTCTTGGAGGGCACTCTAAAAATCGAACTTTGAGTCCCATTGACTTGTACTGAGTTTGTGTTCGTGTTCGAGTTCGAATTCGAACTTTTGAAAAGTTCGAGTTAGAATTCGAACCGAACTCGGGTGTGTTCGGCTCATCCCTACTTTTGAATAACCGTATGGCCCCCGAAATTGCACCGTACGGGGAAATTCACTGTACGGTGCAATTTCGGGGTCAATTCCGCTCTTTTTGAATAACCCTGTATGTCTTCCTTTTCAGCCCTCCTGTGTCCCCATTTTCCTGCCCCTGTTTTCCAGCCCCACTGTGTTTGCAACTATTTCCAACCCTCACTGTGTCTGCACCCCCATTGTATAACCCCTTCCCTGACAATTTTTCAGGCTGTCTCTTTCTGCCCTATTCCGCCTCCTCCTTTCCCTACTCGTCCCCATCTGCTGCTGTGCCTGGACCTGTTGACATATACAGGATAACAAAGAGGAGTAAAATTTTGACCAAGAATTTTCACTTATCCAAAAGTTCTCCAGAGTTTCACCTTTTAGTGAATAGACCCTTAATGCATCAGGAGGGCAGTCACCAAGTGATGATGGGGCAGACAGGACAGGAGCACTGAAGGACTGTGAGCCGGAGCCCTGTATCTGCAGTTCATCTCTCAGCAGGTCATAGGGGAAAAGAAGCCAGCTGTAGAGCCAAGTGCTGGACTTGGTGAGGTGGGTGCGGCATTGGGCAAGATGGAGAAACTTTATTGGGATGCTGTGCAAGACATCGAGCTTAGAATTCTGCTGCACAGCATCCCAAAGCATCTGCCTTAGCGCTCTTCAAAGATTGCTAGATCATTATGTCTTTGCAGCATTGAGGCCTAAGGAGAAGACGCGACTGACTCTGCAGGGCCGGATATTTACTGCACCTCAGCCCCACTTGAAGAGTACTGGGCCGAAGCGTAACACAGACGCTCATACAGGGCAGGCCTCTGCACCCAACAGCGACTGGCCCATGGCCGACTGGGCAAGTGCCTGGTGTGCCCAATGGCCAGTCCAGACCTGTATATAGGCATCTAAACGTATAGATGACAGTTGGGTAAAATCAGGTATCCGTGCAAAATGAGACCTGGTTTTAAGTGTTCCCTGTGTATAAAGCGCCCTTCTTCTTTCTTCTTTTAATTGGCTGCTTGAACACAGCCCCATATTTCGAACCATAAATCATCCACTGTAGATGGAAGGAAAACCGAAAATTACATTTACAGCCCCTCCGTATTTTGCAGTGACACTGACCAGAGCTGCAGTCGAGAAAGTAATTTGTTTTCTAAAATGAGATGTTGGGACAGAGGGAAAATGTGAATTGAAGCACGAGATCTAGCTATTGTGTCAACTACGTAAGGAAAAGGTTAATGACATCTGAACCACTTTAAAATAAAATATGCAGAGTACATTTTTTTTTCTTCAAACACCAACCACATATATACGAAAGTGCATTTCAATTATACCCCTAAATGCAAAGTCATATCGCAAACATGACCAAGCCCCAGAGTTATGGCAGCTTTGGAAAAGAAAAAATGACATTGGATCCTAGCTTCAATTTTTGTTTATTTTTTCCGAAAATTGGTAAATATGTTTACCCTCCAAGAAGAAGAAAGAGTAATAATAAGTAAGATTGTTATGTTTTTGTAAGGAACAAAATTGTTTGAAATCTGGAAATGCTTATATTCAATGACAACAAAAGAATATGTGTATGTTTTCCAATCCTTACAGTAACCACATGTGCAATGTTTCCCTAGTTAATAAAAGAAGTGTGCTGCTAAATATGTCAGTGGAGAAAAAAAATCCAGGTCATCTTCAGCCTTTTTTACAAAAAAATCGTAATAATAATAATTTTCCTGCGTTTGTCCTTCTTTTGCAAACTGTCACTCAGGCTAAAGTGACGTCCACTTCTTCTGCCGTCATGCGCCATTCACACATGTCTTTGCATCTAACGATGTACGCACATGGCAAGGGCCAAGCAGAAAAACAATGCACTGTATTTAAAACCACCTCTTCCTCTTTCTGTTGCGCTGTCAGGGTGTGTTGCCCATCAACATAGTTTGCTATGTATATATATCTCACCTCGTAGTTTTTGGCTTTGCCTTGTACTGGTTTTTGCATTTTTCTCTGTTCGCTTGACTTATCCCAGTCTCAATGTAATCATACGCCTCCAGACGTAGGTCTTTGCTTGTGTCCTCATTATTGTGTATCTCTCCTGTACAGGATTTGGCTCTCATTTGAGCCAAAAGAGGTATTTCAGGGGCCTAGTCCTAAAAAACATAAGTGCAGGAACTCTCCAAAATTTCTGCTCTTCAATTACTCATTGACATATTACACTTAATCAACCAATATCTTTAAACGTAAAGATAGGCTTGGTTTTATGGAATCCTTGTTCTAATTGTAATAAATACAATTTATTTCTGGTGATTTAATGAGAAAGCATTTGATTGGAATCTAATAAAAGCTTCTCAATGTGTGGACCAAAAAGGAACTTCATTCCCTCTGAGAAAATAGTGGAGGAACTGCGTTCCCATGCATTCCTGCCCCTGGTTCTGTGTCAATAAATTGGACCAGGAAAGGGACATTGCTAATAAAAGGAATAAAGGAAGGCCCCATGAATATAGTTTGTATATACATATAAAATGATATCCCACCCCCAGGTGTGTTCACAGCTAGGGATGAGCTGTTCGGTTCGATCAGTTCGGAGTTTGATTCAAACTTTTGCCGTTCGCAAGTTTGCGAACTTAGAACTTTTTGGCGTGTTCGGTTCGAGTTCGATTTTTTTTTTCGAAAAAAAGTATAAAAAATGCTTAAAAAATACAAAAAAATCTAGAAATAAAGAGACTCTTTACTGCAGAATACTGTAAGAAACGGTTTATTAGATATTGAATTAAAAAATAATGTCTATGTGCAAAGATTCTCACCTCTAAATGACCTGTGTTCTCAAATGCCATAAACAACAGGTGTTAATTAGTGTTTGGAAATAACATGTGCTTTTAATTAGTCTGGTCTAATGAATTTGATACATTGTCTGTAGACTGAGGGTGTCTGGAGGTGTCTCCTGAACATGTATCAAACAACCCCTATGCTTCTGAGAAGTGTTCATTTCTCTACTAAATGCTCCTCTGATATGCTGTTTAACCCCTCAACCCTGCATTTCACTGCTGTGTGCTCAGCTCATTTTTACCGCTTTCGCTCATCATGTTTAAACGCGATTTGAAGCCACATTTTATTAAATGACCCAGACATATTAGATATCGTTCTTTCCAGCAGACTCTGCAGATTCATAATATATCATTTTTATTTGTATACGTCATGTCCTGCCTGTATATTATGACAAAAAATGCAATAAAAATTGAATTTTTAATCATCTGCAGTGTGTAAAGTGTTTTTTTTTCACATTTTAGCACATGAGCGTTTGCGGTTATGTTTTCTATGGGATGCGCTTGTACAGAAATTAGAAATGGGGACTTGTTACATTTTGTGGGGGGAATTACGTGATTTATAGCAAATGCACCCCATAGAAAAAAATCATTAGTGCAGCATCATTGCTCACATTATAATTGAAATGTGAACGATATTGCTGCATTAATAAAAATAACACACAAAAAAAATACATGTTTTTCTTTTTCTTTTTTTTACTTTATACCTGATCATGTTGGGTATCATCCGAAAGGCCATGCTCAGGCCTTTCTATTGACACCCTCCATGACCCCCTAGCTGCCACGGTTCTGGAGATATCTGGGTTCAAATAAACCCCCTATCTCTACCGGAGGATTCCGGGCAGCTAGGAGTTCCCTGGCTATTTGACGTCATCACGCTATGCGCTATGCGTGAGGACGTCAGGCAGTGAGGGGGGACCCGGGGGTGGAGCCGCCATCCAAGATGGCGGCCCTCACCAGAGCTAGGCCGCACTTCGGCGCCCCAAGGCATCTCTATACACAGCATCTCTATACACAACCCCATCAGCATCTCTAAACACAGCCTCACAGCATCTCTATACACAACCCCATCAGCATCTCTATACATAAACAGCATCCTTATACAGAACCTCACAGCATCTCTATACACGACCCCATCAGCATCTCTATACACAGCATCTCTATGCACAACCCCATCAGCATCTCTAAACACAGCCTCACAGCATCTCTATACACAGCCCCATCAGCATCTCTATACACAAACAGCATCTCTATACACAACCCCATCAGCATCTCTATACACAAACAGCATCTCTATACACAGCATCTCTATTCACAGCCTCACAGCATCTCTATACACAACCTCACAGCATATCTATACACAACCCCATCAGCATCTCTATACACAACCTCACAGCATCTCTATACACAGCCCCATCAGCATCTCTATACACAAACAGCATCTCTATACACAGCCTCACAGCATCTCTAAACACAACCCCATCCGCATCTCTATACACAGCATCTCTATACACAACCCCATCAGCATCTCTAAACACAGCCTCACAGCATCTCTATACACAGCCTCACAGCATTTCTATACACAACTCCATCAGCATCGCTATAGACAAACAGCATCTCTATACACAACCCCATCAGCATCTCTATAAACAGTATCACTATACACAACCCCATCAGCATCTCTAAACACAACCTCACAGCATCTCTATACACAACCCCATCAGCATCTCTATACACAACCTCACAGCATCTCTATACACAGCCTCACAGCATCTCTCTACACAGCCCCATCAGCATCTCTATACACCACCCCATCAGTATCTCTATACATAACCTCACAGCATCTCTATACACAACATCATCAGCATCTCTATACACAGCATCTCTATACACAACCTCACCGCAGCTCTATACACAACCCCATCAGCATCCCTATACACAACCTCACAGCATCTCTATACACAACCTCACCGCATCTCTATACACAACCCCATCAGCATCTCTATACACAGCTTCACAGCATCTCTATACACAACCTCACAGCATCTCTGTGAACCCTCAAATGAACCCCCTATCTCCACCAGGGGATTCTGGGCAGCTAGGGGTTCCCAGGCTATGTGACGTAATCACGCTATGCGTGATGACGTCAGGCAGTGAGGGGGGACCCGGGGGTGGAGCCGCCATCCAAGATGGCGGCTCCCACCGGAGCTAGGCTGCACTTTGGCACCACAAGGCATCTCTATACCTTGTGCTATACACAGCATCTCTATACACAACCCCATCACCATCTCTAAAAACAGCCTCACAGCATCTCTATACAAAACCCCATCAGCATCTCTAAACACAACCTCACAGCATCTCTATACACAACCCCATCAGCATCTCTATACACAGCATCTCTATACACAACCCCATCAGCATCTCTATACACAACCCCATCAGCATCTCTAAACACAACCTCACAGCATCTCTATACACAACCCCATCAGCATCTCTATACACAGCATCTCTATACACAACCCCATCAGCATCTCTAAACACAACCTCACAGCATCTCTATACACAACCTCACAGCATCTCTATACACAGCCTCACAGCATCTCTATACAAAACCCCATCAGCATCTCTATACACAGCCTCACAGCATCTCTATACACAACCTCACAGCATCTCTGTGAATCCTCAAATGAACCCCCAATCTCCACCAGGGGATTCTGGGCAGCTAGGGGTTCCCCGGCTATCTGACATCATCACGCTATGCGTGAGGACGTCAGGCAGTGAGGGGGGACCGAGGGTGGAGCCGCCATCCAAGATGGCGGCCCCCACTGGAGCTAGGCCGCACTTCGGCGCCACAAGGCATCTCTTACACAGCATCTCCTATGCACAACCCCATCAGCATCTCTAAACACAGCCTCACAGCATCTCTGTACACAGCCTCACAGCATCTCTATACACAACCTAACAGCATCTCTATACACAACCCCTTCAGAATCTCTATACACAAACAGCATCTCTATACACAACCCCATCAGCATCTCTATACAAAAACAGCATCTCTATAAACAACCCCTTCAGCATCTCTATACACAAACAGCATCTCTATACACAACCCCATCAGCATCTCTATACACAGCATCTCTATACACAACCCCATCAGCATCTCTATACACAGCATCTCTATACACAACCTAACAGCATCTCTATACACAGCCCCATCAGCATCTCTAAACACAGCCTCACAGCATCTCTATACACAGCCTCACAGCATCTCTATACACAGCCCCATCAGCATCTCTATACACAAACAGCATCTCTATACACAGCATCTCTATACACAGCCTCACAACATCTCTATACACAGCCTCTTAGCATCTCTATACACAGCCTCACAGCATCTCTATACACAACCTCACAGCATCTCTATACACAACCCGATACGCATCTCTATACACAGCCTCTCTATACACAACCCCATCAGCATCTCTAAACACAGCCTCACAGCATCTCTATACACAGCCTCACAGCATCTCTATACACAACCCCATCAGCATCTCTATACACAGAATCTCTATACACACCCCATCAGCATCTCTATACACAAACAGCATCTCTATACACAGCCTCACAGCATCTCTATACACAACCTCACAGCATCTCTATACACAGCCCCATCAGCATCTCTATACACAAACAGCATCTCTATACACAGCATCTCTATACACAGCCTCACAGCATCTCTATACACAACATCACAGCATCTCTATACACAACCCCATACGCATCTCTATACACAGCATCTCTATACACAACCCCATCAGCATCTCTAAACACAGCCTCACAGCATCGCTATACACAACCCCATCAGCATCTCTATACACAAACAGCATCTCTATACACAACCCCTTCAGCATCTCTATACACAAACAGCATCTCTATACACACCCCCATCAGCATCTCTATACAAAGCATCTCTATACACAGCCTCACAGCATCTCTATACACAACCTCACAGCATCTCTATACACAACCCCATCAGCATCTCTATACATAACCTCACAGCATCTCTATACACAACCTCACAGCATCTCTATACACAACCCCATCAGCATCTCTAAACACAACCTCACAGCATCTCTATACACAACCCCATCAGCATCTCTATACACAACCTCACAGCATCTCTATACACAACCTCACAGCGTCTCTATACACAGTCTCACAGCATCTCTATACAAAACCCCATCAGCATCTCTATACACAGCCTCACAGCATCTCTATACACAACCTCACAGCATCTCTGTGAATCCTCAAATGAACCCCCTATCTCCACCAGGGGATTCTGGGCAGCTAGGGGTTCCCCGGCTATCTGACATCATCACGCTATGCGTGAGGACGTCAGGCAGTGAGGGGGGACCGAGGGTGGAGCCGCCATCCAAGATGGCGGCCCCCACTGGAGCTAGGCCGCACTTCGGCGCCACAAGGCATCTCTATACACAGCATCTCTATGCACAACCCCATCAGCATCTCTAAACACAGCCTCACAGCATCTCTGTACACAGCCTCACAGCATCTCTATACACAACCTAACAGCATCTCTATACACAACCCCTTCAGAATCTCTATACACAAACAGCATCTCTATACACAACCCCATCAGCATCTCTATACAAAAACAGCATCTCTATAAACAACCCCTTCAGCATCTCTATACACAAACAGCATCTCTATACACAACCCCATCAGCATCTCTATACACAGCATCTCTATACACAACCCCATCAGCATCTCTATACACAGCATCTCTATACACAACCTAACAGCATCTCTATACACAGGCCCATCAGCATCTCTAAACACAGCCTCACAGCATCTCTATACACAGCCTCACAGCATCTCTATACACAGCCCCATCAGCATCTCTATACACAAACAGCATCTCTATACACAGCATCTCTATACACAGCCTCACAACATCTCTATACACAGCCTCTTAGCATCTCTATACACAGCCTCACAGCATCTCTATACACAACCTCACAGCATCTCTATACACAACCCGATACGCATCTCTATACACAGCCTCTCTATACACAACCCCATCAGCATCTCTAAACACCCTCACAGCATCTCTATACACAGCCTCACAGCATCTCTATACACAACCCCATCAGCATCTCTATACACAGAATCTCTATACACACCCCATCAGCATCTCTATACACAAACAGCATCTCTATACACAGCCTCACAGCATCTCTATACACAACCTCACAGCATCTCTATACACAGCCCCATCAGCATCTCTATACACAAACAGCATCTCTATACACAGCATCTCTATACACAGCCTCACAGCATCTCTATACACAACATCACAGCATCTCTATACACAACCCCATACGCATCTCTATACACAGCATCTCTATACACAACCCCATCAGCATCTCTAAACACAGCCTCACAGCATCGCTATACACAACCCATCAGCATCTCTATACACAAACAGCATCTCTATACACAACCCCTTCAGCATCTCTATACACAAACAGCATCTCTATACACACCCCATCAGCATCTCTATACAAAGCATCTCTATACACAGCCTCACAGCATCTCTATACACAACCTCACAGCATCTCTATACACAACCCCATCAGCATCTCTATACATAACCTCACAGCATCTCTATACACAACCTCACAGCATCTCTATACACAACCCCATCAGCATCTCTAAACACAACCTCACAGCATCTCTATACACAACCCCATCAGCATCTCTATACACAACCTCACAGCATCTCTATACACAACCTCACAGCGTCTCTATACACAGTCTCACAGCATCTCTATACAGAACCCCATCAGCATCTATATACACAACCTCACAGCATCTCTATACACAACCCCATCAGCATCTCTATACACCGCATCTCTATACACAACCCATCAGCATCTCTAAACACAACCTCACAGCATCTCTATACACAACCCCATCAGCATCTCTATACACAACCTCACAGCATCTCTATACACAGCCTCAGAGCATCTCTATACACAACCCCATCAGCATCTCTATACACAGCCTCACAGCATCTCTATACACAACCTCACAGCATCTCTGTGAATCCTCAAATGAACCCCCTATCTCCACCAGGGGATTCCGGGCAGCTAGGGGTTCCCCGGCTATCTGACGTCCTCACGCTATGCGTGAGGACGTCATGCAGTGAGGGGGGACCGAGGGTGGAGCCGCCATCCAAGATGGCGGCCCCCACCGGAGCTAGGCCGCACTTTGGCGCCGCAAGGCATCTCTATACACAGCATCTCTATACACAGCCCCATCAGCATCTCTAAACACAGCCTCACAGCATCTCTATACACAGCCTCACAGCATCTCTGTACACAGCCTCACAGCATATCTATTCACAACCTAACAGCATCTCTATACACAACCCCTTCAGCATCTCTATACACAAACAGCATCTCTATACACAACCCCTTCAGCATCTCTATACACAAACAGCATCTCTATACAAAACCCCATCAGCATCTCTATACACAGCATCTCTATACATAGCCTCACAGCATCGCTATACACAACCTAACAGCATCTCTATACACAGCCCCATCAGCATCTCTATACACAACCTCCCAGCATCTCTATACACAGCCCCATCAGCATCTCTATACACAAACAGCATCTCTATACACAGCATCTCTATACACAGCCTCACAGCATCTCTATACACAGCCTCTTAGCATCTCTATACACAGCCTCACAGCATCTCTATACATAACCTCACAGCATCTTTATACACAACTCCATACACATCTCTATACACAGCATCTCTATACACCACCCCATCAGCATCTCTATACACAACCCCATCAGCATCTCTAAACACAACCTCACAGCATCTCTATACACAACCTCACAGCATCTCTATACACAGTCTCACAGCATCTCTATACACAACCCCATCAGCATCTCTATACACAGCCTCACAGCATCTCTATACACAACCTCACAGCATCTTTGTGAACCCTCAAATGAACCCCCTATCTCCGCCAGGGGATTCCGGGCAGCTAGGGGTTCCCCGGCTATCTGACGTCATCACGCTATGCGTGAGGATGTCAGGCAGTGAGGGGGGACCCGGGGGTGGAGCCGTGATCCAAGATGGCGGCCCCCACCGGAGCTAGGCCGCACTTCGGCGCCGCAAGGCATCTCTATACACAGCATCTCTATACACAACCCCATCAGCATCTCTAAACATAACCTCACAGCATCTCTATACACAACCCCATAAGCATCTCTATACACAGCATCTCTATACACAACCCCATCAGCATCTCTAAACACAACCTCACAGCATCTCTATACACAAACCCATCAGCATCTCTATACAGAACCTCACAGCATCTCTATAAACAACCTCACAGCATCTCTATACACAGCCTCACAGCATCTCTATACACAACCCCATCAGCATCTTTATACACAACCCCATCAGCATCTCTATACACAGCCTCACAGCATCTCTATACACAACCCCTCAGCATCACTATACACAGCATCTCTATACACAACCTCACAGCATCTCTATACACAACCTCACAGCATCTCTGTGAACCCTCAAATGAACCCCCTATCTCCACCAGGGGATTCCGAGCAGCTAGGGGTTCCCCGGCTATCTGACGTCATCACGCTATGTGTGAGGACGTCAGGCAGTGAGGGGGGACCCGGGGGTGGAGCCGTGATCCAAGATGGCGGCCCCCACCGGAGCTAGGCCGCACTTCGGCGCCGCAAGGCATCTCTATACACAGCATCTCTATACACAACCCCATCAGCATCTCTAAACATAACCTCACAGCATCTCTATACACAACCCCATCAGCATCTCTATACACAGCATCTCTATACACAACCCCATCAGCATCTCTAAACACAACCTCACAGCATCTCTATAAACAACCTCACAGCATCTCTATACACAGCCTCACAGCATCTCTATACACAACCCCATCAGCATCTTTATACACAACCCCATCAGCATCTCTATACACAGCCTCACAGCATCTCTATACACAACCCCGTCAGCATCACTATACACAGCATCTCTATACACAACCTCACAGCATCTCTATACACAACCTCACAGCATCTCTGTGAACCCTCACACGAACCCCCTATCTCCACCAGGGGATTCCGAGCAGCTAGGGGTTCCCCGGCTATCTGACGTCATCACGCTATGTGTGAGGACGTCAGGCAGTGAGGGGGGACCCGGGGGTGGAGCCGTGATCCAAGATGGCGGCCCCCACCGGAGCTAGGCCGCACTTCGGCGCCGCAAGCATCTCTATACACAGCATCTCTATACACAACCCCATCAGCATCTCTATACACAACCCCATCAGCATCTTTATACACAACCCCATCAGCATCTCTATACACAGCATCTCTATACACAACCCCATCAGCATCTCTAAACACAACCTCACAGCATCTCTATAAACAACCTCACAGCATCTCTATACACAGCCTCACAGCATCTCTATACACAACCCCATCAGCATCTTTATACACAACCCCATCAGCATCTCTATACACAGCCTCACAGCATCTCTATACACAACCCCGTCAGCATCACTATACACAGCATCTCTATACAACCTCACAGCATCTCTATACACAACCTCACAGCATCTCTGTGAACCCTCACACGAACCCCCTATCTCCACCAGGGGATTCCGAGCAGCTAGGGGTTCCCCGGCTATCTGACGTCATCACGCTATGTGTGAGGACGTCAGGCAGTGAGGGGGGACCCGAGGGTGGAGCTGCCATCCAAGATGGAGGCCCCCACCAGAGCTAGGCCGCACTTCGGCACCGCAAGGCGCCGAAGTGCGACCCGGTGCCTAAGGGGTTAAAGACAGGCACCGCTTAAAAGGGGAGACTCTCCCCTTTTAAGCGGTGCCTGGCTTTTTTTGGGGGATCCCCCCCTCCCTTCCAGAAGATCTTCCGGCATTGCTGGGGGGTCGCCTGGAAATGACGTCATCGCGCATGGCGCGATGTTGTTATTTACGTCTGAGGAGCTTGACTTCAGCGTCTGTGGATGCTGAAGTCAGAACGCCGCGGGACCCCGGACAGAGAGGTGAGTATCTCCGCCAGGGGTCCCGCAAAGCTGATGACGTGTGGGACTCGTCCTCCTCAGCATACAGCGGGAGTAACGTGTCCCACACGTCGTCAGCAGTGAAGGGGTTAAAAACTTTTTTTATTTAACTTCCATTCCCCCAGGGCACTACCCGGACCTGGAGATTGTTTTTAAATGTTTCTATACATCCTAGAAATCCGCCACTTCACGGGCAGGTTATGGGGACCTCCTAGGAACGATATTTGAAGGAATTTTTTGTTTTTATTTTTAACCCTTATTTCATTGAAAAAAACCTTTTAAAAACTTTTTTTTTTTTTTACTTTTTGTCCTTGTTTCCTGTCCCCCAGGGCACTACCCGGACCCCCATACACCTTTTTTGGCAAATATCTAGAATATATGCCCTCTTGGACGGCACTCCAAAAATCGAATTTTGAGTCCCATTGACTTGGGATTGAGTTCGTGTTCGAGTTCGAATTCGAACATTTGAAAAGTTCGAGTTCGAATGCGTACCGAACTCGGGGGTGTTCGGCTCATCCCTATTCACATCATCTAATCTTTAAAAAAGTTTGGACACCTCCTGCTCTAGGTCCTGTGACCATTGGGCTGAGTCGTCTTTTCCATCTCTGCTCCAGGGAGGTTCCTCTGTCTGTGTGGGGGGGATTAGTCCCAGCCAGAATGATGAGACCTTTTCTCACTGACCATGCTGAGACCATAATTAGAAAAAGGTCAGAAGTTAATCGCCAACTCCAGACAATGTCTCTCAATGCCCTCACATTAATAATTGTATCTTAATTATTTTAACATCTTACAATTTGCAGAAAACACCAAAGATAGAAATACCAAGAAGTACCAAATATAAATAAAAAATAAAAAGTCCCACTGATGGCAATCATTCAAACTCCCTACACAAAATGTCTGGTTATTATTTTTTTTTTGCATTAAAACATAAATATGCTTAACAACTTTAAGAATTCCAACAACACAGGATATGTGTTTCCACCTATTCACATCTTGTAATCATTGGCGACACCTTCTTTTCCCAAAATTATTGCTGTGTCTTCAGGAAAGATAGTTTGTGAGATTATTACCTCCCTCATTATTGAGAATTTGGCACATCAAGGGAAGAAAGGTAATAGAGATAAGTGTGTTAACAATATTGTGAGTAGTATATACCGGCAGTTCTCAGAATAAAGGTTCAGAATTGGATAACGATGCTTCCACACAGGAAGCGTTGAGTAACACAATAGCTTAGATGTGGGAAGAAGGATGTTGGGAGTAAACAGGAAAATCTGTAGAAGTTCAGAGAGTCCTATGACTAGAAGAAAGACAATGCAGTAAAGTAATTACTGAATAAGCTGTTAGCAATTGTTCAGACTAACCATGGTACATCGTCTTTTCACATAGAAAATAAGTCATCCAAAAACTTTCAGTAAGTCTCCTGGCAACAAGCGTGGGAAAATATGACCTTGTCTCGCCTTAATATGTGATTGAAAGTTCATACTAACAGGTCCCTCTACAACACTGGATTCTGCCTCCTAAACGTGTCCTTGCTCTTTCATTTCAGTCTAACTTAGGATCGCTAACAGGAAAAATCGGCGCAAGACTATTGATACCAGCAGCAACTCTACCACTGCTGGTGTCAGCTCCTGGAGTCCAGAAGACTGCATGGATCCAAGTATGACCCTGCCACGAGTTCACATATCTGGAGTCAAACAGGGATGGCGGAAGAGCACTGAGAATTATTTGTTCCCAGTCTTCCGCTTTTTAGGGACAGAGGAAGTGCGGCTCGTGTCTCCTCTGCACCGAGGGATAAAGGATGCGGAACAATGTGCTTTAATTGCAGACCGTCAGATTTAATTTGAGGGTATGTACATCCAACTCAGGTGAACGGTGTAGGACTTATAGCAGTTTGCAGATGTGCCTCCCACTTGTTAAGGGACCAAAGGTAATGGGACAGAATAATAATCATAAATCAAACTTTCCCTTCTTAATACTTGGTTGCAAATCCTTTGCAGTCAATCACAGCCTGAAGTCTGGAACGTATAGACATCACCAGACGCTGGATTTCATCCCTGGTGATGCTCTGCCAGGCCTCTACTCCAACTGTCTTCAGTTCCTGCTTGTTCTTGGGGCATTTGCCCTTCAGTTTTGTCTTCAGAAAGTGAAATGCATGCTCAATGGAATTCAGGTCAGGTGATTGACTTGGCCATTGCATAACATTCCACTTCTGTCCCTTCAAAAACTCTTTGGTTGCTTTTGCAGTATGCTTTGGGTCATTGTCCATCTGCACTGCGAAGCGCCGTCCAATGAGTTCTGCAGCATTTGGCTGAATGTGAGCAGATAATATTGCCCGAAACACTTCAGAATTCATCCTGCTGCTTTTGTCAGCAGTCACATCATCAATAAATTCAAGAGAACCAGTTCCATTGGCAGCCATACATGTCCACGCCATGACACTACCACCACCATGCTTCACTGATGAGGTGGTATGCTTAGGATCATGAGCAGTTCCTTTCCTTCTCCATACTCTTCTCTTCCCATCACTCTGGTACAAGTTGATCTTGGTCTCATCTGTCCATAGGATCTTGTTCCAGAACTGTGAAGGCTTTGTTAGGTGTTGTTTGCAAACTCTAATCTGGCCTTCCTGTTTTTGAGGCTCACCAATGGTTTACATCTTGTGGTGAACCCTCTGTATTCACTATGGTGAAGCCTTCTCTTGATTGTTGACTTTAACACACATACACCTACCTCCTGGAGAGTGTTCTTGATCTGGCCAACTGTTGTGAAGGGTGTTTTCTTCACCAGGGAAAGAATTCTTCGGTCATCCACCACAGTTGGTTTCCGTGGTCTCTCGGGTCTTTTGGTGTTGCTGAGCTCACTGGTGCATTCTTCCTTTTTGAGAATGTTCCAAACAGTTGTTTTGGCCACGCCTAATGTTCTTGCTATCTCTCTGATGGGTTTGTTTTGTTTCTTCAGCCTAATGATGGCTTGCTTCACTGATAGTGACAGCTCTTTGGATCTCATCTTGAGAGTTGACAGCAACAGATTCCAAATGCAAATAAGACACTTGAAATGAACTCTGGGCCTTTTATCTGCACGTTGTAATTTGGTTAATGAGGGAATATCACACACCTGGCCATGGAACAGCTGAGAAGCCAATTGCCCCATTACCTTTGGTCCCTTAACAAGTGAGAGGCACATCTGCAAACTGCTGTAAGTCCTACACCGTTCACCTGAGTTGGATGTACATACCCTCAAATCAAAGCTGACAGTCTGCAGTTAAAGCACATTGTGTTTGTTTAATTACAACTCCATTGTGGTGGTGTATAGAGCCAAAGATGTTAGAATTGTGACAATGTCCCAATATTTCTGGACCTGACTGTATATACATGAAAGTGTCTATATATTTATGTGTGTATATATATATATATCTATACATATGTGTACATACACTGCCTGGCCAAAAAAGTCAGCACAAATAGGTAAGATATACATAAATACAGAAAAATGGCGTCGCGCCCATACTCACCGGAGCGGCAGCAACTGCTGGGAGTAACAGCCCAGTTAATGTATAAAACATAACAAGGAAAAAAGGTGTCATCTGCTCTCGTTTCTATGTGTTCCATGTACAACAAAACTAAGGTTTTTGTTTGTTTCAATGGCCATTGCAACGTAAGCTCACTCGCCACTTCACGGCACCTCTTTACAGAGTGAGTACCTAACAATTGTAACCAAAAGGCCGCTCTACTGAGCAGCTCCAAGCCCCTCCTGCTGCTTTTCAGCCAAGGAGAGGCAAAGATATGGTGGGTTTTATTTATACACGCACCAAACACTTCCCATTTGGGATTAAAAACAAAAACATGGAAAGAGGAACAGCTGCAGAACGACGGACTGGTGTTACAAGCATGCTATACATAAATACATAAAAAATGGCGTCGCGCCCATACTCACCGGAGCGGCAGCAACTGCCAGGAGTAACAGCCCAGTTAATATATAAAACATAACAAGGAAAAAAGGTGTCATCTGCGCTCGTTTCTATGTGTTCCATGTACAACAAAACTGAGGTTTTTGTTTGTTTCAATGGCCATTGCAACGTAAGCTCACTCGCCACTTCACGGCACGTTCTGCAGCTGTTCCTCTTTCCATGTTTTTGTTTTTAATCCCAAATGGGAAGTGTTTGGTGCGTGTATAAATAAAACCCACCATATCTTTGCCTCTCCTTGTCTGAAAAGCAGCAGGAGGGGCTTGGAGCTGCTCAGTAGAGCGTCCTTTTGGTTACAATTGTTAGGCACTCACTCTGTAAAGAGGTGCCGTGAAGTGGCGAGTGAGCTTACGTTGCAATGGCCATTGAAACAAACAAAAACCTCAGTTTTGTTGTACATGGAACACATAGAAACGAGCGCAGATGACACCTTTTTTCCTTGTTATGTTTTATACAAATAGGTAAGAGCCTTCCATAGGATAATTACTGCAATGATTAATATGTTTCAGCTGGCAAAAAATAAGGTCAGCCTGAATATACTGAATGACCAGGTTTTTCCATCAATGTATAATGGCACGGGCATATTCCAAGATGACAATGCCACGATTCATCGAACTCAAATTGCATAAGTGGTACAGGGCACATAGGAGACGGTTTGGCCACCACAGTGCCCAGATCTTAACCCCATTGGGAAGTGCAGTGGTCTGACTCTCCCAAGATCAATACAAAATTATGGTGACAAATTAATGCAGCTTGGGATGGAAATATATTTTGGGATTTTGCTATTGGAATATATATATACAGTCATGGCCGAAATTGTTGGCACCCCAGACTTTTTTTCCAGAAAATCAAGTATTTCTCACAGAAAAGTATTGCAGTAACACATGTTTTGCTATACACATGTTTATTCCCTTTGTATGTATTGGAACAAAACAAAAAAAGGGAGGAAAAAAAGCAAATTGGACATAGTGTCACACAAAACTCCAAAAATGGGCTGGACAAAATTCTAGGCACCCTTAACTTAATATTTAGTTGCACACCTTTTGGAAAAAATAACTGACATCAGTCGCTTCCTATAACCATCAATAAGCTTCTTACACCTCTCACCCGGAATTTTGGACCACTCTTCCTTTGCAAACTACTCCAGGTCTCTTATATTGGAAGGGCGCCTTTTCCCAACAGCAATTTTAAGATCTCTGCATAGGTGTTCAATGGGATTTAGATCTGGACTCATTGCTGGCCACTTCAGAACTCTCCAGCGCTTTGTTGCCATCCATTTCTGGGTGCTTTTTGACGTATGTTTGGGGTCATTGTATGTATATATATATATATATATATACATGGATAAATATACACATGTCAAAACAGCCTTTGATCTTTATCTAGAAATACTTTACAATAACGCAAAACCGTTAGGATTGGGGGGTGAGTTTGATCTCCATTATGAACGGCCGCATGTGAGAGGAGCTCTGGACAGTGTGTCAAAACCGTCAAGTAAAACTTTTTTCGCTTCCTGTGATATTTTCATCCTGAGGTCCTTTTTGGGAGGCCACTAATTACGTTTCCTCTTCTCTCCAGTTCGGTGCTGCACTTTAACATCACGCGGCTTCATATACAGTAGCCCATTAACCCTCCAGCATTGGGTAAGACATGTTGTTACCCTCATCTCCCTCTGTTTTTATATTCTATGACCCATGAATGCTCCACCATCTGGGAGAGGTAGATTATACTTTTTATTGAATGCTCACATAATGAATTCTGTACTTGACTATTCCTGTGTGGGGGTGAGGCATAGGCGACTCTGGTTATTTCTTGCCCCCCCTTGTGCCCCCCCACCAAAAATCAGCATCCAGCTTCCCACACTTCTTCGGACCAACGTATCTCCGTACCTATGCTTCGTATATGGATGAACTAGGTGTCATTTGAAAGGGCAGATTCTGGCCTTTCCAATGATACCCCACATGACTATATTCAGTGTGAAGTAAAAGTCATAAAACATCAAATAAAAACGTGCACTTAAACGTAAACATTTTCACAGGGTTGAAATGGCTCAGCAGTGAAATGGTTAATGTTCAGACTATACATTACATTGTGTATTACGTTAGTTTATGCCTTGGTTTAGTTGTATATTAAGGATTAATGGGCAGGCTTCATCCCTCACAGTATACATTTGTTTTTTCCTTGATTAATGGCATTTTAGGGGTTAATGGGTTGGCTACATGCCTCAGTGTATTCATTTCATGTTTTTAGGGGTTAAGCGGTTGGCTAAATGCCACATTGTTTATTATTTTTATTGCATTTCTCTGGGTTTAAGGCATTTTAGGGGTTATTATGGAAGTTAGAATCTAAAGGGTCTAATGATCTGTAGATCCTCTGCTTTCCGTCACATTTCGGGGAATTTATTTTGCAGAAAATAAGGTGAATTCCCTATTTAGCGAATGGTCACTGTAATTTGCTAAAAGTGGAGTCGCTGAAGCAGTTATCAGACATTCAGCGAAAACTGCCAAATTGCGTCAAATAAAATATTGAATTTAAGTATCAGGTTAGTACAGCAAAAAGGCATCATTGCATCACATTACTCTGGGGTTTTGTAATCTTATTTATATATATACTTATTTAGGGCACTATTACCTGGTGTGAGCTAACCCTTGCGTCGGCATGGTTTTGCGTTAGCGCCAGGTTAATTCAGTCTAGCGCCTGACCAACAGATCGTTTGCCTCCCGCTACAAATGGGAAAAATCACTTAGTGCGTCGCTATTAGCGATTTGTACCGCGAGCTTACTGTACTTTCCGTGTCCTATACTTAACACGGGGAGTGCTAGATATCTTTACAGATCACTTGGTGCTAGCACTAAATTTTTTGAGGTGCACTAATTGCAACATTTTACCTACTGCTCAGCCCTGGTGCTAACTCCAAAAAAACAGAAAAAACAGGTCCTCGTCCAAAATTAACAGGCAATTGAAAGGAATGCAACACAGGTGTTCTCTTGGCCCCATACACCATAGTAATGGATATGGTCAGCAATGTCGCTGCTGTTGCAGTCGGCTCTATTATAAATGTATCCTTTATCCACATATATCCTAATTCTAATATATTGCCTAATTTTAAACATTTTATGCTGGCGGCTATTCATAGTATGTAAGCAGTTGATTATTAGGGTGACTGTGTGGACCATGTTTAAAGGAACACATGGATAAGTCTTGCCCTGAAACATGTATTGTTTATATGCTGTAGCAGGGAAATTTTTGTCGCTCACCTGGCCTTCCTTTTGGATCTTTTAAATGCAGTGTAATGATTCTACATGCTGCTGGGAGGCATTTATCATGCAATGCCCATCAGCCTTAATATATGTGTGCATCAAAACATGGATGATACGGCCACCGTGGAGGATTTTAATAATGCTGGGGTGAGAGGTTATTCACTGGATGTGTTCATATTCAAGCTTGTGAGGGTGGGGGATAGGTATGGAAAAGAAAAAACGTTCTATCCTGTACACAACCGCATTAGCGCTGGGTCTCAACTTGGGTCTTAGAGTTTCCCTAGCGTGCGCCAAACGACCTTGTTCATGGACTACTGCAGTCAAGGTGATCTGTTAGTAGGTCGTCAGGCACTAACAGGGTTATTCAGAAAGCGGTGAAAAGCAGGAGAATGACTGGAGAATGGAAAATTCTAGGTCAAAATAGCCGATTCTTTGACCAAGAATTTTCCATTCTCCAGTCATTCTCCTGCTTTTCACCTCTTTGTGAATAACCCTGTAAGTTTTAGCGACTCGCACTAAATTTTTCCTTTAGTGATGTTGTCTTAGCTCACGCCAGGTGATAGGGCCCTTACTTTTATTCAGTGGTATGATTTAGTGGTGAAAATTATTAGTGCCCCCCCAGTTTTGACTGCGGTATCTTCTGTGCCCCCCCTAAATATTGTTCCTAGAGTCACCACTGGGGTGAGGTATGTGAGAAACCACATACGTTCATGTGACATTGGGTCGATGACATGGTCTAATCACACACATATAACTGTGACACAGGGTGATGAATTTCAATTAGATGGGAGGACATATTGGCACCTTAAGGAAGCACTGCTTTTGCGACCTGAAGTGGTGGAGAAAGTCAAGAAAAAATTGCAATATTATTTTAAGGAAAACATTTACTCTGAGGTATCTCCTTTAGAAATCTGGCAGGCACATAAAACAGTGGGATGGGAACACTGGCGTGTGCGGCCCATTACAGTAGGGTGTGAAAATTTTGCACAAAATGCACATTTTTCATTAGAAACCCCAAGCTTGTAATCAGAGATACCGTCAATTTTTATGCTATTCATCACCAGATAAGGGACATCTAAAATGCTAGTGTAGGAGGTGAAAGAGGAGGACCTTTTCACCCAACATTAGGGTGTGCCTGGGCACACCTTGCACACCCCCTGTGCGTGCATATGGATGGGAAAAAATTGATGATCCCACTTTAAAAAACTCCAGGCCACCCACAGGTTGTCTTTGCTCACACAAATTGATCATCTTTTAATTCAACACAAATTGCAGCCGTTCCTTACCATTCTTACCACACGGTCTGGTTCACGCCACCAATTACTAGACTTGGACAAGAAAAATTACATGTGGTTGACTAATTCAAAGCAAAATATCATCGTTACAGCAACAAGGCCAGCTGGATATTAGTGAACAAATTGAGACATAAAATATGTAAATCGAGAATAGACAAGGTTCTCCACCCCTTGGGTAGTCACCTACCTGCTAAAGCTACATATCCCATTCCTCTCAGAGGCACAAAAACTGTCATTGTCACAGCCCTGACCATGACCAAACGTTGGTAGAAAGTTATCATGTGACTTGAGAAAGACAGAATGATGAGCCTCATTAGCAACATTGTATGCCTTATAATTGTTCATCCAAGTGAGTCATAGTACTATTGGATACATGGAACAGTCTTCCAGTTGACGTGGTAGAGGCCAAAACAGTAATTGAATTTAAGCAGGCATGGGATAGGCATAAGGCTATCCTAAACAAAAGATAAATCCAGGTAAAGTATCCATGTAATTGGGAAGACTAGATGTGCCGAAAGGTTCTTATCTGCCGACATTTTCTATGTTTCTATGTTTCTATGACGATATGTGGAAATCCCCCACGTAATCTGGGAAAATATAGTAATGAGTTCCATTGATGATAATGTTTGGTTTATGTTTAGCCCCTTGTATTGGACAGGAACGAACAGCACCATTAACAACAGTGTCCTGGTTGCAATCGCTTATGCATACGAACTTGAGGTGATTGAAGTGTCTTGGATGCTATGGTATTGACATTAAGTTGCAAACTATCCGCAGATGTGGGAAAATGTCGTGATAGGCTAAGGAAGTCATGTGATAAAGAAAATATTTACTATTGGTCTATGGGGCCATGATACAACCGGTATTTAAATGGAGAATAAGAAAATTGTCTTTAGCCTCCCTGAAGAGCTGAGTAATGGAATTCATGTTGGATGTATGGCAGAGAGGGAAGTGAACAATGCTGTAGAAATCTATTCTGTTTCAATTAGCCAAGGAATCGCTTGGACGCCACTACACTGAATAAAGTATGATAATCATATTTCTGGATGTTCTGACTGCACCTATTTGAGCTTGATACAATTGTATCTACCAAGTGCGTATTATATACTAGGCTGCATCATTGTTAATAATATGTATCTGTATTCCGAGATAAATTGGGAAGGTTTAGGTGGATATGTATTTTAGAAGGATATTTGATGGCTTTTCCTTCTGGGATATCAAATAATTGTGTTGTCCTCTCTAGCCATTATCTTGGGCGATAACACGTAAAAAGAAAATATAAATATGTGATTATAATGTGAGTTGAATAAGGAATAAAGTGAATCTGATTTCCCATTGTTCTTAATATTATCTGATGGTGCTATTAATTGATCTGTTTTTTTTCTTGATGATCAATGGAACAAGGGAATTGTAGATCAGCAATATCTGTGGGCAGGTCAGTGTTTGACATCCCTGATACAGTGGGAGCAGGTACTTTTTCCATGCAGCAGGTAGTACTGTATGAAACGGGGAGGGGGCGAGAATGAAGTCCTTCGTAGAACTCCTGGAGGTGGACACCGGAGGAAAGGGGGGGCTGGTACCCTTCGAGCAGCGCAGATGTGCCTTAAAGTATCTGCCAGCGACTTCCTGAGCTGTCTCTGAGCTCAGACGGTGGGAGCAGATCATGGAGGAGAGGAATCTGAAGGATCTGGCATGAGGAAGTGATGGGGCAGCGGCTGTTAGTGTAACACATCTCACAGAGGATACATACTCATCAGCCACGGATTTTGACATAAAAGCAACATTACATGAAGACAGTTACACCAGAGCTACTGTGCATTAACCATAATATGCCAACACACAAAGACTGAAATGGAGTTTCTCTGAAAATTAGGAACTAGGAACAGGCTAACACATACTACTATGTCCTGTAGACCAAGCAATAACAATGCATCCTGCTACTTTCTGACACACACACCACTACTATGTCCTTCAAACCAATAAATCCTGCTACATACATACCACCACAGGAAGCAGCCTCTGGCCGCAGGACCCCATCCTTGTCTGATCTCTTCTGCCGCCATGTGACCTGCGCTGATCACGTGAGGGGCGGAGTCAAGGCAACGTGTCTGCTCGTTTACAATGGGTATGCAGGCACGCTGCACCGGTGATTTCAGAGGGCGCCGCTGGGCCAAACCGGCAGAGCCTACTGTGTCTGAGAAAACTGGCCCCTACCAACTGGCGGGCCCTCGGGCAGTGCCCGACGGCTCAGTCCGCCCCTGGTGGGCCGGGGTGCTGGCCAAGCCTGGGCCTGGCCACTGGCCGAGCCTGGGAATCACCTGGGCCTGGCCACCAACCGAGCCTGGCGTTCGTCTGGGTCTGACCGCCGGCTGAGCCTGGGGATTGCCTGAGCCCGGCTGTCAGCCAAGCCTGGGAATTGCCTGGGCCTGGCTGCTGACTGAGCCTGGCAATCATTTGGGTCTGGCCACCATTTTTTTCTTTTAGATTTTGCAAAACACTTTTATTTTGTTAATTTTTAAAAAGATCTCTTTGTGTTTTTTGTTTTTTTAAAGACAACTTTTTATTTTTAAAAGACTTTTTAATTTGTAACAGATCTTTTTATTATTTTTTAATGGATCTTTTTTATTATTTAGACACATTTTTATTGATTAAAGCTCCTATTAGGAGAATAGGAAATATTTTTATTCAGTTCAGAGGTATTTTCCGATGCCAATTCGGTACGATTCAGCTGTTATTGGCACAATTCTGCAGTTTTTGCCAATGTCCGATAACTGTTTTGGAGAGTCAATTTTCAGCAAAACAAGGTGAATATTCACTAAATAGTGAATTCACCGTATTTTCGACAAAAGGGAATCACTGAAGAGCGCCAGTGAAACACAAAGTACCAAAATTGCCCACAATTTTAAATAACATAAAATATGTTTTTATTTCGTTAAATGCCAAAAAATCCAAACAAAATCTTTAGCAGCAGCCCATAGAGATCTTAATCTGGCACTGCATCTTTGCATAATCGAAGTAGGCCGGTCTTGATGGAGTCCAGGGCAAAAAAATGTTTTCCCCCATTCCAGCCCTGAATCCAAAGCACAATTATTGTTGTGAAACATTGATAGCCCTCCAACCCTGGAAATACAAGTATATCATGGCAGGAAGAGATAGATTGTAATTGTGTTGTTCATCATACATTTGGTGGATGGAGTGGGTGAGACAAGTAGGAAGATTTATTTATTTATAAAGTATTTTACGAGGAAGGATACATTGAGATTTCTCCCGTTTTCAAGTATGTCCTGGGTTCAAGAACATTGAAATGTTATAGTAGGTACAGAAATACAAAGTAATAAAATGCAAGATATTAAAAAACACAAATCTACAGATTAACAGAAAATAAATATGTAGGAAATATATTTACTATGTTACATGTTTACAGGTGCATTCTGTATCGAGGTATATTAATAGAGATCTCTTAAGTGACTTTAGACTGGGGGGAGATTTGATGGCATCTGGGAGGTGATTCCATAATTGTGGTGCTCTGTAGGAAATTGAGCATTGAGCCACTTTCTTTTTGTACTGCAAGTAAGGTGCAGGTCCTAGATCAGAGGTTATAGGATGAGGGAACTGTTGGGGGAAGCAGTCTATTCAGGTAGGGTGGTAGCTTCTCAGAAAAGCTCTTAATCACCAGGTTGGACAGGTGAAGGGTGCGTCTGGATTCCAGTGATGGCCAGTTTAACTCTTTCAACATGTCACAATGGTGGGTCATGTAGTTACATTGTAGCACAAAGTGGCAGAATGAGTTATACAATGTAGTAAATTTATGAAGCTGCAGTTGCGGGGCAGCTGCAGATGTAAAAAGGGAAATACAATTAAGTAGGGATGCACCGATACCACTTTTTTAAGACCGAGTACGAGTACCGATACTTTTTAAAAGTACTCACCGATACCGAGTACCGATACTTTTATGTTATGTGACCACTTTTCAATAAGAACAGACCTCATATAATAATGCCCACAGCTCACATGTATATATCCCCCCAAGAAATATATATATACAGAATGCCCCCAGCTCACATGGATATGTATATTTACCCCATGCTCACATGGAGATTGCCCCAGCTCACCTGAATTTGAGGCTCCAAACGCTGTTCCTCCTTCAGTGTCCACTGGCAACGGGTTGCAGCCCGGCTTTGCCGGCGGACATGAAGGAGGAAGGTGGATCCAGCGGTGGGTCCAGTCGCAGGGCTGTGACGCAGCCACCAGGCTGTGGAGGCCTTGACTCTGCCTCCATCCAAGATCTCGCGAGATCTCGGCTGGAGGCAGCACTACAGCCTCCACTGCCCGGCAGCCAGGTCACAGCCCTGCGACTGGACCCACCGCTGGGTGAGTAATGCGGCCCACCAGAGGGGAACATTGGCCAAATGCTTTTCATGCATGCGGCCAGCTTCCCCAGCCCCGAGGATACCGGCAAGCCGGCCCAGCGCTGGCTTCCGGTATCGGAGGGAGGTATCGGGCCGTTTGCACGAGTACCAAGTACTCGTGCAATCAGCAGTATCGGCAACAATACCGATACTAGTATCGGTGCATCCCTACAATTAAGGATAATATACAGCTTAATAATCTTGTGGAAGGGGTTAAGACAACTCACTAGATAAAAATTGTGTGAGATCCAAACGCCAGTAAAAAAAACAATACATATCTTAGGAAAACTCCCCGAACATTTCCTCCTTCATAAATTCAGCAAACACGAAAAAAAAGGAAGGTATATATATACAGCAACGGGAGTATAACCTAAACACAAAAACTTAACATCGTGTGATATAGTTACACAACATATATGTATTATCAAGAACCCTACAGGAAGCACTCACTAGAAGTTAGTAAGTATATTGCACATCAAAACACAGGGTGTTACCCTCCTCCAAATGCCGACTCATCTCCAGCGTAGCTCTAGGCTTCGTGCACTCTGCTGCAGAGTCTCTCAAACGGATCCTAATCCTCCATCATGAATTTCAGAAGGATGGATTCAACCAATAGAGCACTCGTAGATAAAATAATTTTTTTTTATTTAAAAAGCGTAACATTAAACGCATTTCGTGGTACACGGTACCACTTCATCAAGAACTTCCTGTGCTTCCTGTAGGGGGCTTGATAATATATATACGTTGTGTAACTATATCACACAATGTTAAGTTTTTGTGTTTAGGTTATACTCCCGTTGCTGTATATATATATATATACCTTCCTTTGTTTTTCGTAAGTACAACTCAACCTTCTATTCTTCAGCAACTTCTACAAGCTGAGTAATTATAATATTCACACTCCAGGACATAATAAACCCATAGCTCCTTTTATTAAATTTCATTCAAAACTTTCTGTCAAAAATAATGTGTAATAATTGGACAGGAAGGAATTAATACAAGTAATAAATAGAATAGAAAATAAAGTAGACAGAAGAAAAAGTATTTGCCACTTTCCTTTTTTTCTTGGAAGCAAAGCATTAGATACATACTAGGTAATGCGGTTGACAATTCATTTTCCATAAAGCATAAAAGTTCAATTGAATGTATTTGTGTGGTGTTCATGTGGAGTGTAAGTAATTTTAACCTCCTGGATTTCAGGCAAACAACTACTTATTAAAAGATTTGAGAAAATGCAGAGTTTGGATTTAATTGATGTTTATAACTGCAAAGATTGTAAATGTTTATAGTGTAAAGAAAGCTTTAAACAGGCAGTTCAAATATCAAAGTAATTTGAGCTCATCAAAACACAGAGACATGGCTGAGCACAGCAAATATCATTTCTTATCATTAACACTAGTTTTCATCTATGTATTTTCAATTAAATGCTCTGCTTGGATTTTGAGTTCAAACCCCCATCCACCCCTTCCCAGCAAACAATTCACAGGGTGTTGGCTAGAAAATATATTTTGGAAAACTCATTCTAAGTTGTCTCTCTACATCGGGGATCTCAGACTCTGTTCCTCCCAGATGTTTATTGCCTGCAAATCCCAGAAATCTTTGAATGCAATAAATGGCCAGAAAATCATTGGGGGGGGGGGCAGAGTCTGAGATCCCTGTTCTACACGCACAAAGGACTGGAGTATAGATTTCAATTTGTGAACCTTCCAATACTTCTCTTATTTCCTTGCTTTTGTTTCACTGATTTTCTGCTGGTATAGCCAGGAAGAAGATGTGTAGGATGATTGACGTAGTTGAATCTGGTGGAATCTGGTATATTTCTCCGGTGGGAGACGCTAAGAGATACAAGCATCCGTATTAGCAGTGGGTATAGTAGGCAGCTTGAGCTGCCAAGGTATAGCTAGTTCTAATAGACTGATACTTGAAGTCACTACATGTATTATATTCTCTTGGAGAGTGATTTTTTTCACTAGTCTTGTGAACCAAGCTGTCAGTGGCTGATTTAAGCTGCTTACAGATTGCTATTTTTTCCTCGTTTTTTTTCCCCACATCCCAGTGCCGCTTAGTTACCTTAGCGGCCGGTTAACACCCTAACTGCTCCGATATACCATAAAAGCCTTCTTTATATATGTTTTTAGACTTTCTGTGGTTGACAAATAAAAATAATTGTATGATCTGTTTTTCTTTTTTGCATATGATACAGGGTTTAGTAAAAATTTTTTACAGTATCTACTACATAATTTCTCCCCTGTATCAGAGTCTTAGACTCATTGTTGCTTTCTGATTAATGTAGACCTAATTACATAAATGTTTGGATTTCATAAAATGTTGCTTGATGACTCCATATCTTTCCAAGTTGAACATGAAAAGGAAAGAAAACAGCTCCAAGACAGGGCGATATATAAAGGCTGCCATGCAGTTGCAACTGGAGCATTTAAACCCGGGGTCAGCAATAGGGATGAGCTGTTCGGTTCGATATGTTCGGAGTTCAATTCGAACATCGCCCATTCGGCTGTTCGCTGAGCTCCGAACATTTCCGCGTGTTCGCCGCATGTTCACCCACAATGCACCACAATAGACTACAATGCACTTTTCCACTGGCCTGATACTTGTAATTGGCTACAGCCTGCACCTGACCACAGTTTAGGTGCAAGACTGTGCCAATCACGGCTCAGAGTCCCGATTGGGCAAATGTTTCCCAATCATGGGCTCACCGAGCTACAGTAAGTCCCACAGCACACTGTATAATGGTTCACACAGCCCCCAGCACGTGTTTTTGGAGAGGAGATTGTTCTGTTAGTGTGTCTTCTCAGTGCCAGCAGCTATTGAGGGGGTCTGGGAATTGTTGTAATCTGTGTGTTCTCACTGCCAGCAGCTATTGGGGGGGGGTTTCACTTCTACAAGATATCTGGGAATTGTTGTAATCTGCGTGTTCTCACTGCCAGCAGCTATTGGGGGGGGGGTCTCACTTCTACAAGATATCTGGGAATTGTTGTAATCTGTGTGTTCTCACTGCCAGCAGCTATTGGGGGGGGGGTCTCACTTCTACAAAATATCTGGGAATTGTTGTAATCTGTGTGTTCTCACTGCCAGCAACTATTGTGGGGGTCTCACTTCTACAAGATATCTGGGAATTGTTGTAATCTGTGTGTTCTCACTGCCAGCAGCTATTGGGGGGGGGGTCTAACCTCTACAAGATATCTGGGAATTGTAATCTGTGTCTTGTCACTGCCACCAACTATTTTGGGGGTCTCATTTCGACAAAATATCTGGGAATTGTTCTAATCTTTGTGTTCTCACTGCCAGCAGCAATTGTGGGGGTCTCACTTCTAGAAGATATCTGGGAATTGTTGTAATCTGTGTGTTCTCACTGCCACCCATCAGGGGGTCTCACTGATTTATAGGAGGTTCCTGGGAATTGTAATTTGTGTCTTGTCACTGCCACCATCAGGGGGTCTCACTGATTTATAGGAGGTTTCTGGGAATTTTAATCTATGTCTTCTCACTGCCAGCTATCAGGGGGTCCCACATACTTCTAGCAGATTTCTGCAAATTGTAATCTGTGTCTTGTCACTGCCATCAATCAGAGGGGCTCACTAATTTATAGGAGGTTCCTGGGAATTGTAATTTGTGTCTTGTCACTGCCACCCATCAGGGGGTCTCACTGATTTATAGGAGGTTCCTGGGAATTGTAATTTGTGTCTTGTCACTGCCGACCCATCAGGGGTCTCACTGATTTATAGGAGGTTTCTGGGAATTTTAATCTGTGTCTTGTCACTGGCTGCCAGCTATCAGGGTGTCTCACTGATTTATACCAGAGTTCTGGAAATCTTTAAACTAGATAACACATTTGAATCAGAGTTCTGCATATCTTAAATTTTTTATAACAGAGTTGAATCAGAGTTCTGTATATCTTTAATCTATATATCACTCACCATGTCAGAAAGACCAAAAAGGACAGGCAGACGCTCCCAGACACAGATAAGAGGGCAAGCAGCCTCTGTGTCTATTTGGGTGTCTATATGGGTGCACTGCCACTGACGCCTATATTACCAGATTCATATCATTTTAGTATTGGACCGCAGGGTCCAAACCTGCACTCTTCCACAATACCACAAAGGGGTTACGGTGTGAAGGCACTTGCTGCCACCAAAGGCACAATATTTGGGTGCACTGACGACTGTACCGGATTCATATCATTTTATATTAGACCGCAGGGTTCAAACCTGCACTCTTCCACAATACCACAGAGGGGTTACTTATGGTGTGAAGGCACTTGCTGCCACCAAAGGCACAATATTTGGGTGCACTGCCACTGACGCCTATATTACCAGATTTATATCAATTTTAATATTGGACCACAGGGTCCAACCCTGCACTCTTCCACAATACCACAGAGGGGTTACGGTGTGACGGCACTGTTGCCGACACTAAAGGCCCAATTTTAAAGCACCTATTGTTACTTTAATCCAAAGCCTGCACAAGTATAAGTTTCACCATAATTTAGCCAAAAAACCACTAAACTTGTTCTACGTGTCCTAAAATGTCTCCTCTTTTAATACAGACTGCCGCCCCAAGCAGTTGTTTATGAATAGATTAAAGGAAAACCGTTTACCGTCATTTGAAACGTAATTTTTTTGTTTTTAAATGTTTCTATACATCCTATAAATGCGCCACTTCACGGGCAGGTTATGGGGGCCTCCTAGGTACGATATTTGAAGGAATTTTTCGTTTTTATTTTTAACCCTTATTTCATAGAAAATTCACTGTTCCTTTAAAAACGTTTTTTTTTTAAACTTTTTGTCCTTGTTTCCTATCCCCCAGGGCACTACCCCCATACACTTTTTATGGCAAATATCTTGCATATATGCTCTCTTGGAGGGCACTCTAAAATTCGAACTTTTCAGTCCCATTGACTTGCATTGAGTTCAGTTCGTGTTCGTGTTCGAACTTGAACTTTTGAAATTGTTCAAGTTCGAATGCGAACCGAACACGGGGGTGTTTGGCTCATCCCTAATAAAGACCATAATTGGACAGCTGAGGGCAGAAGGGGAATCACTTCTCACATGCTGACCACTTTAAAACCATAAAGTGATCAGGATGAAGTGCATAGTGTCTCTTTAATTAATCTCATATAACTGTTTTCAGGAAAAAAAATAGCAAAAAATCTAAATGATGTGCCAACATTGATTAAATAATTTTATTCTCTGGACATCATCCCAATAATCAATGAGATCTGATGTGCAATTCTAATAATGCATTACACAAAGTGGGGTGATTGATCTATGAGTAACTCGAGCAAATCGTGGATTTGAATAGAATTAAAAGGTGAGTTCAACAATGGACTTCTTGAGAATTATTATGCAAGCAACAAAAAAAAGCCTACATTATTTATCATTTTTGTAATAAACTTTCCAGTAATGCTAATGGTATGTGGAAAAGGATTGGACTGGGTGTGATAATGATGGGAAGATAATAAAGAAAGTGTAGAATGATGAAGAATCCTGTCGCAAATTTAAGCTAAAAAATGCAGATAATGACTTTGATTTTGAGTTAACTTACATAGCAATTCAGTTCAGCCTTCAGTCCCATAGTTTATTTCATGGACACAAAAGTATGTGTATCTGTATATTTTTCTGGTACGACCCCCCCATCACCCAGTAACTTCAGGCACCCACATTGCAACTGATCCCCTGTATATTTTTATGGTACGACCCCCCCATCACCCAGTAACTTCAGGCACCCACATTGCAACTGATCCCCTGTATATTTTTATGGTACGACCCCCCATCACCCAGTAACTTCAGGCACCCACATTGCAACTGATTCCCTGTATATTTTTCTGGTACGACCCCCCATCACCCAGTAACTTCAGGCACCCACATTGCAACTGATCCCCTGTATATTTTTCTGGTACGACCCCCCCCCATCACCCAGTACTTCAGGCACCCACATTGTAAACGTGATCCCCTGTATTTCTTTCTTTTACGACCCCCCCCCCCATCACCCAGTATTCGCAGGCACCCACATGTAAACGTTCCCTTGGTATTCAGGTCTTTACATTTTTACTTTTCCATTTCCCCCACCAATTTGTTTTGCTTAAATTAGCATGTGGAATTCCCTGCCCAGCATCCCAGGTTGTTTTAAGTTTACTTTGGAGTGTCTGCAATCAGTGTCTGAATGATATATATCACGCAAGAGTGGCTCCTTGGCCTTGGCTCCTGTGGAGTTATGTGACCATCTTAAGTGGCAGCTTGGAGTTGATTTTCTGGAGGTTGAAGGAACTGCAAGGCCCATATTTTCCATCGGGTAAACACACGACTATATTATTATGCTTTCTCTCACGCTTCTACTTTTCACTTCTACCTTTCTCTCCTTAAATGGAACTCTTGCCCCTCTACCACCGACCCCTACACTATCTGCATCTCTCCCTCCCTCCTCTCGTCCCACATGATGGCCTCGCATAAGCTCCTTTGTTTCCTCAGAACATGGTCTCCCTCCAACTCTCATGCTGCCAATCACTCCCACTCTCACAAATCCCATTCCCACCTTCTCTTTCTCACCCTCCTGCTGTTACTCTATGCAGGTGACATATCCCCTAACCCTGGCCCACAACACATCCAATACTTCCCTCTCATCCTATCTCCATCGCACATAAATCACCTCCCTGCAAGCCCAGCAACCTCATTCCCATAAACCCTCAGTGCCTGTCCTCTGTCTCCTGCGCCCTCTGGAACGCTCGGTCTGTGTGCAACAAACTCACAGCAATCCATGACCTCTTCCTTTCAAACTCCTTCAACCTCCTAGCTTTAACTGAAACCTGGCTAACTCCCTCTGACACGGCCTCCGTTTCTGCTCTCTCACATGGTGGTCTACACCTGAGCCATACCCCCAGACCGGGTGAGAGAAATGGTGGCGGTGTCGGAATCCTGCTCTCTCCACCTGCACCTACCAGCATCTCCCTCCACCCCATCCCTCTCCTTCTCCTCCTTGAAACACACTGCATCTGCCTGTTCTCTCCCCTGGCTCTCAGGGTGGCAGTCATCTACCGCCCACCGGGACCAACCTCCCAGTTCTTTGACCACTTTGCCACCTGGCTTTCTCACTTCCTGTCTTCTAGTCTTCCATGCCTAGTTCTCGGGACTTCAACATTCCCATTGATGATCCTTCTGCCCCTGCTGCCTCCAAACTTCTTTCACTCACGTCCTCCCTTGGACTCACACAATCCTCCCTCCTCCCTACCCACCGCGATGGTCAAGCTATTGACCTTGTCTTTTCCAACCTCTGCTCCATTTCTGAGTTCACCTGTCGCCCTTTCCCCATCTCTGACCACCACCTTCTCTCTTTCAACCTATCTGGACTTCCTAACACCCTGCTCCCCCACCCCGTACACACACTCGCAGAAATCTACATGCCATGGATCCCCATCATTCTCTTCAATCTACTTCACCACCTCCCTCACACCTCATCCTTCACCTGCCCTGATGCTGCCACTAATCACTACAACACTACTCTTATCTCTGCTCTAGACACTCTTGCTCCTCTTCGACTCTGTAAGGCCCCACACCGCCAGCTTCATCCCTGGCACACCCTCCAGAATCGCTACCTGCAAAGATGCTCCCGCACCGCAGAGCGTGTCTGGAGGAAATCCCGCTCTGAAGCTGATTTTGTTCACTTCAAGTTTATTCTCCGGTCATACACCTCTGCCCTCCACTTGGCCAAACAATCCTTCTTCTCATCTCTTATATCTACGCTGTCCTCCAAGCCTAAACGGCTCTGGTCCACCTTCAACACCCTCCTCTACCCACCTGCACCTCCC
Organism: Leptobrachium leishanense; assembly: GCA_009667805.1. Lineage (NCBI taxonomy): Eukaryota > Metazoa > Chordata > Amphibia > Anura > Megophryidae > Leptobrachium > Leptobrachium leishanense. The sequence goes on along the minus strand of CM019066.1, from coordinate 264,480,020 downwards.
CCCACAGCTGCCTTCAGCGCTCAAGACCTGGCAGCTGTGGGGGGAAAGTAAAACTTTCCTCAGTAAAACTCTAACTATCAGAAGCAACATCCCAACACAAGATAGTTATCTGCCACCTCCACTCCCACAGGTCCCCTCTGCCACCCTCTGCCGCTTCATCCCAGCCACTGAGGAGGAAGTCAATTCCTTATTGTCCTCCTCACATCTCACCACGTGCCCGCTCGACCCCATTCCCTCACATCTAATTCCTCCCCTCTCCTCCTCCCTCACACACATCTTCAACCTATCTCTCTCCACCGGCTCCTTCCCATCCGCCTTCAAACATGCGCTAGTTACCCCTTTACTAAAGAAACCATCCCTCGATTCCCAACTCTCCATCCAACTACCGTCCTGTATCCCTGCTTCCCTTCACATCAAAGCTCTTAAAAAACTAGTCTTCAACCGCCTCTCCCTGTCATCCAATTCCCTACTTGACCCCCTGCAATCTGGCTTCCGTCCCCTACACTCAACTGAAACTGCCCTCACCAAAGTCACCAACGACCTCCTAACGGCTAAAAAACACAGCCACTATTCTATTCTCCTCCTGCTTGACCTCTCGACTGCTTTTGACACTGTTGACCACCCCCTCCTTCTGCAGACCCTCAGCTCTCTTGGTCTCTGTGACACTGCACTTGCTTGGGTTGACTCCTATTTATCCAACAGGTCCTTCTCTGTGTCCTTTGCTGGTAACTCTTCCTCTTCATTGCCTTTATCTGTTGGTGTACCTCAAGGCTCTGTCCTTGGTCCTCTGCTCTTTTCCATCTACACCTCCTCCCGGGGCACAATCATCAACAGCTTTGGCTTTAATTACCACCTCTACGCTGATGACACTCAGATCTACCTCTCTACCCCTGATCTCTCTCCCCCTGTCCTTTCAAAAGTCAGTGACTGTTTATCTGGCATCTCCTCCTGGATGGCCTTGCACCACCTAAAGATCAACATGTCCAAGACTGAGCTCCTACTTATTCCTCCCTCTAATGCCTCCCCACCTCCTGACTTCTCTATCATGGTGGAGGGTATCACCATCTCCCCATCAAACCAAGTTCGCTGTCTTGGAGTTACACTTGACTCTGCTCTTTCCTTCATCCCCCACATCCTGTCTCTTTCCTCCTCCTGCCGCTACCAATTGCGTAATATTTCCAGAATTCGGCCATTTCTTACCGCTGTCACCACAAAACAACTTATACACGCCCTGGTAATCTCCCGACTCGACTATTGCAATAATCTCTTATCTGGCCTCCCTCTGTCCCGCCTCTCCCCCCTACAATCCATCCTGAACGCCTCCGCCAGGCTAATTCACCTCACCCGCCGCTCTGTCTCTGCTGCTCCCCTCTGCGAGTCCCTTCACTGGCTCCCCATCCACTGCAGAATTAAGTTCAAAATCCTTATCCTTACCTACAAAACCCTCACTAACTCAGCTCCCCACTACCTGTCCTCACTAATCACCAAATACACCCCAGCCCGCTCCTAAGGTCAAACAGCGACCTGCGCCTAGCTTCTCCCCGCATCACCCCTTCCCATGATAGACTGCAGGACTTCACACGAGCAGCCCCCATTCCCTCGTACGGTCAGACTTTCCCCTAATTTCTCTTCCTTCAAACGCTCCCTTAAAACATTCCTATTTAGGGAAGCCTACCACCCAACTCACTGACGCAACCATCAATCACTCTCACCTTGCAGTCCTCTCCTCCTGTTTCCAACCCCAACCCCTCTAGATTGTGAGTTCCTACGGGAATAGGGCCTCATCCCCTCTTGTACTGTTTGTCAAATGTTGTTCAATGTATTGTAACCCGTCTATACTGTGCCTATTGTACAGCGCTGCGGAATATGCTGGCGCTTTATAAATAAAGAATAATAATAAAATATTAAAGTATACAGTATCTCTTGGATTATCAGAAATGCACTGATACTATGTGCTTATTAGGTGTATGGGTGCATGAGTTTGCATTTCTTTGCAATATAACAAGCAACTATCTGGAATATAGTGAAGATAAACAATGATTTACTGTCAGTTCAAATATCAGTAGTTCATGTAGGAGTAAAAATCTCATTTTTTAAATGTGCATTGGTCTGGCCCTGGCCACAAGCAGTCAGTTTTAAGTGCTGTTAATGGCGGAAGGTGGCGAGCTGGAGTCGATACTGGAGGAAGTGCGGGAGGCGGCTCGGCACCGTGGTGTTGAGTGGGCCAGAAGAAGCCTGTCGGAGGTGTTGGCGGCGGATGGGGGTTCTCGGCCTGCCAGGATTTCGAGGCCTCCAGTTCGGTTTAATCCGGGAGGTGAATCCAGTGATGTATCGGCGGCCGAGAGATTGAGTGTGGAGGCTGTGAGAGGTCGTGGTCGGTTGGTCCAACGGATGTTGGCTGGTGGTGACGCAGTTGGAAATGAGGCTGGCGTGAGCGCTTCCAGGCGTGTGGAAGGTAGGGGCTTGAGGCCGGCATCGGGGGCTAAGTATCCTTCCGGTCGGAGGGGTGGTGTGGTGAGCTCTACCAGGAGAGAAGGAGTGCAGAGTTTGAGGAGTTCCTCGGGGAGAAGGAGAGGTCGGTGGTCCACCAGGGGTCCCAGAGGAGGAGCAAGGGCTGTCTCAGGGACTGATGTTTCGGCGGTAAGACAGTTGGTGGATAGTGATGTGGACGGTGGTGAGACACAGGGTGCTGGTGTGCGGGATGAGGGCACTCAAGAGCTTGAAGTAAATTGGTGTTCAGTTGGTGGAGATGATGGGGCTCCGGATGTTGATGTGAGGGAGCAAGTTGTTGATTTTGGTACTTTGGGTTCTGGGGCTCATCTCACTATTACTTTTTCATCCACAGTTCCACTGGTTCGGGAGAGGAGTCCACAGCCGGTGGGTGGTTTCCAGGCTGCTGGAGTTGGTGGAGGTGGTGCAGGAGGTTTGGAGTCAGTGGCGATGGAGGTTCCAGGAAGTTCAGGCGGACCTCGTGTGGCGACAGGTAATGGAAATGGTGGTGATGTTGGTTCTTTCATGTCTTTTTTACAGGGGGCCTTTGAGGCTTGGTCGGTTTCACCAAGGGGTGTGAACCAGGTTGTGGATTTGGCTCAAGCTTGGAAGGGGGCAGGTGGGCCACTTGTGAGAGCCAGTGGAGCTCTTGGGGGTGAAGTTATGGCTTCAAATGGGCCGAGTGGCGATGTGGGTTCACTCGGTGAGTCCGTAAGAGTGGCGGATGTGGCAAGGAGGAATGCTTATGTGTCTTTCTCTGGGCCTTTGGATTTAATTTGAAGCAGGAGGTTAAAGAAGGCATATGGTGGGAGGAGTATGTGGAACTTTTTTCCCTGCCCTGTTGGATGAGGTGGCTGGGGTAAAAGATGATTCATCTAAGGACGGTTTAAAGGAAGAGGAGGAAAGGAAGAAGAGGTTTCGGAGGATTCCTAAGTCATTCGGGAATTGGCTTCGGGCTTTCTGTATTTTGGCAAGTGTGGTTGGGGAAAAGAGCCCACAGCACTGTTTGGGCCTTCTTTGTTATGTGGATGAGATTTGGGAGGCTTATCGAACGTATGGTGGTTAGGCATGGTGGAAATACGATGAGCAGTTTAGGCAATGTTTAGCGGCTCACCCAGGCATGGGGTGGGATCAATTGGACATTACACTGTGGTTGCGTTTGATGGGGGCACAAAAGGCATTGCCCTTTCCAGCGGGAGCCAGTGGGGAAGGAGTCAGTTCCCCACCGGCAGGTGTTAAAAAAGGGATCGTGCTGGCAGTTTAACAAGGGTCAGTGCAAATTTGGTGCGGGGTGCAGGTACAAACACGAATGTTCAAATTGTGGAGGATTACATTCATTGTCCAGATGTTTTAAGAGGGCAAGACTAGGAGGTCTGCCTTTTGGAGGGTCTGGAGAGGGGAGCTTCCCCGGTGAAACTCAACGCAATGTTACCGTGGCTAAGGCTTTACGGAAGACATAGAGATGCAGAGTTTTTACGTGACGGTTTTGTTGTTGGTTTTTGGATTCCTTTTGTGGTAAGGCCTGGGGGTGGCAAGCTAAGAAATTTTAAGTCGGCTAAAGTGTATCCGGAGGTAGTTCGGGAGAAGGTGTTTAAGGAGATTGGGGCTGGTAGGATGGCTGGTCCATTCTCGTCTCCTACGGTGCGGGATTTGAGGATATCCCCTTTGGGGGTTGTGCCGATACGGAAGGCAGGGGAATTTCATTTGATTCATCATTTATCCTTTCCACTGGGGGAATCGTGAATGAGGATATTGGTGAGGAGTTGGCCTCGGTGTCATACATGTCATTTGATTACGCGGTTAGTTTGGTTCGTGATGCAGGACCGGGGGCTTTAATGGCCAAGGTGGATATTGAGTCTGCTTTTCGGTTATTACCTATTCATCCTTCGTGTCATCATCTTCTGGGATTATAGTTTGAAGGCGAATTTTATGTGGATTTATGTTTGTCTATGGGTTGTTCCATTTCCTGTTCCTTTTTTGAATGTTTCAGTACATTTTTGGAATGGGTGGGCCGTGAAGTGGCAGGGTCGAACAATCTGACTCATTATCTCGATGACTTTTTGGTTGTGGGAAGGAAAGAGACAGGAGAGTGTCTGCACATTCTTCGGTCATTTCAGTGGGTGGCACACCGATTTGGTGTTCCTTTGGCCTCCAATAAAACGGAAGGTCCAGCATCGGTTATCACTTTCTTGGGAATTGAGATTGATTCAGTAAAGGGTGAGTGTCGTTTACCTGTGGAAAAAAGTGGTGGAAGCTTTGAGACAGGTTGAACGGGCCCTGTCGGTTAAGAAATTACAGTTGAGAGAGCTGCAATCGCTGATTGGTAGTTTGAATTTTGCATGCAGGGTCATTCCGGTGGGAAGAGTCTTCTTACGTGCATTGGCTTTGGCGACACAAGGTATTCGGGAAGGTCATCACTTTGTTAGGATATCCAGTACCATGAAAGAAGATTTGGAAGTGTGTAAATCCTTTTTGGTGGTGTCTAATGGGGTGGCCTTATTCCCTTCGAAAGAGGTTTTGGCGAAGGAGCTGGAATTTTTTACGGACGCCTCGGGTGGTGTTGGTTTTGGGGTATATTTTGGGGGACATTGGTGTGCTTCTCGTTGGCCTGGTAGTTGGTTGACATCTTCCTTGGTACGGAATTTGGCCTTTTTGGAGTTGTTTCCATTAGTAGTGGCCTTGGAGCTGTGGGGAGGTGCTCTGGAGGGAAGAAGGATTCTGTTCCATTCTGACAACATGGCGGTGGTGTCGGCAGTTAATTCTTTGTTGGCTTCATCATTGCCAGTCATCAGATTGCTGAAGAGATTTGCGTTGATGTGTCTTAAGTTTAATGTTTTATGCAGGGCTAGGCATGTTCCGGGTCACCTTAACTCAGTGGCGGATGCTTTGTCTTGTTTGCAGTGGGACAGGTTTCGTTCCCTGGCTCCGTTGGCAGAGGAGGTGGGCACCCCTTGTCCGGAGGGCCTTTGGCATCTAGGCTCGGAATTTTTGGGAGATAGGTGAGAGGTTCTTTGTCGGAGTCATCTTGGAAGGCCTACTCGCGTGTATTGAGGGATTGGGACGCTTTGGCTGAACGGTTCAGGTACGTGGCAGTAGGTGGTTTGGATGAGTAAAGTCTGCTCAGAGCATACCTCATTCGTTTTTTTTGAGTCTGGTGCATCTCCTGGAGTGGTTCGGCAGTCTTTAGCCGCCTTGGCTTTCCTTTTTCAGGTATCGGGAAAAAGAGACGTCACCAAGGATTTTGTGATCAGATTTGCAGTTCGGGGTTATGTGAAGGGGAGATGCAGGGCGGACACTAGGCGTCCAGTTTTGAGGAAATTATTGGAGGGGCTTTGGGATTTTGTTGGGAGTTTTTGTTCTTCACCTCATGAGGTTCTGCTTATGAGGGCAGCTTTTTGTTTAGGGTCTTTTGGGGCATTTCGAGTGGGTGAATTGGTGTGTAATTCTAGGAGAGGAGGTGGTGGTTTAGGAGCTGATTCGGTTTGGTTGGGAGTTAATGATCTGGTTATTTGGGTTTCTAACTCCAAGACGGATCAGTTGGGTAGGGGGCGTAGAGTTGGTTTATTTAGTGTGGATAACTGTGTGGTTTGTTCAGTGGAGAAAGTTAAGAAATTTTTGGAGGTACGGGTGGAGTCTAGTGTGGCCTCTTATGTCACGCGGACGGGTCGGCTTTATCAAGATATCAGTTTATTTCTATTTTTAAGAAGGGTTTGGTGAGTTTAGGAAGAAATCTGAAGGAATTTGGTTCTCACTCTTTTCGTATTGGGGCTGCAACGGAAGCTTCAAGGTTGGGTTTGTCGGCAACGGAAATTCAAGTATTGGGAGGATGGAACTCAAGGGCTTTTAAGTCTTACATTCGTCCTGGTTTGGTGTCATGAATTTTGTAATCATCTGTTAAAGCTGGGAGGTAATGTGGAGCACAGTTTGCTGTATGTTTTGTTATGTTATGTTTTTCAACTTTAAAAAAAAATTTTTTTTTAGAAATATGAAAAATATCAAACTTATACATGAAATATGAATTATACCTTTTATACGGAATATATATATTTATTCTATTTTATCTTTGTAAATTTGTTGGTTGTTTGGGGTTGAGTGTGGGGGTTTGGAGTATTTGGAGGCAAGGAGTTGGTGTTTGTTTATGATATGTTTTTTCTTTACAGGTATGGTCATGGTTATTGGGGGATGTGTGGTGGTTTGGTGGGGAGTTTTTTCTTTTTAAAGTATTTTGTGTGGTGGAGATGTTGGTAATGTGTTTTTTTTTTTTGCAGATCCTCCAAGAGTGGTGTGGATTATTGGAGACTCACTGATATTTTGGGCGAGAAGAAGGGCGTTGGTGCGATCCTCTGGAGTTCAGATGGGTCTGCTTGGGTCGGCAACACGGGTATGGTGGATCGGAATCTGTGGACTCCTATGGGAGAGTTTAAGCCAACGGTTTTGGGTGCCCTGAGGCACGGTGAAGTTCCCCATGTGCTGGTGGTTCACATGGGAGGGAACGATATGGGTGTGGTCCCTCTTTGTATGCTGCTGGAGCAGATGCAGGAAGATCTGCGGCAGTTGAGGGTGTGGTCACCATGGACAGTGGTGGTGTGGTCCGAGGTGATGCCAAGGATGGTGTGGGAGCAGGCGGAGAATGAGGAGGCGGTGCAGCTGGGCCGTATCAAGCTGAATCGTTGCTTGGGAAGGTTCGTGAGGAGGATGGAGGGTGTGGTGGTGCGGCATCTACCTTTTGAAGAGGAGGAGGCGGAGTGTTATTTTATGGTGGATGGAGTTCACCTGACAGATGTGGGCAAGGATCTGTTCATCCTGGGACTCAAGAAAGAGATTGAACAAGCCCTGTTTTTTCTTGGTGGGGGAGCTCTCCCATAAGGGGGTTATGTGAGGAGCTCGTGTCGGGGGCTTGTAGGCAGTGCTGGCTAGGGGTTCCTTTTTAGTTAGGATTACTTTTGTCAGATGGTTTTGAGTTGGGAAGATTTTTGGTGGTTGGTTGGTTTGGAGGAGTGTGGGGGTTGTGGGGAGTCCTCTTTCAGCACTGGCTTATTGTTTTAATTTTGTTATTAGAATTGTTATGTCATTATGGTGGGTTATAGTGTGGAGTTTTTAGCTGTGGCCTATATATAATAAATATATATATTATTCCACAGTTATGTGTTTGCGTATTTTTTGTGTGTTTTTTGTCTCCCGGAGTCCAACCCGGTCATCAGTAGGCGACTTAAAAGAAATTAAAGAAGTTCCAGCTTCCACTGTTCATATGGTATAAAACAGTGTATCAATTTAACCAGTGATTGTCCGCAAACAGTCCATATAAATCGTCGAGCAGTACCTCCCAACCACATACATGAATGTAGTGGTTTCAACTTTAACCCTTAAGGACCGAGGACGTACCATGTACGTCATTGCAGCGGGTCTCTCTTAGACCCGCTGACGTACAGGTACGTTCCTGAGTGCCGTTTTTTGAGCGCTGGAAGCGATCGGATCGCTTCCAGCAGCTCAAACGCCATTGCAGGCTGCCTGGGAGTCCAGGCAGCCGTGCAATGGCAGTTAGAAGTGCCGGGGCACCATGTGATCGTCCCGGAGCGATCAACATCCGGTTTCACCGGAGAGGTGCCCGGCACTTCTAGAGAGCGCTGGAAGCGATCAGTATCGCTTCCAGCTGCTCTGAGTATATTACAGGATGCCTCGACATCGAGCATCCTTGCAATATGCTTACCTGCCGCCGGTCCGTCCGTGATCGCTCCCCCGAGCGATCACTTCCGGTAGCGGCAGGAAGTACTGAGTGCCACGAGGTATCGTGGCACTCAGTAAAAAAACGATCACATCAGTGATCAGGTGCTCTGCTGGGTGCCTCGAGGATCAAGGCACCCAGCAGAGTAAAAAAAGTGTCAAAAAAGTGGAAAAAAAAGTGGAAAAAAGTGAAAAAAAAAGTAAAATAAAAATAAAAATAAATAAAATAAACTGACGGTTAGGGTTAGGGTTAGGGTTAGGGTTAGGGTTAGGGGTAGGGTTAGGGGTAGGGTTAGGGGTAGGGTTAGGGTTAGGGTTAGGGTTAGGGGTAGGGTTAGGGGTAGGGTTAGGGTTAGGGTTAGGGTTAGGGGTAGGGTTAGGGGTAGGGTTAGGGGTAGGGTTAGGGTAGGGTTAGGGTTAGGGGTAGGGTTAGGGGTAGGGTTAGGGTTAGGGGTAGGGTTAGGGGTAGGGTTAGGGCTAGGGTTAGGGCTAGGGTTAGGGTTCTAAGGGCAGGGTCATCTTGGGGCTGAGTGGGATGTTCCTAGCCTGCCTCATCAGAGAGGCAGGCTAGCAACATCCAATCAGAAGTTAGAAAAAATCAAAATAAAATTTCTAATTTGTCAGGTCAGGTCAATATTTTGTAAATATTGGCTCTGACCTCTGTGATTCTCCCTCCCTCTCCTCACTTGTGTTTTGGTGAGCGAGAGAGAGAGATCAGATTTGACAGGTTAGAGATTTTAGTGAGATTTAGTGAGATTAGAAAAATTGAGGCAGATTTAGAGAGATTTTAGGGAGATTTAGAAGAATTGAGGCAGGTTTAGAGGGATTTAGAGAGATTTAGGTGTTTATTTGTATTTTCTTGTGAAACCCAACGGTTCTTCTAAGAACCAACAATCCGCTTATATATATATAATAATTATAAAATTTTATAATCTATTATATATAATGTCTGAGAGGGTGTACAGCGCCGAGGAGGCATATGCCATCCTGGCGTCAGAATCTGAGGCATCTGCGTCAGACTCAGACCCTCATTTCGACCCCGCTAACTGCTCAGAGACGTCGCTAGATACATTATCTACGCTGGCTGATGTATCTAGTGATGTTTCTGATGCAGATCCTGGGTCACCACCTGCCAGCAGGAGACGCACAGCTCCAGCTGAGGAGTGGGTAGAGCCTCATCGCCAGAGGCCAGATATCCCTCCTTTCACGGCAAATCCTGGCATCAATATTGATGTTGCAGGATTTACCGCCACACAGCAGTTTTTGCAGGTGTTTATGGGGGATGATTTGTTGGGCCACATCGTGGCCCAATCAAATCTGTATGCCCATCAGCATTGTGCTGCGAAGCCAGACTCCTACTTGGCAAGGCAGCAATGGACCCCGCTAGATGTGCCAGAATTTCTGAAATTCTGGGCACTTACTATGCTGAGGGCATCATAAAGAAGCCCTCAATTCGCTCCTACTGGAGCAGTAGCCCCATCTGCTCTACCCCCATTTACCCCCAATCAATGTCACGTAGAAGGTATGAAAACATTTTGCGTTTCATGCACTTCAGTGACAACAGCCTGTGCCCCCCTAGAGAGCATCCCCAGTTTGACAGGCACCAGACTTTTACATTTTATTCGTACACATTTTTATGTTCTACAATTGGTGCTGTATTTTGCCAAAATCTTTGCACACCTATGCATGGGGGGCATGGGTGTACTCAGGAGATCTTGCAGAAAACAACCTGGAGAGTTTTCATGCAGTAACAAACAACAGTGTCTCCTAAATCACAGTCCAAAACTACTGTGGGCGTAAAAATCTGAAAATTGAAAAATTACCGCCACACACCTTCTCAAATGTTTTGGGCTAAAACCGTTGCATCCATGGCATCAAAGCACTCCATATGCAATACCTTAGGGTGTCAACATAACAAATATAAACAATTTTCTGGCAATAATTCAAACTGGGGTATGCGGTAGACCCAAAACCAAAGATAGGCCTAGCTGAAGAAATAATCTCAATTTCAACTCTAATGACAAAGTCATAAAAATTGTATTTGAACCTTCCCAAAATCCTGGCAAACCTATGCATGGGGGGCATGGGTGTACTCAGGAGATCTTGCAGAAAACAACCTGGAGAGTTTTCATGCAGTAACAAACAACAGTGTCTCCTAAATCACAGTCCAAAACTACTGTGGGCGTAAAAATCTGAAAATTGAAAAATAACACCACACACCTTCTCAAATGTTTGGGCTAAAACCGTTGCATCCATGGCATCAAAGCACTCCATATGCAATACCTTGGGGTGTCAACATAACAAATATAAACAATTTTCTGGCAATAATTCAAACTGGGGTATGCGGTAGACCCAAAACCAAAGATAGGCCTAGCTGAAGAAATAATCTCAATTTCAACTCCAATGACAAAGTCATAAAAATTGTATTTGAACCTTCCCAAAATCCTGGCAAACCTATGCATGGGGGCATGGGTGTACTCAGGAGACCTTGCAGAAAACAACCTGGAGAGTTTTCATGCAGTAACAAACAACAGTGTCTCCTAAATCACAGTCCAAAACTGATGTGGGTGTGAAAATGAAAAATGACCACCAAACTGTATCCAATTTGTTTGGAGCAAACGGATGCATCCATAGCATAAAAACACTCCATTTACAATACTTTGGGTGTTAGCTTACCAAATATATGCCACGTTCATAAAACTGGGGTATGTAAAAAGGCCCCTAAAAAGAAAGATAAGCAAAGAAGATACTGTATGTCAAATTAGAAAATTGACAAGCACATGTCAAAGATTGGCGTAGCACCCCAAAAACAACAGAACAAATCTATATATGGGTGGTATCAATTTACTCAGAAGATGTTGCTGAACATATTTTGGGGTGTTTTTTTGGCAGTAACCCATAACTGGATTTGACAATTCATGCCTAAAGTACAATGTGTGTGAAAAAATAACACAAAAAGTGACTACCTGAAAGTTTGACATAGAGCTAGTGCATGGAAAGTGTTAAAATACAACTCTTTGAAGCACCCTAGGGTGTGCCCTTTCTAAAAATATATGGTTTGATGGGGGTAAATTACTTTGGCCGGCTTCAAAAATGTCCCAAATAGGACATGGGTGCATGATGACGAAATGTGAAAATTCCAAGTTGGAAAACTGAAATGCGCACCCCCCAAATAAGGCCTATTAGCCCCCAAATGACCCGACATACCTATACATGGGTGGTATCAATTTACTCAGAAGATGTTGCTGAACATATTTTGGGGTGTTTTTTGGCAGTAACCCATAACTGGATTTGACAATTCATGCCTAAAGTACAATGTGTGTGAAAAAATAACACAAAAAGTGACTACCTGAAAGTTTGACATAGAGCTAGTGCATGGAAAGTGTTAAAATACAACTCTTTGAAGCACCCTAGGGTGTGCCCTTTCTAAAAATATATGGTTTGATGGGGGTAAATTACTTTGGCCGGCTTCAAAAATGTCCCAAATAGGACATGGGTGCATGATGACGAAATGTGAAAATTCCAAGTTGGAAAACTGAAATGCGCACCCCCCAAATAAGGCCTATTAGCCCCCAAATGACCCGACATACCTATACATGGGTGGTATCAATTTACTCAGAAGATGTTGCTGAACATATTTTGGGGTGTTTTTTGGCAGTAACCCATAACTGGATTTGACAATTCATGCCTAAAGTACAATGTGTGTGAAAAAATAACACAAAAAGTGACTACCTGAAAGTTTGACATAGAGCTAGTGCATGGAAAGTGTTAAAATACAACTCTTTGAAGCACCCTAGGGTGTGCGCTTTCTAAAAATATATGGTTTGATGGGGGTAAATTACTTTGGCCGGCTTCAAAAAGTCCCAAATAGGACATGGGTGCATGATGACGAAATGTGAAAATTCCAAGTTGGAAAACTGAAATGCGCACCCCCCAAATAAGGCCTATTAGCCCCCAAATGACCTGACATACCTATACATGGGTGGTATCAATTTACTCAGAAGATGTTGCTGAACATATTTTGGGGTGTTTTTTGGCAGTAACCCATAACTGGATTTGACAATTCATGCCTAAAGTACAATGTGTGTGAAAAAATAACACAAAAAGTGACTACCTGAAAGTTTGACATAGAGCTAGTGCATGGAAAGTGTTAAAATACAACTCTTTGAAGCACCCTAGGGTGTGCCCTTTCTAAAAATATATGGTTTGATGGGGGTAAATTACTTTGGCCGGCTTCAAAAATGTCCCAAATAGGACATGGGTGCATGATGACGAAATGTGAAAATTCCAAGTTGGAAAACTGAAATGCGCACCCCCCAAATAAGGCCTATTAGCCCCCAAATGACCTGACATACCTATACATGGGTGGTATCAATTTACTCAGAAGATGTTGCTGAACATATTTTGGGGTGTTTTTTTGGCAGTAACCCATAACTGGATTTGACAATTCATGCCTAAAGTACAATGTGTGTGAAAAAATAACACAAAAAGTGACTACCTGAAGTTTGACATAGAGCTAGTGCATGGAAAGTGTTAAAATACAACTCTTTGAAGCACCCTAGGGTGTGCCCTTTCTAAAAATATATGGTTTGATGGGGGTAAATTACTTTGGCCGGCTTCAAAAATGTCCCAAATAGGACATGGGTGCATGATGACGAAATGTGAAAATTCCAAGTTGGAAAACTGAAATGCGCACCCCCCAAATAAGGCCTTTTAGCCCCCAAATGACCCGACATACCTATACTTGGGTGGTATCAATTTACTCAGAAGATGTTGCTGAACATATTTTGGGGTGCTTTTTGGCAGTAAACCTTAAAGTTCACAGTACATGTATTCTTAAATTGCGTTCAAAAAAAAATCACCAAATTTTTTTTTTTCTCAAATTTGGCATAGATTTGTGGTAAAATGGTTTGCATGGAAAGAGTCAAAGTACCCCAAGTTTAATACCTTGATTTGTGTACTTTAAAAAAATATATATGTGGAGGGTTTTCAGGAATTAGTGACAGATATCAGTGTTACAATGTCACTATCACTAGTTTTGAAAATAAACTCTTTGGAAATGGCAAAGTGCTACTTGCACTTATTGTTGCATAAAATAAGGAAAAAAGCGAGGAATATGTAAACATTGGGTATTGCTAAACTCAGTACTAATTTTAGAAACTACTAAGGAATTATTTTTTTGACGTTGTTGATACATAGAAATTTTGGGGGTCAAAGTTCGAAAAATGGTGTTTTTTCAATTTTTGTGTCATATTTCACAATATTTTATAGTAAATTATATGAAATGATGAAAAAATGGTTATCTTTATAAAGTCCATTTAGTGACGAGAAAAACAGTGTAAATATGTGTGGGTTACATAAACGAGTAAGAGGAAATTTGACGTAAACACAACACTAAGAGCGCAGAAACGTAAAAACAGCAGCGGTCACAAACGGACGGATTCGTGTAAAACCGCCCGGTCACTAAGGGTTAAGGGAAAACTTCACCCAAGTGAGCAGTTTACCAACTTGGAATCCGAAGAATGGTTTGCCGTTCACTGTTCTTTTCCAAGGTGCTTAAGCACACACGATCCCCAAAAAATGGAAAGAAAAAAATAGTGCAGCCAGTTTTTACTGTATCGAAAGCATGAAATCATATACAGTTGTGTTCAAAATTATTCAACCCCCACTGAAATTGAGTGTTTTGGCCAGTTTGACATTGATTTTGATCATTCAGTCATCTTGCTTACAATTAAATCAAAGAGGCACGTGTAGGTCAGACAAATATAACATAACATTTATAATGAAATAACCACAAATGTCTTTTCTGTGCTCACATCATTATCAGTTTTATTCAACCCCCAAGTGACATTCAATCTTAGTACTTAGTACAACATCCTTTTACAGTTATAACAGCTTTTAAACGTGAAGCATAGCTTGACACAAGTGTCTTGCAGCGATCTACGGGTATCTTCGCCCATTCGTCATGGGCAAGCCTCCAGTTCAGTCACATTCTTAGGCTTGCGCACTGCAACTGCTTTCTTAAGTCCCACCAGAGGTTCTCAATCGGATTTAAGTCAGGTGACTGCGATGGCCACTCCAAAATGTTCCAGCCTTTAATCTGCAACCATGCTCTAGTGGACTTGGAGGTATGCTTGGGATCATTGTCCTGTTGAAAGGTCCAACGTCCCAAGCCTCAGGTTTGTGACGGACTGCATCACATTGTCATCCAATATCTCCTGGTACTGAAGAGAATTCATGGTACCTTGCACACGCTGAAGCTTCCCTTTACCTGCAGAAGCAAAACAGCCCCAAAGCATGATTGACCCCCGCCATGCTTCACAGTAGCAAGGTGTTCTTTCTTTCATAGGCCTTGTTCTTCCTCCTCCAACATAGCGTTGATCCATGGCCCAAGCAGTTCTAATTTTGTTTCATCAGTCCACAGAACACTATCCCAAAACTTCTTGGTTTGTCCACATGACTTTTGGCATACTGCAGTCGACTCTTCTTATTCTTTGGAGACAGCAAGGGGGTGCGCCTGGGAGTTCTGCATGGAGGCCTTCATTACGCAGTGAACGGCCTATTGTCTGAGCTGAAACTTCAGTACCACATCTGACAAATCTTTTCTCAGTTCCTCAGCAGTCACACGGGGACTTTTCTCCACTCTACGCTTCAGGTAGCGTACAGCAGTCGAAGTCAGCATCTTCTTTCTGCCACGACCAGGTAGCGTTTTCAACAGTGTCCTTTGCCTTGAATTTGCGAATGATGCTTCTATGGTCTCTCTTGGTATGTTTAACATCTTTGCAATCTTCTTATAGCATTCCCTTCCTGTGAAGAGTAATCACCTCTTCTCTTGTCTTCCTGGACCATTCTCTTGACTTCACCATGTTTGTAACCACACCAGTAAATGTCTAGAAGGAGCTGAGTATCACAGTCATTTTAAAGCTGCCTAATTGGTGCTTATTATGCTTTATTGCTGCTCCGTGACATCCACAGGTGTTTTCAATACCTGATTGAAACCACTTGAATGAACCTCTGTTCTTCAGAGTGGTAGTCTTTAAGGGTTGAATAATTGTGTCAATGAAGAATTCACAAAAGAAACATTTACTACTGTATTACAAAACCAATTGATGTCATTTTAGTTGCATATGGTTCTCTAAAAAGTCCTTGTAGGATTTCATTCTGAATACAATTACAAATGTACACTAAATTCCCTAAAACCCTTTACAGCATTGGGGGTTGAATAATTTTGAACACAACTGTAATTGCTCACTTACCCTTGCAGGAGCCGAACCAGGCTCACTCACTTCAGAGTTGTGATTCCATTCAACGTACATGTGATACTTTCTAAAGGCTGTCAGGGTTATCCAAAGAGATTCGAAAAGTCACCGCACGTTCGGTGACTTTTCGTTCTCTTCAATTCGGTTCCTTTTGCCGATTGCATTTCGGTGACCCTGCGGTGTATTCAGCAAACAGCACAGGGCCCCCAATTGCAGGGTAAAGCTGCCGCAAACCCGACGAAAACGAAACGCAAAACCCACCGAATGCACGCAGAAAACAAGCAAAAACATCTGGATTAACCTTCGAAAAACCGAACAGGAGCCGAACAGAAGCCGAATCACACAGAGCCGAAGCAGCTGTGACGCAGACAGAGGGAGGTGAATAAATTAGCAAAACCGTTTGTATGAATCTGGGAAAATGAAACGCTGTTTGCAAAGAAACTACTGAGCGAAAATGTCTGAAATTTTCACAGGAGGTCCAGGGAATGATAATAAAGAGGGCTGTTACAAAAAAAATATGTAAACTGAAATTTTTTTTTAAAAAAATCGGACTTTTTAAAAAAAAAGAAAAATGCTTAAAGTATCCTAAAAAATCTATGAATAAAGAGACTTTTTGCTGCAGAATTTTATAATGAACGGTTTATTAGATATTGAATTAAAACGGGAATATTTTTATCATTGAAGCCTGTGGGATTCTCCTGAATAAATTTGCCGAATTAAACCACCGAATGGCAGGGCATTAGGGGAACCTTTCACTGCTGGTTTGTGTTCTCTGAATAGCCGAAGCAGTGCTTTTTCATGGGGATTTCACTGACCTCGAACAGGCACCGAACAGGCACCGTATGTTCAGGCAATTCGCCAGGATTTGGCGAATTGCCTGCTCTCTGGATAGCCGAATGGTCAGGAAAGGTAACCGAACCCTGATTTTCAGCGTTCGGTTACCTTTCTCAAGCAATTCGGATCTCTTTGGATAACCCTGTGTGTGTGTTTTGCACAGGTCCTCTGAGGCTTTAATGGTGTCTCAGTGATTTCCTCCAAGTCCACCAAAGTCCTTTTTTTTTCTACTCGTTCGTCGGCTTATCGGCTGTTTCCGGCAGCTAGTCGGTGCTCTGTTTGGCGAATCATCAGCTTTTTTCAGATGCGTTTGGTGGTTTTGCGGCGGCATTTTTTCGTTCAATTCGGCAGTATTGTGGCTTTTTTCTGATGTGTTCGGCAGCTTTTCCCTGCACTTTGGGCAACCCCTGGTGAATGCTTAATTCCACGCAAGGTCAAGGAATTTGATTCTACGAAGTGCGGCGAACGAAACCGGAATTTCAGTGCTCTTTGAATAACAATGTATATTTTATAAAACTATTAACTTAAAGGGTTACCCCAACAATAAAAATTTACAAAGATAAATAGCCTGACATATGTACAGTAGGCTGTACTATACTTTGGTTGCTCACCTTTTACTTTTCAAATCTAAAGTTGCTTATGTGCTTATTTAATAAAGCACTAAAAATAATTCTTTATGCTATGCGCCAACATTAATGCTGGGTAGTGTAATATAGAAGACCTTCTCAATGTGAAATATAAACACAATTATAAATATTTATAAAGCGCCAACATATTCCACAGTGCTGTACAATGGGTAGGGAAAAACAAGCAACACATTAATAACTAAGTTTGACACAGAGAATGACAGAAGAATACGGCGTTTTGTGCCTCGTCATGTCTTCTTGGAAGTCAGAGACATGAGAAAGTGTAAAGTCATCTGACAAAATGTTTACGAAAGGAAGCTTGATGCTGCATGATATATATTTACAGGCAACCTTGTAGAGTTAGCGCCTGGAATGTCCCTTTAATTCCAATTTGTTTTCAAACCATTCACTTTTCCTGTCCTTAAAATAAACAGCAAAGTCAATTTAAACGTACTTCCACTTTATATAAATAGCTGGAGGATGTGACAGGCTAAGGTCAATGCTTGTAATTTACCGTTCTCTTTTGCATCACTGCGCTCTCCGTTGTCCCAGCACAGACATCCTGATGAGAACAAAGGCAGAGAACAAACATGCACTCCGTTTCCCATGCCATTCACTTGCTGTTTTTATAAACGCAAGAAAATACGTGGCTCTAATAAAAGTTATCTAGAATCAGCAAACACCTGCGTGCCAAGTAATACTCTTCATGGTCTTGCCTGTGTTCTTGCTTGAAAGGTATAATCAGCGAAACGCTGAAATGTGCTGGGTCTTAGTCATTGTTTGAGCCACTGTGAAAATATTACAAGATAAGCATGTTTCCTCTTTGAACTGATAGAACAGCAGCACATGGAGTAAAGGAGCAGAGGAAGCTGTGTATTGTGAAAGGCGCACATGCTAATGCAATGCCTGGCAGCAGACGTGTGTGTCAGCTGCTGCTTTCGCTTGAGGTAATGTGTTAAAGCACATGTCACCGGTAATTTAAGTGAGGCATTCTCTAAAAAAAATGTAACAGTTTACTGTAATAATACGATCATGTCCTTGGACTGATAAGTCACGCGGCCTAGTGACTAAACAATAATTTGAGCTAAACCGGACCTTCCTGATAGAAAGCAGGTACATGGGATGTGAATATATGCAGGATAAATGAAGCGTGGGAAGATGACGTGTATCTGTGCACTATGGGTTACACATTTCTTGGAAAAATACTGCTGGTCTTGGATGATAGCTCCCATTGGCCGTTATCTATAAAGGAAGCCTGACAAATGGTGAACTAAACTTTCAGAGCTGTATTCTGTACCCAGAAGTCTATAAGGGTTATTCAAAGAAAGCCGAACTGGCCCCAAAATTGCACCGAACAGTAAATTTCCCCATACAGTGCTGGCAATACATGAAATACGGTGATCTTTGGCAGCAGTGAATTCCACATAGAGAAGCAATGGTTAATCTATTCACAGAACACCGAACAGCAGAGAAATGTCAGTGAAATGCCCTGATGTTTGGTTGTTTCATTCGGCAGGTTTAATCAGGCGACTCCCATAGGTTTCAATATAAAAAATATTCCCGTTTTTATTGAACATTTATTAAACTGATTATTCTTTTAATTGGAGAAAAATGTCTCTTTATTTATTTTTAGTATTTTTTTAGGCATTTTTTTGCAATTTTTTCTTTCCGATTATTTTTTAAATAATTATTTTTTAAATAAAATAATAATAAATAAATAATGCACCTGTAAACATGTAACATAATGACTTTATTTCCTACATATTTATTTTTCTGTTAATCTGTATATTTGGTTTTGTGTTAATATCTTGCATTTTACTATTTTGTATTTCTGTAACCACTCAATGTTCTCGAACCCAGGACATACTTGAAAACGAGAGAAATCTCAATGTATCCTTCCTGGTAAAATCCTTTATAATTAAATAAAATAAATAAAATAAATAGCGGGTTTTTTCAGGGTCGAGGAATTTGATTCCCTGAAGTGGGGATAATTTTGTACAATGGAATCTCGGTGCTCTTTGAATAGCCCTTATATCTTCCTTACACTACACTTGGATTTAGTGTAATATATTTCTCTGGGTAGCAAGGAGGTTTAATCTGATAATGCTGATTATTATAATTTTATTTTAAACGCATCTGACATTATTCTGAAAAGAAAAACATTTCTCAGACCCTGATGCTATTTCATTGCGCTTCTGCACAATCACATAACACACAAAAGTAAACCCACCCAAAAATACCAATACTCACGTCAGATCCCTAGGTGGTGAGGGTGGCACAATCCACCGCTTCCTAGCTCCACGGGCAGAGGAGCACTGGTAATAAATAATGTCTAGTGTTCCTCAATGTAACTTTCCGCTTCCTGGCCGGGTCTTTTTCGCGCAGACTCTAGCAAATTTTCACACAACATCTCCTCAGTCTCCATGAAGTCCTTTGGACTCCCGGAGCAGATAACACCAGTGGCACTTAGCACTGCCTGTGTTATCAGATTTTGGCTCCACAGTATTATGACTCGAGCTACAGGTAAAGGCGAACCGCAAATGGAAAACAGTAGACGCAAATGTTTTTTACATTTGCGTCTTGCCTTTAATGTCCAGTTTGTGTTCAAGCCCTAAATTTTGTTTGCCTCTCTGTTTGTGTTATTTATTGGTGGTTTATTTATTGGTAACACTGGTATTTTGATTGTATGACATACTCATCTAGTAATAAGTGTGGCCCATATTCTGGCCGAGATGGCAGTATGGAGCCGCTAAGACCAAAAATCCTCCAGAGCAGTCGAAAATATAAATGACTCAATTCTGAGCCAACCACTAGTCACCAGTGGCTGGAATCATTATTTCTGAGAACTACTAAAATATATCAAGATAAGACTCAGTGGAGACTCACGGAAGACTCTTGTGAGATCACATGTACGCAAATTTTTGGGATTGCGCATTGCTGGCAGAAGGACACTGGAGAACTATTTCCATATCCTTCAATCAATGGAGAAAGGAGGCGTCTGATTGTGCTCTCTTCTTTGCCTCTGGATGAGAAGTTAGTGGTTATCTTTAAAAAAAAATTATCTTTTTATCCCCCCCCCATTATTTAACTCCAGTTTACAGGAGCCGGTAATTAAGTTTTCCATTCGCCGACATGAATAAAATAATGGGTAGAGTCCTCGCGCTTACGCCAAGTGTCCAGTGAGTAATACTTCAAGATAATCTAGAAAACATAATAGGAGACATACATTGCACAGTACATCCTTATGACACCTGGTTTCCAGAGAGAAAGTATTCAACTCACTTATTTCTGAGCCCCATAAAGTCGGCTCTGGACTATATAGGCATATATCTGTGGATATGATCTCACCAGCCCGTCCTACCAGCAACCATCCGTGGTGATAACCTGGTCCATAGATGAAATATTGGATCCCCGGGATATGTCACAGACGAAAAGTCGGCAGGATAAAATAAAGTCAAATTTATTGCAGCACTAACGCGTTTCGACCTAATTGGTCTTTATCAAAGTGCAGAAAAATATAGGTTATCACCACGGATGGTTGCTGGTAGGACGGGCTGGTGAGATCATATCCACAGATATATGCCTATATAGTCCAGAGCCGACTTTATGGGGCTCAGAAATAAGTGAGTTGAATACTTTCTCTCTGGAAACCAGGTGTCATAAGGATGTACTGCGCAATGTATGTCTCCTATTTTGTTTTCTAGATTATCTTGAAGTATTACTCACTGGACACTTGGCGTAAGCGCGAGGACTCTACCCATTATTTTATCCATTGACTATTCGCACTTGGGAGTGTGCGTTTGTGCCCTTGCTGCTACCCAAGACCGACCATCTACACATTATCTGCGCCATTTTTTCCACCTTATTGTTTTTTCATCACCGACATGAATAACTTGTGAATGAGAAACGCTGTTTTTTCTTCTGCTACAAAGTATAGGAAGGCATCAGTTGGTGCAATTTTTAATGTGGCCTAGCCCTTAATACGACAGAACCCGTTAACATTAACATCGAGGCCATTATACTTAACAACTCTCTCATTATTGTTAATGGCCTCACTGGAATAAGGTACTATTTCATTAAAAACACTGATAGAAACAGGTTGCTGTACCTTTTGTGCAATATAATGCTTTCCCCATCTATTTTCTGTCATACTTCATACTATATAACTCACTCATGGTTTGCTATTCATTTCAGAATTAAAATTATCCAGCTGTACAGTGTATTAGTATGTTATCAGCCTTCCGTGGGATGCCAGTTGTGCCAGGTGCCTAATGCTGAAGCTGCTTATCTAGTGTTTCTATGGCCTGAAGGAAATAGCTAACATTTTGTAATGTTGTTAAAAAGGCTGAGCACGGCAGGATAATGATTCCACAACACTGATTCCCAATGAAGCAGAGAGCTCAGATGGGTCATTTGGCAAGAGTAGAGACTGAAGTCTCTAAAAAACAACAAACAAACAAAAAACCTATTATATAATCAGGCAACTGAAAGCTGTTCTCTTCCAAGAATGACATTTAATAAATTGCATTAAAATGACTGCTTAGAACGCTCTCTAGTGGGGGGTCATAGGCCAACTAGACCTGGGCCTAGGGCAGCAGATTGGAGGGGGATTTTTTCCTTTATTGTAAACATTGAATATGGATTCTTCAAATATATTTGAGATGTAAATACACACCTGCTATTAAAGTGTAATACGAATTAGAAGTTTTACAATAAAAAAGAACCTTTTCTTTGATTGTTGAGGGTATCTACAATCTGAAATATGGTTAAACGTCTGCTCACACCATCATGACACATAATTTTATCGTCTTCAACTGCAACATGTTTTTAATATTCTAAGAAAAAAGGAAGTCTATTTGTTTAATTTTCCAATATTTCACATAATACAAAGTAGGCACATGCCTACAGGTTCCTGGCCACTATGGACACATATATTTCCTGTTTTCAAAGTAGTTTAAAAGATATATACAGGGTTATTCAGAGATGAAGGTGAAAACCAGGAGAACTGGCAAGAGAAGAGAACAATCTAGACCAAACAGCCGATTTGGAAAGTGAAATAAATGGAAGAATTTTTCTGGTTTGGCTATTTTGACCTAGATTTTTCACTTCTCCAGTTATTCTCCTGAGGTTCACCTTTCTTTGAATAGACCTGTTACTCGTTTATTTCTCAGTAATTCCACTTTAGCTCCCTGCCACAGGAATCACTCCTGCTGCCTGTACATTTTCTTGACCCCTTTTGCTCAAAGGAAAAACCCAGCCTTTTCTACAGATCACTTCAAAGTGAGTCTGCAAATCTGGATTTGAGTGAGAGCATATCATTGACTGTATGTGTGTATATACTAAAATAATGTCATACAGTTGTGTTCAAAATTATTCAACCCCCAATGCTTTAAAGGGTTTTAGGGAATTTAGTGTACATTTGTAATTGTATTCAGAATGAAATCCTACAAGGACTTTTTAAAGAACCATATGCAACTAAAATGACATCAATTGGTTTTGTAATACAGTAGTAAATGTTTATCTTGTGAATTCTTCATTGACACAATTATTCAACCCCTTAAAGACTACCACTCTGAAGAACAGAGGTTCATTCCTGTGTTTTCAATCAGGTATTGAAAACACCTGTGGATGTCACGGAGCAGCAATAAAGCATAATAAGCACCAATTAGGCAGCTTTAAAATGACTGTGATACTCAGCTCCTTCTAGACATTTACTGGTGTGGTTACAAACATGGTGAAGTCAAGAGAATGGTCCAGGAAGACAAGAGAAGAGGTGATTACTCTTCACAGGAAGGGCAATGGCTATAAGAAGATTGCAAAGATGTTAAACATACCAAGAGAGACCATAGGAAGCATCATTCGCAAATTCAAGGCAAAGGGCACTGTTGAAACGCTACCTGGTCGTGGCAGAAAGAAGATGCTGACTTCGACTGATGTGCGCTACCTGAAGCGTAGAGTGGAGAAAAGTCCCCGTGTGACTGCTGAGGAACTGAGAAAAGATTTGTCAGATGTGGGTACTGAAGTTTCAGCTCAGACAATACGGCGCACACTGCGTAATGAAGGCCTCCATGCCAGAACTCCCAGGCGCACCCCCTTGCTGTCTCCAAAGAATAAGAAGAGTCGACTGCAGTATGCCAAAAGTCATGTGGACAAACCACAGAAGTTCTGTGTTCTGTGGACTGATGAAACAAAATTAGAACTGTTTGGGCCCATGGATCAACGCTATGTTTGGAGGAGGAAGAACAAGGCCTATGAAGAAAAGAACACCTTGCCTACTGTGAAGCATGGCGGGGGGTCAATCATGCTTTGGGGCTGTTTTGCTTCTGCAGGTACAGGGAAGCTTCAGCGTGTGCAAGGTACCATGAATTCTCTTCAGTACCAGGAGATATTGGATGACAATGTGATGCAGTCCGTCACAAACCTGAGGCTTGGGAGACGTTGGACCTTTCAACAGGACAATGATCCCAAGCATACCTCCAAGTCCACTAGAGCATGGTTGTAGATTAAAGGCTGGAACATTTTGGAGTGGCCATCGCAGTCACCTGACTTAAATCCGATTGAGAACCTCTGGTGGGACTTAAAGAAAGCAGTTGCAGTGCGCAAGCCTAAGAATGTGACTGAACTGGAGGCTTTTGCCCATGACGAATGGGCGAAGATACCCGTAGATCGCTGCAAGACACTTGTGTCAAGCTAGGTTATTTCATTATAAATGTTATGTTATATTTGTCTGACCTACACGTGCCTCTTTGATTTAATTGTAAGCAAGATGACTGAATGATCAAAATCAATGTCAAACTGGCCAAAACACTCAATTTCAGTGGGGGTTGAATAATTTTGAACACAACTGTATATATGATATGGACCCATCAAAAGTTTGGGTTGTGAAAGATATTGAATTTACTATGATGAACGTGACAGACTGTAATGAATATTAGATTTACTGTGATGGATATGACAGACTGTGATGGGCAATGGATTTATTGTGATGAGCAATAGGTTTATTGTGGTGGACATGGGAAATCTGTGTTGGTCATTAGATTTACAGTGATTGATATGACAGGTTGTGGTGGGTACTAGGTGTACTGTGATGTACTTGACAAACTGTGGTGACCATTAGGTTTGATGGACACAGCAGGCTATGATGGGCATATTATTAGTATTATTTTATTATTATTATTGTTTTATGATTATGTAAAATTAATTAATTTTTTTGCAGCATTATCCGCTTTTCAAAGAAAACCATGTCACTACAATTACTCACCTTCTCATTTCCCCCACTGTGAGTAAGTGTGGAGGAGATGAAGCAGCATTAGTAGGTACGTTTTTATGTATTATAACTAAAAAAGTTGTAGTTTTGTGCATTAAAAAAAGAGAATGGGAGAAAAAAATACATTTCTATGTCATTTATATTGCTACACATTTTTTTCTCCCTTTCTCTTTTTTAATGCACAATACTACAACTGTGAATGTTTTATGAACTAACCGCAATTTTACTAGTTTATGATATTGTAATAAGTTTTTTCCTTAATATATGTTCTTTTTTTACATATTTATATATTCACTTGTATACGAACCTAATTACCTTTTGCACTTGGGGTTTTCTCTTTTTTTGTTACTGTTTCATGTACAATGTTAGCAGCCAAACTCCTGTGTTTCCATTATCTACACTTTACAAGGTCATAATCTGGCCTTTCCAATGATACCAATTGTGACCATGTAATGTGGGGGAAAAAATAATTAAAAAATAATATTCCTAAGGAATTAACCCCTTGCTGCTCTCAGACGTACTATGCCGTCCTGGCGGTGGGAGGACTATGAAGACGCAGGGCATACGGGTATGATCTGCTGTCTTCAATGGGCTGCATCGGTCCCTCCACACAGCCTGTGTGCACGTCATGTCATTGTCTGCACGGGGACGGCCTGAACTCAGGGGCAGGCTGCAATCTGCTTATTACTTGGACTCATTTTAATGCATTTTTATTGGTTTAAACA
The DNA here is from genome assembly GCA_009667805.1 of Leptobrachium leishanense. Classification (NCBI taxonomy): domain Eukaryota; kingdom Metazoa; phylum Chordata; class Amphibia; order Anura; family Megophryidae; genus Leptobrachium; species Leptobrachium leishanense. Next base: position 264,455,098 of record CM019066.1, on the reverse strand, counting down.
CCTATTAGGAGAATAGGAGAGTTCCATATTTGTTTTTTGCAGTTCGGTGGTGTTCGGCAATGTTCTCCAACTTTTTCATGAGGCTTTGGCGACTCCATCTTCAGTGCACTACACTGACCAGCCGGTGTATAGTGAATTCCCCATACTGTTGGCGAAATGGAATTGGGCTTTCAGCAGCCGATGCAGGGAGAAATAGAAGAAAATAGACCAGCCGCTCAAACCTCTAACTCAATTTGACAGAAGATGGTGCTATCTAGTGGCCAAAAATAGGTTATTTACAGTAAGAAGTACAATAGGTACAAAAGCTCAAATATTTCTTACTTTAAAATTAATTAAAAATGATTTTACAAAGAAAACCCACTGGTTTCTGTTTTTTTTTTTTTAAATCACTTTGTAGTGAATGGGGTTAATCCACCAAGTCTGTTGAAAAAAATATTATTATATGCCAGGATTCTATAAAAAACAAAACCGTAAGTAGCATGTGATGAGCAAAAAATGGGCAAAATTAACTCACCATAAGGGGTGAAATGGCTCAGCAGTGAAAGGGTTAAAGATGTCAGTATAGTAACAGCCACACAAAACCTTTCATTGCATTGTTGCATTGTGTGCATCAGAGATTTGACAAAAGGAGTGTGTTGTTCTGTAAAAAGTAGTTCTAAAAAGGATGAAGCAATTACCGTAGATACTCGAGTATAGCGCGACCCGAATATAACGCGATGGATAGAGATTTATTATGGAAATGAGAGAATACTCAAGACTCGAATATAATGCGAGGAACAAAATTTTACTGTACTGGTAAACAATTTAAATCCTTCCAGGTTCTCTTAACACAGTCAGGCTACCCCTCAGGTCAGGGTGTTCTGCTCTAGAATGATTGCAGTTGTTACTAAGTATGAAGCCACCGGCCAACCGTCTTCCTTACTAGCGATTAGATGGCCGGTGGAGGCGAGCGAGGTGAATGATTGGCTTAAACCGAGCATGCCCTCTGGCCGTGATGGATCCCAAATCTCTCGAATCTGGGAGTAGTGTTCGCAAGCATCAGGGAGCCCCGCATTCACTTCAGCGAGACTACCGCAACTTCCGGGAGACTTGGGATCCAGTGCAAGGCAAGTTTTTTTTTACATGCAGTGCAGATGTCTCGACTATAACGCTACCCCTCCAATTTTAAGGTAAATTTTTGTCACCAAAATCTAGCGCTATACTCGAGTATATACATGCTCATACTCGAGTATATTGCATGCTGATTCCTCTACACCAGGGATGTCAATTGGTGGGCCCCCATATGTTTCTGAACTACAACTACCAAGATCCCAAGCTGCCCAGCCAATGCTTTAGATTGCCTGAACATTATGGAAATCTGATTAAAGAAACTGAGCATATAATTTTAAGCATGCTACTAACTACTCCCATATCATGATGACAATACAGACTGCAGTAAAAAATATATTTATATAATAACGCAAAAATAAAACGTTTATCCTCATCAGACATTTGACACAGATTATTTCCAACTAATTCTGATTATCCCCTTATTTAAACATGTATTTATTTATTCATTCATTCATACATGCATGTAAATGAATATAGGTTCTAGTGTGCAATCATTTGAGCACTGGAACCTAATTTGTCTGTTGTAGATAGCAATGTTATTCCAATACAGGAGTGTGAAGAATGTGACCATGAAAAATCATATCATGAATGAGACTTACAAAATTTACTGACTACAAATTTACCAAACAATATACTACTGCAGTAAGGGCTAACGTAAGGGGTTAGCATGGATGAAGAAAAGTAGAAAGAAGTAGAAAAGGAATTAATGTTGAAATCATAATCATGTAAAGTAATATAATGTAATCTATAAGTTATATAACATTTATATACATATATATATATATACATATAATACAATAAATAGAAAGAAAAGGAGTGCAACTGAGAATCAATATTGTATAAGTTTGCTGTATATATGTGACCGTTTTCCAGATATTTCTCTTTGATCATATATATATACAACTCCAAAATATTAGGCAAGAGAATATTCGCTCTTCGCTGCAAATCTGACTACTGCATTAATGGTTCAATAGGAATTAAAAAAGTCAGTTTAACTAAAATGTTGTATTCGACTGCTTCTTTAAATGTTTGTTTCATTACTTTTTTCAAGTTGGATTACTAAACGTAGGAGCAGTATCTGACTAAAGCCCATTCTACCTTTGTACAGACTGCTTGTTTCACCTCTCATAATGCACATTTTCTTTTCTTTGAGAAAGGATTTTACCAGGAAGGATACATTGAGATTTCTCTCGTTTTCAAGTATGTCCTGGGTGGCGAGTATGTACCGTTAGGTGTCTTGCCCAGGACACTTACTGGAGAGGTTGCTCGCTGGGAACAAACCCATGACTCCACAGGCTCTCTCCATGCAGAGCAGTGATGTTACCTCTACTCCACCCAGCCGGTACTTGCCTGGCACAGTCATTCTTCACCTTCCTCATACCCAGAAGAGACCGTCTAACAAGGTTCCATGGACCTGTTTGCCATGACTACTGCAAATTGCATAAATGATTCCACAGATTACAGGAGGGGTGGGGTCACGCCTATTCCCCGATGGGGCGACTGCAACCACCAAATGTACCCAGCCCAGCAACATGTATGAAACATAACAGGGAGAAAAAATGTCATCTGCGTTTATTCCCATTATACCGTGTGAAACAAAACACAATTAGAGGCTTTGGTTTCTGTTAATGGCCATTAAAAGATTAAGCTCACCCGCCGAACGTCAAGGCACCTCTAGTGAGGGTGAGTCCTATCCAAAAAATTAAGCCACAGGCGACGTGTGTAGCCAACCATAACTTGCCTGTGCTGCTTGTCAGTCATGAGGTAAACTGGTGGTCTTTTATTTAAGCTCCCCCAGAAACAAAATCCACCTTGGGATCAAATAACAAAGACATGGAGCAGAACAGCTGCAATGATGACCTGGCTGGAGGTACAGTGGTTGCAGCCGCCCCATTAGAGAATAGGTGCGACCCCACCCCTCCAGTACTATGTATGATTTAATGTACCTCCAGCCAAGTCATCATTGCAGCTGTTCCGCTCCGTGTCTTTGTTTTTTGATCCCAAGGCAGATTTTGTTTCTGGGGGAGCTTAAATAAAAGCCCACCATTCTACCTCATGACTGACAAGTAGCATGGGCAAGTTATGGTTGGCTACACAGCAGCCTGTGGCTTCATTTTTTGGATAGGACTCACCCTCACTCGAGTTGCCTTGACATTCGGCGGGTGAGGTTAATCTTTTAACAGAAACCAAAGCCTCTAATTGCATTTTGTTACACACGGTATAATGGAAATAAGCGCAGATGACATTTTTTCTCCTGATTCCACAGATGCCTCTGGTTCCTTGCCTCTTTTCTGTGTCATGCTGGACATCACTTCTCTAGGTCTGCCACAGTTTCTAATATGGAGTGCCATTCAGATTACACCACCGATTTCATGCGTCAATTCACTCTCATCTAAACTTTACACTAAAGTAGGTACCCTGCACAGATATAAATCCTGCCTGAGCCCCGCAGTAAGAAAGCAGATTGTACAATAAATGCTTATGCCAGCTATTGAATACGGAGATGTAGTGTATGCAGCTGCCCCACAAACGCGCCTTCATAAACTTACTATATTGTCTAACTCATTCTGCCGCTTTGTGCTACAATGTAACTACATTACCCACCATTGTGAAATCTTGAAAGAGCTAAACTGGTCATCGCTGGAATCCATACGCACCCTTCCCAACCTGGTGTTTAAGAGATTTTCTGGGAAGCTACCACCCTATCCGAATAGACTGCTTGCTTCAGTGGTTCCCTCCTCCTATAACCTCCAATCCAGGACCTGCACTATACTTGCAATACTACAATACAAAAAGAAAGTGGCTCGATCCTCATTATTCTACAGAGCACCGCAAACATGGGATAACCTCCCTGATGCCTTCAAATCTTCCCCCAGTTTAAAGTCCCTTAAGAGATCTCTATTAATATACCTCAATACAAGTGAACCTGTAAACATGTAACATAGAGAGTATATTTCTGACATTTATTTTCTCTGTAACTCTATATATTTGTGTTATTTTTAATATCTTGCATTTTACTACTTTGTATTTCTGTACCCTACTGTAAAAAATTCAATATTCTTGAACCCAGGACATACTTGATAATGAGAAAAATCTTGATTTATCCTTCTCGGAAAAAATACTTTATAAATAAATAAATAAGGATCTCTTGTTGACCACAATTATTCAGAAATTCTTGACATTTGATGATGTTTATTATTGGTAACCAGCACCATCCCGTAGCAGCTTATCTAGCTGTATGTAACTTTGCCTCTGCACTGTCTCACTGCCCTGTCGTTTTATCAGTGTGTATATTCTCTTATTTTTGTGTATTTGACCTTGGCTTGCACTCTGTCATGGGAAGACCTTATTCTACAACAGATCACCAGCGTGCAACACTCTCTGACTTCCCATATGTATCCTACCCCAGACTTTGGGATTGTTTCCTTGATTCTTTGTTCTTTGGTGTTACTAATAACAGCTTGTTCTCTGACCATTTTCTGTTGTAGTTGTACAGCCAGGTCATTGTAAGGAAAGAATCTTAGATTAGGCTTCTTTCTTGCAGTATCTGCTGTCTGCATGTTGGGCCTAATATAACAATACACTCTGTCAGGATTCAATATACGTAGTTGCAAGTGAGTGCCCAGAATGCAAGAATGACTGCACTACAAACTGTAAAGTGGGGTAAATCCAGATGGTTTGTTGGTTTATTAACTCTTTAAGAACAGGGGCAATTTTACAAGTTCGGAACACTTCTAAAAGTAGAAATCTGCTGAACTAATTTTTACCGTTTTTGCTTATCATGTTTAAACGCGATTGTCACACTTTATTATACGACCCAGTCAAATTATATATCCTTGTTACGGCAGACTCGGCAGATTCATAATATATCATTATTATATGCATACGTCATGCCCTGCCAAAATGGTATAACAAACAATGTAAAAAAAAAAGATAGAATTTACATTACAATTTCAATCATCTACAGCGTATAAAGTAAGTTTTTCACATTTTATCATCCGAGCCTTTACCGTTATATAATCTATGTGGTACACTTTTAAAAAAATATAGAAATGGGAACTCGTTACTGTATTTGAGTAAATACATGTTTCTAGCTAAAACCCCCCCCCTTCAGTCATTCAAGAAGTCTCTGAAAATGCATTACTTTAGAGAAGCCTATTGGCTCATTCTATGATCCCCCACTGCACATTTCTTGCTCCTCTTCCCATTCAGCCCTCATGCAACCTGCTACTTCACTTACCCTATTCACCCTCATCTAATGTGTCACCCCTCTCCTCCTAGATTGTAAGCTCTTGAGCAGGGTCCTCCCTCCTTCTGTTCTGTGTATGTAACGTGTATGCATATTTGTTATTCTGTTTCTCCCAATGTACAGGGCTAAGGAATTGTTGGCCCTTTGTAAATACTTGTAACTCTTGTAGGTAGAAACACAAGGAGGATTGAGGGAACAGGAGGCATGAAAGCTGGCAGGACCAGAAGACACGGAGAACACAAGGAAGAGAGCTCTAGGGACATTAAGATAACTGTGAACACAGTTGGTGGGTGGGGAGGTGGGGATGGTGGGGAGAAAACTGTGGAAACAGGCTGGAAATTCAGAGGAATAGCAGACTTCAGGAACCAAGAGTAGAAATGCACAGGTAAACATTCACTGAAAGCAATAGTGCTACAATGCTGAGGCACTGACTGATAGGTTAAAAGGCCTTGATAATGAGTCAGTCAGTGCTGATTGATCACACCTCTGTGTGCATGTTGGACCAGGGCTAGATATGCTGAGTTAGTCCAAAACCTTGTCTGAAACACAGTGACATAAAGGAGGCAATCAGGTTCACACTACCTGCTGCTGCACCAGCTCGATCACGGCTCTTTTTATAGTTATCTCGTGGCACTGGGCATGGATAGGGTTGCCAGATTGGCCATGTTTTCCTGGACACATATTACTATTTCATGCAGAGGGGAGCACAGGGAAAATTGCTGCCCTGCAACATGTATAATTCATATGCTACAGGAAGGGAATCAAGGCAGGTCACCTGGGATTCCCTTTTGAGTTCTAACTTCTTACCTGCAGAGTATGGATTATACATGCTGCAGGGTGGCATTTTTCATGCACTGCCCATCAGCATGAACACATGATATGTGTGTCCAGGAAAACATGGCCAATCTGACAACCCTATGCATGGGTCGTGACAGCTTGACACAATAGGAACAAGGTATACTCTTGACTGACACTGCAGGAACAGGACAGGGTTTTGACAGGCAAGCACTGCAGGGAATAAGAACACAGTGCCGCAGGAAAAGGCTTGGATAGATGGCAAGGAAGCAGGATACACTTTCAGGCTTCAATCAACGTCAATGCATAGGCATTTGCTTCCTGATGCACCACCCTTAATAGCAAGACTAGGATCCTCTGCAAGTCTAAAGATCCACCTCTGGATCACTGGTGAAAAACCTGGGATGGTACTCTCAGGACAAATCTCCCACACAAGGCAAGCAAGGTGGAAAATCAGTAGTGGATGCACGTCCCAGGGGTGCCATGGACACATGGCTGATTTCCTAACACACTCTCGTAGAGGCTACACACTGTCAATGTAGGGAATAGGGATAGAAACAGAAAAATAGAAAATGTCGGCAGATAAGAACCTTTCGGCCCATCTAGTCTGCCCAATTACATGGATACTTTACCTGGATTTATCTTTTGTTTAGGATAGCCTTATGCCTATCCCATGTCTGCTTAAATTCAATTACTGTTTTGGCCTCTACCACGTCTACTGGAAGGCTGTTCCATGTATCCACCACCCTCTCATTAAAATAATGCCTCCTGATGTTACTTTTAAACCTTTGCCCCTCTAATCTAAGACTATGTCCTCTTGTTTTGCTACTTTGTTTCCTTTTAAATATACTCCCTTCCTCCACCTTGTGGATTCCCTTTACGTATTTAGGAAATTCAAGCACAGTTTTCAGCTCAGCTGGAATAGTAACTCGAGTCATTAACTATAATGGTTATACTCGTTGACATTTAAGCCACTAATAAACAAGTAATAGCTGTTTTGACTTTGTTTTGCGCTTTGGCGATTCCATTTTGCCGACCCTGCGTTGAATTCACTAGTCACCACGAGGTCACTGAAGTGCACGGAAGATGGAGTCTCTGAAGACCCCCGAAGACCACCAACCACTTCTGTGGAACCCTGCTATTCTTCTATAAGGTGTTTAAACCAATAAAAATGCACGAAAATGTGTGTAAATAATAAAAAAGCTCCTTTAAAAAATAATAAAAAGATCTGTTATGGAATAAAAAAAACGCCTAAAAAAATAAATTGGGAATCAAAAATTTGTCTAAAAAATACAGTAAGAAAAAATAAATAAATAAAAAGACGGTTTACTGAAAATGAAAAGTATAAATGGTTTAATAAAAAAAAAAAATATCTTTACATTGAGATCCTATGGGATTCGTCTGTTTAAACCTGTCAACCTGAATCACCAAATTTCAGGGCATTTCAGTGACACTTCGGTGCAGTTTGGCATTCTCTGAATAAGTTAAATATTACTTCTCTATGGAATAATTTCTTCATATTTTCTTCAGTTTCTGAAAAACGTAATATTGGCCATCTGATATTACGAATTGGCTGAGATTACGATTCAAAATTGATCCGAAACTATATCAAACGATTCGAAATGATCCGAAACAATATTAAATGATTCGAAAATGATCCAAAATGATATCATATAGAACAAGAATGATCCAAAATGAGAAAAATATAACGAAAATTACCCAAAATGTTCGGAAATGAATAAAAACAGAACAAAATGTTCCAAAATGAAGAAAAATTGAATGAAAATGACAAAGTGAAAAAAAATGAACAGAATGATTTCAAAGTAATAAAAATGGGATTTTTTTAACATTGCAATTTATAGGATTCGCCTATAGGTTCTAATGTTAAAAAATCCCCGTTTTTATTAAATATTTCTTAAACCGTTTATTTTTTTTATTTGCAGCTTTAAGCCATTTCGTTTAATTACTTTTTAGGATTTTTTAGCATTCTTCTGAATTTTTTGAATGAAATTTTAAGTTTCCCAACTTTTTTTAAAGAAACAATGCTTTTTTCCCCATAGGTTTCAATATAAAAAAATATTCCCGTTTTTATTAAATATTTCTTAAACCATTAATTGTTTTCACTTACAGCAATAAGCCATTTTGATTAATTATTTTTTAGCATTTATTAGGCATTTTTTGGTGAAATTTGAGGTTTTATAAATATTTTTTAAAGAAATAAGGCTTTTTTCCCCGATAGGTTTCAATTATACTGCAGAGGAGGTACCTCTCAGCAGTGTGTGGAAAGAAAAAAAAACTGTTTTAAATCACCAGAAATTACCCCAAACGAGAAAAAAAATGATAAGAAAAATTCTGAAACAGAAATAAAAAGCTGTGCACAAGTGTACTGAAGGCTCGCCGATCTGCACTGTAGTTTGCTGTCAATTTGCCAGTATTTGGCCAATTGACAGCTTAGAGAATAGTCAAACTGCCATGAAATTGCACTCAAGGGTCGCCCCTTAGTGAATAACCCCTTTTGTATTTTAAATTAAAATACATACACTTTGCAGAAATTATTTTACTTTGTTATCGCTACAAACCATATCAAGGTCAGAAGAACTGTTAAATTATCAGTGTAAAGAGCAAATGTGTTTTGATAGCTACGACAATTCTGGCCTTGCAGCTGCTCTATCACATTGAACTTCTTGAAAATAAGCTTATCAGTTAACCAAGGACACTTCCAGCTTCATTTCTAGGTTAGAATATCTGATATCATTTTTGTTCTTTACATATTATATTCGAAGAAAAGGGAAAATGTTTTCATGACGAACGTAACAATCTTGCCTTGAATCTCAGAGCGAACAAATTATACTGTCAAGAAAGGTTAACGGTGTGACAGAGGGTAATTTTATTGAGCAACATTGCTTGAACCAAAAATTGAGCAATACCTGTGATAGCAACAAACTAAATTCAAACAGGTATATGTGGTATAAAATCCTACAAGCTGGGGGGGGTCCTGATTGTCTTCTGTGAAAGGAGTGCTGATTAAAATGTCATTTGAAGTGAAACATGCTTTAGTACTGGTCCACATCGTAGAATAATCAACTATATCTCCTATCTTTGATCATAAAAATGCCAGTGGTCCCATTACAAGACTTATTTTATATGCTAGGAAATTACAAATTACCGTAGATACACGTGTATACTGCCGAGTTTTTTGAGCAATAAATCAACCTTAAAACTGTAGGGGTCGCGTTATACACGGACAGCTGCGAGGGCGTGAAGATCTGATTGCTTCCATGCACGCCACATGCACGCCCTGTAATCCCAATTTAACCCTGCAGCCCTGACTTTAACCATTAACCCTTAATGACTGCAGCCCTCAAGTACCCCTGTACAAAACATCTCCAATACTATTCAGCCCTCTATTAACCCTTCAATCCAAAAACCTACATTAACCTTTGCAATAAAAAACAGTAACATTTAATAAATAATTTCTGTATGTCACAATTTATCAAATTTATCATATACTCTGCTTCATATAAACAATATTAATTTTTCAAGGTAAAGCAAGCTTTTGTCAATTTCAAAATGTGTCTTTTTGTAGTGCATGAGTATATGCATAGGTTCCGAACATTATATATATAATCTTATTAAATGCAATTGCAATAATTAAATCTAAAAAATGTGCCCTTATGCCATACCTGCCTTATGCCATACCTGCGGATTTTATTTATTTAGTTTCATGTGCAGAACTTTATCATAAGAGAATTATATTCCAACAATCAAAATGCTCAATTACATCTATCACCATTCTAAAATAGCCACGATAATGCATTACCTCTCACTCTGCACCCCTGCTCTCTAACAACCATTGGAGGAATGAGGGTGAGAGTGGGGTGGAATGAACATGAAATGAAAACCTGGAACAACAGTAACTTAACAGACTTTTGTCGTAATTTGGAAAATTTATACTTTCATAATTTTGCTCCTAGCGTTATATTCGAGTCTTGAGTAATATTCTTATTTCCATAATGAATCTCTACCCCTCGTGTTATACTCGAGTCACGTTATACTCGAGTATCTACTTACACACTGACTGCACCATAGTGTGAAAAATAATGGATAACAGTCAGTTACCCCACTGCATGGGCAGCCCGTTACATTAGGGTCTGCACCAATTGAACATTTATTAATTTTCAACTTCTAGTTAGGAAAATACAAATTTTTCATTAGCAATAACAACCCTGTAATAAGAGATAGTCAGTTTTAGGGATGTGCATGGCTGAAAAACTTGTTTTTGTTTAGTTTCGTTTCGTTACGTTTTAAAATAATTTCATTTTCGGAATTTCGTGACTAATTTCGTATTTCGTTTAATTTTGTTTTTCGTTTCGATCGCGAAACGATTCGAATTTCATATATTATTCAATTATTCAAATTTTTCTTTTATGATGATGACACAGTGTAAAACAAAATAAATTCGTTATATACCATTTTGTTTCGTTTCAAATTCGTATCGCATCGATTCGTTATTCGGAAGTACTTCCGAACTACGAATTATCAAATTTCGTTACAAATTCTGAATTTTTCCAAAACAAATGCACATCTCTAGTTTTTATGCTTTTCATCATGAACCAAATAAGGGACATCTAAAATGTCAGATAAAAACCAATAGCACCAAACCTGCTGCAAAGGACCATACTTTATTCCGTGCAACTTTAAAAATCAAGCACAGAGAAAACCCATAGCATCAAACCTGCTGCAAAGTGTAATGCAACCCATGCTGACCACCTACATATCTGGTGGTCGTGCCCCCGGGTACAACCGTTCTGGGAGCGTCTCCATGAATATGTTTGCAGGCTTGTAAAACCCTCACCGCCTTACACACCAGAATTCTACTCGCTACACCATACGCCTTCCAGTACTTACATAAAGTCGATAGTCCCTTGCCTGATCCACATCGCTATACTCAGGATAACCAGGTTTTGGAAACAAGATATCTCCCCCCACTTTCTGTCTGGCTAGATGTTCATTATTCGTGGGGTGGATGAGCTCACCTTAAGTGCTTGCGACCTCTACGTGGATTACTCCACTGAATGGTACTATTGGCTGTCGGAGGTATGCCTGCATTCCCGATCCCTTCGCATCCCCTGAACTGTGTTGATTGACATGTGTTTGCTGCCATCTCTAGTTTATCAGGTCTATGATAAATGACAGGAGAATGACAGGAGAAGTGAAAATTCTAGGTCAAAATAGTCAAACCAGAAAAATTCTCCCATTTATCTCACTTTCCCAATCGGCTCTTTGGTCCAGATTGTTCTCTTCTCCTGACAGTTCTCCTGGTTTTTCCCTTTCTCTGTATAACCCTGTATATTACTGCCATTCTCCCCTTCCCCCTTTTTCTTTGTCCTTTCCCCCATATTTTATCAGCATTACCAAATCCATTCTTTGATTATGTACTCTGTATTATGTAATATGCAAGGTCATTTGCTGTTTATACACTGTCTTCCCTGCATATCTGTCATGTCTGCTTTCATGAATAAATTTGAATATGAAAAAAAAAAAACTGCTGCAAAGTCCCATACTTTATTATGTGCAACTTTAAAACTCAAGGTTCTTTATAAGAATTCATCAGATCCTTCTTACAATCAACAATTTGTCTCTCCTACATTTGGTTATTTTTTTGTTGTTTTTTTCTCTTATCTAAATTTGTATCTCTGCTTAGTCATTAATAGTCACTGCCTTATTTATTACTTTATTCTGTGATTGTTTCTTTAGCATATTTATTTATTTATAAAGTATTTTACCAGGAAGGATACATATCACAGGGTTATTCAAAGAGATTCGAAAAGTCACTGCACGTTCGGTGACTTTCCGTTCCCTGAACTTCGGGGCGATTCAATCCTAGTTCGCCGACCCTGCGGTGTATTCAGCAAGCACCGCAGGGCCCCCCGTAGTGCAGGGAAAATTTGCTGCAAACCCACCGAACACTCACCGAAACCTGCAGAAACACCTGGATTAACCACGCCGAACACGCCGGACAAACCCGACTAGCCGCCGTTCACAGCGCAGAGCAGCCACCGGAAAAAGCCGACACGCAGACGAACGAGGTGAAAAAAAAACAGTACGCTTGAAAGTTTGAAATTTGAAACGCGGTTTGCAAAAAAACTACTAAACGAAAATGTCTGGAATTTACATATATAAGATCCAATGAATGATATTAAAAAGGTCTGTTACAGAAAAAGAAAAAACGATTAAAAAAAAACAACGAAAAAATAGTTTGCAAAAAATGCCTAAAAGATCCTAAAAAAATCTATAAATAAAGAGACTTTTTATTGCAGAATAAAATAATAAACTGTTTATTAGATATTGCATTAAAATGGGAATATTTTTAACATTGAAGCCTATGGGATTCTCCTGAATAAACCTGTCGAATGAAACCACTGAACAGCAGGGCATTTCGGCAACTTTTCCCTGATGTTTTGGGGTTCTCTGAATAGACAAAGCATTGCTTCTCTATGGGGAGTACACTGCCCCCTAACAGGCACCGTACATGCAGGCAATTCGACAACATTTTGCGAACTGCCTGTTCTCTGAATAGCCGAATGGCCAGGAAATGTAGCCGTACGTTGAATTTCAGTGTCTGGTTACATTTCGGGGCCAGATTGGTTCTCTTTGAAAAATCCCGTGAGATTTCTCTCGTTTTCAAGTATGTCCTGGGTTCAAGAACATTGAATTATTACAGTAGGTACAGAAATACAAAGTAATAAAATGCAAGATATTAAAAACAAAACACAATAAACAGATTTACACAGAAAATAAATATGTAGGAAATATATTCATTATGTTACATGTTTACCGGTGCATTTTGTATCGAGGTATATTAATAGGGATCACTTAAATCACTTTAGACTGGGGAAGGATTTAATGGCGTCTGGCAGGTTATGCCATAATTGAGATGCTTTGTAGGAAAATGAGAATCTAGCCACTTTCTTTTTTTGTTGTGGTACTGCAAGTAAGGTGCAGGTCCTGGATCGGAGGTTATAGGAACTGCTGGGGGAAGCAGTCTATTCAGGTAGGGTGGTAGCTGCATACACTACATCTCCATATTCAATGACCGGCATAAGCATTCCATAGCTTCCATCTATACCCTACCCCCTCTATTCCCTCTCACTAATTCTATGATACCTCCTCTATACCCAGTGGCGTAGCGTGGGGGGGCTGGGGGGGCCGTGGCCCCGGGCGCAGTTTTGTTAGGGGCGCATTTGCGCCCCTAAAACTGGCCCGGGGGTTGAGGGGACGCAGATGCTGGGCAGCGCGGGAGCGCCTGCCCGGTCTTTAACAGTCCGTCCTGTTAGGTGATGCGGCTGCGCGGCGTGCGCAGCCGGTCACGTGGTCCGGCTAATCAGGTGGTACGGAGTCTCTGTACCACCTGATTGGCCGGACCACGTGACCGGCTGCGCGGCATCACCTAACAGGATGGACTGTTAAAGACCGGGCAGGCGCTCCCGCGCTGCCCGGCATCTGGGTCCCGGTCCCCTCAACCCCCGCCGGAGCTGGGGCCTGGGGCAATATCCAGGTAAGGGCTGGGGGCAAATCCATGAGCTGGGGGCAAATCCATGAGATGGGGGCAAATCCATGAGTGAGCTGGGGGGCAAATCCATGAGCTGGGGGCAAATCCATGAGCTGGGGCAAATCCATGAGCTGGGGCAAATCCATGAGCTGGGGCAAATCCATGAGCTGGGGCAAATCCATGAGATGGGGGCAAATCCATGTGAGAGCTGGGGCAAATCCATGAGTGAGCTGGGGGGCAAATCCATGAGTGAGCTTGGGCAAATCCATGAGCTGGGGGCAAATCCATGAGTGAGCTGGGGGCAAATCCATGTGCTGGGGGCAAATCCATGAGTGAGCTGGGGGCAAATCCATGAGCTGGGGCAAATCCACGAGCTGGGGGCAAATCCATGAGCTGGGGCAAATCCATGAGTGAGCTGGGGGGCAAATCCATGAGCTGGGGGCAAATCCATGAGCTGGGGCAAATCTATGAGCTGGGGCAAATCCATGAGCTGGGGCAAATCCATGAGCTGGGGCAAATCCATGAGATGGGGGCAAATCCATGTGAGAGCTGGGGCAAATCCATGAGTGAGCTGGGGGGCAAATCCATGAGTGAGCTTGGGCAAATCCATGAGCTGGGGGGCAAATCCATGAGTGAGCTGGGGGCAAATCCATGAGATGGGGGCAAATCCATGAGTGAGCTGGGGGGCAAATCCATGAGATGGGGGCAAATCCATGAGTGAGCTGCTGGGCAAATCCATGAGATGGGGGCAAATCCATGAGTGAGCTGGGGGGCAAATCCATGTGAGAGCTGAGGCAAATCCATGTGTGAGCTGAGGCAAATCCATGTGAGAGCTGAGGCAAATCCATGTGAGAGCTGAGGCAAATCTATGAGCTGGGGGCAAATCCCCGTGAGCTGGGGCAAATCCATGAGTGAGCTGGGGGGCAAATCCATGAGCTTGGGCAAATCCATGAGCTGGGGGCAAATCCATGAGCTGGGGGGCAAATCCATGAGCTGGGGGCAAATCCATGTGAGAGCTGGGGCAAATCCATGAGCTGGGGGCAAATCCATGTGTGAGCTGGGGGGCAAATCCATGTGTGAGCTGGGGGCAAATCCATGTGTGAGCTGGGGCAATATCGATAACGTCCACAGGTTGGGGGGGGCGCACAATTCTTTGCTGGCCCCGGGCGCTGACAACCCACGCTACGCCACTGTCTATACCCCCACCCCAGCAGCTAGTTCAGGTGAGGGTTACATTTACGCTTTAAGCTTGAGTTACAATTAGGGTTAGAATTACTTTTAGGGTTAAGGTTGAGTTTAGGGTTATGGTTACTTTAGGGTTACTGTTGGGGCTACTTTTAGGGTTAAGGTTACTGTTAGTAATCTTGTTGTGATCACACAGTTTTTAGGAACTGACCCCTTTGGGGGTGGTGGGTATAAAGCAGAGGATGCTCTGAGCACATGGGGTGCTTTGTAGCCGCATTAGACTATAGAAGAACATAACATGTTTTTGCTGTAACGGTTGTCTGTGGGCGCCACACCCGCATAAATCATTATGTGGAGATTTTAAGAAACTTCATTCATGAATAAAACATGATCAGGTCTGATAATCCATTATTTAACATTTTATTGATATTGGAGGAAATTCCGATTTTTGGGAAATATATTGATGGGATCATTGGATCCTTTTTAATCCCATACAGGAATAAATGTGTTCACATCAAAGCGGCTGGGGGTCTCCTCTTCTTCTTCCTCTTTTATCTGTAATGCTCAAACATTTCCTTATCCTCCAAATAGAGGGAATACAGAGGTGAGCCTGAACCCCAAATCATGGGAGAGTCTTCACATGTTCTCGTAGTGTTACAGTCAGGGTAATTGTCACGTGCTGGAATTGATGACAACTTGGTTTCAGCTGGAGGCTTTGCAGCAAGAGCCAGATCTTGGTGATGTTTGGGAAAATTGATGGGATCATTGCATCCTTTTTAATCCCCTACAGGAACATACTGTATGTGCTCACATCGAAATCAGCTGCTGGTCCCCTCCTCTTTTTTTATATCTGTAGTATTCAAACATTTATCCTCCAAATAGAGGGAATACAAACCTTTTCCCTTGCAACCTTCAGTTTTGCTCATCCATCCGTTTTATGTTCCAGTCCAGAGGAGGTTAGGCGCCTTTTCCAAACTGCAAAACCTGCAGCTCAAAAAATGTTTTGACGACTAAAAAGTAATAACCTATGTGTGCTGACCAATCAACCACCAAAAAAACATCGGTCACCATTGGTTGTCACCAATAATATCCCTGCAGGTCAGCAGCCACAAGTAGTGATCAAGAAAGATCTGGCTCCTGCTGCAAAACTTTCATCTGGGACCAAAACATCATCAGCCCGGTCAGCTAAACATGACATCACTCCTGCGACCTTCATCTTTGTTTCTCCACCCGTGGCTTCCAGCACGGAGGACGCTGGGTGAAAACTGAAGGATGAAAGATCTGTGGGAATGATTAGGAAGAATCATCAGGGCCACATTTACACACCTTTTTAACCCTTTCGCTGCTGAGGCTTTTCCCGCCCCTGTGCTGAGGTCATTTTTACCTGTTTTGCGCATCATGTTTAAACGTGTTTTGAAGGCTTATTTTAGTATATGACCCAGACATATTATATATCGTTCTTTCCGTCAGACTCGGTAGATTCATAATATGTCATTATTATATGTATACGTTATGTCATGTCTGTATATTATAACAAAAAATGCAATAAAATATGTATTTTCAATAATTTACAATGTGTAAAGTGTTTTTTTTCACATTTTAACATGCGAGCAATTGCGGTTATATTTTGTATGGGGTGCGCTTGTTAAAAAAATTAGAGATGGGGTCTCGTTACATTTTTTTTTGGGGAAAATTACACTATTTTTAACAAACGCACCGCATACAAAAATCGTTAGTGCAGCATCATTGTTCACATTATAATTGAAATGGGAACAATATTGCTGCATTAACAAACCAAAAAAAATAAAAAAAAGTGTTTATTTTTTTTTTATAATTTTTTTTTAAATTTTTTTATTTTTATTTTTCATTTTTTTTTTTTTACAACTTTTTTCACTTTCATGTTTGGTATCGTTGGAACGGCCATGCTCTGGCCGATCCAACCATACCAAAATTTAACCCATAACTGCCACGGATCGGGAGATAGGGAGTTCATTGGAACTCCCTATCTCCACCGTTGGTGGCAGTTAAGGGTTAACTCTAGGACTGGCGTCATCGTGCTACGCATGATGACGCCAGTCCTCAGGGGGAGTTCCCGGAGGCTTGGCCGACATCCAAGATGTCGGCCAGCTCCGGGAAAGGATCGCGAACCGGCGCTTTTCAGCGCCGATTCGCGATCCAGCTCCCCAGGGGTTAATGCCAGGCATCATTTGGAAGGGCAGGCTGTGCCCTTCCAAATGATGCCTGGGTTAACCCCCGCAGAGCTGCCGATCGGGAGGGAGAGAGGTCCGAAGGACCTCCCCCCCTCCCTTTCAGGCGCCTCCTCCGCACATGCGGGGGGGGGCCTGAATTAGGTGTCATCGCGCTGCCGCGATGACACCTAATTCCGGCGGCTGTGGTCCCGGATGCGCGGCTGACATCCAGGATGTCAGCCCGCACCGGGGGGGGCCAGCGATCGGCCGGAACCCGGCCGAACGCTGACCCCAATGGGAGGACGCGCTCAGCGCGTCCTCCGCATACCAGCGGGAATGCTGAGGACGCGCTGAGCGCGTCCTCAGCATCCAAGTGGTTAAAGCAGGATTAGTGTGCCTCTTGTGGAAAAAGCAAAAAACTGCCTGGTCTCTCTTCTCTTCAATCCTAACTGTAAACAGGTTACAAGATTCCTGAGCACCGATACAGTTACAAGTATTTATGAAGCGCTAATAAGTTCTGTAGCGCTGTACAATGGGTGAGACAGAATAACAAATATAAATACAAGTTAAACACACAGAACAGTAGGAGAGAAGACCCTGCTTGAGAGTTTACAATCTAAGAGGAGAGGGTGACACATTAGGTAAGGGTAAATAGAGAACATGAAGTAGTGGTGTACATATGGGCTGAGTAAGTAGATGGTGCAAGAATATACAGCGGGGGAATCATGGAGTGAGCCGGTAGGAGTCGGTAGGCTTCTCTGATGTATTGTGTATTCAGAGACGTCATGAAGGACTGGAGTGAAAGGGAGAGTCTGATTTTGAAGGGGAGTGATTTCCATAGAAAGGGGGCAGCTTGGAAGAAGTCTTGAAGGCGGGAGTTGGGGGTGCGGGTACGTGGGGCTGATAGCATCAGATCATTGGCAGAGTGAAGTGGTAGGAACAGAATGTAGCTGCAAATAAGGGAGGAGATGTAGGCAAGGGTGCAGTTATGGATTTTTTTAAGTGAGCACTGGTATTTTGAATTGTATTCTAAAGGAAACAGGAAGCCAGTGTAGAGATTGACAAATGGGCGAGTTGCGAGATGTGCGTGAGGTGAGGTGGATGAGCCTTGCACAGGCATTCATAACAGACTGCAGAGGGAGAATCTGGGACCTCTTAAGGCCAGAGAGAAGGAGGTTACAGTAGTCAAGGAGGGAGATGATAAGAGCTTGGATGAGCATTTTAATAGAATAGTGATTAAGACAGGGACAGACACGTGCTATGTTTTAAATCAAGAATGTGTGCTGCTCAGGATTAGATAAAGCAAGGGTGGAATAAATGTAAAATGTAGGAGCGAGGAGCCAAAGCAAAGAGCAAGACTTTCTATTTATTGGCTTTTATTTTAGGATGGACTATAAATAAAATTTAAAACAATGTATTATGTCTATTGTAACCAGCCATGACATGATATCCCATCTTTAACGTTCCACTTCCCATGATCTAGCTATCTCTGCATCTCTACAGTATATCTATCTATCTATCTATCTATCTATCTCTGTAACCATCTCATCTCTGTATCTATCTCTATCAGGGTTATTCAAAGAGAATCAAAAAGTCACCGCACGTTCGGTGATTTTTCGTTCTCTTCAATTTGGTGCGATTTGGTGATCCCATTTCAGCGACCCTGCAGTGTATTCAGCAAGTACCACAGGGCCGTCATAGTGCAGGGAAAAGCTGCCGCAAACCCGCCGAACATTCACTGGAAAACCCGGCGAACGCACACAGAAATCCGCAAAAACACTTGGATTAACCCTGCCGAACACGCCGGAGAAACTCGAGCAGGAGCCGATCACAGAGCAGAGCAGCCGCCGGAAAAAGCAGACACCGCAGACAAATGGAGTGAAAGAAAAAAAAAACAGTACGCTTGAATGTTTGAAAAGAGAAACGCTGTTTGCAAAGAAACTACAGAACAAAAATGTCTGAAATTTACATATAAGGTCCAATGAATGATAATAAAAAGGGCTGTTACAGAAAAAAGAAAAAAAACTATTAAAAAAAAACGGAAAAAAAATTTCCCCAAAAAATCCCGAAAAATTACAAAAAGATCCTAAAAAATCTAAAAGTAAAGAAACTTTTTACTGCAGAATATTATAGTAAACGGTTTATTAGATATTGGATTAAAACGGGAATATTTTTAACATTGAAGCCTAAGGAATTCTCCTGAATAAACCTGTCGAATGAAAAAGCCGAATGGCAGGGCATTTCGGCAAATTTTTACTGCTGTTTTGTGTTCTCTGAATAGACGAAGCATTGCTTCTCTATGGGGAATTCACTGCCCTCGAACAGGCACCGTATGTGCAGGCAATTCGCCAACATTTGCCGAACTGCCTGCTCTCTGGATAGCCGAATGGCCAGGAAAGGTAAGCGTACGCTCAATTTCAGCATTCGGTTACCTTTCGGCCCCAATTCGGATCTCTTTGAATAACCCTGTTTATTTGTCCTTCTTTGGCGCAAGCAATAAACAATATTATTGAACTTAATAAACAAACGTTGTGCCTGTGTCAGGTGCTGGTTCCAGGGTGGAAGTTCGAGCCCAGTATGCAATGAACAAAAGGTAGTTGAAGCAGGTATAAACGAATAAGAGTTTATTATACAAACAGAGGAATGAAACTGAGGCAAAGTAAATATAAATAGAGACTGGGTGAGACAGGGAGAACAATGAATAAGTAATAAACAAAGGTACACTGAAGATGCTGAGGAATAGATAGGATGGAAAAAAGGGGCAAACAGAAGATATGCAGAACTAGAGTAAAACAAGAGAACAATACAAGAGACTGGTTACTGGAAGTGCATAGGAAAACAAAGCAGTCAGAAGGGAGACAATACTAATAACATTAACCCCTTAGTGAACGGGCTGTTTTACACAAATCCGTCTTTTAGTGACCGATGCTGTTTTTACGTTTCTGCACTGTTAGTGTTTAGGTCAAATTTTCCTCTTACTCGTTTATTCAACCCACACATATTATACACCCTTTTTCCCGCCATTAAATGGACTTTCTAGAAATACCATTATTTCCATCATATCCAATGATTTACTATAAAAAAAATATGAAATATGATGAAATGGTAAAAACACACTTTTTCGTAATTTAATCCCCAAAATCTACAACAACCCAAAAAGACCCCGGCTAAATAGGTTCAAAAGTTTGTCCCGAGACTAGAAATACCCAATATTTACATGCGTTTGCTTTTTAACCCCTTCACTGCTGAGACAGTTCACCTATGTGCGCTGCGCTCATTCTGACCATTTTGTGCTAATTATTTTTAGATGAAAGCCTAGGTCCTATTTAATTAAACCCCCCCAGACAAAAAAAACTTTAAAAAAAAATTAAAAAATTATTTTATTTAATTTTTTTCTAATTTTTATTTTTTATTTTTTTTAAAACCAAACCTGGTCATGTTTGGTATCATTGGAAAGGCCATAATCAGGCCTTTCAAATTATGTCAAATATGACCATCTAGCTGCCATAGATCGGGAGATAGAGGGCTCCGAAGGAGCCCCCCTCCCCTCCATTGAATTGCATGGGGACACCTGCTGATGACGTCACCACGCAGCGTGGCGATGTCATCAGCCTCGCCTGCCCATGTAAATCACATGGGCAGGCTTCCTCCCTGCCAGATCACCGTGGGATCCAGCGAGGGAGGTGAGTATCGGGCGGGAGGGGGATTAGGCGCCGCTGACGTACCCCGTACGTCCGCGGGTCTAAGGGAGACCCGAGAACAGGACGTACAGGGTACGTCAGCGGCCCTTAAGGGGTTAAGGATTATAGATTGAAGGGGATAGAAATTGGAGCAGGGTTATGCTAGAAATGAATGGATGTATATAGTAGAGAGATCTTGGGGGGAACTGGCAGTAGGTAGGCTTAGGGTTTTAGGAAGCAGAGAGTCTTTGAGGAAGGTGGTCCTTAGAGACAGGAGTCCTTGGAGATAGGGGATCCTTGGAGACAGGGGGTCCTTGGAGGCAGGGGGTCCTTGGGGAAACAAAGCAGAGTTCATGCGCGGTATCCAAAGGGTAAATCCACATGCAAATCCAGAAACAGTTCCATAAGTCTTGGGTTGGCAGCAGGGAGGTAGGCAAGCAAAGTTTAGATGAATAAACCAGAGGGTCTTGGAGAGAGGGCTCAGGAGAGCAGGCTTCTTTGGAATCAGGTAGCACACTGAACATTGGCAATGCAGAAGCATCTTGCTCTAGTTGTGGCTTGATTTTGTGAAGGGAACATTAGGTCAAATAAATCAACACCTGAGTGTTGAACAGGCAGAGGAGATGTTTGAGAAGACTTTCAGTCTCATCACTACGAGGCGGTGCCGGTTTTATGCTTTCTACGGCGCCAGGGGTTGGGAACCTGACAGTCTGCTCCTTGCACAAATGAGTGAAAACACGTCCACACTCCCAAATTACACACGTATATACACAGAATGCTGCATTGATGTTGAGGGGCCTCCTTTACCCTTATGGAATCTTCCACTTACTGGTCAAATGAGTGGATAGCACACTGGAAACCTAATTCACAGAGACAATGACACACACTCAATAGCAACATCAGTGGTATTTTGTTTAATCTGAAAGCTTAACTGTTGGTGATATAAAATGTATAGTTATGACCCAAAAGCACTACAGTTTACTGCATAGATTATGGTGCAAATATTCTGGTGTTTTTGACATAGGTCAGTTCACCATTGTTAATTTTTGTTATATTTGTATATTTTTGCCCGAAATTCATCAAGCTTTTATTATATAATTTTAACTGTTTATCGATTTCCTTATATTTACCCATTGCTGGTCTTCATAACTAGCCTCATTGAGTCCACTGATTGCCTTGTGCGTAGGAGGCTTATCTGCTACACTTTGTCATCTTGAGTCTGACAGGCCCAGTCCGGAGAGGGTTATTGAACTACCAAAAATTACTAATTTCTTTAAGCCATTTCTTTATTTTGAAATGAAGAGAATACAGTGAAGTGTCTACAGAACTCTAATCCAGAATCTCCTTCAATCGCTATGTACCAAGTGGTGGTCTATGCGAAGAAACCAATCGTGGTGAAATAGTATATAAAATATGGCACAGCGGCTAACACCCGGTGATTGAAAGGAATTTACAAATCAAATTACGGTACATACATATCGTTCAGTTCAATTTTGAACCCAAGCCATCTCCTCGGTACACTCAAAAGCAAAAAGAGGTATAGTATAACATAGTGTACTACGTAATATATCATTTATAAAAGAGCTGTATGTCTATATCGCACCACTCACACTTTGTAGAGCCTTCCACTGGCTCTGAACAAAACCAGCCTCTGGGTATTTTTCTTCAAAATTCCAAGGCTCCCAGGCACCTTAGATATAACTAGGACTTCATCTTTTCTTTTCCTTAAAATGTATACAGAAAATGGGGGCAAGCCCCTAGTGCAATATTGCATGTGTAGCGCTGTGGTAAAATCTTGCTGTGGCGGTGCCTATTTTTGGCCACAAGATGGAGACTATCGCGAATCAGAGATACTGGACATTGGGACTACAATGCCCGGCATGCTTTGCAAGAAGACAGGAAGTGGGTGGGGACTGGACACTTACATCCTCTGCCTCGTGGAGAAAGTTCCAGAGCGCGCCAGGGAAGCGGAGAAAGCAGACGCACCGGGAAGATCGCGGGAGAATCTAGGCCCAAAGCCCGAGGGAGACCTGTTGTTCTGGTTTTGGGTCACCTAGCCTGAGGAGAAGGAGACTCGCCCAGCGCCCAGACACTGCTGCAGACCGGCGGAATCGAGCGGAGAGCAGGCGGTGAGCTGGACAAGCGGCATAAAGTTAGACAACGGATCCGGCCGCTAGTATCCCCAGTCAAAATCCGGAGGAGAGACGTCCTGGGTCAGCGGAGCCTAAAGCCTGCGTCGGATGGGTGAGAGGCCTCCAAGGCTGTTTGTGATTAAAGGTCAAGCTGCTGTTTCTCTTTAAAGTCCACAGGGCCCCAACTGACTAGTCGAAGATTTTCCTTAAATAAACTCACTGGCCAGTTGAACAGTACCCGGGTACCACACACACACGGATACACTTTTTACATTCTGGGACTTAACCTGTGCAGGACTCATTTCCTTTTGCGAATCGGAACGGGGGTTAAAGACAAAGATACGTTCCGAATACATTTTTCTCTTTTTCCGCTGCGCGTTTGCCGTAATACGAAGGGATTGTATGTTTGGGGTTTTGCTACGTGTCCCTTTTTCTGAACTAGCGGGAAATTGCATTGCTTTTATGTTCGGTTGCGAATATTTTATTTTCCAAAATACGAAGCCTCGTGTTTCGTTTCTTTTCCGCTACGCGTTTTACCGGGATACGAAAATACTGTAATAATACTTGTGAATACCGTGTTTCAACATCTGCTCAAATATTTTAGTAAACTATATAAATATAAAATCTCACAACTGTGTTGGAGTATATTTATTCCCTAGTGCGGGGAGACTGACCCGTGGTTCATTTTCAGCGGCTCCTCCGGGAGTGAGCGCTACACGTGGGGGCTCGTTTCCGGGATCCAGTCTCTGGAAAAACCGCATCTAAAGGGTTAAATATGGATCCAGACACTGTTGCCGAGTGGTGTGGGGAGCACAGTAGTCAGTCAGAATGTTGTATAGTTATGGATATTCCAGCAGACACTTGGGCTGAAGATCAGATTCGCCAGGCCGTGGCCACGCTAGCACCAGATCATCGGGGGTTAATACTGGACATTGAAAAAAACCCAGATACTTCTCACATGTATGTTCTTCTCGAATGGAGAAAGGGTGTTCCGCCATGTTTTCAGGGCACGAGCGTGAAACTGGCCGAAGAGGTGGAAGTCCAACTAATTAAGCCAAGTACGCCACGTGGCGAATCCGCAAGTGTTTCCGTGCCTAGTCCATTGGCCATGATAGGGCCTGAATTTATCGTGGCTATTGGAGATCTACTGGCTAAATGTCAGAAAACAAGCCCTCCTCACACTAACTTCGGTTATCGACGGTTAAGAAATTTTACAGGAAACGTACCAACTCCGGCGGGAGAAGAAACCTTTGAAGAATGGGTGCAACAGGCGATGCAGGCTCTGGATGAGTGGGATGTCCCTGAGGCCCAGAAAAAGCAAAGGATCACCGAGAGCTTAAAGGGACCTGCGTCAGAAGCGGTGAGAAACCTAAAACTGAGTAGAAAAGATTGTACTGCTTTGGATTATTTAAACGTTCTTGAAGAAGTTTTTGGGCGAACTGAAAAGGCGGCCGAATTGGTATATCAGTACGAACACACCTATCAGAGAAGAGGTGAAAGGATGACCGAGTACATGAGGCGCCTGGATAAGATTCTACACCAGATACTCCTGAAGAAAGGGGCCGAACCGGCCGAAGTAGATAAGATCCGAATAAAACAGATCCTGAGGGGCTCTCAACCTCTAGATCCAGTGATGATGCAGCTGAGAAGCAGAGCAGGTAACCAAGAGTTAAAGTACCTGGAACTTCCGAGTTGTACGAGAGGAGAGGCTTTACTAGAAGAGAAATCTTTCAGGGGGGAAAGGGCTTATGCACAACCTGTGAGACATAACGACGGCCTGCAACCTGAAAGCGACTCTCTAGATACCTATGGATCTGACGAGGACGAACAAGAACATCTAGTTGTTTTTAAATCTACAGAGAAGGCTGCCAAAAGAGTCGAACCTCCCTGAACGGGGTGAATTGTCCAAGACCGTCAAGAAGGTTCAGGAAGCTCAAGTTGAATTGCAGCAAGCGCATGCGGAACTGTGCCAGGTATTGATGAAGGTGACAGAGATTAGGGATGTGCGTTTCGGGTTTCGGAGTTTCGGAATTTTCACGAAATTTCCCGATTCATGTTTTCGGATGCGGCCGAATTTCCGAAAAATTTTAGATCCGAAAAGTTCAGATCCGAAATGTTTTCCGATCCGAAACGAAATATTTTCGGATTTTTCGAATGGCTTGAAGGCTGTGGCAAACGAGGAGAACAGATGTTCCGAAAAACGAAAATTTCGAAAAAAAACGAAAATTTTCCGAAAAACGAAAATTTTGTAAAAACGAACATTTTCTGAAAAACGAAAATTTTTCGAAAAAACGAAAAGTCGATACAGAAAACGGGCAAAATGACACGAAAAATACGAAAAATGGTCGATATGCCGAAAAATGTGCAATTCCGAAAAACGAAAATTTTCCGAAAAACGAAAATTTTCCGAAAAACGAAAATTTTGTAAAAACGAAAATTTTGTAAAAACGAAAATTTTCTGAAAAACGAAAATTTTTCGAAAAAACGAAAAGTCGATACAAAAACCGAGCACAGTGACACGAAAATCCGAAAAATGGTCGAAATTCCGAAAAAAAAATGTACCCGAAAAACAGGTCGAACCGAATCGAATCGAAACCGAAATCGGTCGAAACGGGCCGAATCGAAAAGTTTAAAAATCCGAAAAATCGAACCGAATCGAACCGAAAAAAAATTCGGTGCACAAGCCTAACAGAGATGCAGGCAGAAATGCAGAAATTCCTCACAGGTATGCAGACGACGGGAGTTGCTGTGGCGTCTGGTCCAAATCCTTTAACCAAATCTCAACAAGCAACTACGTCTCCGCTCTCTAAGAAGAGATGTTTCGGGTGTGGAGAAATGGGCCATTTCCGCGCACAGTGCAAAGGCCGAAAGCCTGAGAAGGATAGAGTCAAGGGACTGTTGGAAGCTCTGGAGGGACTGTTATCTACCTCACCGGCGGGAAACGCCAGAGGGCACCAGTGAAGGAGACAACCTGAGTGCCCGAGGGTTGAACTCGCTCTCAGAAATCAAGCCAAGGTTAAGAGGGCGAAAAGGCCCAAAGCCGAGCCGACTGTAGAGCCTGCCAGGACTGAAAGAGTCACTCCCTTAGCATCCGGGTCTACGTCATGGGGAAGCAATGTACACCCAAAACCTGCACGGGCAAGAAAAAAGGCCAGGGTACAACAAACTGGGTCTAAGTGTCTGGATACCGCCACCAAGTTTCCCGACCAACTGATAGGTCCTTCTCCTATTGTGCCAATCCAAGTGGAAGGAGTCTACACCAAAGCCCTGTTGGATTCAGGGGCTCAAGTGACATTGATCTACAGAGACTTCTACGAGAAAAACTTAAAGCACATTCCTCTGCAAGAATTGAAGGATTTGGAAATATGGGGTATCGGCACTGAGAAACTCCCTTATGACGGGTACCTGCAAGTGAAGTTGGAGATCGGATCTGAAGTCATCGGGCAGTCTGGGGGTTGTGATGCATTGGCTATTGTGTGTCCTCGACCCTCGGGTGCGAACAGAAGCTCCCTGATAGTGGGGACGAATACTGACCTAGTGCGGCGTCTTCTGACGCCTATCGTGTTGGAAGAAGGTTCAACTCAAGGAGTACACCCAATGTTACGTCCGGTCTATCAGAGGATGGTCGAAGAACGAAAGGCACCTGCCGAGGTGGGAAAGACTGTGGAGACTGGGTGGAACAGAGAAGGTTCTGCAAGCAGGAGAAGTAGTGAGTTTCCGGGCTTCAGTCAAGTTGAATGGATCGCAACCAGGCCCCTATGTGGTGCTGGGAACCATTTTGATCATGGGAGTGAAACCGGAGTCGAAGTAATTCCTGAAATAATCTCCACCAAAGCTCTGAAGAGAACACGAGGAAGAGTCTCGTCAGTGTGTGCAACGTGACGGATTTTCCAGTAGTCCTTAAAGCACGAATGCCTATTGGGCAAGTAGAGTCTGCTACACCCCTCTCTACCGATTCAGGAGGGGGAGAGGGTAAAGAGATTCCAGATGAAAGATTCTACCCCAAGGACGCTCCTATTTCCCTGAATGGAAGAAACGTCTTCAGTCTCAAGTTCTAAAGTGGAAGGAATTGTTTTCAAAAGATGAGTTCGATGTGGGCCTAGCTAAGAGTACTGAACACCGCATTCGATTACAAGAGGACAAGCCGTTTCGCGAAAGATCAAGGCGAGTTCCGCTAGGAGACTTAGATGATCTGCGAGAGCAGCTGAACGAGTTACAGAGAACCAAGGTGATTCAAGAGTCCAGGAGCCCGTATGCATCTCCTATAGTGTTGGTCCGGAAGAAAAATGGTTCTGTCCGCTTATGCATAGACTATCGCACATTGAACAGGAGAACCATCCCCGATCAGTATGCCACTCCTCGGATTGAAGATGCCCTACAGTGTTTGTCTGGAGCAAAGTGGTTTAGTGTACTAGACCTGCGAAGTGGGTATCACCAGATACCAATGCATCCTGAAGACAAGGAGAAAACTGCGTTCATCTGTCCACTGGGGTTCTTTGAATTCAACAGGATGCCTCAAGGCCTTACGGGGGCTCCAGCTACGTTCCAACGGTTGATGGAGAAGACAGTCAGGGATATGAATCTAATCGAAGTATTAGTGTACCTGGATGACATAATTGTGTTTGGGAAGACTCTGGAGGAACATGAGCAACGTTTGAGAAGGTCTTGAAGAGGCTCCATGAAGAGGGGCTGAAACTGTCTCTGGAGAAATGCCAATTCTGCCTACCATCTGTTACGTATCGGGACATGTGGTCTCAGCGGAAGGTGTTTCAACAGACCCTCGGAAGTTGGAGGCCGTAGCTTCTTGGCCTAGACCCCGAAACGTCACTGAGCTTAGATCTTTCTTGGGATTCTGTTCATATTATCGAAGATTTGTGGGAGGATTCGCGAAAATAGCCCAACCACTGAACAAACTCCTGCAGAAGGAAACCACAGAAGAAGGCTGTAAGGTCTCTGACAAAAACCCGTCAGCTCCGGGGCCAAGGAAAGCTCGAAAGTCTATACAAGGTGAATGGACCAGTCAATGTGAAGGAGCTTTCGTAAAGCTGAAAGAGAGCCTGACCCGAGCCCCTGTATTGGCCTATGCGGACCCTCACAAGCCGTATGAACTACATGTGGATGCCAGCCGAGAAAGTCTGAGAGGAGTCCTATATCAGGAGTATGGTGGGTTGCTGAGGCCTGTGGCGTACGTGAGCCGGAGCCTTGCGCCTTCAGAGAAGAACTATCCTACTCACAAGCTGGAGTTCCTAGCCTTGAAGTGGGCAGTGGTGGACAAGTTGAAAGACTATCTGTATGGAGCTGAGTTCGTGATCAAGACGGATAACAATCCTCTTACCTACATCCTTACTACCGCAAAACTGGACGCAACGGGACATCGGTGGTTGGCCGCTCTGTCAGGGTTTCGGTTCAGCCTGAAGTATCGCCCTGGGGTGAATAATCGAGATGCTGATGCGTTATCGAGAAGACCCTACACTACAGAATGGACTCAGTTGACTCCAGACGGGGTGCAAGCTTTGTGTCAAGGAACAGAGCGCCGGGTCAAAGGAGGGATTGAAGCAGAGGCCATAGGAGTTATGGCTGCGGCTGTTCCTGAGTTCTACTGTAACCCTACGCAGTTAAGGGATGAAAGTTTACCTACCTTTTCGAGACAGGACCTGAAAGCAGATCAGGCCAGAGACCCTTTAATTGCCTTGACCATAAAGGCCCTGTCTGCAAACCAGCGAGAGATTTTGTTAACCAACTCCGAGTGGAGCCAGATTGGTCTACAAAGAGTGGGAGCGGTTAAAGATGTTGGATGGGGTGGTCTACCGAAGGGGCCCCTCAACCAACTCTGAAGAGATTCAACAGTTATTCCTCCCTACTAAACATAGGGAGAGTGTGCTGCGATCACTACATGATGAGCATGGACATTTGGGTGCAGAGAGAACTTTTAAGCTGGTGCGAGATAGGTTCTATTGGCCTTGTATGAGGGCTGAAGTAGAAAGCTATTGTCATTCCTGTCTGAGGTGTATTCAGAGAAAGACTCTACCGACCCGAACTGCTCCAATGAGCCATCTGCAGAGCCAGGGACCCATGGATTTGGTGTGCATTGACTTCTTGTGCTTAGAGCCGGATGCTAGTGGGCAAGGGAACATTCTAATAGTGACTGATCATTTCACTCGTTACGCCCAAGCTTTTTCCACGAAAGATCAACGCGCTCCGACTGTAGCCAAGTGTTGATGGAAAAGTTCTTTGTTCACTACGGACTGCCAAGGAGGATACATTCTGATCAGGGTAGAGACTTTGAAAGCAGACTGGTGGGGCAGTTGTTAGAGTTGTTGGGAATCCAAAAGACCCGAACCACACCATATCACCCTCAAGGTGATGCTTAGCCTGAAAGGTTTAATCGCACACTGCTAAACATGCTGGGGACCTTGTCGAATGTGGAGAAGCAGAGTTGGAGTCGTCACATAGCTACTCTGGTGCATGCATATAACAGTACGGAGAGCGATGCAACTGGATATTCACCGTACCGTCTTATGTTCGGAAGAGAGGCTCGACTGCCGGTTGATTTGGCATTTGGGTTATCTCTAGACCAGACGTCAGTAGCTTCCCATAGAAATTACATGGATAGACTTCGGAAAAATTTGGCTTCTGCATTTGAACAGGCCCGGTTGACCTCGGGAAACAGGGAGCAAAGAAACAAAAGGAACTATGACTTGAAGGTCCGGATACAAGATCTACAACCTGGTGATAGGGTCCTACTGAAGAACTTGGGTGTTGCTGCAAGACACAAGTTGGCGGATAGGTGGAGTTCCCAGGTTTACATTGTCTGCAAACAGCTACCAGGTCTGCCAGTGTATCAGATTCGCCCGGATGGAAAGGCTGGGCCTCTCAAGAACTGGCACCGGAATCATTTGTTACCTTTGAGGGAGGCTGTGAGAATGCCAGTTGGGGATGAACCGCCTCTGCCAAATCCGCCTGTTCCATGTTTGCCTCCTGTTACCCGGTCTCAACAGACTCGGGTTGTCGAAGAGAGCGAAAGGACAGTGAGGAAGAAAGTTTCTGTCTGGACTGGATACGTTCATCGGAGCCTGAAGAGATTACCTCAGTTCCTGAACGATGGGAGAGTAATTTGAGGCCTGAAGCTCCTGAATTCTTGTTGGAAGTCCCTGAGACTGTTGATATCCCTGAGCCTCTTGAATTTCAGTTGGAAGTCCCTGAGGATGTGGGGATCTCGGTAGTTCCGGAAGCTTACTCAGGTGATTATAGTTCTATGCCTTCGCTGGAGGGATCATACTCTGAAGAAACGTCTGCTCCAGTGATAGAGAGAAGGACTGAGCCAACGCCTATAGTACTTCCACCTGAAGAGGAACTGATTGAGCCAGGACCAGACCAAAACGCTCTGTTCGACCGCCCCAACGACTCACCTACGACTCACCAGGACATAGCACTGAAGAGGCCATCACCACGGTGCGGAGGTTGCCCGAAGTGTCTGCTATGCTAGCCGAGGTAGCCCAAAATATGAGTCAACTTGAGGAAGTGTTCCTAACCCACTGTATGTATGCTGCTGAACCTGTACATGTTGTGTAAATTGTATTTAAATATTGTGGAAATGTAATGTAACTGTTGTACCTCCTTGGAGAGACCCAAGAGTTTTAGGAGGGGGAGAGTGTAGCGCTGTGGTAAAATCTTGCTGTGGCAGTGCCTATTTTTGGCCACAAGATGGAGACTATCGCGAATCAGAGATACTGGACATTGGGACTACAATGCCCGGCATGCTTTGCAAGAAGACAGGAAGTGGGTGGGGACTGGACACTTACATCCTCTGCCTCGTGGAGAAAGTTCCAGAGCGCGCCAGGGAAGCGGAGAAAGCAGACGCACCGGGAAGATCGCGGGAGAATCTAGGCCCAAAGCCCGAGGGAGACCTGTTGTTCTGGTTTTGGGTCACCTAGCCTGAGGAGAAGGAGACTCGCCCAGCGCCCAGACACTGCTGCAGACCGGCGGAATCGAGCGGAGAGCAGGCGGTGAGCTGGACAAGCGGCATAAAGTTAGACAACGGATCCGGCCGCTAGTATCCCCAGTCAAAATCCGGAGGAGAGACGTCCTGGGTCAGCGGAGCCTAAAGCATGCGTCGGATGGGTGAGAGGCCTCCAAGGCTGTTTGTGATTAAAGGTCAAGCTGCTGTTTCTCTTTAAAGTCCACAGGGCCCCAACTGACTAGTCGAAGATTTTCCTTAAATAAACTCACTGGCCAGTTGAACAGTACCCGGGTACCACACACACACAGATACACTTTTTACATTCTGGGACTTAACCTGTGCAGGACTCATTTCCTTTTACGAATCGGAACGGGGGTTAAAGACAAAGATACGTTCCGAATACATTTTTCTCTTTTTCCGCTGCGCGTTTGCCGTAATACGAAGGGATTGTATGTTTAGGGTTTTGCTACGTGTCCCTTTTTCTGAACTATCGGGAAATTGCATTGCTTTTATGTTCGGTTGCGAATATTTTATTTTCCGAAATACGAAGCCTCGTGTTTCGTTTCTTTTCCGCTACGCGTTTTACCGGGATACGAAAATACTGTAATAATACTTGTGAATACCGTGTTTCAACATCTGCTCAAATATTTTAGTAAACTATATAAATATAAAAACTCACAACTGTGTTGGAGTATATTTATTCCCTAGTGCGGGGAGACTGACCCGTGGTTCATTTTCAGCGGCTCCTCCGGGAGTGAGCGCTACACATGTACCAATCCTTCAATCAAAAAGTGTAGCCAATTGTTCAGTTACATTGGCTGGAGCCCTCCTTGGCTCTTATATATTTACATATTGGTTTCTTTAGAGAGATTCCCACCAAAACTCTTCCTCTGCAAATCACAAACCCGGACCAGGAATCCGGGACACCGGGGATTGTTCAGAACTTTAAATAGATAGCAAGCAAAAAATCAGTATTAGAAAGATTTAATTACAGCATATTAATATACACCAGAACACGTTTCACCTATAAAAAATCACAGCTTCTTAAGCTGGTACCTGGCAGCCTACACTACATTTTCTTCGAATAGTCCCTTTTGTATTTCTTCACATGTTAGGTATGTAAATGTCTAACAAAGCAGGGCCGTAAAAGCAAACGCAACCTCATAGATTGGGGCAATACATGTATCAGTGAAATATATAATATAAAAGACACAAAAGACAAGGAGGCCTTTGATGTGTACAAACTAACATTTAAAATAAGCTTAGCTCTGTAGTAATCTCGAATTTGTTTTGAAACAGCATGAAGTATAAAAACTGCCTTTCAAGCTGCTTTGCCTTTTCATAATTACTAGCTTACCACGTATCCTCACAATAGACACGTTAGAACCAGCAAAAATAAGATTTTTTGTTGCGTTCTGAAAGGCAACCACATTTAACTCTTTAGAATTTTTTTTATTCAAGATTTCTTTTATTTCAGCAAACAAGAGACAAACTAAGAAAAGGGAAACGAGTACAACATGAGTCAACAGTCATGAACTCAAGGATATGGCGATAACCCAAAAACCATCTAACACATAGGGTATTCTGAGGTCAGTGATGATGTTCTCATAGGAAAAAAAATAATAATGAAGGGTGCACAACATGATATGACCCAAGATAGGAGGAACAATTAACACATTTTTCCAAGGGGAATAGATGCAGTTTTCACTGGCAGACACCTAGCAAATAAGATGTAAGATGGGAGAAGGGGAAGAAGTCTAAGGAATGGTATGCGGAGAAGCAGAAAAAAAACACTTGGGGATGGGTTGTGGGAAGTGGACGAGAAATAGAGGAAAAGCAAAAAAACTCACAAAAATCCTCAAACATACACTACCATCATTCTCAGTTACACACGGTCACTTCTATCTCACACTGACTCCCATCCCACTCTTCAATCATATGCCCAATCCAACTCACTCCATCAACCACACTCATCTCACTCACCATCTCACTCAGCCAACCACATGCTCACTCCCAAATCACCAACACACCCCTATGTTACACAGACACCCAACTCCATATATACCTACATTCCACACAGATACAAATATCTATTATTATGCACTATCAGACCGCACAGACACATAACATATTTTTTACCATGTAAAAACAGTTTACCGAGAAAATGGAGGTAAGAGGGCATGATGTGATTTAACAGTGATTATAAACACAATAGTACAATATAATGTATATGAATTCTAAAATAACATACCATACAAAAATACATTGAATAAAATAACATACTATCATGACCAATGTATTCTTCCTGGAATTAAGCAATTTAACTAAATATTGGTTACTTATCATTTTCTACAATGTAGATTCTGTTCGTTAAACGAAGTGGCTGAAATATACAGCATCTCTATTTTCATTTTAACATTATTATCTCACACTATGACACTGTTAATGAGTGATCACAGGAGCATCTGCAATTAGATGTTTGTTTAATTCTAAAATTCAGAGATAGCAGGACACAGTTGGTGAAAACACTAGAGAAGAGGCAGTTTGGCTGTAGAAGCGCTACTGCGAGTATCCCAGCACTTAGCAGTGCATTCCGGGGAGAGGTGCAGGTGCAGATTTTCCCCATTAGTGTGCCCATGTCCCCGAGAAGGGCGGCCCAATCCGCTGCTTGCTAATGGCTGTGCCACATGCTTGCTAATGGCTAATGGCTGTGGCGAGACTAGGAACAAATTGCCCAGAAGAGCAACCCTCCATGGAGTCATATGGTCTCCAGGAGGTGATATGCAGCGGTATGGAAGCGCTACTGCAAGTATCCCTGTGCTTAGCACTGCGTTCCGGGGTGAGGTGCAGATGCAGATTTTCCCCGTTAGTGTCCCCATGTTAGCGCGAAGAAGGGATTCCTGCCACTGAGCTGCTATTCCAACTGATGCACAAGCTTTGCTTGAGGCTTGACAATTACTGTATTTTAATGCCTTTTGTACTTTTTATACGAGCCATTAATAATGGCTCAGAGCGAAAACTATTCTGTGGTAACTCACTGTTCTTGGCTTGAGCTAGTATTAGGCAAAAAGTCTCTCAGTGCAAAAATAAAATCACTTAACATCTTGCTCTAAATAAAAAATTAATAGATTAAAAATAGGATACTTACCCCCTTTCCCGTGGTGCAGAGGGCAGCATAATCCATGGCTTTCTCTGGCCGCATGCAGTGGAATCCTGGGAACAAACAGTCCAATGCTCAAGTAGCCCTACATATGCAAGTCTGCAAGATACTCTATTTGCGTAGCTTATGTACGAAAGTTTTGCAAGCTACGCAATTTGCGTAAAACGCTCCAGGGACTTCCTCATTTGGAAGTCCTGGAGTGGAAGAAGACAAAGAGCGTGAGAAATGGTAAATATATTTATCTAAAACAAATTTAATGAAAACAAATATGTTAAAAAATGGGACCTGAAGCTTTCGACATCATCTGCATTATTTGAGGGGTAATATTTTTTTATTTATTTGTTTGAAAAGTATTTTACCAGGATGGATACATGGAGATTTCTCTCGTTTTCAAGTATGTCTGGGGTTCAAGAACATTGAAATTTTTACAGTCGTTACAGAAATACAAAGTAATAAAAGCAAGATATTAAAAACAAAACACAAATATACAGGTTAACACAGAAAAAAAAATGTCGGAAATAGTCATTATGTTTTACATGTTTACAAGTGCATTCCGTATTGAGGTATGTTAATAGGGAGCACTTGAGTGACTTAAGACTGGGGGAAGATTTGATGGCATCTGGGAGGTTATTCCATAATTGCGGTGCTCTGTAGGAAAATGAGGATCGAGCCACTTTCTTTTGGTATTGCAAGTAAGGTGCAGGTGCTGGATCGGAGGTTATAGGATGAAAATTGGCGGTGTCAAGTTTTGGAAGAGGGTTCCTTTAGAACAAGGATCTTAATAATTTACATTTTTTCCTGTCTACCTTTAGCAATTTATTCCTGATTAAAAAACAAATCTATAGGCTTCACCCTCCTGACCTAAATGCAGGTACACCTAAGATCCCATTCCTCTGATGATAAAAAAAAAGCAGCCCTGAAACACTGAATGGAAACACTTTTTTTTACCTTTTTTGTGATAGCATTCTGACATGACATGACACATACACATGCAGGATTATTCAAAGAGAATCGAAAAGTCACTGCACGTTCGGTGACTTTTCTTTCTCTTCAATTCGGTTCATTTTGCCGATCCCATTTCGTTGACCCTGCGGTGTATTCAGCAAGTACCACAGGGTCCCCGAATTGCAGGGAAAGGCTGCCGCAAACCCGACGAAAACTAACCACAAAACCCGGCGAATGCACGACGAAAACCCGCAAAAACATCTGGATTAACCCACCGAAAACTATGGAAAAACCCGAACAGGAGCCGATCACATGCAGCGAAGCAGCCGGAAAAAGCCGACTCCGCAGACGAGTGAAGTGAATAAAGTAGGAAAACAGTTTGCTTGAATGTTTGAAAAGTGAAACTCTGTTTGCAAAGAAACTACTGAACGAAAATGTATGAAATTTACATATGAGGTCCAATGAATGATAATAAAAAGGGCTGTTACAGAAAAATAAGTAAACTTAAAACATTTTTTTTAAAAAATCGGACTTTGTTTAAAAAAAAATCCAGAAAAAAGCTTAAAATATCCTAAAAAATCTATAAATAAAGAGACTCTTTACTGGAGAATTTTATAATGAATGGTTTATTAGATACTGAATTAAAACAGGAATATTTTTAACATTGAAGCCTATGGGATTCGCCTGAATAAATCTGCCGCATGAAACCACCGAATGGCAGGGCAATTCGGGAACCTTTCACTGCTGGTTTGTGTTCTCTGAATAGCCGAAGAAGTGCTTTTTCATGGGGATTTCACTGCCCTCGAACAGGCACCGAACAGGCACCATATGTGCAGGCAATTCACCAGGATTTGGCGAATTGCCTGCTCTCTGGATAGCCGAATGGCCAAGAAAGGTAACCGAACGCTGATTTTCAGCGTTCGGTTACCTTTCTCAAGCAATTCGGTTCTCTTTAAATTACCCTGATGGAAATTATATATTTTGAATATGCTGAGTCTGCTGAAAATAGGTTTATTATAATGTGTCTGGGTTCTACAACAAAACATGACTTCAAATAGCATTTAAATGGGAGGAGCAAAATTGGTGAAAATTAACTCAACTCACGGGTTGAAATGAATCAGTGAAGGGGCTAAGCGGGAGTTTGAGATTAGGGTGTATCTGACCTGTCTTACAAGACCTGACTGCTCACATGCTTGTCCCATTGCTACGCCATTATGCCAAACCCAATAAAAACTCCACACCACAGAATTAATATTGAAATAAAGCTCAGGTCACAGCTTTATTTAATTAACAGCAACTTATAACTCATAAAACTAACACTTTCAAGTTTTACTTTTAAGGAAACATTTTCACATCAGCAGCTCTCTTTGATGTAGAACCGAGCCTATATGCAGGTAACCATCGTTCTCCAGAGTTCAATTCCCCTGGCACACACCTAGCTGGGGAACCCATTCTTCCAGTTGCTGGCCAACAACAACAATCCCAAATTGTGACGACAACAAAAAGAAATGTAATAAACAAATGCATGACAAACAACTACTGAAACATGGAAGAGGGATGAACCTGTTGGTCACCCCTCTGCTTGCCTTGCTCAAAAATGAAGAAAGAACTATATGCCAAGATGAGTGATGCTATTTATAACGTCTCTCACGTGTTATGCTTCATTTTTTTTTTAAACATATTTTTATTTATCTTGGATCAGTACAAGACTACATGCAGAGATACATCATAGTATACCTCTATTACAAACAATAGAGCAACGCTAACACGTGGCACCCAATATTTAAGAATATAAAGAATTTGCAGCACTAACCATACAAAACAGTGCAGGCAAAATCCGATTGCAAAGTTTGTGAGCACACATCTCCATCATTGCCTGCGAGAAGTGTCATCCACTAGGAGCGGGGGATTGGCTCTGTGCGGGTGGCTATGGAATCTGAGGGGGAGGAGGCCAGGAAACGGGTTAGGGAATGGTCAGGGTGGTCTAGTGGGATCGGTGGGGTACCTCGTAGCATCTGTAAGGAATACCAGGGAGCACAGAAAAAGGTATGTCGCAGAGAAACCTTAGTTTCGCACGGAAGGGTTCGGATAAAGGGGGTCCATTTACTAAAGGACTGAGTCTTCTTTTCCTGATGCATAGAAGCCTCCGTCCAATCTGCCAGGAATATTGCATAGATTCTCTCATAAACCATGCGACAGGAAGGAGGGGAGTCGGAGACCCACTGGGGCAAGATCGCTTTTTTGTCGGCCGTGGCTAGCAGGGTTAGCCAAAACCGTTGGCACTTAGCAAAGGGCTGGGGGGGTGGGAGGGGTCGGCCAATTAAAGATGGCCCACTCCGTGGTGAGAGGGAGTTCTAGTTGAAGAACCTGTGAACTGAATCGTCTTATAGTATCCCAAAATAGTTGTATGAAGGGACATGACCATTAGGGATGAGCGGTTCGGGTTCCGACAGTTCGGAGTTCGGCCCGAACTTAGCCTGTTCGGGTAGATTGCGAACTCCGAACATTTCCGGGTGTTCGGCGCATATTCAAGTCCACAATGCATCACAATGGCCCGCAATGCATTTTCCCACTGGCCTGAAGCTCGTAATTGGCTACAGCCTTGCACCTGACCACAGGTCTGGTGCAAGACAGATTCAACAGTATGCCAATCACCGCTCAGAGTCCTGATTGGGCAAATTTTGCCCAATGATGGGCTCACAGAGCTAAGTCCCGCAGCACACTATATAACGTTTCCACGCGCCGATTCTGCACACATTTCAGAGGAAATTTCAGAGGAGATTGTTGTGTGTTGTTACTGCCGGTCTGCCACGCTACTGGGGGGTCTCATTTCTATAAAATATCAGGGAATTGATATGTGTGTCTTGTCACTGTGCCAGAAAGTTTTTTTGGGGTTACTAATTTCTTTAAAACATTTGTGAATTGAGGTGATCTTCTGTGTCTTGTCACACAGCCAGCAAGTTTTTTTGGGGCTCACTAATTTCTTTAAAACATTTGTGAATTGAGGTGATGTGTGTCTTGTCACACAGCCAGTACCACGCAGTATTTTGGGTCTCACTAATTTCTTAAAACATTGTGAATTGAGGTGATCTGTGTCTTGTCACACAGCCAGTACCACGCAGTATTTTGGGGCTCACTAATTTCTTTAAAACATTTGTGAATTGAGTGATCTGTGTCTTGTCACACAGCCACTACCACGCAGTATTTTGGGGCTCACTAATTTCTTTAAAACATTTGTGAATTGAGGTGATCTTCTGTGTCTTGTCACACAGCCAGTACCACGCAGTATTTTGGGGCTCACTAATTTCTAAACATTTGTGAATTGAGGTGATCTGTGTCTTGTCACACAGCCAGTACCACGCAGTATTTTAGGGCTCACTAATTTCTTTAAAACATTTGTGAATTGAGGTGATCTGTGTCTTGTCACACAGCCAGTACCACACAGTATTTTGGGGCTCCCTAATTTCTACAAAGCATTTGTGAATTGAGGTGATCTGTGTCTTGTCACACAGCCAGTACCACGCAGTATTTTGGGGTTCCCTAATTTCTACAAAACATTTGTGAATTGAGGTGATCTGTGTCTTGTCACACAGTCAGTACCACGCAGTATTTTTGGGCTCACTAATTTCTTTAAAACATTTGTGAATTGAGGTGATCTGTGTCTTGTCACACAGCCAGTACCACACAGTATTTTGGGGCTCCCTAATTTCTACAAAACATTTGTGAATTGAGGTGATCTGTGTCTTGTCACACAGCCAGTACCACGCAGTATTTTGGGGCTCACTAATTTCTTTAAAACATTTGTGAATTGAGGTGATCTTCTGTGTCTTGTCACACAGCCAGTACCACGCAGTATTTTGGGGCTCACTAATTTCTTTAAAACATTTGTGAATTGAGGTGATCTGTGTCTTGTCACACAGCCAGTACCACGCAGTATTTTTGGGGTCACTAATTTCTACAAAATATTTGGGAATTGTTATAATCCGTGTGTTCTCACTGGCTGCCATCCATCAAGGGGTCTCACTGATTTATAAGAGGTTTCACCGCCACCCATGAAAGGGTCTCACTGATTTATAGGAGGTTTCACTGCCACCCATCAAGGGGTCTCACTGATTTATAAGAGGTTTCACTGCCACCCATCAACGGGTCTCACTGATTTATAGGAGGTTTCACTGCCACCCATCAAAGGGTCTCACTGATTTATAGGAGGTTTCACTGCCACCCATCAAAGGGTCTCACTGATTTATAAGAGGTTTCACTGCCACCCATCAAAGGGTCTCACTGATTTATAGGAGGTTTCACTTCCACCCATCAAAGGGTCTCACTAATTTATAGGAGGTTTCACTGCCACCCATCAAAGGGTCTCACTGATTTATAAGAGGTTTCACTGCCACCCATCAAAGGGTCTCACTGATTTATAGGAGGTTTCACTGCCACCCATCAAAGGGTCTCACTTATTTATAAGAGGTTTCACTGCCACCCATCAATGGGTCTCACTGATTTATAGGAGGTTTCACTGCCACCCATCAAAGGGTCTCGCTGATTTATAGGAGGTTTCACTGCCACCCATCAAGGGGTCTCACTGATTTATACCAGAGTTCTGTAAATCTCTAATCTTTATACCAGAGTTGAATCAGAGTTCTGTATATATTTAATCTATATATCACTCACCATGTCTGAAAGAACAAAAAGGACAGGCAGACGCTCCCAGACACAGATAAGAGGACAAGCAGCCCCTGTGTCGGGAGGCTGTGCCTCTGGTCGTGGTGGACGTGGTGCATCCTATGCAGGGGCATGCTTGACCTTTCTAACTGGTGCTGGCCGTCTTAAGCAGCAGCAACATACAGAGGACTTGGTGGATTGGCTAACCAGGCCATCCGAGTCCTCCGAGTCCTCTGCCAGCCAGGCTTCTAGTGCTTTACAGTCCACCTCAGCTGCCAAAGCATCTAATGCAGTCTCCATGTCCACAGCTACTCCTGCCGCAGCCTCGCTATCACACACGGAGGAGTCAGCTGAATTGTTTGACTACAATGAGAGTGACATGCTGCTTGAGGATGCGCAGCAAGTACAGTGCTCTGATTCAATCTCTGAGGTTGAGCAAAGGAGTATTATAATCAACCTAGAGGAAGGGGGTGCCAGTGATGACACACAAATAACTGGCACTCATGTTGCCCCAGCAGCTGCAGCATACTGCCAAGTTGGCTCCAGTGACGAAGAGATAGGGGGTGAAGATGACATTGATGATGAGGTTACTGACTCCACCTGGGTGCCAGATCGAACTGAGGAATCAAGTGAGGAGGAGGGGGAGGAGGAGGAGGAGGCACAGTAAACATGAGGCACAACATCCTCTGTGACCAACCATAGCACTAGCCAGTCCAAGGCATCAGATGTCAGAGCTGCTCCGGTGCAGAGTGCTGTTGTCTCAAAGAACACATGCAGGAACTGGTGCTGTCTGGGAGTTCTTTAAGAAATGTGCAGCAGACCCCACTGTTGCTATTTGTAATCTATGTCAGAGGAGGAAGAAGCGTAGGATAAACACCGGACACTTGGGTACCACGTGCTTGAGGCGACATATGACCACCCGACACGCATCCCGTTGGCGCAAAACTTTGCGTAGGTCCTCCTCCTCCTCATCTGTCTCTACCCCCACTGTATGTCCTGCCATGTCATTGCCTACAACCTCCACTGACAGGGATGATGCTACAGTAATGGATGTACCAGGTCCTTCCTCACAATGTGACATCCTCCCAGCAGCTGAAGATTTACGCAGTCAGATTATGTTGCCGCAGCTGCTGCAGCGTAAGAAAAAGTATAGTCCCAACCATCCCCAAGCACAGCGTCTAAATGCCAGCTTAGCAAAATTACTCGCATTGCAGCTGCTGCCTTTCCAGCTGGTGGACTCTGCTCCCTTCCGTGAATTTGCTGAATGTGCTGTACCACAGTGGCAGGTTCCAAAACGCCATTACTTTTCACGCAAGGCCATTCCAGCACTATACCAGCACGTGGAAGACAATGTTATCCAGTCATTGGGAAAGGCAGTCAGCAACAAGGTGCATGTGACTTTAGACACGTGGTCCAGCAAGCATGGACAGGGTCATTACATTTCCTTCACGGCACACTGGGTAACTCTGATTGGAGCTGGGAGGGATCCAAGACGGGGCTCTGTGCTGGAGTTTGTTCCTCCACCACGCCTCCAGAAAGCTGCTTGTATGAGGTCTGTCTGCTCCACCACCACAACCTCTCCCTCTTCCTCCTCCTCCTTCTCTGTCTCTGGCGAAGTGGCAGTTAATCTGACGCCTGACAGGGTCTACGCAATGGCTCAAGCAAAAAGAAGCCATACTGTTCTTGAGCTGGTTTGTTTAGGGAACAGGAGCCACACCGGGCCAGAAATTCTGTCAGCTCTGCAGGGCCAGGTGCAGAGATGGTTAACACCACGCCAGCTTGAGCTGGGAATGATTGTCTGTGATAATGGCAGCAACCTTCTCTCCGCCCAACGCAAGGGTAAATTGACGCATGTACCATGCCTAGCACACGTCCTAAATCTAGTGGTACAGCATTTCCTAACCAAGTACCCAGGGCTGCCAGAGCTTCTCAGCCAGGCCAGAAAAGTCTGCAGCCACTTCAGACGGTCATTCCCAGCAAGCGTTTGCCTGGCAGAAATTCAAAGAGAATTCCACCTTCCCACAAACCGTCTGATCTGTGACATGCACACCAGGTGGAACTTGACATTAGCAATGCTGCAGCGTCTGCACAAGCAGCAGAGGGCCATCAACGAGTACCTGTGTGAGTATGGCACAAGGACAGGTTCAGGTCAGCTTGGTTTATTTCCCCCCCACAGTGGCTGATGATCAAGGATGCATGCACTGTACTGTCACCATTTGAGGAGGCAACGAGGATGGTGAGCAGGGACAGTGCATGCATCAGTGACACAATTCCTTTAGTGTTCCTGCTGGAGCACACTCTGCGGGGAATTATAGATGTGGCTCTAGAGGCAGAGCAGCGGGAGGAAGAGGAGGCCTTCCCTAGCTCTCAAGGCCCCAGTCTTTCCGCAGACAGCATTCCAGCGGGTCCTACTCAGATCAGACAGGAGGAGGAAGAGGAGGAATATTTAAGTAGTGGGGCATTGAAGGTGGGGATTCCTCAAGAGAGGGTTTTGTGTGCCCAGAAACAGAAGGGCTAGTACGTGGCTGGGAGGAGGAAGTGCACGATACGGTCATCCTCATTGACCAGGAAGACTCGGAAGCTAATGCCACCTTCAACCTACGCTGCATGGGCTCCCTAATAATGCAAAGCCTGCTAAAGGACCACAGGATTCGTGCTATCAAGGAGAGGGATCATTACTGGTTAGCAACCCTTCTTGATCCACGATACAAGGGGAAAGTTGCAGAGCTCATCCTGCCCGCACAGAGGGAGCACAGGATGAAAAAACTTGAGGACGC
This sequence comes from Leptobrachium leishanense, assembly GCA_009667805.1. Taxonomy (NCBI): domain Eukaryota; kingdom Metazoa; phylum Chordata; class Amphibia; order Anura; family Megophryidae; genus Leptobrachium; species Leptobrachium leishanense. Next base: position 264,412,702 of record CM019066.1, on the reverse strand, counting down.
TCTAAAGCGACACTTGTATAACACCTTTCCAGGCACTGGTAGATTACCAAGTGCTGACACAAGTGCTTCTGAGGCTGCAGGTGATCAGAGGAATAGTGGTGAAGGCCAGGGCCACTTGACTGATGCTTTTTTAAAAATTTTTAGTCCTCGACGCCCAGCGACGTCAAATGTAGGCACCCATTGCCAGCGTCTTCACCATATGGTGCAGGACTACCTAGGGGCAAGGGCAGACCTGGATACCTTTCCAGCAGATGATCCACTGGCTTACTGGGTGTTGAGATTGGATCACTGGCCAGAACTTAGCCAATATGCTATGCAGCTACTAGGTTGCCCTTCATCCAGCGTGCTTTCTGAAAGGACGTTCAGTGCCGCTGGAGGTTTTGTCACAGACAAAAGAGTGCGTCTGTCCACCGACTCTGTAGACCGGCTGACATTTATAAAAATGAATCAGTCCTGGATCAGCAGCTATCAACCGCCTGATGCATACGTAACGGAATAGATCGGGGATGTCTTCTGCATTCACAAAACCTCCAGCACTGAACTCTTCCACAATACCACAAAAGGGTTACGGTATGAATGCACTTGCTGCCATGAAAGGTGCAATATTTGGCTGCACTGACGCCTGTGCCAGATTTATATCATTTTAACTTTTTGAACCGCAGGGTCCAACCCTGCACTCTTCCACAATACCACAAAAGGGTTACGGTGTGAAGGCACTAGCTGCCATAAAAGGCACAATATCTGGGTGCACTGACGCCTTTACCAAATGCATATCTTTTTAATATAGGACCGCAAGGTTCACCCCTGCATTCTTCCACAATACTACAGAGGGGTTACTGTATGGTGATACTTGCTGGCCTGGCAGTCTGGCACCAAAGGCACAATATCTGGGTGCACTGACGCCCATTAACAGATAAAAAAAAACACTTTTCAATATAGGACCACATGGTCCACCCCTGCATTCTTCCACAATACTACAGAGGGGTTACTGTATGATGATACTTGCTGGCCTGGCAGTCTTGCACCAAAGGCAGAATATCTGGGTGCACTGACGCCTTTACCAGATGCATATCTTTTTAATATAGGACTGCAAGGTTCACCCCTGCATTCTTCCACAATACAACAGAGGGGTTACTGTATGATAGTACTTGCAGGCCTGGCACCAAAAGCACAATATTTGGGTGCACTGCCACTGACGCCTGTATCAGATTCATATCCTCAGAGGGGTTACGGTGTGACGGCACTGTTGGGGATGCTAAAGGACCAATTTTTAAGCACCTATTGTTACTTTCAGCCAAAGCCTGCATAAGTTTCACAATAATTTAGCCAAAAAAATCAGTAAACTTTTTCTGCGTGTCTGAAAATTTCTCCTCTTTTCATACAGACTGCCGCCCCAAGCAGTTGTTTATGGATATATTAAAGGAAAAGCATTTACCGTCATTTGAAACATAATTTTTTTGTTTTTAAGTGTCTCTATACATCCTACAAATCCGCCACTTCACGGGCAGGTTATGGGGACCTCCTAGGCACGATATTTGAAGGAATTTTTCGTTTTTATTTTTAACCCTTATTTCATGGAAAACTCACTGTCCCTTTAAAAATGTTTTTTTTAAAACTTTTTGTCCTTGTTTCCTGTCCCCAGGGCACTACCTGGACCCACATACACCTTTTATGGCAAATATGTAGCATATATGCCCTCTTGGAGGGCACTCTAAAAACCGAATTTTCAGCCCCATTGACTTGCATGGGGTTCGGGTTCGGGTTCGGACCCGAACATTTGGAAAAATTCGGGTTCGGGCCCGAACTGAACTCGGGGGGTGTTCGGCTCATCCCTAATGACCATAAGCAATGACGTAAATCGGCTTGAGCGCCTTGACATTTCAGACAATTTGCGGTTGGTGAAAGACCAGCGCAGGCCATCCTGTCGGGCGCCATATATGCTCGGTGGAATATTCTGCAGAACATGTCCCAGTAGTTAGCAGAGGGGAGTGAGCGTTTGGATATTAAGGTGGCCCCTATCAAGTCGTGTGAGGAGAGCTCAGGAAAGCTGGCGGCCCATCTAGATATTGGTGTCCAGGGGAGCGTGGTAGGTAGCGAGAGTTGCAAAAGCGCATAAATGGCAGAGGTAGAGGGGGGACAAAGGGCGGGTGAGCAGTTGCGTGTCTATTGGATTAGCCAGGTCATTTGGTGAGGAGAATTTGCTTCAATTGCAAATAATACACCGGGTGTATGTCTAAGGGGGCAATTTGGTCTTTCAGGGTCGTGTAGGAATATGGCAAACCCGACAGTCCGTCTATATAATGATTGAGATGGGTAAAACCGCGGTGGGCCAGGGTGTGAAAAATCGGGGCGGGGAGGCATTTTGGAATTGAGGATTGTAAAGGATGGGAGACCACAAAGACGTCCGCCAGGTCAGCTGAAGGCGCTTGCAAATCTTGACCCAAGCCAAATTCGTAGTGGACAATAATGGATAAGAGCGTAGGCTGGGAGGGACGATTGGTGAGTGTTGATGGAGGAATGTTGATAGGGAAGATGAGGGAAGTAATGCTTGTTCGACCTGCAAGGGTACAAAGTCTGAAGTGCTATTCAACCAATCAGCAACATAATGGTACAGCGCTGCTAAGTTATAATCGAGTGTATTTGGGAAATTAATACATTCCCTAAATATCAATTGTTGGAGAGCAGGAAGTGGTATACGCGCCCGTTTACCTTTGCATATAAATGCCGCATACAGCCTATGTAGTATACGGAGATCTGTGGGCTTTAACAGTAGGGGCAAAACCTGTAAGGGATAGAGCAATTTGGGGAATAAGGTCATTTTAATGAAGGCGGTCCATCCTAAATAGGAAAACTCCAAGCTTCCAGGAGCAATTTAGTTTGGGTTAAATGGGGGTCAATATTGAGACGATATAAATGAGAAAGATCAGCCAGTAGGATGATACCTAGGTATTTAATGGAAGGTGTGGGAGCCCAGGAGAAGGGAAACTGTCTGAGCCAAGTGCCTTGAGGCTTGGATCCTAGAGGCAGGGCGTCCGACTTAGTGTAATTAATTTGGAAACCCGAGGCAGGCCACATGAAATGATTTGAATAAAGTCAACAGCGGCGAAGTGGCAGATGCAGGATCTGAAAGAAATAGTAACAGATCGTCTGCGAAAGCCACTACTTTTAGCGTCACAGAGGGGGATAAACAGACACCAGTGATCGCCGGGCTTGTCTCTATAATGCATAGGAGGGGTTCCAAAGTGAGGTTAAACTGTAACGGCGATAGGGGGCAACATTGTCTGGTTCCTCGCTCTAGAATGAAGGGGGCAGAATTAAGTCCGTTCGCTGTGATAACTGTTGTAGGGGTTTAATAGAACGCGTGAAATAGGGTCAAAAACACCTTCTCAAAGTGATGAAACTTAATAAATCATTCGAAATAATCCCAGGATATCCTGTTGAATGCCTTATCGGCATCGCAACTCAACAAAAGTTTTTAATCGTGTGGCGTAAGGGTGGAGGACCATATGGCAGCTATAGCCTTACATATGTTTATAGTGGAGTGTCGGCCAGTGAGGAAGCTAGTTTGCTGGGGGCCCACAAGGCATGCGAGAGGTCTCTGAAGGCGGCAGGCCAAGATAGTGGATAAAAGTTTTAAATCAGTGTTTAATAATGCAATAGGTCCGGTAGGAGGTGACCAAGGCAGAGTCCTTCCCGGGCTTGGGGTTAACCACCACTCGGGCCTCATTAAAAGTCAGAGGAGGTTCCCCTCCTTATAAAATATTATTGTAAAGTGAGGCCAAGTGTAGAACCACCGAGCCCGAGAGGAGCTTGTAATATTCCGCCCCAAACCCATCCGGTCCCGGAGTTTTCCCATTTTTGAGTGAGGCTATTGCGTTGCGGACTTCAGTGAGTGTGATAGGTGCTGGTAGTGCTTCACGTTCTATCGAGGATAGTTTTGGAATTTGAGCCCTATGGAAAATGTTCAGTTGAGCGGGACAATCATCAGGGCCAGCCTTGTAGAAGTCTGCAAAATATGTTAGGAAATAGTCAACGATAGCAGCAGGGTCAGCGAGTATGGTACCGTCCGTAGTCTTGAGCTGGGAGATAAAAGGTCTGGTCTGCTTCTGGGATCGGACGAGGTTGGCAAGGAGGCGAGCATGTTTATTACCAAAATGATACAGCCGGTATTTCAGATGCTGCCATGAGCGTTGTGCATTGTTGGTGGCTAGTATTTCGTACCTGGACTTGTCCTGTTTGTACGTTTGTAAGGCCACAGGAGTCGGGTTTGAAAGGTAAGTTCTATAAATCCTGAGTAAATCTGAGTGAGCTCTAGTAAGATGCTGAGAGTCCTCTTAACTTTTACGGGTAGCAAACTCTATTATTTGCCCCCAGAGCACCGCTTTCGGCACAGACCAGAATAGATTGACGTCCTCTACATGTTCTATATTGTCATCTGTGTAATTATGCCAGGCAAGTTTGATATGTGAGGTAAACAAACCGGACGTCATAAGATGAGATGGGAAAAGCCAGTTGCGGGAGTAGGACCGCGGGGTTCCTAGTGTCATTTCTAGTGCAGCCGGCGCGTGGTCAATAAGTGCTATTGGGCCAATCGTGGTGTGCAATGCTCGGGAAGTGAGGGAGTCCGAAATCAAAAATAGGTCCAAGTGTGAAAACGATTTATGTGGGTCAGAATAAAATGTGAAGTCCCTGCCTGTTGGGTTGTGCGTGCGGCAAATGTCAACCAAGGCGAAATTGGTCAGGAGGAAGGCCAGACTCGTGGGATGTGAGCACCCTCTAGGTACCGTACGAATTGGGGCTCCATGGCCAGGGCACCTCCGGGGATGAAAGGGGAGAAATCGGGTGTTCCCAATGAATGCAGGAGTCGAGAGAATCCCATGGGTTGGCAACAAGTAGGCAAGTGGGGAGCTGTGTAAACTCCAAATTAGGGACCTTGCCGGCAGAGCCTGCTTAAGATGCAGCCATCTTGTAGGTCCGCCTCCCGGAAGTCCATCATGCTTCATTTTAAAAAATAGATCACCACTTACTTAACCCATCGTGCCACCTGTGTGCAGAGGTGTGTTTGGAATTTTCCCCATCCTTACCAGCCTACATTTGTTCCTTTTAGGTCTTTCCACTTTGAGCATTATAATTAAAAAGCTATAGTATACAACACACTAGATGCACTTCACAAGAAGAATTCAAACCTTCAGGTTATATTCCAAAGTATTTTTGATGTATTTCTATTTTTATTCATTAGTTTAATCACAGCACTCAGATAATGTGCATTCTCTTTGCTTGTTTGACAGCGCTAATGCGGAAACGAATCACATTTTAATGGTTTAATGATACCAATTGCCAATCTGTCATTTAGAGCATACAAAGAATAGGAATGTGAGCTCACAGGTGCAGTCTGCATTTTGTAGAAGTGGTAGAAGTAGAGACCTTTCAACCAAAAAGAAATATCTCGTCCAGATATAAAATAATTTATCACTTATCATCAACAGGAAATGATATGCACGTCATAATGACTCAAATGACACGTGGGAGAATAACTTGAATGCAAAAGCAAGGTGCAGCAGAAATATAATATTTACTAGAACAGTAAATGGCTAAAGAATGCTGAAAGCTCTGAAACTAAAAGAAGGTTACCATAGGGTTGCCACCTTTTCTTCAAGCCAGACCCGAACACTCTAGTGTTGGGCTTGGGCGGCATTTTTGTGTGTGTAGTGCATACAGTATGTGTATATATTATGGCACGTGGTATGCATGGCAGACTGCTATGATGGTAGACTGGTATTATGGCACACTCCTATGCATGGCACACTGGAATGTATACAGCACACTGCTGGCAGACTGGTATTATGACACTCTTATGCATGGCACACTTGTATATGTATGGTACACTGCTGGCAGACTGGTATGGCACAATCCTGCATGGCAGACTAGTATTATGACACTCCTATGCATGGCATACTGGTATGTATATGGCACACTGCTGGCAGACTGGTATTATGACACTCCTATGCATGGCACACTTGTATGTATATGGCACACTGCTGGCAGACTGGTATTGTGACACTCCTAAGCATGGCACACTGGTATGTATATGGCACACTGCTGGCAGACTGGTATTATGACACTCCTATGTATGGCACACTGGTATGTATATGGCACATTTCTGGCAGACTGGTGTGGCACACTGGTATGTATACGGCACACTGCTGGAAAAAACGCATTAACGCGAGGGGTAAAACCCTTTGCGCCGAACGCCGTATTACATAGTCAACGCAACAAACGCGCGTAATCGTCTACCGCTGGTTAACCTGCGTGAACGCTGCGCACGCTTACTGTACGTCACGCGTCCTATACTTAACATTGTGAGTGCAAATGCGTTTGTGCGCTAGTACGCGGATGGTATTACAATCTATGCACAGGAATAAACGCATAGCCGTTGCATGCATAAATTTAGCAACTCCTAAGGCTGGGGTCAGACTAGCGCATTTTTAACGTGCGTTTAGGCGCACTTAATCACGGCCGCAGTAGCAGCAAATGAACCGCAATGACGGCCAATATACGAAGTACGGCCGCACGAAAGTCCAGCCGCGTAACGCAAGTGGAAAATTAACGCATTTTTTCGAGAACCGCTAGTTCTGACGTACAGAGTGCGCTGCGGCGGCATAGAGGCGTGTATGCGTGATTAGGAGACGCCAGACGCCAGACGCCAGACGCTGCTCATGTCCGGCCAACATAACGTCCAGACACCCAAAGTTTCCTGGTTTGGATCCGTAACCAATCACGCACGAAAATGCGCATCGTATGACCGTTTTCGCGCATTCCGTGAAAAAATACATCAATGCGTTCGGACGCACTTTTTGACGGTCGCTGCAAATAATGCGTTCATTTGACCCTAGCCTAAAAGTTGGTGTTAATGGCAAATCTGAACAACCTGGCCGAACCCACACACACCAGCCCCCAAAAAAAAAAAAGCTGCAAAGTATAGTTACACATTCTACTCATACCAAACCAATAAAATGAAGAAGTTGTGTGTGCATGTATTATTGCTGCAGCATATATGCTCAGATTGACTTTGGCAGGTGCAAAAACTTAACGTGAGATAATTGTGGCTCTTAATTCTGATTGGCAGAATTGCGAGAAAAAAAAGTCTGCACACTGATTTCTGCGCACAACGGTACTGCGCGAGCATTTGTGCGTGTCCGGTTTACGCGCGTTATTGATCGACGGATGAAAAAACGCGCGACGATTGTAATTCCAGCAGTGATTTACGCATGTAAACGTTTAACGCTTGGTGCCCAAATTCACACGTTGCGCAAGCGTTTTAACGCAAAGAATGTAATATAGCCCAAAGTAAATACTTAAATACTTATATGCATGATAAATATTCAACGAAGTCAGACTGTCCTGGGACTCTCTCCTGTCGAACCAATGAGGTGTGAGGGACATCCTCCGCATGCAATGTGCAGACCCGTGGAAATCATCCACACGTCTTTTGCAGGGAAAGGGTTAAACACCTATTAGGAGAATAAATATATAAAAAAATATTTAATATAAAATGTGTATATTTTATATACAATACTTGATATAAAAGAGATAAATTTAATGTAAAATTAGTGTTTAAAGGTAAAACTGATTAAATTTTTTAAAATATTATATTAGTAAATTTTATTTTATATAAAAATGTTTATATAAAACTCTATTTTTGTAATGATACATGAGTTTTCTACGAAAAATTTAATTTAGAAGAAATATAATTTTTCATTTAAACCTGATTTTGCATTACAGTTTATTTTATGTAAAAAAATTGACAATATAAAATTTTTATTTTACAGATATAATAATTAGTTTTACAAACATGACTATTGTTATATTAAACAATAATTTTAAATTAAATTAATTATTCTTATCCTATACATGCACTTTGCCTACTGTTAACTATTCTAATGTGCAGTAAACTCTAAACTTGCACTTTGCTTAATGTAAATTTGTGAATTGTGCAGTCAGTCCGCAACTCACACTTTGTTTAATGTAAAATCACACAGTATACAGTCAGTCCGCAACTCGTAATTTGCCTAATGTAAAATACACTGTTTACAGTGAGTCTTTAACCCACACTTACAGTAATGTAACTCCACCTTTTTAAAGTCCATGATTATATAGCAAACCAATAATGTCTATAACATAAAACCCTTAGTTACAGGAAACGTGCATCGCAGATCCTTGCAATTGTATTTAAACTTGATGAGCCGAACACCCCCTTGTTCGGTTCGCATTCAAACTCGAACAATTTCAATGCAAACTCAATGCAAGTCAATGGGACTTGAAAGTTTGAATTTTAGAGTGCCCTCCAAGAGGGCATATATGAAAGATATTTGCCATAAAAGCTGTATGGGGGTCCGGGTAGTGCCCTGGGGGACAGGAAACAAGGACAAAATATCTTGCCTAGGAGGTCCCCATAACCTGCCCGTGAAGTGGCGGATTTTAGGACACGCAGAACAAGTTTAGTGATTTTTTTGGCTAAATTATGGTGAAACTTATGTAGGCTTTTGATGAAAGTAATAATAGGTGCTTTAAAATTTGGCCTTTAGTGCCGGCAACAGTGCCGTCACACCGTAACCCCTCTGTGGTATTGTGGAAGAGTGCAGGGTTGGACCCTGCAGTCCAATATTAAAATGATATGAATCTGGTATAGGCGTCAGTGGCAGTGCACCCAAATATTTTGCCTTTGGTGGCAGCAAGTGCCTTCACACAGTAACCCCTCTGAGGTATTGTGGAAGAGTGCAGTGGTGGAGGTTTTGGTAATGCAGAAGAGATCCCCGATCTATTCAGTTACATCAGCAGCTATAACAAAACCGGGTCAGCAATGTTTAGGCACTTGTACTGCACTACTGTATATGGTGAGAATCGGCGCACACCAGTAGCAACAGGAAGCAAACAAAACAGGCAGGGAATACACAGAGAGAATAGTCAAATGGCAGGCAAAGTCGGCAACAGATCGGGTCCTCAGAACAACCAGGGTCAGTAACAAGTATACAAACTGATTCGGTAAGCTAGCGATGCAGAAATAAAGACTGAGACAAACTGAGCATGTAGTGACGCACAGCGTAGCGAAGTGAAGAGAAGCAAACATTTTGCAGGCTTGACTTCACTCCGCTCCCCCTCGCAGCGTATCTACACTGCATTACGTTTGCTTCTCACCGCACTGGACAGGAATCCACTAACTAAATTAAAATGTAACCACAAAACCGTTTTATTTTCACAATGCACATGTTATATAGGTAAAAAAAGTTTCTACTGAATAAAATACATCAAAAACTACTGTTAATTTAATAGGAATAGTATAAAAATATAAAAAAGAGGTAACCCCTGATCATATATATTATAGGGACAAGGAGCGCTGTGTATAAAGTAGGGGATGCATTGATACCACACATAGACATATACATATATATCAACACGCAGACCTATATATACGTATATATCAACACGCAGATATATATATACACCCACCCACAGACCATATATACATACGCACATGGGAGGGTGGCATGTGGACTATATCAACTAAATGCACCTCCCCCCATTAGGCTGATCCCTCCAGAAGAAATGTTGAACCCGACAGAGCAGATAATATATATATTATTCTCTGCTCTATCGGGTTCAACATTTCTTCTGGAAGGATCAGCCAAATGGGGGGGGGACAATTACTTGCCAAAATGTGTGTGTAATACAAGTCTGGATATATATATTTATAAGAATATATATATATCATACCTGCCCTTACCTTCCCCTATAAATTTGCTAAAAATATACACACAAAAAAAACAAACCACTGCCTGAGACCCCGCGCAGCCCACATGCCACCCCCTCTACCTGGCTGAATGTATCTAATATATATAATTAAATACATTCAGCCAGGTAGAGAAAGAAAATAAAAGTTTTATTTTATGTTCCCGGGGAAATAAAAATGTCCTCGGTTTTTATTTTTTTTAGAAATGTGTCGCCTTACCTTAGCCTGGTGGTCAGTGGGGGCTCCCTGGATCCTGGTTGTGGGGGGGTCTGCCGTGGCAGCAGGTGCAGTGGCTCCCTCCCTGCGCTGCCTTTTCTCTGCCACATGCACCCGTGCGGCTAGCCCGCACAGTCGCAGTTCTGTCATCCGACATGCGGCCGCATGCTCAAGGGGATCCTTGGGAGGCACCTGCAGGCTGCCCTCTACAGAGGGCCGTGTCTGCCTGATGTTTAGTAACAAGAATGTTTTATCCCATAGGCTTCAATGTTAAAAATATTCCCGTTTTAATTCAATATCTAATAAACCGTTGCTTATAATATTCTACAGTAAAGAGTCTCTTTATTTCTATATTTTTTAGTATTTTTAAGCATTTTTTTATACTTTTTTCAAATTTTATTTTTTTTCGAACTGTTGGCGAACGTCCCAAAACATTCAAAGTTCGCGAACTGTCGAACGCCCAATGTTCGATGCGAACTCCGAACAGATCGAACAGAACAGCTCTTCCCTACTTCAGAGATTACCATTCAAAAAACACTAGTCCACCAGGGACTACTATTTAACATCCACTGGATGATTTGGGATTTAACCCCCTCCCCGCAAAAAAGGAAAGCAGTGGAGCGAGCAAAATTTATTTTTTTTAAAACAAAATTAAGAACTATAACACACATTACACAAACACATTACATAAATCACACATAGATTACACATATTGCAGGCATATTGCACATAATACAGGCACAACGTGCACACATTACAGACGCATCATGCATACATTCCACATAATATAGACACATTGCACATAATATAGACAAATTGTGCAAACGTTACAGACACATCATGCATACATTACACATAAAGTGGCAAGAAAAAGTATGTGAACCCTTTGGGATTACGTGGAGTTTTGCATGAATTGGTCATAAAATGTGCTCTGATCTTCATCTAAATCACAACAATTTGAAAAACACAGTCTGCTTAACCCCTTAGTGACCGGGCGGTTTTACACAAATCCGTCCGTTCGTCACCGCAGCTGTTTTTACGTTTCTGCGCTCTTAGTGTTTACGTCAAATTTTCCTCTTACTCGTTTATGTAACCCACACATATTTTACACTGTTTTTCTCGTCACTAAATGGAATTTATAAAGATACCATTTTTTTCATCATTTCATATAATTTACTATAAAAAATATTGTGAAATATGACACAAAAATTGAAAAAACACCACTTTTTCGAACTTTGACCCCCAAAATTTCTTATGTATCAACACCGTCAAAAAAATTTATTCCTTAGTAGTTTCTAAATTTAGTACTGAGTTTAGCAATACCCAATGTTTACATATTCCTCGCTTTTTTCCTTATTTTATGCAACAATAAGTGCAAGTAGCACTTTGCCATTTCCAAAGAGTTTATTTTCAAAA